>OU342980.1:7405786-8640084 GCA_910592155.1 Ypsolopha scabrella | reverse complement strand
AGGAACTATGCTATAGGTATTGAAAGTAAAAGCTCAACATTAGAAATTGGGCTTTCATGTTTTATTTTTAAAGAATACTGTAATAATAATAACTAGTAATAATTAGACGAATATTTAGGATGTTAAAATAATAGCCTATTTTGATATTTATTTATTTCCCTTATAAAAATCATAAATCATTTTTAGCGCTAATAATTTACTTATATTATACTTACACCACTTGCAGTAATCTAGACGACGAGGTATATATGCTGCGTTAAAAATGTATTCCTTTTTTTTACTGTTGTCAATCTTTTATTAACATTAAAATTGGTACTGGGTTTTTATTTTCCTAACGAATTCGACATAGTAAGTTAATATAATATCTAAATTGTTTAAACAGTAATATAAAAAATAAAATAATTAAACACAGTAATACGTTATTCAAATGTATGTATTTATAACATAACTTAAATACTCTTCACTGAACACCAAGAGAAAAACAATAGAAAAGAACAATACAAAAGTCTTAAATTTAGGCAATGTTGGGCGGTCTTAACGCTTATAGCGATTTCTTCCAGATAACATTTGGGTGGAAGATATTTTGGATAGGCAGTCTTGATATCATAAGCAATATAATTAAATAATCATTAAAGGAAAGTAATTAAGAATAATAGAATTGAACATAATGAATTTTATAGTAATATTACATATAGTCAATAAACTTTATTTGCTGACATTTATTTAATATACTTGCTCTACTATATATTATCTCTTACTATTTATACCCAAAAGTAGTTACTATTTATTATATTTTACACTATATATATTTATGATATTTTATCGTATATATTTATTGAAAGCATATGTTTTTATTACCAAATTATTAGGCTTATTAAATTGGCACTTGGTGAAACTTGGAATACATAATGAACAGAAAATCACTTGTATTAATTTGTAGGTCTACCATGAGTTTTGCTTACTATAGATACACGTTGACGTCTGCGTAAAATATTTATATGAGAAATTGTGCAGCGCCCCTAGCGGCTTACTACAGGAACCAGCATTTCTCATACAAAATATTCTACGCAGACGGTAACGTGTATAGTAAGCAAAACTCACGGTGGGATCTTATAATCTTACAAAAAATTGCTAGTGTCATTGATTCATTGACCTAATATTATTATGATATCTATGCATTTATTGCACTGATGTAAACTATAGTATTCTTATTTAATGTTGTTTTTTTTCTCTATGTCCATGATTACTTTGTTTAATGTGATTTTTCCATCAAGATAATTTTGCTGGAAGAAATCTCTTATTAGAAACGAGCTCGCAAATGAGCATAAGTATTTTCTCTGTAATTTTGTTTGTTTATGTTTCTTTTAGGTACACTAAAGAATAAAGAAAAACATCAGCCCACCCTGCGCACTGCATCACACAAACAAAAATATACTTGGAGATACAAACCAGGCTATTTTCAGCTTATTTACTGCCGGGTATTCTGGTATTTCTGGTTATTTACCCTCCACTGCAACGGGTAACAGAGCATAATTTATGAAAGTCCATCCATCCTTCACTATAAGCTGAAAGTTCCGCTGCACTGTACTGTAACCTACGTTATAACGGTCTGCTGTTTCAACAAAGAAGTTTTCAATTTGACCGCCTCTTTGGTACTGTTTCTAGTAGGTACTTAACGGTTGGTCTGAAAATCGCAGGTTCCAATCCTGAAAGAGCACATTTCTGTTTCGTAAGGCACTTTACTCAGTGAGTTAATAATTACAAATATCTACAACAAATACAGATCTTTATTGGGCCAAATTATTGCATACATACAATCAGAAACAAGTGGATACGGCACATAGCCGTCCTGCGGCATGACAGGAGCAATATAAATAAATAATCAGTGTACAAAATAATAATTAACAATTTAATAATTTTAAACGCACGCATATTGTACAGTCAACAAGGTTCCCGCCAGTTTAGTGTGCAGTGGCTCGCGGCAACTCCCGCTATGTCCCACCCTGCTAGAGTTTGTCTACCAATAGTCTGACCAAAGTGACCGATGGACTCTGATGGACCCAAAAACGCCATAAAAAGCACCTCTCATAAACTCTAATTGGTAAATAGAATATAAGGCATTATGGCTAGCTGAGATCGCCACATGCAAGCAATAAGGTTTTGAAACTGGATAGGTGGGAGCCTTGGTAATTGTACATTATTGTCAGAAGTACGGCGACAGGGTTCACCGTCTATCACGCTGGGACGTAACAAACGTCAGTAAAAATTGGGTGTACGAGTGTGGACTGTGCCTTGCACCGGGAACTCCTCTGACAACCCCTCGGGGTTTCATTTCGTAATGATGTTTTACCCCTTCTACCCTACGAAGAAAGTTCGTTTGTTGGTTTATTACCATAGATAAAGTAAACAAGGGAAATTTTCCTTTGCACCCAAAAAACATGTCTGTATTGTCCAATGACATACCAAACCATGGACCTCGGGTCTAGTATATTTACCAAAAAAGTGTCCTTAGTGAAGTGTCAAAATATTAAGAAATAAATAATTTTAATTTGAATCGTATGTCATTGCTGCACGGCTTAATTTTGATTGACGTGTGATTGACACCCTTTTTTAATTTTCAATGGTTTTGTTTGACTCTCTTTTGGTTCGGACACTTTTGAGCACAGACCCTATGTCCACTTGGTAGTACGTCAATGGTATCGACCCATGACTTCAGTTAGAAATGTCCGATTTCCCGAAACCCCGCAAACCCAAACCGATTAACGGCATTCGCCTTGAAAATGCCAAAACTGAAACGGAGAAACAGTTGACAAAAAAAAATTACATGCAGTCAACAATAAGTGTAACATCCGTATTAAGTTATTTATGTCTACCGTTTTCATGTATATCTTGTCTAAAAGCTATAAACTATTATCTGAGATGAGACACACTTACTTACTTAATTTTTTTAATTCAGGTATTTTGGCATTTCTCCACAGACCAACCAGTTTTTCAGTTAATTGGTCCGTGGGTCAGAAACGTCAGCGTCTATTTTATTTTACAAGTAGAGTTGGTAGGCGTAGTCCCCGAGAGTTTCTATCCTGCTCTTACAACCCGAAGCTCTATATAAAGAAAGAGGCACTGCTATTTTGGGCGTTTCTTCATTCATCCCATACTGCCGCAAATCGTGACTTTGCTTTCTTATTCATCTAAATTCGAACTTAGCACTAGAGAGAAAAGTCTCAAATTTGGTTGTTGTAACTTTAAAAAGTTTTGTTGGACAAAGGTAACAAATTACTCGCTAATAGTTCTTTAATGAATCACTCAATGCTATCCGAGAAATTAAATTTCTCGTGTGTAATAAATAGAACAAATGTAATACAATTTTGTTGTCTTTCATCATTTAAGGGGCTATGTAAATTACATTTTTAATACACCTGCTCAAAATATGAAATATTACGTGCCAGTTTAGCGTGCGTAAAATGACCTATTTCGCACTCGTGCTTTTTGTTTTTACTACCTACTGACGCCATCTAGGAGAAAACCCTTGTTTTACCAGATACTCTATAATAAGATGAGTATTTTCAAACATTTACATTTTATTATTAAATATATTAGTACGTTAAATTGTAAAAAATGTTTTAAAAATTCCAAACTATTTTAGACGTCATAATTGATATTCTATTTTAACTATCTTTGAAATTATTATTAAAGAGATTTTAGAAAGAGACATTGGTCTTTGTAGTACAGATTGGCGCCAATCAGACTGCGTGTTCTTCAGTCGACTTGTATCTGTTTTGATTTGCAACAAAATTGCTTTTATATTATTATTTTATGTAATTTTTCGCAGGTGTATTAAAAAACGTCGTTTGATACACGTGCGAAAGTGTTGATAGGTATTTCTCGTCCCGAAATATCAACCTTTTCGCACTTGCATCAAAATGTACTATTTTGTCCTTGTCACTCAAAACAAAACGTGCAGTGCGAGAGGGAATTCAGGGCGAAGAGAAAAAAAACGTTTTTTCAAACTATAAGAGCTTGCGAAATTTCCAAAATCCAAAATCTAGATAATTGTTAAAATCTATGTAAAACAATATGTTTGAATTCTGTTCATATTTTCTATTCGTCAAACAAGAAAAAAAGTGATTTTGAAGACATTTCATTAATTATTTCTATCGAGATAAATTTATCCAAACTTGTTTTCCAAAAACAAAACCCTAGATTATAATACTAGAAGGCGTAATTATCCTAAGCTAAGACTAGAAATGAATCACAGTTTTATTTGTATTTCATGAAAGACACAGAAAAAACCACTTCTATTTTATTTACATAACTTCTTAAATTCTAAATGGTAAATCTTCGGTTTAGTGAAATTTCGTATTTTGTTCCAATTAGCATTTTCTAACTTCCTAGTAAGTAAATTTATATGCAGATTACTACCTAAGACTTTGAAAGTGCTACCAATTACTATAAGCACTTGAATTAAACGGTTTCACGCTAAATATTTTTACAGTATCTGTCTCATTCACGCACACTCCTACGAAAAATTGATATTTCACACTAAATCAAAAGCTGCAACACAAACACAAAACGCGCACACAAGCAAACTTACATGAACAAATTGTTCATGTACTTCGGCAGAGGGGGATAAGTGCGCTTGCCTAGTCCCGTGTTATATGGTCTAAGGTTATATCAAATAAAATAAACTGACTAGAAAATATTAAAAGTTACTTACTTGTTCATATTTGGGCGATTAGTCATGTTTATTGTTATTGATTTCTTCAGCAAAGCATTGTGGAGTACAATCTTTAACAGAGCCCGCTTCTGAACTTATTTGTCATTTATTTGCACAAAATACTTTTAACTAAACCTTTACGCAACTTTTTATTATTATTGCCAGCTGGGCAAAGGTATTTACCGCCATGCAGCCTTCTTCATGGACAACGCCATCTATAAGGGAACGCTAAGAACCAAAAAAAACCGAGAAAAACGCTCAATGAGGTTAAATTTTAAGTATTGAATGGTTTTAAATATACCTATAAAATCAATAAACATTATATATTTTTGTTATTGTTATTGCAGTTATAAAATATTGCAAACATTTCTACATTCTAAAGATGAAATTGTTATTCATTTTATTTTTCTTTGCAAATTGGCCGCTTTAAACCTTATGATCGCCAAACTCCTTAGTCTCTTAAAAACATAGACACGGATAGTTTTAAAAAGAAAACATGGAATGTACTCTGTGAAAATATGATACAGTACGATTAAAATCAGTTAACGATTCGGCCAACCTCGATAATTGTCGTGAATCCCTCACCTCTCACATAGAGTTATCAATTTACAGATATGACCTTTATTTATATTACTCGTTGTCTTATTGAATACAATACAAGAACGGTATGAGCAACAAAACCTCCTTTGTAGCTCAAAACTAACACAACCTTTATATTGAAATAAGAAAAATAATTGACCATTTTGACAGTATGACTTCTTAGTGTCAATAAAAACAGTTTGACGTATAAGTATATACATTTATGTTTATGAACGCTAATTTCATTCGTGAAAATATTCGATTCTATCAAATTTTATCAAAATTAATTTACAATAGTTGTGTATCATGGCTTCAACAAATTTAAAGCGTGGTAAAAAAATTGCTGCTAAATCTCGTGAAATTGTAAATAATGTATATAACTATTTTAGAAAAGAAGATAATTTATTTAAAAAAGAAGAAAGTAACATTTTGGACAGGGTTTGTGAAGCAATCGGAGTTTCGAAAAGCAGCGTGTTAAAAATTTTGAAGGAAAACGACAAGCTCTCAGATCAGTCAATATCAACAAAAATCGCTTGAAGTCGGTTTTAAAAATTTTTAATTTGGTGATTAATTATTAATCCGACGTAATATCGTACTGTTACTTACATCAAACAGTAAAATATTGACTTATATATGTTTTTTTATATATTGTATACAAGTATAGCTTCAGTAAATAATGAATGTTCAAATTCATGTCGCTTCTGCATAATAAATTTCTTAGGTCTACCGGTTAGTAATGTCATCTTGGCAGGTGCTATACATTGCGTTCATGATACTTCAAATTGAATGCGACCTAAAAGAAATCGCGGTAATGTATTTCGTGTCATTACCATCACGGGATTTTTTTTTTTATTTTTTTTTTATTTGGGATTTTAACAGCACATACAGTTTAATAACAACACAGAAAAGAAAATGCAGTAGATATCGCCAGTAACAGAAATCCACAGTTGAATAAACAAAAACAGACATTGGTAACTTATTCTAAGATACTTTTTTTTTTCAAAGATGCTTGGATAAGCTAAACAGTTGCTCCAAATACATCTTATTATATTATTTATAAAACATGAGAACACACACACATACACATATATACATAAATAAAATAATTATAATTTATACATAAAATCTACAAGTATATATATACATAAATATATATTATTAAATATACATCTATAAAATATAGGTAATGATTATAAATAAATATCTAGATTAAAAATAAGTAAATAATATAAATAAATAAGCTTCTACCTAGTAAGAGAAAGCGTTTTACGGATTCGCCACTTGAAGGTGGGTTTACTACAGTCAAAGGGATCAATGTTATTAAATTTTTTGTTATAATTTGAAAGAAGACGTAGTATAGGGGAATTTTGGGCATAGTTCGTGTTTACTCGAGGGACGCTAAACAAAAATTTGTCGGATTGACGAGTCCGGCGCTCTGTGACTCGATAGTTAATCTCTGCAACCAAGGAGCTACTGTCGATATGGCCACTAAGTATATCATGAAGTAGTGACATATCTAAGAGAAGTCGTCGGTTTTCAAGACTTAGCAAGTTATGACGCAAGCAAGCAGCTGGATAGTCCTTATCAAATTGATGAAAGCGGAAATTCAAATGACTTAAAAAAGACCATTGTTTTCTTTCTATTCGTTCAATGTGTGTAATGTATTGGGGATTCCAAATACTACTCGCAAACTCGAGAAGGCTTCTCACGTAGGCGAAGTAAATGATGTTTATAGTAGTTATGTCATCAAAAGCTACACACACGCGCTTAACAAATCCCAACATTCTATACGCACGACTGGAAATATCATTGATATGGGGCTCGAAGGTTAACTTAGCATCAAGTGTAACACCAAGGTCACGATTATCTTATATACCTAATCTTATTTACTCGATTAATAATTTCACCGTTAATTAGATAATTGTACAAAATTGGGTTGGGACTTCTAGTGAAAGATATTAGTGCACATTTAGAAACGTTCATATTAATCAGATTTTTCGTGTAATATAGTGAAAGATTATCGAGATCATGTTGTAATTTGTAACAATCAGAACTAGAGCTAACATTTAAAAATACTTTTTTATCATCCGCATACATTAGAAATCTAGAGTTAGCAAAAACAACATAGATGTCATAAAGATACGCGTTATAAAGCAGTGGACCTAGGTGTGATCCCTGAGGGACACCAGACGTAACATCGATAAAATTAGACCGATAGCCTCCAAGAACAGCTGCTTGACATCTTCTAGATACATACGAAGTTATCCATCTAAAGATGTCTCCCCTTAAACCGAGTCTGAAAAGTTCACGCAGCAGGATGACGTCATCTACCCTATCAAAAGCTTTTTCAAAATCCGTGTAGGCCACGTCAACCTTCTGGTGACCATCCATACTGCAAAGCACAAAGTTAACGAACTCAGTGAGATTAGAAACCGTTGAACGGCCACTAAGGAACCCATGCTGTTGTGGTGGGATTCCCTTTGTAATAGTTGTATAAACATTATTATATACTGCTTTTTCTAAAATTTTGCCAAATATATTTAATATTGAGATTGGTCGATAATTTGGAATTTCGGATTTTGAACCTTTCTTGTGAATTGGAACAATAAGTGCCTCCTTCCATTTAGATGGGAAAACTCCTTCTGCTGTAGATCGGTTAAATATAATACTAAGTGGTAAGGAAATACTTTCTGCACATTTTATAATAAAAAATGGGGAAATCCCATCACTTTTAGGCGATGATATCCGAGAAAAGCCGAATCGTTAACTGATTTTAATCGTATATGGATTTTCATACGAACTTCCTGGACAGTTCAGATTTCCTGGACACTTTTATTAGCTCGCCAGGATGAAATATTTTCTGGTAGGTCTTTACAGTATGTAATGGTAATATTACAATGTATTTCTGGGAAAAATAACATGTACACGTTATAGTTTTCATTGAAGATGGTAAATAATATTAAGATGATGATGTTTCACCAAGTGCCGACAATCGCAAGTTAAAATCATATTATGAAACTAGCTTTTGCACGCGGCTCCACCCGCGTTGTAGAGATTTTTGTGGAAATAAGGAAAACCAAAGAATATTATTTTTTGAACGACTATTTGCAACGGTCACCATGTTTTACCAAAGCGCTAATAAATACCAATCAAATAAGCCCAAACTCGAAGGGTCTGCTGTTGTCCGTTGAGGAGATCCTGTACCCATATTCCAGTCCCATCATCAGACCCTGGTCACCATGTTTTATCAAAGTACTATTAAGGACCAATCAAATAAGCCCAAACTCGAAGGGTCTGCTGTAGTTTGTTGAGGAGGATTACGGTTTCTACCGTTTTATTATTATGTATTGATGACCTATTAAAAACTCTCATTTTTATTAAAGACTTACTCATTCATTCAAAACCAGCTGGGTTGTAGTTGGTACTAGGTATAGCCTATACTCGTATATCTTCCATAATTAGTTGCAAATCAAATAAGCTTGACTTTAAATCAAACAATAAAGCCGATTCTGAAGGCTTTAGTTTTAGTTTTAGTGCTGTCAAAACTTAATTTTCTTCATTCCAAAATAGTTCTTTAGTGTTTGCAACGGAAGCTATATTAATTTGGAAAAATTTTTGTTTTGACAGTACTAAAACTAAAATTAAAGCCTTCAGAATCGACTATAATACCAATGTATGCTAACGTGAATAACAAACGTTTCTATGATTTCGTAGCGAACGCTACGACGAGGACGTTCCATACTCGTAGCATAGTTGATAACAAATCTAACGGAACTAAATTTGTGTAACCGAATACTGACCAATTCATTTTATGGATTGTCCGTTCTATCATCTATACAACCTTGGGTTTATTTGATAGAAGTCTACAGCGATGACACTTTTGACAGTTCTAAATTGAAAATGTATCAATTATAGTCGGAAAAGTCTTCTGACAAAAATAACATTTCGTCGAAGTGTCATCTTAAATCGTTTTTGAAATGGTATTTTGTAATTACAAGACAATTTTCCAACATAACAAAATTTTTTAAAAAATCTATAAAAATGCGCGTAAGAAACATAAACAAACAGTAGCTTACCATCCTCCTGCACAATTGTAAACAAAACTCTTATGTTTACAGTGTGGTGAAAGTGTGCTTCGTTAGTTTTAGGGTTTCATCGACTAATTGAAACCATTGTCTGCATCTCACATTAAAAAAAATTCACGTCTTTAGCGCTGATAGTTAAAAATTAAATCAAATTCGAAAGTTTGTGTGTGTGTGTGTGTGTGTGTGTGTTAGTTACTCTTTCACGCTGAAACGGCTGAACGGATTTGGATGAAATTTAATATAGCTTATACCCTAACTTAACACACGGCCACTTTTTATCCCGGAAAAAGCATGTCGTTAAGCCGAATTACACGCGGGCGGAGCCGCGGGCAAAAGCTAGTACCTAAATAAAAAGATCTAATTTTTCTTCCTCTAAAAATAATTGTGTATAAATATGTTTAAGAAAACACAAACATGTAAAAATGATTGTGATATTAATATCTTTCGGGCTAATCAGGCCCGGCATCAGTCAGTCATAGTGAAGTAATTTTTTTTTCAAGTTTATTTGTACAAAATTATAGTTACCTGATTTGCCCGCGGCTCCGCCCGTGTTTATTCAATATTTGCCCGTTTTCGGCTTTGACGTTATTTTATGAACACCCCTATAGGGCTATGTGTTGACCAGAGTCCTTAAAATTAAATTGAGTGGTTCTCGAGTTCAAAGGGTTTATTCAATCTTTGCCCCGTTTTCGGCTTGGGCGTCATTTTATGAAAACTCCTGATAACATACTGCGATGATAATAAAAAAAAAAACGTATCCAAATCCGTTGAGTGGTTTTCGAGGTAAAACAGAACATACGTAAGTACAGACAGACAGACGAAAATTCAAAAAAATGTGGTTTTGGTCTGAATAATAATAACCCATTTAATTTCAAATTTCGCGAAAATATTCAATGTACAGACACGGCTTTTTTACTACTTTATTATTATTTACATTGGGCCTATTTACATCTTTCTTTTGTTTTATGTAAGAATTTAAGGCATTATTTGTTTTTTTTTTTGGGGGCTTTTAGGTGGACTCATTGTATGAAGGGTTATTTCTAATGTATCTTATTACTATTCTATTCAAATTCTTTATTGCACATACAAAATTACTAATTACATTGAATCTTACAGTGTATGCAAGTAGAGGAGCTTATCTCTTAAAGAGATTTACCAGCAAATCCTTGATGGTAATTCATAAAAGCAATTAACGTATATGGTATGAGAATCACAAATGTGCCGACAAAAAAAAATACTACCTACTAAATTTTACGAACAAAAAAGAAAAAAGAAACGGAAGTAAAATATGTAAACTTGGTTAACAGAAGCTACCCGAAATACATACAAAATTATAATAAAATAAACAAATACTTTTAAAAACAAAATAAATACATACCTAGATACAGAATATATATAAATTAATAAAATTATATATATAAACATATACCTATATGAATGGCAGGAAATACTTATTGAAAGTGCTCTTTAATGTTCCTTTTGAATATACTGATATTTGCAATATCGCGAATAGTGTAAAACATAATAGAGAACAGATAGGTACTTGATGGCTTCACGAGTTAGAGCCAAGGACCGGGCCCATCCCAGTTCTAATCCTAGTTACGCCAATGGGTACAAGTTTCTTTTTATGTGACCTCAAATGACTATCGACAGAACCCGTGCAACATTTCCAATAAGCCACTTCAACTTGTGTCCGACATCCAGGCTGCAACAGATGACAGACAAACGCGAGAGGAAGACGGCGTCGTTAGCGCTGTCGTCACCCCCAGTCTGCGACCTACCAACATAAATAAAGGAACAATATGGCCGACGTACCGGATGTCAAACTGTTTACTCTGTCCGTGTATCTGTATAAAATGGGACAAACTGAAAATCAGCGCTGCAACAAGGAGCATTTGCTGAGTTTGACCTTTTTGCCGCTCATTTGTTTTTGTGCAAATAAATGCTTTTCACTTTCACTACTGAACAGACTGAACATTTTTTCGTGGCACCTGATTCTTCACACATTGCGTTCGTCATGCAGCATTGCCGAATCAAAATTTAATGTAGGAAAAAGCCGGCCAAGTGCGTGTCGGGCTACGCGCAGTTTAGGGTTCCGTTGTTGCCCGTCACAATCTGCGGACTTAAAAGGGCGCTTTTTTAAATACTATGAACATATTAATTGACTTCACTGTTTAACGGCTAATATTATTAAACGTGAAACGTCTAAAAACGGGTTCACATTTGGTCGACCCAAATTATACTTTATAATTTGTTGTACCCATAAATATAATTACAATTGCAGTTATAAATAGGATGTACACAGGCGAGCTTATCTCTTAGTAGAGATTTCTTCCAGCAAACCCCTCTGATAAATAAAAATCATAATATTGACATACGTGTACACAAAACTACGTAAAACACTATTAAATTGAAAATTTAATAACAAAATATCCTTACATAACATAACTACATTCTATTACATACACCAATCTTTATATAAACAATAGATAATATATTATACATATAGCGTGTACATTATGTACGTACACTACACACTTACATACTATACAAATTTACTTATGGAAGAGAAAGATTAAGATGGAAGGGAAGTTTAGATTAAGATCTTAGTTTTTTTTTTTTTAATACTGATTGTTGGACAGTCACGGATGTTTTGGGGAAGTGAGTTCCACAATCTGATAGCCACGACGTTAAAGGACTGGCTGAAAGCACATGATTTCTGCACTGGAGTGTCAAGTAGAACCGGCCTGTCCCTAGAAAAATGCAGCGGTACGAAACGTTCACGAAGATAAGAAGGGGAGCGAGGATTTGTGGAAATGCTGAAAAGCTGAGTATGGAAATCACGACGTTGACGGATAGGACATGGTCAAATTTACGAAAAACTACTTATAAAACGAATAGCCAGATTTTGCAGGCGCTCGAGCTTATTTAGTAACTCTTCGTTGGCATCAAGGAAACTGATTACAGCTTTTTAGTACTAAAAACGTATGAGCTAAGTAAAGGATATATGAATATAATTTGCAATATTCCGCTAAACAATTCTTGTCGTGCTATTCAAAATGCAGACTCGTGCACCGCCCGCCCGCCCGCATAAAAACATGCAACAAGCAAGCAATACAAGCAAAGTAGACTAGCTGCTGAGCTGTCGGGCGAATAACATCAGTTGCTGCGGAGCGGCTGGGCGAACAACACATCAGTTGCTGCGGAGAAGCCGAGCTAGCAACACATCCCGAGGATGCCTCGTTCAGAGGCGAAACACGTGTCGATAAGTTTTCTTGCTTGTTATTTAAAATTGCTTTGTTTGTATTGCTTGCTTGTTGCATGTTTTTAAGCGGGCGGGCGGGCGGTGCACGAGTCTGCATTTTGAATAGCACGACAAGAATTGTTTAGCGGAATATTGCAAATTATATTCATTTAACCTTTACTTAGTGATGGACTTCCGCAAGGTAACGCCTATTTCAATTAATCAACCTATGAGCTAAGCCGTGGACAGATAGACGGACGGACATGTTAATGCTTCTGAACAATTTTTTACTTATTTTATTACAAATTATTTTTTTATATTTATTTTTAGTCATTACAAGTCCTTGATCAATAATTATCAAGGTGAAAATAACAGAATTCGCGATTGAACTTTATTTTTCGAAATAAATAATATTTTGTGAGAGCTTGTTCTGTCCATACATTTCATACCAAGTTTTTACTATGAGAAATTGGGTGTGATTGTTTTGGGACATTAAATCAAAAACTAGGCTTGGTTACGTGAATCTTTTAATCATAGTATTAAAAAAAACTACTGAGAAGAAATATGATTGAAAATTAAAACCGAAAAACTAACTGTGCTAAGCGTAAAGCCCCACCAGAAGTAGTAAAAACACGCGTTTTTCCTAATTCAGTCTGTGTTAGACAAATATTACGACGTGATAGAGAAAATCTGAGTTCATATTCGGATTCAGCACATAAATTTCTAAAATAATTTCAATTACTCGTTTCTGGGAAAGAAATTTCTACAATTTTGTTGACCAGTGTAATGAATCATTTAGGCTCGTCCTCTAGCAAGATAACTAATTATAACAGTTTCATTAAAAGCAATGTCAGGTTTAATATGACAAGAAGTCTTGGATATAATAATAAAGTTTCTGTTAAAAGTATTTTATTCTGGAAAATCAAGATTACACTGGTTAGATCAAATAGTTAAAAAATATTCGGTCGACAAGTATGGTGGAAAAATTCAATGGTATAGGTAAGTGCCACGGTTGCGCAATTGGTAGCGTGCTTGTCTTGATAACAAGAGGTTGCAGGTTCGAATCCTGGCTCGAGGATTTTTTTCAAATTCTTGTCTTTACATTTGTTTCTAAATTATCTTTTATAGTTTGTAAGGCACTCCACTAATAATAATTACACTTTTCTTAATTATCCTTTGTCCAAAACATTCCATAGATCGACTCGGTCTATCAAAAGCGTAAAATTATTTATAGTTATGCAAATATAGCTCTTATCATAAAGCCATCAACACCTCCAGGTGAACGGCCGGCGGCGTCGCAAGCGCACGTCTTTCACAACGTTCCACTCATATTTCTGTCAACGGCGGGTCTGATGCCCGCGCGCCAAAATAACATTCAATATCGGACGAAAGCATCATATGCGTGTGGAAACTAACGCCCGCGGGCAGTTTTTACTAGAATAGGGTAAATAATAATAGTAATAATAATAAATAGTAAATAATTTATTTCAGGCCCCTAAAGGCCCATATCACAAATACCTTAAAACTAGGGATGCTTATAATCATAATTTTTAGGGTTCCGTGGTACCTGAAAGGTAAAAGGTACCTTTATGGTGAGACTCCGTTGTCCGTCCGTCCATCCGTATGTCACAGCCTCATAACTTTAGCAACGTTAAAGATAAAGACTTGAAATTTGCTACAAAATAGCATTCACTTGCCTACAAAACATGGCGTAAAAAAAATTTGAAAAATTTCAAATTTGTTCAAAATATTTCCAATACAAAAGTGAGAAAAATAAAAAAAATATCCTACAAATACAATATGGGTATCAAATTGTAGATATTAAAGAGCTGATTATAAAAATATATACTTTTACTACATTTACTCTCACCAATTTCGAAAAATCTTTGAAAATCCACAAAATATGCATGTCCCTCCCTTATTTCCGAAACTGGTAAACCGAAAAAAATGACGATTATAGGCCATAACTGGCCAATTACGGGAAATTTATAGTAATTAAAAAAAAAATAACAAATGAAAAAAAATTTAAAATAAATAAAAATTATATTTTACAAAAATACGATATGGGTATCAAATTGTAAGTATTAAAGAGTTGATTATAAAAATATACGCTTACTGTATTTGTATGTAGTATATTTATAATTAGATTATAGATTTAGAATTAACTCAGAATGTACCTGTCGTTTGCAATAGAATCCAACAATCATGTAAACAAATATGGCGGACTGACATTGACAGCGTATTGTTTATGCCCATAGTGATGTCATAGTGTTCCTGGCTGCGGCTCGCTCATTATAACCTTAAAAACAAATATAATTTTACACACATACATTTCAGTAATTGTGATCTATTCAAATAATTAGTTACGAGGGCAATACAATATTAAAGTGCGTCTAATAGATTTCCGTTGTAGGTAATAGATCTAAATCATTCTTACCTCCTGATTACTCCTTGAGAAAAAATACCAATCGTATGCTATATCAAAGTCCGTGATGCCGTGCAAAGGTCGTCGTTCCAAGAAAAATATGTCCAGCCAAATCGTGAAGCAAAACAAAAGTCCAAAATGAGAATGCAAAGTCGTAGAAATCGGAAACAGAAAACGGAAACAGAAAACACTAATGCACAGCGAACCCACAGAACAGTGAATGACTGTGAATGACAATTCTAACAAAATGGCCACCTGTCAATTTTTAAAAACTAACCATTATTTTTATGGCTTAGGATACAATCCGTTTTGGTTAATTATATTATGCTCTTGAAAAAAAATTTTTATTGTATTCAAATAATATTAAATTAAAATAATTTATTAAATTAAAAATAAAAGATAACTTCAGATTACGAACAACACTAACTTTTCAATGACTTATAGAGTTTGATGAGTAAAAAACTAAGATGACAGCTTGTCAAATACTTCGAAATTTTTACGTTGCAAATGTTTTAACAAATTTAACTTATAAATACAAGTTAAATCGTGTTGAAGATAATGTGAAAACAATGGTGCGTTCGTTGAAATCAGACTATGTTCATAATTGATCGTCAAATGTATGTGATTACGGAGTAATCGTGACAATTTGGTTTGTTTACATGATTGTTGGATTCTTTTGCAAACGACTTTATGCACTGATGTGAATTTCTACAATAAAAATTTTTCATATTTTCCCAAGGTTGACTGGAAGAAATTCCTTTTAGGAATAAGTCCGCCCTTGCCTTCTGTCTGTTCTTTGTATATTTGTAAATATCTTGTTCTGTGTACAATAAAGTGTTTATTCATTCATTCATTCATTCATTATTTCGCTTTTACTAATTATTTACTGGCACCGATTTCGAGAAATCTTTGAAAAACCACAAAAAATGGTAATTCGAAAAAAATTAAAAAATCATGGTATTTTGGGATTACGTAAAGATTTATAGGAAAAATATAGCAGGTGAGAAATTCACGATAGCAAAGTCAATTTTTCTTTCACGAGTTTTATTTCGAGTACGGTATATATTTGAGTCTCCGTTTTGTGATACAATTGATTCTTTTTTTAGTTATCATAATCAGTTAAAATAGGCCAAGATTTTAAATACCTTCTTCCTGCCTGTTCCCAAAACTGTCGAATTACGGAATTCTAGGTATGCGAGTCTGACTCGCACTTGACCGGTTTTTAACAAAGTAACTGAAACTAACACTTCTAGCCTTTTATCGGGATTTTATTCTGTAACGCTTCCCTAAAGCGTCGAAACACCATACCCTCAGGCCAGAAATCAGCATTGAAGAAAACATGAGCTTAAGCTGCTGTTACACGAAGTTTGAAAAACAAAAAATCTTTTTGCCTTTCAGACTGGAGTGCAACGATTTCATGTTTGCCCCAGTACGACCTGCACCCATTTTCTTAATGTGACACTTGTGGGCACTTTGGAGAGGTATATCTGTACTTTGGGCTCTGCAGCCTTCAGATCGGATGAAGCTGCAGGGGCTTGTTGCGATTCTGACAAAGACGCTTCCTGTTCTCGACGAGGGTGAAGCCATCCTTGTCAGTACCCGCTTCCAAAAGGCATAGAGCGGGAGCAGCGGCAACGGTGAAGGTGAGAGCGGGTAGCTGTTTCTGGAGTGGATAGCTGGGCACCGACGACGGCGGTGGCTGCTTGCGGTGACGAGGGTGGCGGCTACGGCGGGTTTTTATCTCTTCCTCAGAGCTTTTGCTAGTCAAAGCTGGTGGAGCTGTCATAGACAGCACAGATGCTGCTGTCTTTAAAGGCATAATTTCGATACCCGACTGGGACATCGCAGGGTCATTGACTCTCTATGTAACTGGGTCAGTTGCACATAGGCTGTCGCTAAGTGGCGAAGCGACATTTAGCTGACCGTCGAGACACTGCATCGGCGAATTCCGCTGATGTATCATGCCGCAACTCCACACAAAGATTCTCGGAAGCCTTCAGCCAGTCTCGGCGCAGTTTTTTGTATTTATTGTACAATAAGTATAAAAAATAAGCAACCAAAACATAATTTTATTTAAAAATAACTAAACCTAAATTACATTTATATAATGTACGTACTTATTACATTTTTACGTTCTTAACCTTTTTTAAATCATCAACTACAGCTTCAGCCATGAACCGAGTAGCGTTTAGTAAATAAGTTTCACACAAGTTCCTTTTCTCGTAAGTGTCGAGGATTTCCTTGTCAAGATGCCTATTTACAATGTTGGCACAACGCAAGTCATCAAGTGCACGCGCATGGTCCGCTCTCAGGTTGTAGACAACGGGAGCGCGCACCGAGTAGCGTGACAAGCCGAGGTCCAGCTTGACGGAAGCGGGATGACAGCTCGAGCGCAGCACCACCAGCAGCGAGCGCAGAGGATGAGCGCGCAGTCGTTGCGCGTCGTACCTACGTGCCTGCTCTATTCGTGCAAGTGCAGTTTCAATGACAGCTCGCGCGTACTGTGACGAGTGCGTCACGCGGCCTCGTAGTGCTCTCACGCCAGCCTCCACTTTACTATGCCAGTCCTGCGTTTTGTTTAGCTCGCATTGCAGCCGTTGCAAGTCGCTTCCAGACATCAGCGCATACATATGTTTCACGACCACATCCTGGAGCCGAGCCTCGTTCGTCGCGCCCACCTCCATCAGCCACGAGTCCAGCGCGGAGGAGAATGTGTCCGGGCTTGCGTCCACGCAGTATACAACCCCAACATAACCTGTAATAGAGCATTCAGTTATAGAATACTGATTTAAAAAATTAAATGCATTTTCGTTTATTAATTTCAACTATCACTACCTTTTTCTTCCAGAATTGCTGCCATTTCCAATGCAATTAGTACGCCAAAGGAATAACCAAGCAGGTAGAACTTCTGTTTCGGGTTGATATTTTTCAAGAATACCTGCAGGATGAACAAAAACTTTTAGATCATTCTTGTGTGTTTACAGTTAATGAGTTTTATTGTTCTTTGGTACCTTTGTCAGCCGTGCCGCAATTTTTTCAACTGTCTCATGAATATGATCATATCCTAATTGCAAGACAATCGCCGGTAGCTTTAGTCGTTCACAAAGCGAGTAAAATTTGTTACGATCGCCTTCTAGCCCCGGTACCAGAATCAAATATGTTTCATTTGAATCAAATTCGTCGTCAGTCTGGAACATTAAAATTATATACATAGTTAAAATGATTTATTTCAATTCCAGGCTACAAGGTCCATATTATAAAGTAATTTAACTTGGGAATAGAAACAATAAAACGTTACTAAAAGTATAACCAATTTGACATTATGGAAAACCGAAAAATACTATTGTCCTTCAGAACCGAGTGGTACAATCTCTATATTCCTTTAACTCCCTATTCATTTATCTCCTATTCAACATGTGCACATTTTAATAATGTGACACATCAGATCTTCTATCATCTTGAAGTAGATTAGTCTTTTGGGCTCTCAGGCCACTTAAAGCTGCAAGGCTGTTGCTCCTTTGTCTCCATCGCCCTGCCGGTGATCCACATTCAGGTTGTAGGTTGTTGCCAGGCGCATGATATTGATGGCACGACAGTCTTCTCTCGGTAACTCTTGGCGACGAGGTGTAGCTTGCGGAGAGCTCAAGAGCTCAAGACATAGCTCTTCCATATCACATTTAGCTTGTTTAGCACGAGAACGAGCAGCTTGTGTGCCATGATGGTCTCAGTACGAATTAATGTCGACGTTACTATCGGTGCGGGTATGGCTAGGACGAGAGACTAATCTGAGGTGCTAGGACTGGACACTGGCTAGATAGAAATAAATAGACGGATTGCTAGAAATCTGGACGTATCAATTGTGATAAAATCAAGAGACCGATATGAATCAATAGATATATTTCGATATGCGTCAGTCCAAAAGCCCGTGTTCGAAAAGTATCTCGATAGTGTCACAATCGAAGCTGCTAATTATGTTAATTTCCACTATAAAACTAAAATAAGCCGTAATAATTTTGAAATTAAAGCAAATATCAAAATAATTTGGCAATTTTATCAAGATTAATCACAATACCAATAATAAAATATGTAGTATTATGTATGAACAGCTAGATTTTTGAATATTATTAGTACATTAAAGGATAGGAAAATCAAATAGGAAAAACCTGTCAGAATAGAGTAAAACACAGACGGGGCTCGAGGCCGTATCTCTGGCTACCATGAGCCAGCAATTTATCCAGTTCGTTCACCGTACTTTGGGCATGGGCATGAAATATGACTTCCGTAAACACACAGACCGAACACAAATGTGCCTCTTCGGAATTCGAATCCGTGACCTCCGGATTATTGGTCGAAACGTTTAAACCACTGGACCACAGAGGCGGTCATCTTTACTTATATATCTATATCAAATGAGAATCAACCTCTCTTCAAAAATAACTACTTTTAAATGGATGAATGGTCTAAGTTATGTATGATCTAATTAAACCATATCATATTTTGTTATATATTTTAGGTGGTAGAGCTGTTGCTGGGCTCGACTGTGGAGGTACCACCATCTTACTCGCAAATCCTCCCGAAGTTATTTGGAGGATAGATAGATAAAACATTTATTCTCAAAACACAACACAAACATACAAACAATAAAAAAAGTAACGATACAAAATGAATTTAACAAACTAACTTCTAAGGATTAAACATATAACTAAACACAGAATACATATATTATAAAGTTAATTCATTCTGGTTGTTTGTGTGTCGCGGCAAAGAGAAAAGGCTTCGACTCAGCATATGTCGCAAACCGAAATCTGCGACGCTGTTATTCTGCCGTCGCCTGCAGAGGAGTGCACGAATTCCACCGAGAGTGTGTTATGATTATAAATAGAATGAATATATATGAAATATGAAAGTGCAAATAAGTATTATGTGTAAATATTAAAGTTTTAACTGTTTATAAATAAAAACCAAATAAAAATATCCTGTCTGACTAAATGATCTATCATCGCCCGGGGACCGGAACTGACTGACTGAAATGACTGAACCTAAGAATATGAAAATTGGACAGTGGAGAGTAAGAGAACAGCTCTCAGGCAAAACCAGGCGGCCCACCATTGCCTGGGACCGATGGATGGCGGTATATCCATCCCCAATTGCCGGGCCTTATTAAAACAGACTAGTAACGGGCAGCGGCGTCACTGGTGCAAGGGTTTCGGCACCGCGCTCACCAACCCGCCTGCGCTGCGTGTGTGAGTATGAGTATTTCTTCCAGGAGGACCGCCAAGAGTGGCGAAATCCTGGAAAGGCCTATGTCCAGCAGTGGACGAAACAGGCTGATGGATGGGATGGATATTTTGTTATAATTTTTGCTGACTAGGGAGAGCGCGTCAATATTTTTTTTTACATTATCAGGGTTCTGTCGAGTTACGAAACTCTTTTCTTTTATATTTGATTGATGGTACATACGACTACCTAGTTGTAGATGAGCTTTTTAGGGATAGTGAGTGCCTCTCTTTCACACAGCTGTTTGTTTATACCGACCCCAAGATTTGCAGAACTTATTTTAACAAAAATCTCATGCCCGTTTCCACTAACCATAGATAGGAGACGCCTAAATCAGATGCCTATGTATTTAGGAGTTGCCTAGAGTAAAAACCACAGATATGCAGACATAAACGCATAGAGTCGACTTGAAGCAATTTTAGCTCAGTAAGTTACGGGCTCTTTTAGATATAAGTATTGCTTGTTTCCAAACAAAATAAATACGACAGATTAGTTAAGGTATTAACAAATACGTTTCAAGCATAACCCAGCCAAAACAACCCACTTTTATACGTTTCTTCGTACCATGTGGCTTAAATGTCACTTGGTTTTTGTATGGAAACATGCCAACGCTATTTAATCCTTATGTTTAGTATGTATGTCTGTGTTAAAAACACGTTTTACAAACTCTTAAGTCATGACTAACGACGTTAAGAATCACTTCAAGTTAGGACACCGATTCGGGGGTGCGTAATGCAATTTTGTATATTAGAAGTGAAACACAAAATTTTGAACAATTCGAAGTTTTACTTAAAAGGTTCAACACGAAATTTGATTTTTTTATTTTGCAACAGACAAACTAACTTACTACCCGAGTGCTGGCTAAGGGACTTTATTTCATTGGTAATTCCACTTTTTTCAATTCAAAAAACCGCATGACGCTTCTGGTGTTATTGCATGATTCTATAAAATGCAATTATAAAATATGTACACAAAATATGAACCCTAACTGTATTAAAAAATCATGCCAGTAGATGTAAAATTAAAATATCTTATCGCATTGGAAACATTTCAAAAATCTCATTTAAAAGTTAAGAAAACACGTTATTGTGCAGCTCGGGGAATGGGTAAATCAGTAATTAAGTAGGTTGTGCCAAAGTACAAAAATTATTACGGAACTAGGACTCGCGATTGTTTAATACCGAAGATATTTAACTCAATAGGGGAAGAGGTTGACGAAACTTTAAATGGCAAAATAAGAAAAATGTAAATAAATATATTTTTTACTTTACCAGTATTGGCCTTAAATTATTGTAATTTTATTATATTTAAAACACAGTTACTACAAAAATACAAAAATTAACGAAATATTTCGACTCCTTCAGTGGAGTCGTCATCAGTCGAATCAATTGAATTCGACTGATGACGACTCCACTGAAGGAGTCGAAATATTTCGTTAATTTTTGTATTTTTGTAGTAACTGTGTTTTAAATATAATAAAATTACAATAAAATAAGAAAAAATAATTCTAAAGAAAGGTGTTTTCTTGGCTTTATTTAGATTTTTCAAAAGCTGTGTTAAAAATAAGTTTAAGATTTAAAAGCTTTTGCAGAGGAAGACATGTTTGGATACCGAGAGCGGTAGCCGATAAACTGAAAAGAAAAACATGTATTGTCTTTGGTAAATAAATATACATCTATCTATCTATCTATCTATTGAGCTTCAAATTGCTCTTGCTGCACGCCGCCGTCTGTTTACGATACAACTCATTTTGTTAATTCGATTAAAAAAATGAGAATAATATTCTATGTGGCGACATAAACACAGATATTTATAAGACTTCCAATCACGACACAAACAAACTAATTATGCTGCCTGGCATCAAATGATTTCGTACCTGTGACCAGTGAACGAACCAGAGAAAAATCCTTACTTGACCATGGTATAGTTAAAACTGGCAAAAAGTTACTTCAGTAATTTGCCACACAAAAATAGCAGACCACTCATCACGAATAGTTCCATAGAACTCCATAACCAAAAAAAAACTCCATAAACAAAAAAATACCTGTGAAAGAAAATCTATTGTTGACTACGCCACATTTACACAGGAGTTAAGCTAAGTAGACTGGGATACATTATTAAGCAACTTGGATGTTAATACAGTCAACTGATTTTATTCTAAAAGCGCCTACTGATTGTATCAATAGATATACAACATTCGCGAAAACTGATTAAATGTTTAAAAATTAGAGATGCTTTACACAGGAAAGCCGGTAAATCACCTTTAGATGTTGATGTTCAGGAAGAATACAAACTAGGTACATCGAATTGTTCAATCAATTGAATCCATCCAAATGTTTGTTTAGTCTACACTTCTAATATACATCTACATCTACATCTACACTTCTACATCTACATCTACACTATTATATAGAGGAGTTTTGTTTGTTTGTGTGTATGTTTGAGGTAAACTTTGGAACTACTAAACCAATTCTGAAAATTCTTTCTTTTTTAAAAAGCTACACAATTGCTTAGTAACGTAGGCTATATTTTATTTAAATAAAAGTAAGTTTTCAGTTTGAAAATTCAGTATTTGTGAACCATGTCGGGAGAAAAAACGCTGCTTAGCTGCTTTATCGGCGTGTCCTGACCAAATAGTTAGTTATACGTGATAAAATCGGTTGTTTTTCCATACGAGGAAACTGTATCAGTTTAATCTGACTAAAGATTTCAATCTACAACGATCCTGACACACCTCTCGCTAATATTAAGCTTGAAAAATTGACTACAGCCAGGTTTAAGCATAGATACATCAAATACTGTGGTTTAAGTAATGATTTCTTCTCATGTGGCAAAACTAATCAGTTTAATCTGACTATATATTTCCATCTACACCGATCCTTACACACCTCTTGCTAATATTAAGCTTGAGAAAGTGACTACAGCCAGGTTTAAGCACAGATACATTAAATACTGTGATTTAAGTAATGATTTTTCCCATACAGGAAATCTATACCAGTTTAATCCTGACACACTTCTTGGCACTTTGCCAAAACATAGTAACCAGGGTCTGATGATTGGACTGGAAGATGGGTACGGGATCTCCTCAACGGACAACAGCAGACCCTTCGAGTTTGGGCTTATTGATTGGTATTTATTAGCACTTTGGTAAAACATGGTGACCAAGGTCTGCTGATGGGACTGGAAGGTGGGTACGGGATCTCCTCAACGGACAACAGCAGACCCTTCGAGTTTGGGCTTATTGATTGGTATTTATTAGCACTTTGGTAAAACATGGTGACCAAGGTCTGCTGATGGGACTGGAAGATGGGTACGGGATCTCCTCAACGGACAACAGCAGACCCTTCGAGTTTGGGCTTATTGATTGGTATTTATTAGCACTTTGGTAAAACATGGTGACCAAGGTCTGCTGATGGGACTGGAAGATGGGTACGGGATCTCCTCAACGGACAACAGCAGACCCTTTGAGTTTGGGCTTATTGATTGGTATTTATTAGCACTTTGGTAAAACATGGTGACCAAGGTCTGCTGATGGGACTGGAAGGTGGGTACGGGATCTCTTCAACGGACAACAGCAGACCCTTCGAGTTTGGGCTTATTGATTGGTATTTATTAGCACTTTGGTAAAACATGGTGACCAAGGTCTGCTGATGGGACTGGAAGATGGGTACGGGATCTCCTCAACGGACAACAGCAGACCCTTTGAGTTTGGGCTTATTGATTGGTATTTATTAGCACTTTGGTAAAACATGGTGACCAAGGTCTGCTGATGGGACTGGAAGGTGGGTACGGGATCTCTTCAACGGACAACAGCAGACCCTTCGAGTTTGGGCTTATTGATTGGTATTTATTAGCACTTTGGTAAAACATGGTGACCAAGGTCTGCTGATGGGACTGGAAGATGGGTACGGGATCTCCTCAACGGACAACAGCAGACCCTTTGAGTTTGGGCTTATTGATTGGTATTTATTAGCACTTTGGTAAAACATGGTGACCAAGGTCTGCTGATGGGACTGGAAGGTGGGTACGGGATCTCCTCAACGGACAACAGCAGACCCTTCGAGTTTGGGCTTATTGATTGGTATTTATTAGCACTTTGGTAAAACATGGTGACCAAGGTCTGCTGATGGGACTGGAAGATGGGTACGGGATCTCCTCAACGGACAACAGCAGACCCTTTGAGTTTGGGCTTATTGATTGGTATTTATTAGCACTTTGGTAAAACATGGTGACCAAGGTCTGCTGATGGGACTGGAAGGTGGGTACGGGATCTCTTCAACGGACAACAGCAGACCCTTCGAGTTTGGGCTTATTGATTGGTATTTATTAGCACTTTGGTAAAACATGGTGACCAAGGTCTGCTGATGGGACTGGAAGATGGGTACGGGATCTCCTCAACGGACAACAGCAGACCCTTTGAGTTTGGGCTTATTGATTGGTATTTATTAGCACTTTGGTAAAACATGGTGACCAAGGTCTGCTGATGGGACTGGAAGGTGGGTACGGGATCTCTTCAACGGACAACAGCAGACCCTTCGAGTTTGGGCTTATTGATTGGTATTTATTAGCACTTTAGTAAAACATAGTGACCAAGGTCTGCTGATGGGACTGGAAGGTGGGTACGGGATCTCTTCAACGGACAACAGCAAACTCTTCGAGTTTGGACTTATTTGATTTGTCTTTATTAGCACTTTGGTAAAAATTGGTGACCAGGATCTGGTGACGAGACTAGAAGATGGGTACGGGATCTCCTCAACGGACAAAAGCAGACCCTTTGAGTTTGGACTTATTTGATTGGTCTTTATTAGCGCCTTGGTTAAACATGGTGTTCGTTGCATACAGTATTTAAAAAAATCATATTCTTTTGTTTTCCTTATTTTCACGAAAATCTTTTCGACGCGGGCGGTTCCGCGGGCAAAAGCTAGTATTTAATAAAAAAAATACTTACATTATCAATTAAATAAGAACCGTATTATATTTTAATAACACACCTTTTCGCACTTGTGTGTAACAGTAGGCATGAACACGAGGTCTTGGCTCGCCACAATCTCGTCAGGGTCTACGTGGCTGAATACCACATGCAATCCCTTAAATTTGTCGTCATTTGTCGTAAACGTCACTTCAATATCGCGAATTCTAGAAGATATAATGAAAAAGTAAATGGATGTATTTTCATAAACAATAACATATTGATATAAAGTTTCATGACACATAAATATTATAACAAAAAAAAACGTCAATGAATGTGCATAATACCTTGCAATTGTTAGTTTTGGTACATCATCCGCAGAAATTTTCATGTTATAGAATTTATC
Organism: Ypsolopha scabrella; assembly: GCA_910592155.1. Taxonomy (NCBI): domain Eukaryota; kingdom Metazoa; phylum Arthropoda; class Insecta; order Lepidoptera; family Ypsolophidae; genus Ypsolopha; species Ypsolopha scabrella. Next base: position 8,614,445 of record OU342980.1, on the reverse strand, counting down.
AAGATATTCAGAAATGGCATAAGATGTATTTAATTTCAAACCTAATTGTTCTAGATTTTTGTCTTCATGTATTTGTTCAGTGAAGGCTATGCCTGAAATATCGAAGATTTTAGTGTATAATTTATGGACGGAAATAAATATTTTTATCCTTTTTAGGGTTCCGTACCTCAAAATTAAAATACAAAACCCTTATACGATTGTTTAGTTGTCCGTCTGTCAAAACCCTTTTTCTCGGTCCCCGTTAAAGATATTAAATTGAAACTGATTTCCTACAGTAATCTATTGCTGTCAAAAAAGCAAATAACTTTTTATTGCCTTTTCGTCCATCCATCCATCCATCAGCCCGTGTTCGTCCACTGCTGGACACAGGCCTTTCCCAAATTTCGCCACTCATGTCGGTCCTCCGTCCTCCCCATCCAGCCGCCCCCCGCAACGTCCTTCAGGTCGTCGGTCCAGCGGGCACGAGGTCGGCCTACACTACGCTTTGCTGTACGTGGTCTCCATTCTAAAGCCTTTCGGCCCCATTGGCCATCATGTCGGCGACAAATATGGCCTGCCCACTGCCACTTCAACTTACTGATTCTGCAGGCTATGTCGGTTACTTTCGATCTCCGACGGATCTCCTCATTTCGGATTCTATCCATTAGAGATACCCAAAGCATAGCCCGCTCCATAGCTTGCTGAGCGACCTTAAACCGGTGGATCAGACCCTTTGTAAGAGACCACGTCTCAGCGCCATACGTCATCACAGGAAGGACGCACTGGTTGTAAATCTTAGCCTTTAAGCACTGCGGTATTGACGACGTAAATATGTGACGCGACTTTCCGAATGCTGCCTAACCCAAGCATATTCTTCTGTCAGCCTCGGCGTCGAAGTTTTTTTTATCCAGCTGTATGACCTGACCCAGATAAACATATTTTTGAACAACTTCGATGCTAACATTGTCGACGGTTATTGGCCCTTGGATGACGTGACAGTTGAACATGACCTTAGTCTAATCCAAATTTATTCGCAGGCCCACTCGTCTCGAAGAATCGCCAACAAACTTTAGAGCCTTTATTTCGCTGGATCGCGTCTTCAATGACGCGAGTGTTATGTTGGCGCAGGTCAAAACGAATTTGCCTTTTAACACGCTTGTTAAGAAGGGAAAAATCTGCAGAATCTGAAGACATTTCCCGCCTCTGCCTCATCAGGTCCAGAGTTCCACTCAAAATTTTGGACTCCTTAGTCCTTCGCTCGGGCTCAAAATAAGTCCTCCCTATCTCGCGCACGGCATTTGTGAAATTGTTAGCAAGCTGGTCAACATCCTCAGTGGTTTCCAACAGGGCAAATCGGTTCAGAAGTTCCATTTGGAACTTTTCGGATCCCGCAGCGGTTTGGCGCAGAGAAGGGCGGAGCGTAGGCTTCATCAGACGGTTTCTCTCAAGCTGTAAGTCGATATTCAAGATACATCGCACAAGTTGGTGATCGCTACCGGTACAAAACCTGTTGATCACAGAAACATCTTGGATTATGTGCTTTTGATCCGTCATGATGAAGTCTATCTCATTTTTAGTCTTACCATCAGGGCTTCGCCAGGTCCACTTCCTTCGAGGCTTCTTTTTGAAGAATGAGTTCATCAAATAGAGACCCTGGCTCTCAAGGAAGCTAACCAGCATCTGGCCCCGAGGATTTCTGCAGCCATAACCGTGTGGTCCGATTACCGATTCACCACACTCTACTCCCACTTTGGCGTTGAAATCCCCCATAACAACGGTAAAATGTGTCTTGGTGGTGTTATGTCTGGCTTTTAATATGTCATCATAGACGGCCTCGACTACATCATCAGAGTCGCTCGACGTGGGGGCATATACTTGAATTTAAGTGAATATCTTTTGTTGAGTCTAATAACAAGATATGCCACCCGAGTAGAGACACTACCGATTTCTAACACGTTGCTAGTGAGGTCTTTGTTGACCAGCATGCCAACTCCACCGACAGACAATTGATCGCCCTCTCGATAGTAGAGCAGGTGTCCTGACTCTAGGGTTATCGTACCCTCACCTGCTCGTCAGACTTCCGATAGCCCCAGAATATGCCAGTTGATTCTACCTAACTCTGACTCGAGCTCAGCGAGGTTTCTGTCTTCCCGTAACGTCTGTATCTGTATTATACGTCGCCAAAAAGAGTCATCGGTGTTGGTAGCCATTCAACCGGAGACTCTTAGCATCCCCTGCCCCACCATTACCGCGACCGCCACCGTAGTCGGGAATAGTGGGGCTGCCAGGGACTGGGGGCCGTTTATTTTTGGTGTACATCATAAATTGGGAAGAGATGCCCATACTCACACACGCTGGGCAGGCGGGTTGGTGAGTGCGGTGCCAGAACCTCTTGGACTAGTGACGCCGCTGCCCGTCACTAGTCTGTTTATTTAAGGTCCGGCAATTTGGGATGGATATACCGCCATCACACGGTCCCAGGATTGGTGGGCTACCTGGATTTGTGCCTGTCTGCGAGCTGTCCTCTTACTCTCCCCCGAATAACTTCAGGGCAGTTTACGAGTAAGATGGTGGTACCTCCACAGTCGAGCCCAGCATCAACTCTACCACCTCAAAACATTGCCTTTTACGTAATCAATTTAATACGAATTGGCTCACCATGACAACCTAGAGGGCACTTCCAGTTGACTTTGAAACATGAAATTCCGTTCACAAGTAGATCTTATAGCACATGTCTATGAAAAAATTCGAAAATTACCTAGGTATATATTTAATTATTCAAGTAGAAATTAAACAATGACAACTACGCATCGTAACTTATTAACCTAGTTCATCTTGTAAAGTGGTCTCTGAATTTAACAAAATCTTACCACCAATATAAGCGATTTGATCCAGTAATTTCTGTGTCAATGATCGTTGTATCTGTGCAACTAGCACAGGGTATGAGGAGCGTATGGCACGCTCCATGGATTCTACAGCTGCTGAACAAGACAGACCTCTGCCTTTTGTTGTGGTTATATCGTCTCCAAACTGAAGAAACACAGATGTTATTAAAAACCTACTTTGGAATGATTCTTCTTCATTGTCATCGTTCTTTGAACGGAGATTTAGGTAATAAAGTGGTTTTACTGAAACACAGTAATAGATTAATTAAACACAGTCACAAGTCCATCCATCCATCAGCTTGTTTCGTCCACTGCTGGACATAGGCCTTTCCAGGATTTCGCCATGCTTGGCGGTCCTCCTGGAAGAAATGCCCATACTCACACACGCTGGGCAGGCGGGTTGGTGAGCGCGGTGCCGAACCCCTTGCACCAGTGACGCCGCTGCCTGTCACCAGTCTGTTTTATATAAGGCCCGGCAATTTGGGATGGTTATACCGCCATCCATCGGGCCGAGGCAATGGTGGGCCGCCTGGTTTTGCCTGAGAGCTGTTCTCTTACTCTCCCCCGAATAACTTCGGGAGGATTTGTCACAAGTACCGACTTCTAAATTCATTCTTTCTATTAAAAGATAATAATATAAACATTGTACAGTTATTCCCGCGTCGCTCGCTTGGGAGTTGTCTTTCACTAATACAATGTATATTTTATTTGAGCGTGAGACAAATGTGGGTCGACGTAATCAAATCTTTGAGTAGTATCGACAGTTTTCGACTCAGCGGTTATTTTATCAACATCGTAGTGACCCTGCTCAAATATAGGCTACAAGTGGTGAGAACGGGGCAGAGATTGAATAATCGCGGGCAGAGCCGCGGAATAAAAGCTAGTATCCCAATAATATTATCTAGGTCAGAGCAACCTCCTACAAGAAAGTTATACTTACGTCCATGAGTATCAGTAATCATAGATCTAACAATTTGCTAAATTGGTACCATTGTGCTGTCTTTACCTTGATTATCTTTGGTAAATTTAACATCGTTGAAGGGAGTCTATACAATGATCTGCTGATACAAACTTCCTGTCCGATATTACTCTCTTCATTTATTATCGCAAAAACTCTAAAAAATTATTATATAAATATTAGTAAATTACCTACTTTGGCTAATAAATAAGTAGAAGCATACATTTTTACAGTATACCTGATTGAAGGACACAATTTCCGCGTCAGTGTATCCAGATTAATTATTATTTTTGTTTTATTGTCATCATCAACAGCAATACCAGTAGTAACCACATATACGCCCTCCAATGGACCCAATTTGCTACAGCTCTTCACTGCAACCTCCAAATTTTCTCGATGAGATACATTAATATTTGACAGTTTCACTTTTGCTCCAAGTTTTTTCCATTTCCTATAACGTTATAATGGAAATTGCAAGTAAATTTATCTACGTGGTGTGTAAGAAGGCAACTAAGAGTATCACGTGAAGGTAGTTTGCTTACCTTATTTGGACATGAATGTACCCGTTTGACATTTGTACATATGTTTTTCGTTGATGTAGGAAAATATTTCTGGCTCCTCGTGCGATAAGCACATCAACCATTTTGCCTATCAGAGTATCATCATTGCCAGCACCCATCAGCAGATGACTCCCATATGGTGAAATGGCAAGCCTAGTGGTATTAATTGCATGCTTTATTTAGTCATCATCGAAAATATAAATCGTTTCATTAAAGTTTGCAAATAAAGTTGAAAATAAACAATTACGAATAAAAAATGGTTCTGTCAGATATAGAGCGGGTGTGAGGGTTGTACCTAATCTTCTATGTTATTTATATGTCCTCGTCTGTACACCACACACCGGGTCTTTGAAGCACCTACCTGCCTTTAAAGTAAATATGGTATCAGTTGTACATAGGTAACACTAAAAGTTTCCGGAACTGGCCACTTACATAAACAATATTTAAAAATTTATTGCAACATTTGAAAATAGAACTCTTTGGCTGTAGAATGCAGTTTGTTTCATCTGACTGTCTTTTGTTTTTACCTTGTGGCGCCATTTAAAAAATTGTGTGTCTGCATCAACATGGATTTAACTCGGGAAAATTTCCGTAGTATGATTTTCTACGATTTTGAGTGTAATTTGACAGCTCAACAGAGCATCGCTTGGCTTGAAACAGCTTTTGGCAATGAAGCACCATGCAAGACGACTGTTTATAGCTGGTTTGCAGAATTCAAGCGTGGTCGTATCAATCTCAGTGACGAATCTCGCGATGGTCGGCCGTCCACCGCTGTGACCAACAAAAACATCGATGCTGTGCGCCGTATGATTGAAACAGACAGGCATGTGACCTACCATGAAATTCGCGCATCCTTAGAAATAGGCATGAGTCAAATACAATCAATCCTACACAAACATTTGGGTGTGAGAAAGCTGTGCTCGTGGTGGATCCCACACAACTTGACCGAGGCTCAAAAAACGGACCGCGTCACTTGGTGCAGTGCCATGCTTACCAGATTCAACGAAGGTGCGTCAAATTTGGTGTGGGACATAGTAACAGGTGACGAAACATGGATTTATTGCTACGATCCCAAAACAAAGCAGCAATCGAGCGTATGGGTCTTTCAAGATGAGCCGAAACCAACCAAAGTGGCGCGCGTGAAAAGTGCATCTAAGCGGATGATTGCTTCTTTTTTTAATAAAACTGGACACGTGGCTACTGTTGCTTTAGAGAATCGTCGTACCGTGAATATTGACTGGTACACGACCATTTGTTTGCCGGAAGTTATTGACGAACTCCGTAAAAATAACAGTAAACGCCGTATCATCCTGCACCACGACAATGCTAGTTCTCACACGGCCAGACAGACAAACGACTTTTTGAAGACGAAAAATGTAGAACTCATGAGTCATCCTGCATACAGTCCCGACCTGGCACCTTGTGACTTTTTTCTGTTCCCAAAAATTAAGAACCAATTACGCGGTCAACGATTTTCATCACCAGAAGAGGCTGTCGAGGAGTATGAAAAACACGTTTCAGAGGTCACCACAGGGGAGTGGCACAAAAGTTTTCAAAACTGGTTTGATCGAATGAAAAAGTGCATAGACGCCAAGGGAGATTATTTTGAAAAACAATAAATTAATTTTGTACCTTTAATAGTATTTTTTCATATTCATTCCGGAAACTTATAGTGCGTCCCACGTATCAAATAATTATTGTTGATAAATAGTTAGGTAAATCTAAGACAGATCCCCAAGATGTATCCATCCATTCATCAGCCTATTTCGTCCACTGCTGTAAATAGGCCTTTCCAGGATTTCGCCACTCTTGGCGGTCTTCCTGTAAGAAATTCCCATACTCACATACGCTGTGCAGGCGGGTTGGTGAGCGCGGTGCCGAAAACCTTGCACCAGTGACGCCGCTGCCCGTCACCAGTCTAATTTACATAATGCCTGGCAATTGGGGATGGATATACAAATACCGCCATCCATCGGTCCCAGGCAATGGTGAGCCGCTTGGTTTTGCCTGAGAGCTGTTCTCTTATATATTACAAAATATATAATTGATAAATTATAATATTAATTATTAATATTTTCTGTTAATTCGAGTCAAATAGCCAAGAATATATTGCGGTCTACCTGGGTAATGCTGAGACGGAGTGTCCTGTCATGTGTAGGAGCACACGTCCGCGGTGCCGACTTGCCGCCAGCAAGCGCAGCGCCCGCGCCGCCTCGGAGGCTTCATACGTGATGCGAGGTAGAGGTCGCACGTAGCCGCGCGTTATACCCTCACTGAGCAACAGCTGTAGCCTCTGAAACGGGGATATACTAGTAGTTCGCCCCGAACTGTGAACTCAGGCTCACCCGATTCGGGCAAAATCAAATCAAAATATTTATTTTGTAAAATAGATACATAAAGTATACTTTCTACAAGTCAAAGTTAATTCTTTAGAATATAAAAAATATATAATAATACGGGAAATACATACAAAAAATATTTAGGTTGGGCTACTAAAATGTAATTATGCACCTGCATAAAATAGAGAAATCTAGGGATAAAAAAATATGTATCTTAGTCAACCGTATCATATTGTCTATTACCTTTAACAGCAAAGTCAGTTTACATATTTATATATTTTAAGCTTTTAGAGGAATCATACAGTATTAAAATATGCTAATTATGAATTACAATTTTGATTAAGATTATTATTATTTATTACACCATGCTTCATTAACGTCCAAATAATCATTGATTTTATAATAAGCTTTTTTAAGTAGTCCCTGCTTAATATAGAGTTTAAACTTATTTTTAGGTAAACTAAGGACCTCCTCTGGAAGTTTATTGTAAAATCTTATACCATGTCCTACAAAAGAGGTACCTACTTTGGCAAGTCTTAATTTTGGAAAAGCTAGTTCATGTTTGTTTCTGGTTTCAACAGAGTGGTGCACACCAAGCCTCGGGAAATTATCAATTTTTTCTGACATATCTAATAACTTGATAAATAAATTCACATGCGACCGTAAATATATTAATTTCTTTAAACTTTTCTCTTACTGAATCTCGGTACTTCATGTTATAAATAGACCGATTTGCTCTCTTTTGCAAGACAAAGACTGCTTCTATATCCGCGGCTCTATCCCACAACATTATGCCATATGACATAATGCTGTGAAAATAACTGAAACATACTAATCTAGCAGTATTTTCATCAGTAATCTGCCTTATGCGTCTAACAGCGTATGCGGCTGAACTAAGTCTACCACAGAGAGCTTCTATTTGGGGACCCCACTGAAGACGAGAGTCTATAGTAATACCTAAAAACTTAGTTTCGTTAACTAACGCCAGCTTGGACCCCTGCAAAAACTTGGCTTGACTGATTTGGCTCATGTTTGAACTTAAAATTCTTTTTGCCTTATTTACTCGCCTGCCTTTCATGACATTCCGATCAACGATACTCGAGTTACGCCGGATTGTTCCCGTAGAGCCGGAGAATTCGCTCGCTTCGCTCGCTCGTTCAATAAACCTACCTTCTTTTCTTCTTCATTTTGTGTTCTAAATATGGATGAAATATCAACCGGAACGTAATGTCTTTCGCGACCTAAATCACTCATTCCAAATTGATAGTTTTCTGTACACGGTAACTGATTTGTATCAATTGTTATTCCACCGATGCAACAACATTTCATCGCTTCCTGCAAAAGTTCAATCGCATTCATGAAAACTATGTTTTTTTTATATACGTATCAAGGTACTTGTAGGTTTATTTACATGTTTAAGGGCTCCTTCTAAACAGCAAATAACTAAATTGCATCCTTTTCCTTCAGTCATTTGCAGTACCATGTCGGTGAAACTCTCATTCCGAGAATAAAAAATATGGCTTTCTGCAATAAATACATGAATGTATTTATAAATAATAATTTGTCATAAATAACACAAACCAACAACTAACTTACCAGGCAAACTTGTGAACATCTTGCGAACAAAACGTTTCTTCTTTTCATCGCTAACCGTAGCAAAGACTTCGCAGTTCTGAACCAAAGCTATCGTGATTATGGCAAGACCAAGAGCCCCAGATGCACCATGTACTAACAGCCGTGCACCTGGCAACATTGTTTCCTTGATGACCTACAAAAATTTAAATAAACTAAAAAATTCTTAAAAGAACAATAGTAATGCCACAACAATAAAATAGTGGCAAAACCAAAACCATTTTAAAATGTTTATGCACTGAAGTAAACGCAAATTTAGTTCATATTTTTCAAAGATTAATATCTTATGTAATAATATATAATATATTATAATTATGTAATATGTTTTTGTAAACAATGTTTCAGACACAAAGGCGTATCGGGCATTTTCATATCTGTTTAATAATTTCATATCAACAATTCCTAAAATCGGTAAGTCCAAGAGTAGGCCAAAGATTACAAATTTCGGATGGATATACCGCCATCCGGTCCCAGGCAATGGTGGGCCGTCCGGTTTTGCCTAAGAGCTGTTCTCTTACTCTCCCCCGAATGACTTCAGGGGGTTTGCGAGTAAGATGGTGGTACCTCCACAGTCGAGCCCGGCATCAGCTCTACCACCAATAAATACGAAACGGCAAAGGCGTACCAACTTGAGTTGTACTTACTAGAAGGTAAAAGGCATGTGCAAATGGCAACGGCACTGTAGCGGCGTCTTCCAGGGACCAATGTGCTGGTACTGGCCATAGCATTGATGGATCTGCCGCCACGCGTGCTGATGCTGTTCCACCGTGCACCAGGCCCATCACTCGAACACCACTGAAGGTACAAGTACAGAGGAGATTCATCTTAGTAATATTCTTGAGGAAAACCATTTTGAAATAAATTTAGTAAGGATTTCAATACGGATCTACACATTATGTGAAACTACATTTTGTAAGACTTTGAATTTAATGCGGGAGCAGAAAATTTAGTTAAATATCTTGAATTTTATTTTATGTGAGCTTTTATAGATCAGTAATTCCACTATTCCAACATTCAAAAAAACCGGACAAGTGCGATTCGGACTCGCCCACCAAGGGTTCCGTACTAATTAGTAAAAGTTTTAAAAAATCTACAAAAAAATTTTGGTCACTCGTACAATTATCACCGCGCATACCGTTGCTTAACCTCGATTATTTTTTTACGATTAAATTACAAATGTATAGTTTCAAGATTTTTTTCCTATACTTGTAGTATAAGACGGTATAATTTGCCAAATTTCATAGTTCTAGGTCAACGGGAAATAACCCATAAATTTTGATTTCTTTGAGTGTGTCGAAATATAAGTTTTTTGCAGCATAAACGGCCGTATAATTTTTTACGTTAACTTAAAAGTTTGATTTTTTTTCACAGCTTCAAGGGACCGTAGGCCTGAGATATGGTTTCAATTTCAACTCGATACCGTCACGCGTTCCCGAGATAAAGGGTCTTGACAGACAGACGGACGGACGGACAGAGGAACAGACGGACAACAAAATGATCTTATAAGAGTTCCGTTTTTTTCCTTTTAAGGTACGGAACACTAAAAATAAAAATTTTAACCATCCTACTATTTGTTAATTTTAAAGAAAGGCATTTTTAGGGTTCCGTAGTACTTGAAAGATAAAAGGAACCTTTATGGTGAGACTCCGTTGTCCGCCCGTCCGTCCGTCCGTATGTCACAGCCTCATAACTTTAGCACCGTTAAAGGTAAAGATTTGAAAAAAATGAAAAATATATTATATAAAAATACAATATGGATATCAAACTGTAGAATTAAAAAGCTAACTATAAAGATATATACTTTTACTATATTTACTTGCACCGATTTCGAGAAATCTTTGAAAAAACACAAAAAATGCATGTGCCCCCCCTTATCTCCGAAACTGGTGGATCGAAAAAAATGAAAAAAATCACGATTATGGGCCATAGCTGGCCAATCACAGGAAAACTATAGCAATTAAAAAAAGTTGAACACATGAGAAATAAAAAATAAAGTAAATAAAAAATATATTTTATAAAAATACAATATGGGTATCAAATTGTAGATATTAAGGATCTAATTATAAAAATATATACTTTTACTATATTTACTTGCACTGATTTCGAGAAATCTTTGAAAAACCACAAATAATGCATGTCCCCCCCTTATTTCCGAAACTAGTGGACCGAAAAAAATGAAAAAAATCACGATTATAGGCCAACTTACTGGCCAATTACAGGAAAATTATAGTGATTTAAACAAAAGTTGAACACAAATGAGAAATATAAAAATAAATGAAAAAAAAAAAAAAATTTATAAGACTACAATATGGGTATCAAGTTGTAGATATTAAAAAGTTGATTATAAAAATATATACTTTTACTGTATTTACTACCACCGATTTCGAGAAATCATTGAAAAACCACAAAAAATGCATGACCCCCTCCTTATTTCCGAAACTGGTGGACCGAAAAAAATTTAAAAAATCATGGTAATTTGGGATCATGTAAAGATTACAGAAAAAGTATAGCGGTTGAGAAATTTTTCATCCTCAAGTTTTATTTCGAGTACGGAAATATTTGTGTCTCTCTTTTGTGGTACAATCTATTTTATTTTTAGTTATCATAAACAGTTATGGGCAACATTTTAAATATTTTTTTCCTGACTGTCCCCAAAACTGTCGAATTACGGAACCCTAGGTATGCGAGTCTGACTCGCACTTGACCGGTTTTATTAGGAAAGTAGTTTCCAGAACAATTAGGTATGGTATAAAAATCGTATTACAATAATAATAAGTGCGATATAGGTCAGCGGCAATTTCTTTGATGGTGCAATAATAAATTACGAGTTGCACCACTGTTTGCGTCAGAATAGAAAACATGGATCGTCCATCTATCTCTCTTTCTCTTCATATATTGACAAATAAAAGATATACAAAGCTTCACCTGTCTGTTACACCACTGAAGTCCATACCGTAGCCAATATCAACATCACCTTCTCCTTTGTAAGGTGCGGATCCTAATGCTCTTTTGGCATCACATCGATTTAAACCAGCAAAATGAACCTGTAAAAAACCAAATGTTCAGGGTTCCGTACCCGAAGAGTGCCAAACGGGACCCTATTCTAAGTCTGTCCGTCCATCTGTCACAGGGGTCTACGCCTACAGCTTCAGCCGTAATATGTAGCCAGTTAAAGGAAGTTGATAAACCATATAGTACAAGTGTTTTTTTTATCACAACAATAGCCAGTTAAAATTTACACAGAATACGCTTTTACGAGTAACAAGTAAAATAATAAAAAAATAACAAGAAATTGAAACCCGAGGAGGGTCTAAAAAACTTCAAAGATTTATTTTTTCAACGTTACTTGTTTCACCTCATGGTAAAAACCGGAATACATAGAAATTTCATATTTTGTGATATTGTAGTACATGGTATAAAGTAAAATAATCATCAATATAGTATAGTAGCTGAATCCCCGCCTCAACTGTCTGTGTGTAAAAATCTCATAAACTTCTGCACTGGGGATTTTCATTTGGTTTTCATGGTTTGATGGTATTGTCTCCCGAGAGCTTCCAAGGCGTACACAGACAAAGATTTCAAAATAAAACCGCGAATCTATGTGTATATTATTGATTACACTGGTCAACAAAATTGTATAAATTTTCTGTCCCAGAAACGAATTTTATTGAAATTATTTTAGAAATTTGTATGCTGAATCCGAATATGAACTCAGATTTTCTCTATCACGTCATAATATTTGTCTAACACAGACTGAATTTTGAAAAATCTCATGTGTTTACTATTTCTGGTGGGGCTTTACACTTAGCACAGTTAGTTTTTCGGCTTTAATTTTCAATAATACTCCTTCTCAGTAGTTCTTTTTAATAGCATGATAAAAATATTTACATAACCAAGCCTAGTTTTTGACTTAATGTCTCAAAACAATCCAACACCCAATAATTCATAATAAAATGTATGAACAGAACAAGCTCTCACAAAATAAAATTTATTTTGAAAAATAAAGTTCAATCGCGAATTCTGTTATTTTCACCTTGATAAGTATTGATTAAGGACTTGTAATGATGAAAAATGAATATATACAATACATTTGTAATTAGGTGGTAGAGCTGATGCCGGGCTCGACTGTGGAGGTACCACCATCTTACTCGCAAATCGCCCCTGAAGTTATTCGGGGGAGAGTAAGACGACAGCTCGCAGACAGGCACAAATCCAGGTAGCCCACCAAGCCTGGGACCGGGTTGATGGCGGTATATCCATCCCGAATTGCCAGACCTTAAATAAACAGACTAGTGACGGGCAGCGGCGTCACTAGTGCGAGAGGTTCTGGCACCGCGCTCACCAACCCGCCTGCCCAGCATGTGTGAGTATGGGCATCTCTTCCCAATGATGATGTATACAAAAAATAAACGGCCCCCAGTCCCCGGCAGCCCTACTATTCCCGATTACGGTGGCGGTCGTGGTAACGGTGGGGCAGGGGGTGCTAAGAGTCTCCGGTTGAATGGCCACCAACACCGACGACTTTTTTTGGCGTCGTATAATACACGGACGTTACGGGAAGACAGACACCTCGCTGAGCTCGAGTCAGAGTTAGGTAGAATCAACTGGCATATTCTGGGGCTATCGGAAGTCCGACGAACAGGTGACGATACCATAACCCTAGAGTCAGGACACCTGCTCTACTATCGAGAGGGCGATCAATTGTCTGTCGGTGGAGTTGGCATGCTGGTCAACAAAGACCTCACTAGCAACGTGTTAGAAATCGGTAGTGTCTCTACTCGGGTGGCATATCTTGTTCTTAGACTTAACAAGAGATATTCTCTTAAAGTCATTCAAGTGTGTGCCCCCACGTCGAGCGACTCCGATGATGTAGTCGAGGCCGTCTATGATGACATATCAAAGGCCAGACATAACACCACCAATACACATTTTACCGTCGTTATGGGGGACTTCAACGCCAAAGTGGGAGTACAAGAGTGTGGTGAATCGGTAATTGGACCACATGGTTATGGCTGCAGAAACCCTCGGGGCCAGATGCTGGTTAGCTTCCTTGAAAGCCAGGGGCTCTATTTGATGAATTCATTCTTCAAAAAGAAGCCTCAAAGGAAGTGGATCTGGCAAAGCCCTGATGGTAAGACTAAAAATGAGATAGACTTCATAATGACGGATCAAAAGCATATAATTCAAGATGTATCCGTGACCAACAGGTTTTGTACCGGTAGCGATCACCGACTTGTCCGAAGCATCTTGAATATCGACTTACAGCTTGAGAGAAACCGTCTGATGAAGCCTACGCTCCGCCCTTCTCTGCGCCAAACCGCTGTGGGATCCGAAAAGTTCCAAATGGAACTTCAGAACCGAATTGCCCTGTTGGAAACCACTGAGGACGTTGACCAGCTTGTTAAAAATTCCACGAATGTCGTGCGCGAGGTAGGCAGGGCTTATTTTAAACCGGATCGAAGGACTAAGGAGTCCAAAATTTTGAGTGGAACTCTGGACCTGATGAGGCAGAGACGGGAAATGTCTTCGGATTCTGCAGATTACTCCCTTCTTATCAAGCGCGTTAAAAAGCAAATTCGTTTTGACCTGCGCCAACATAACACTCCTGTCATTGAAGACGCGATCAAGCGAAACAAAGGCTCAAAAGTTTTTGCCCAGCAGTTAGGAAGGACTAATCTGACGAAGCTGAAGACATCTGGCAATAGAACCGTTACCTCTAGGCCAGAGATCCTCGCCGAAATCGAGAAATTTTATGGGCTCCTATATTCTTCACACGCTCCCAAGCCAACTGCTCGCGATAAAGACGACAAACGTGCACCTCTAGTTCGCCACTACACCGATGAACTCCCAGATGTCGAAATGGGTGAGATTAGGATAGCTCTTGAACAGCTGAAAAACAATAAGGCGCCGGGTGAGGACGGCATCACAACTGAACTCCTGAAAGCTGGAGGTTACCTTATACTCGGACAGCTACAGGACCTCTTTAATGCCATTATTCGTACAGGTACTACGCCAAAGGAGTGGAGCAGGAGCTTGGTCATTTTGTTCTTAAAAAAGGGGGACAAAATCCTACTAAAGAACTAGAGACCAATCGCACTCCTGAGCCACACCTACAAGCTGTTCTCAAGAGTTATCACGAATGGTCTCGCTCAACGATTCGACGACTTCCAACCTCTAGAGCAGGCTGGGTTTCGAAAAGGCTACAGCACCGTGGACCACATTCACACGCTAAGGCAGGTTATACAGAAAACCCAAGAGTATAATCAGCCTTTATGTCTAGCGTTTGTGGACTACGAGAAAGCCTTCGACTCCATCGAAACGTGGTTTGTTCTGCAGTCTTTGCAGCGATGCCAAGTTGACTGGAGTTACGTGGAGATGTTGAAATGTCTGTATGACTCCGTTACAATGTCCGTCCAAGTACAGAGTGTACAAACAAGACCGATATATATTCAGCGCGGCGTGAGACAGGGAGATGTTATTTCCTCAAAACTGTTTATAAACGAAGGCATAAACGTAAACGGAGAGTACATTTCACATCTTCGTTTTGCCGATGACATCGTGATAATGGCAGAATCGCTGCAGGAACTGGAGGCAATGGTGCGTGGCCTTAGCGATTCTTCGAGACGAGTGGGCCTGTGGATGAATTTGGAGAAGACTAAGGTCATGTCCAACTGTCACGTCATACAAGGGCCACTAACCGTCGACAATGTCAGCATCGAAGTTGTTCAGAAATATGTTTATCTGGGTCAAGTCATACAGCTGGATAAAAACAACTTCGACGCCGAGGCTGACAGAAGAATATGCTTGGGTTGGGCAGCATTCTTCCTGTGATGACGTATGGTGCTGAGACGTGGTCTCTTACAAAGGGCCTGATCCACCGGTTTAAGGTCGCTCAGCGAGCTATGGAGCGGGCTATGCTTGGGGTATCTCTGAAGGATAGAATCCGAAACGAGGAGATCCGTCGGAGATCGAAAGTAACCGACATAGCCTGCAGAATCAGTAAGTTGAAGTGGCAGTGGGCAGGCCATATTTGTCGCCGAGATGATGGCCGTTGGGGATGAAAGGGTCTAGAATGAAGACCACGTACAGCAAAGCGTAGTTTAGGCCGACCTCGTGCCCGCTGGACCGACGACCTGAAGGACGTTGCGGGGGGCGGCTGGATGCGGAGGACGGAGGACCGACATGAGTAGCGAAATTTGGGAAAGGCCTATGTCCAGCAGTGGACGAACACGGGCTGATGGATGGATGGATACATTTGTAATAAGTAAAAAAATTGCTCAGAAGCATTAAAGAAACAAAATGTCAATACTCAAACTTGATTTCACAAAAACTGAGACCTGATAGAAAAAATCTGAGTTCAGATTTGGATTCAGCACACAGTTTTCTGCAAGAATTTCAAAATATCGTTTCTGGGGAAAAAAAATTGTTGACCTATTTGGTGAATTTGACAGTTGTTATTACTTATTCATTTTTATTTATATTTTAATGGCTATAAGAATTATTCATACAGAATAAAATACCTACGTTATTTATTCTAATAAAAAATTTACCTTAACACCAATTTTATTTGGTTCGAACATAATGGGACCATCTTCCCAATATAGAGTTTCTAGATTTCCAATTTCTCTGCATAGTAAAGTCATGTTTTGATCTGATCTGGTTGTATGATCTTCAGTTTTCACATAAAATTTACCTCCCCATGTACCCTGCGGGTTAATTATATATTTTTAATTTACATTTAATACTCCAATTCTCATTTTGAGGATAGACAAGCGTACCTAAGAGAGTAACCACTGAAAACACTGCACATGTAGCATGCAAGTACGCGTTGCAAAGAAAAAGACGACTGGCAATGGCACGTAGTGGAAAAATAGTGTGGATGATATCATAGGCCAGCTTGATGATATTTATGGTGAAACATTATTATAGTTGCCCAAAATTTTATTACATGCGTTATTTTCTAATGTATCGAGGAACTGCGTACTTAAAGACAACAATCATCTTAAACTTACATGATCTAAAATATTGAAAACTAAGTCGAAATTCGGTAGCTGTTCCAAGTTTTGATCTCTTGCAATTTTGTGGTTTATCATTACCACATAAATTTTGTTGCGATTGGGCTCTTTTCTCCATTCTTGTACCATATCTGAAAGTAATATTGTTTTACCATCATTTACGGTACAATATTTATTTAGATGCAAATGTCGAGACTCTCAACGTTCAATGTTCTTTCTTGTGAAAGATTCCGTTTTTTTTTTAACTCTTAGTACAAACAGACAAAGGCTAAAGAAGCATGAATAAAAACGAATATACATAACATATATCACCAAGATATCGTTTTTTTTTCACCAGAACTCCCTGGTTCTTCTACGGGTTTTTGTTATATTTTCCAAGTAACGGGCAGACAAATTTTATAAAATAACCTTTTAAACCTCGGGGTGGTGGGTAGCGAGAGAGAAGAACTAGACGCTGATCAGATCTTAAACGTTGCCTCGTAGAACGCAGCAATTCCAAGTCACTGGAGTCATGTATAGAAATAGCAGCAGATGCAGTAGAAACTGGTGTGGGGCGCCAGCGAGCCAGCACTAGTCTGCCACATGGTGTAGCAGCTGAGGCTACTGCACGACACAGCGCTTGAGGTATTGAATTTGAACCTGATATTTCAGTACTTATCAGGAAG
This sequence comes from Ypsolopha scabrella, assembly GCA_910592155.1. Taxonomy (NCBI): domain Eukaryota; kingdom Metazoa; phylum Arthropoda; class Insecta; order Lepidoptera; family Ypsolophidae; genus Ypsolopha; species Ypsolopha scabrella. The sequence goes on along the minus strand of OU342980.1, from coordinate 8,597,412 downwards.
ATGTCTTGAGATACTGTACCGTACAGCATCCTACAAATCTAAACAACATAAATCAATGAGTTAGAATTATACGTAATAAAAAAAATCGTATTGACAGTGGTAGCTCAGTCAGTAGGACACCAGTCTCTTAATCTTGAGACCTGACTTTAAATACTTCCAGTCAAGCATGCAACAATGAGGTTTTCTGAATTTACGTGCATAGTATTGGTATACTTGCTGACGGTGAAGAAAATTACTCTGATATTAGCCTACAGGCTAAAAAAATCATGCGTTTGTTCTAAAATACGGCGATAAGGCTCACCCGGTAAAAAAAAGTTATTTCAAATGTTAAATTTTCTAGTAACAGTCCACACTCCGAAACACCTCTGGTACCCCTCAGAGATATTTGTCATGACGATATGTTTAGATCCATCGGTTAGCAAATACGAGTATATATGTTACGGGTAAAGCCCAAAGTCGAGTAAAGGCCGAAAAGAGACAAAAATAGGTGCGACGACGAGCGAAGCGAGGAGGAGCGTGTGAGGTTGACATGTTAATAAACACTGGGTGCCGAGCGAAGCAGAGTGAAGCGAGGCGATCCCCGAAGTTTTAAAGTTTAGAGTTTAAGAGTTTAGAGTTAAAAGTTTTGAACCTAAGTTTACCCTATCTTCTAGCATTACCCGTAACATATACGTATTAACATGTGAATTTCAACGACATAATACTTGACGCATGGGATGACTTTTTCCAAATATTTTATAATCAGCTTATGCAGTAGACAAAACAAAGTAATTTAATTCTTACATCATCACTGGTTCCAATATTTTTTACAAGAACCAAGTCAGCTGTTTTCAACCTTTGAATTTCTTTATTTTTAATACTTCGTATATCAACAACTTCGAAATTCAGTGCTAGTCCAAAACTAATATTGTTCAATTTTTGCATTTCCACTTTAAAATCGTTGCCATTTTGTATTTCCACAATATTTAAATAAGTTTTATTTATATTTTCTGCAACGATTTGAAAAAACACATCTAATGCCTCAGTAACCTGAAATTGAAATGTGGATAAATAAATTGCACTAATTTTATTCATGGTTTTGTCAAGTAAATTAATGAAATTAAATGAATACTTTATTTCTGCAATATAGTTACATAAATACACTTATCGCACGTTAGGGTTTATTAAATAGGTAATAAAAATAATTAAATTTAAAAGAGAAAATACAATATATTAAAATAGGTTTTGGGTTTGCTTGTATTTAACAAGTAAATACACGTACATGAAATAAAATAAAGGTATATTTAAGGTATACAATTATGTATATTCATACGATATGATAATAATAATAGCTACCCATATACGAGTACTAAATACTAATACGTTACATATATAAATACATGCCTAGTATGTCCATCATTGAACGAGAAAAAATAATATTATTGGTTTAGTAAGTCGTTTAATTTGCGATTATGAATACTGTATTTTATAAATATTAATACATTTGAAACATAAGCAACATTCTTAGTCTTAAGTATTATACAAACCTCGACTGTGCTAAATTAGAAGTAAGGAGTGAATTTTAACGCTTTTATAGAAACTGGTTCAGGACCAATAAGTGGATAATCACTAAACCTCACATCTTGTAAAGCTATTCCCCCGCATCTAAGATAGAAAATCATGAACAAACATTAGTTTTCCATACAAACGGCTAAGTAAAATAATTTTAAATACGCATAAGCAAACATTTACAATTTTAAAATGTCTACAAAAGCATGGAAGCTTATAAATACGTAAAACAATGTTGGAGCTGAATACTTTATAATTGTGCCTTGCTGTATTACGTTGGCTTCTAAGGTGATATTCTTTTCATCAATCTCTGCATCAGTAAATTTAGTATGTTCCTTGATATCAATATAAAGATGACGAATAAACCGAGGTTTTGAGACTCCACCGTGGTCTCTACGAAGCGTTATCAATTGCAGCATGGAATCAAGCAATGTTACCCAGTTACCGTTACATGAAATCTTTGCTTGGGTCATCACTTCATTAACACTTTGAATACTTCTAAATTCACCACTGTAACAGATGACAAGAAAACCGTCAGATGCTAACCAAGTGTAAATACTTCTTAGACTCATAATATGAAAAGAAAGCAAGCGAAGCAACAGTCTACTAAACGCAATCAAATTGTTTACATTACGGAGTATGTGTGGCTTAACTTTAAATGGTAGATAATGTAATAGCTTGATAAGACGTGTGTCAAGATTGTACCAGACTGAAATGGGTACTCTTTGTTTCCTCTCTATATTAAAATGAAATTTACCCATAGAAAGTATTGCGACTGTAGAACATTTTATAAACATCTTCTGATTGCAAAATCATTTCTTCCGAATCATATGTATGTGGCTGCGGAAATTTTTCAGTTGTGTTTTCTTCTGCACTTATTACATACCCACTGATGATCTTTGTGTTGAAGTTATTTACCTAAATGGAACAAAAATAAGGTGGTTTTATACAAACTAAAGTGAAGATAACTCGATTTTTAAATTTACTTACTTCAAAATATCCGTTTCCTTTGTGCAGTTGAACAATAAGCCGCAGAAGCTCATCTTGCATTAAGCGCGGCTGTTCATGCAGATGCACATCGGTAAATTGAACAGAGAGATCACGTCGCGTCGCACCCACAGACATCGCCAGGGTGTCCCACACGCACACTAGAGCGCCGCTGAACGGGTACAGCATCTCTTCTAAAACAGAAATAACTATTTATAAAAATTATAATAATAATAACAATATAAGTCATAAATAACATTGTCCAACAGTTCAGGTACGTTTGACACTCTTTGAAATAACACACGTAAATTTTCGTAGACGTATCTTTTTCTTCATTGTCCTTGCCTATTCCCGTTACTTGGGGTCTTAATACACCATTCGTTTCCATTGAACACATGATATTATTGAGATTCACGTTACTTATAGCCATGACACTGCGAGTAACATATTCATAATTCGCAGTTTGTCTTCAGTTCAGGTCGGACTGGTTGGACGTCCGCGAAACTTGATTGTAAAGAACACGATATTTTATTTCCAGAGTGTCACTAAACAGCTATAGACATGCGGAACTCAAAGTATCTATATCACTCGTAGTGACTCGCACCACAGCTTGCACGTGATCCAATCATTTTTTTCGGCACAGGCTTCTACATCTTCCAAATCCCAAGCAGATTCTGAATAAAAATTGGGACACCGACTTATTTTAATAGATTTGCTAATTTTGCATAGTGCAAATATTTTTTCTTTTACTAGCACTTTTGCTTAATCGAATCGCATTAAATGTGTGGCACCTGAATTTATGTGGTTTGCAATTACAGATCCGTTGCCGTCGAGTTTCTAAATGCACCCAATGTGTTCCGTCAGTTTTGTCAATACGTTCCGTCTCGTCTCTTCAATACGTAACTCTTACTATCCCGGTCGTAATAAATAAAGACGTGAGCGTTTTGCTAAGATTAGGATTCTTTTCGAACCCATATTTTCGAACATGTTATTTTGCTGTTACTTACTGGTACTCATTTTTACTCTTACTTACTTCCGATGACATGTCCTTTTAGATAAGCATGCTCATCATCATGCAAAGAAATAATAAACTTCGCAACTGCTGAAATTTTTTCGTGTCCTTTTACCACAAGCGGTAATGACCTAAAAAATATATATCAAATAGTTAATAAGGCGCAAGTAGAATATAAAGCTCGATCGGGCCGCTTTAGAAGAACAAATGCTGACCAATTTAGCGACATACTGAAGAAGGGCAAACCCAGAATATAGACCTTGTACGAATATATGGATGGATGTAGGAGAGCCGAATCAGGTTTGTCAGGATCGTAGCAGGTGGAAAACTGTATGCCAGTGAGGTAATCGAAACACCAATATTCTGAAGTCTTTATTTTAAGTCTTATTTGCATCCAAAAATTTTAGTTTTTATTGACTTAGGCTCAATCTGAACCGTGTATGTTTACCCACTCAAATATGCATATACGTATAATCACGGAACTAAAGAAATTAATTTGTTATATCAACGAATATAATTTGATTCCATCCATCCATCATCCTGTTTCGTCCATTACTGGAAATAGGCCTTTCCAAGTTTTCGCTACTCTTGGCAGGCCATATTTGTCGCTGACATGATAGCCGTTGGAGCCGAAAGACTTTAGAATGGAGACCACGTACAGCAAATCATAGTGTAGGCCAACCTCGTGCCCGCTGGACCGACGGACTGAAGGACGTTGTTGATGCGGCTGGATGAGGAGGACGGAGGACCGCCAGGAGTGGCGAAATTTGGGAAAGGCCTATGTCCAGCTGTGGACGAACACGGGCTGATGGATGAATACCACCATCCATCGGTCCCAGACTATGGTGGACCACCTTTTACGACTACGGTTTTACCTGAGAGCTGTCTTACTCTCCCCCGAATAATTTCAGGGGATTTGCGAGTAAGATGATGGTACCTCCACAGTCGAGCCCGGCATCAGCTCTACCACCTTATAATTTGATTAGTCTTTTGCAAATACAAATATTCTTACCATGTTTCATCGTGAGCCCATTCTACAAGATGAGATAAGCAAGGCGTGCCTGTTGAAACAGGATACTCAATTTTAGGATACAGAGCTCTGATTTCAGGATAGTAGCCTTCCATATATAACCTGTAAAACAAAACCAGTAAAAAAATGGCGTGACGAAATTTTGGTCAGTTCTCATAAATAATGATAACTTTCTTACTGGCCAATGGCTTCAAGCAAAAAGAGAGCGTTATCAGGATGTCCACGTCTGGTCAGTGGCACATAGACACAGGAAGCGGGCACGGAGCGCTTAAGGATGGCCTGCAATAGACTATGCGGGGACACTTCTATCAGCACTGCGTTCGCTGGTATCAGGTTTGCTGTCTCCTCAAACAACACCGAGTTCTAACAAATAAATGAGTGAAATGCGTAATAAAAAAATTCTTCAAGTTTAAGAGAAGGTCAATTGAATTGACACTTACTAGTAAGTTGTTGGTATGATATTCCGCAGAGGAAAACTTAGCTTGTGGCTCATCCCATTTATCTTGTGGTACTGATGTAGATAGCCAACGCTCACTGCGAAGTTTGGGATTCGGAATAACCTTTTTCAAGTATTTTAATAATCTTGGACCTGAAACTCATCTTTTTATAAAATCTATCCTATACAATATATCAATAAAGCTATAATATACATATAAAACAGTTTCGTGGCTGACTGACAGAAAACACAAATCCTAAACCACTGAAAATAGAAAGATGATGAGAATCCTGCGTAATATATGGCGCCTCGTACCGAGCCCAAAGTCGTGGCGTCAAAACCAAACCAAGTTAATTTTAGGGAGACTAAAATGTACTTACCTAATCACTAAGTCTCATTTAAATTAGTATCCACAATCACCCGCAATTCGAATTTACTGTACACTGACAAGGGCAATTGCAAAGAGTTTATTACCTTTTGATAGACGCGATCATTGATCGACAACATAATCATTGTAAAGCGGCAACGGAAATAAAAATACCAAAATATTTTATTATGATGTTAGAATTCCGGATTTAAGTAAACTCTTTTGATCAAAACGATGTTGATCGGAATTTTAAAATATCTAAGTAATTTTATGACTTCTATTTGGTTGTGACGCCATTTGGTACGATCCCGTGGCTTTCTCCTTTAGAACATATGTTCCATAAGGGGTGTAAATGTGCAATAATAAGAAGAGGGGGGGTGAAACGGGGTGTAAACTTTTGTGTAAAAAATGTGTTCCTATCAGGTAAATCGGGCTGTCTATATCTCAAATACACGCTGACAAAGTCACGGATATCCTATGATATGAAGTATAAGTTAACGGATAATCTCATTGTCACAGCTAATAACAAGACAAAATAAATTAAGAAAATAATTAACAACATGCAAAAAATATGCATAAGGAGAATATCGACAAAATTAAAGCCAATGACAAAATAATATATATTATCCCCGTGACATTGTTCAAGAATTTAATATCAGTTTATTGACATGGGATAGCCGGCTACAAATTACTACTCCTAATTCTATACATATATTTGCACCCAACTCCCCTCGTGCACATGACATTTTCTTAATTATAGAATGCTTGAAATGTACTAATAACATTAGCACCAAATTAATAAAGTATGTCACTGCTATTTATATAAGGTGACTTTAGTTAATATAGCCAAATTCTTACTGGACACTCGGTAAATGATCAGGACCAAGGTTCAATGACCCTATCTGTGAAATACGCATAATAAAAAGACTTCCAGGTTGTTCATGAACAAGTATAGAGGCACAAAAAAAAATTCTCATTTCGCAAATAGGATTATTGAACCTTGATCCTGACCACTTACCAGAGACTCCAGCATGAATTTGGCTATATAAACGAAAGTCACCTTATACCGGGTGTAAAAGCAAAGTCAAGAATCCTTTAAGGGTGTGTTAGTATGATCGGTAAAGATATTATTTTAAATACTGGGATCTCTAAATAAAGTACCAGTATCTCATAATAAGACGATTTTCTTTACGCAAAATACACTAATCGCGTGGACACCCTCACTGGTCGCTGGCCACTCGGATGAGCGGTGCGGGTTGCGGGGTGCAAATAGGTGTGTGGGTAGGCCAGTGAGCTGCGTAGCCATAGCTTAGAAAAATGATGGAATTTTTTGTGAAAATTCAAGGTATATATTTTTTTCTCGTAATGACATCAGAAACGTGTGTACTTTCATACCCTAAAAGGATTCTTGACTTTGCATTTACATCCTGTATAACAAAGGAAGAAAATACGGTACGTTCTTATAACTTCAACTGAAAATGAGTGCACAAGTGCATGAGCATGTGCCATTGAACGACAGAGATAAAGCGACGAATTGGATTGGACTGGGTTTTAAAGGTACTGGCCATCGATGAAATTTCATCGATGGTACTGGCCATAGGTGACGTAAACAATGATAATGTATTGCTTATGTAAGTTTCTTACCTGCTGCTTGAATATACCGAGAATGATAAGCGATGTTTGAACAAGGGACTTCCTTAGCAAATATTCCTTGAGCAGTGAGTTTTGTCACAAACTCACGCATCACATCAGAAGGTCCTGATATAGTACTAGATGCATTAGAATTGTGACAAGCAACTTCTATTTCAGGAGGGCACATTCTAATTACCTATAAAATAAATATAAAAAAATCCTCCAATTAGAAACTAGAAAGTCCAGGACTAAGGGAATAATCCGAATAATCGAGACCTGTTTATATCCCAATCCGATAGCTGCCATTGATCCATGAATAAATGATGTCTGTATTGACACTAGTCCACGACTGTAAGCTGACAGGATCATTTCTTCAGCGGTGAGGCATCCATCAGCATACGCGCATCCTAACTCCCCAACACTATGACCTGCATCAAACATAATACAAAACATTGGTGATGGGTGCTTTAGTGAACCATTTTATTTGCAAAAGATATTTCCATAGAAAGACCGACCAATAATTCTGTCAGCGAGGCAAGTTGTTGAATAATAACTCCCGAACCAAACAGCGCAGAAGTATTTTTTTAATAAAATATATTTCTTTGTACCTACCAATAATCTTATCAGGTACCAAACCCAAACCACGCAGCACATCTGTTAAACCAATCTGTATAGCTGCGATACCCACGAATGAATTCAAAATGTTATCAAATATTGTTTTCTCTTTCGATGTTATGATGTCAACGATATCTATTCCCTTTGACTCCAAGGCTTTGTTGCAGCTAAAATAACAAAACACTTTTCAGTACTATGACTAAATAGGGTAAGTAGGTACTGTTTCTTGTCAATTTAAGGATTATTCGTACCTAAGATTATGTTTTTATTGCGAAATCCATCGCTTTTAAATACTTTAAATATTATTATTATTAGAGTGTATTACGAACTAAAAAAGATAATTATACATAAATGTAAGGACAAGAATATTAAAAAATTCCTCGGTCCAGGATTCGAACCTGCGACCTCTTGTTATCAAGACAAACGCGCTACCAATTGCGCTACCAAGGTACAATACGATTAAAATCAGTTAACGATTCGGCTTTTCTCGGATATCATCGCCTAAATCCCGAGACGGAAATGACACGAAATACATTACCGCGATTTCTTTTAGGTAGCATTCAATTTGAAGTATCATAAACGCAATGTATAGCACATAATATTATAAGATGTCTATGATAGCACCTGCCAAGATGACATTACTAACCGGTAGACCTAAGAAATTTATTATGCAGAAGCGACATGAATTTGAACATTCATTATTTACTGAAGCTATACTTGTATACAATATATAAAAAAAATGTATGATATTTACTTTCTTCTTCTTTAAGTAAATTAGCTTCTTTTCTAAAATAGTTATACACATTATTTACAATTTCACGAGATTGGGCAACAATTTTTTTACCACGCTTTAAATTTGTTGAAGCCATGATACATAACTATTGTAAGTTAATTTTGATAAAATTTGATAGAATCGAATATTTTCACGATTATTAGCGTTCATAGTTAGTTTCAATGTATCATATACGTCAAACTGTTTTTATTGACACTAAGAAGTCATACTGTCAAAATGGTCAATTTTTTTCTTATTTCAATATAAAGGTTGTGTTAGTTTTGAGCTACAAAGGAGGTTTTGTTGCTCATATCGTTCTTGTATTGTATTCAATAAGACAACGAGTAATATAATTAAAGGTCATATCTGTAAATTGATAACTCTATGTGAGAGATGAGGGATTCACGACAATTACCGAGGTTGGTCGAATCGTTAACTGATTTCAATCGTACTGTACTTACCTAGACCGTTGAATTCTAAAGCGATGGATTTCGCTATAAAAACATAATATTAGTTAATGAGAACTGTGAATTTTTTAATTGTCTGAAACAACACATATTGTAGCGACGACAGCGCCCTTGGCGTGAAATCACATAATGCCCTCGTGAGCGTTCAGTATGTGCCTTACAAGCTGGTTAGATCAAATAGTTACAAAAATATTCGGCGGATAAGTATGGTGGAAGAATTGAACGGTCTAGGTAAGTACCTTCTAATTTATCTTTTCTGGTTTGTAATGCAATCTAATAATAATTCGTACCGTTGAATAGCAGCAGCAAATAAAGGAATGCGCATAAGTTGCGTTCCCATCCCTGCCCACTGTGAGCCCATTCCACTATAAACGAACCAAAGAGGACGTTTATCGCCATCAAAGTAATTTGCTTCTTGACGTATACATTCAGTTTCATTTGTTTCAGTATTTGTTCCTGCAAATTTATCGAAATATGATTAGATTGTAAGGACGCAGTTCAAGCTTCCTATTTGTAAACAAATTTAACGACTATGACGCCGCAATAGAGACTCCTAATAAGCTTGCCATGCTGGTATATGTACACTGAACTTCTGAATAAATTTTTATAATCAGCTATAGTAAAACAATTACCAAGTATAATAAAGCCACGGCCTAAATGTCCGGAAAAACATTTCTCATGCATGTTATGCAGCAGACCCAATTCTTCAGGATCTATAGGATGAGATTTTAGATCATCAAAAATTTTATTAATTCCAGCTTCCTGCCTCGCTGATACAGCTACTAAATACGGTATGCCAGATTGGTACCGCAACGGATCCTAAAACAGAATCAAAAATGAAAAAAAATCTATTCGTTTAACGTAATTAAGACATGGAAAAAATTTCCTTCACAAAATCACCTTCGGCTTCAAGTGTCCTCTCAGTAAAGCGTGGAAATTGATACCAGTGACTGATTGATTAGTCACGCCAACATATTTGCCATCAAAGTATTCGTGTTCGGTAAGAATACGCATTCGTCCATCTCTTATCGCCTCTATATCATCACGAGGATTGTCACAGTGCAGATTGGCAGCCATTTGACCATTTTGGTAGCCAAGCAGCACCTATTTCAACAGACAAACAAGACCTACAGCTGATACCTTACTTTATGTTTGTTAGTTAATGACTAACGGTTATCTTATGAATGAGGAACTCGATAGAGATTACGGTTACGTGGTCATTTTTCTCACACAAAAAGTACACTAAAACAACACGACGACTTTCCAGATAATGATAGTAAAATCCGCATAAAAATCCGTCCAGTGATTTCAAAATTACAGATGTTTAAGAAACATTGAACCTAGGATTTATACGAGTATATAATTTATATTCAATAATAACAGTCCATCATCTTCAATCTTCTCTTTTTCTGTCTCGTTCTCTAAAATGTAATATTAAAATATATTATAGCACACCGTGCGTAAAATGACCAAGTTGGCATTTTCCGCACTTGTGCTATAAAATATTATACGAAACTCGTGCGAGAAACTTTTTCTCGACTCGTGTGATTGCAGCACTCACCTTCGGCTCGTGCCGCAAACTCACACTCGTCAGAAAACGTTTCATCGCTCTCGTATCGTAATGTACTATTAATTTAATATATTTTAAATCAAAAAAAGTTAATTAACCGACTTCAAAAAAGGAGGAGGTTCGTAATTCGACAGCATTTTTTTGTATATGTTACTCCATAACTCTGGCATTTCTTAAACGATATGAAAAAAAAATCATTGGAATGGTTTGCTTCCGGGTAGGTCCCATTTTAGTTTGGTCATGATCTGATGATGGTCTTCAGAGATAGGCAGCAAAACTTCTCAACGGATGACGGCATTCACTCTATATTGAGACAAATATCTCCGGCATTTCTCAACCGATCTGTTTTTTTTTCTTTTGATTATTTTGCTTCCAAGTAGGTCTCATTTTAGTTTCATCGTGATCTGATAATAGCCTTCAGAGATAGGCAGCAGAACTTCTCAACGGATGACGGCATTCACTCTATATTGAGACAAATATCTCCGGCATTTCTCAACCGATCTGTTTTTTTTTCTTTTGATTATTTTGCTTCCGAGTAGGTCTCATTTTAGTTTCATCGTGATCTGATAATAGCCTTCAGAGATAGGCAGCAGAACTTCTCAACGGATGACGGCATTCACTCTATATTGAGACAAATATCTCCGGCATTTCTCAACCGATCTGTTTTTTTTCTTTTGATTATTTTGCTTCCGAGTAGGTCTCATTTTAGTTTCATCGTGATCTGATAATAGCCTTCAGAGATAGGCAGCAGAACTCCTCAATAGATGACAGCAAATCACTTGATATTGCGGAAAACGCTTTGTACTAAGATGCTGATTGCAGTATCTTACTCGAAAATGGGAATTTATCCACCTGACCTTCGATCCTGGCCTCGTCACCCTAAAACTTCCAAACAGATGACAGTAAATAATTCGAGATTTCAGGAATCACTTTGTATCAGTGTGTTCATTGCAGGATATTTTTGAAAATTTTCATTAATCTACCTGACCTTCGATCCTGGCCTCATTACCAAAGAACTGCTCAACGGATGACAGAACATAACACAATATTTCGGCAATCACTGTGTGTAAGTGTACTGATTCCCGGGTATTACTTGAAAATGTACCGTATGTCCACCCGATCTGCTATGCTGACCTCATCACCACAGATCTCCTCAACGGATGACAGCACATGGCTTCAAATTGTGGCAATTGCTTTGTGTTAGTGTGTTTATTGCGGGATATTACTTGAAAATTATCATTGTGCCACGGGACCTTTGAATTTGAAACTCCTCAAATGAGGCAATCAGAGTGCTTACTGTAGTCTATCCATTTTTCACAATTTAACCCGTCAACATTAAAAAGCGTGAAATAAATATCTAGAAGTTTGCACATTCCTCATGGTATAGAACACAAAAAACAATATCAGACCGCCGACTTCTAGGGAACATGGTGTTTCAGGAATAAAGAATCTGGCAAAAGTGCTATTTTGGTGCCATCGGTCAGTACGTAATTATTTTAAACTTTTTAGTGAATGTCAGCTATATTTGAAGTTGGTTGTTATTTTTTGTTAAGAGTTTATTTATTTTAACCACAGTATCAGAAAAACTAGATAGATTATAGATAAAGGAAGTAACGGGGATATGCTAAGGTAGTGGTGTGGCGCTTGCGAACGCAATTAATCGAGACAAAACCCATGACAATATCAATATAGAGATGTGATGTGTTGTTTTGTATATGTTTGTTTATTCAAAGTTCGTGACTGCAGGTTGATTCACCGCCCTCCTTTTTTTAGGGTTCCGTAGTCCGACAAGGAAGCCTTATAGTTCCGTCTGTCCGTCTGTACGTCTGTCCGCGGCTTAGCTCAGAGACTATTAGTACTAGAAAGGTGGAATTTGGCATGAATATAAATATTAATCACGCCAACAAAATGGTAAAATAAAATCTCTCATACACGTAAACTGGGGATGAATTTTTTTTATCGTCTATCTCTAAATGTGGGGTATCGTTGGATATGTCGTTCAAAAACATTGTGGGTGTGTGAAAACCGTTTTTCAATTTAGGGAAATATTAATGGCAAAATATTAAGCTTTAATTTGAAAATTTTAACTATTATAGAAATAAATTTCTATATTTTTAAACACTTGGCGATTTATCCATCGCAAGGAGATAACAAATTAAATTTATATCACTGCGGTATATAAAATCAGAAAAGTACACCTGGACGTGAAGAGCTCTGAACCGGGATTCGAACCCGGGACCTCTCGTTTACCGGGCGTTTGCTCTACCAACTGAGCTATCCAGTTCTCAACAAGACCTGCGAATTTACGCTTATGCTTTCCCATACCGCAACGATATGTGCTAGTGTATTCAAGACAAGTCTGAGACTATTATTTGCCCTACCGTCACCTGTTACAGCATCGGGTAGTTAAGAATACACATTACTCGTATCGAAAAAAAATTTAGTTAGAGTGGAACGTCCCCCCCCCTGCTGGTTAAACGGCTTTTTATAGAAATGTGAAAAAATTCATTTCAAATTAAAGGAAAACTATCACAGCTAAGTAGGCTTCACAGGTTTACGAGTACAGGTCGCGCCAAACTTTTGATCCCCTGTAATATATGGGACTAGAAGTTTGGCGCGGTCTGTATTAGTGGACCAACTTATTAAATGTACCAGGCAACTACGGAACCCTACATTGCGCGTGGCCCCACACGCACTTGGCTGGTTTTTGAATGTGTACTATTAGTATGTATTTGCGTTAGTGAAATAAATGAGAGGACCGCAAAGATATCTGAACACAAATAACAAGATAAGTTAAAACGCAAATTTTTCTTGTTTGCTTTATCAATGAGATCAATTAATTTAAAAAATCTAGTGACTAAAGTATGTGACCGACCGTATGGAAGGTTTAAATATCTGGTATACGCGCGAACTGAATGCATTCGGGTCCTGAGAGAGCACTTTCCCCCGCTGCAGTGTAGCGCTGTGTGCGTAGAGAAAACGGCTGTGTGAAAGGGTGAGTGCATGGGTGTGTTTGTGTGCGAGGGGGAGGTTTGTGGGGGTGTGTGAGCGCATTCCTCAGAGCTGCATTCAGTTCAAGCGTTTACTGTACTTGTAGTCACTGGATACTGAATCTTACCTTTATTATACTACAAATACATGAGGCTGCTTCTGTATAGCCTATATTGGAAATGACGTTACCCACTAAAACGGGTGATTTCCTGTTCTTGCAAAATACACTGCTGATAGCTTCTAGTTCACTCTTGTCCGCTTCTGGTACAGCTAAATTAAAAACATTTAACAAATTAAATTTTATATCTTTGCGGTACTGAAAATCAGAAAAGTAAATCTGGACGTGAGGAGCTCTGAGCCGGGACTTAGACTTGGAATTCATGGAAATTCTTTTTTATGTTAGGAAATGAAATAACGCACGATGCCAATTCCGAGCTGTAGACTGCTAAATATTATACTTACCTACGTAGTGACTAAACAGTTCATACTACAGCGGTCATAATTAATCTTGGTAAAAAACAATGCCAATCCAATAGATACGGACGATGCATGTCGTAAATAATAAAAAAACTGATTATAGACAGCCAGTGATTTTGAGGGGTTTACATTGAAATTACCCTCCGATTTGCAATAAACGCAGTAGAATATATTGGTACAGAATCTGTTGGGTCACGGGCGTAACCAGGGGAATTTGTGGATTCAAACCCCTCCCGAAATGTTTCGACTAGTACTCTAAGACTACAGAATATCTGGAAGTCGAGGGCCAATTTTTTTTATTTATTTGAATCGAGATCTTGAGCTAAACAAATACTGAAACAAGATTAGATTATAGACCCGATTTAATCAATTTAGTAGGCAAAGACACAAGTTGAAACTTAGTAAAATTAGTATTATAATAACAAATGTGTTCCCGTATTATTTTTATATAACTTAAACTACTGTTAATTGTAAATATTTATTTACCATACTTGTATCCACTGCTACCCCAGAACATCAGCCCGAAGAGACTGAAAAACTACTAGCGCGCGCAACACAACGTGTGAAAACAGAGTGAACGGTTTGGCTCTCATGAATATTCACTGTGGGGCAGAAATTGTTGCATGTTTATGTACTTTTTTTGTCTCTTTATTATGTTTTGCTGCAAATCACATTACCTGTGTGAGTACGTCACGGGACTGCCTGTGAGCTAGAAAATACCTAACACTGGGGTAGGAGATTTTGCGTTAGCAACCCCCCCCCCCCCTGTACTATAACCTGGCTACGCCCCTGTGTTGGGTAAAAGCGAGGAGACTTTGTTATTAAAATAGGTTAATGTAAATAAATATATTTTTTACTTTACCAGTATTGGCCTTAAATTATTGTAGTTTTATTATATTTAAAACACAGTTACTAAAAAAATACAAAAATTAACGACATATTTCGACTCCTTCAGTGGAGTTTTTCTATATTTAAATTTTAATTTTATTTTATTCGACTGATGACGACTCCACTGAAGGAGTCGAAATATTTCGTTAATTTTTGTAATTTTTTAGTAACTGTGTTTTAAATATGTATATTATAATATTTAAATATATATATATATATTATATATATATGTGTGTTTTAAAAATAATATTTCTATATTTAAATTTTAATTTTATTTTATTCGACTGATGACGACTCCACTGAAGGAGTCGAAATATTTCGTTAATTTTTGTAATTTTTTAGTAACTGTGTTTTAAATATAATAAAACTACAATAAAATAGGTTAAATAATTTAAAGTACCTGAGCCCCATGCTTCAACATAGTCAACAAGAGCAGGGTTAACGTTTGCTTCTTTGTAGAATTGTTGCAAAAATTCCGCTTGCTTCTTGTGGTCACGGTAAGGACCATACTTTGGGTGGCCTAATTCGTCACTAATTGGACAAAAATTGCTCTTTACGTAGCACACGTCAGCGTATATTCTGAAACAAAAAGTCATTCAATTTGTACGTTGTACAAGAACGTTCTATACTGTAATGTATCTTTTGTTAGATATACTACTTAATAATACGTTGAAATTGACTCCTTTTCAGTAATAATAAATTTGATAATAATATTGATTATTGACCTAATATATATAATTAGAATATCATAATCATCGCATGAGAACAATTTAATTTTTGTATTTGCTTAAAATTAAATGTTTACTAACTAGTTCTCTAACAATATTTTAGGAGTTATAAGACAAGTTGTCTTTAACTTATCTAATTTGACAATTTTTATTGTAAGTACAGTAAATTAAGTTTCAGCTTACCTTTGAATGCAGATACTTTTCTTAATTTTTCATAATTTAAAACATTTTATGTTAAAAATATATTGTTTGCGTAAGTGTTTGTTAATGTGCTTTTTTATTTTATATGAGTTTTGTGTTAATAACTTGCATTAATTATTACTTACTATCCCATCCAAACCATTAATATTAAAGGTAAACAGTAAGGGACCAATGTGTGACCCCTAGGGCACTCCTGAAGTAACGGGCTAAGAAAGTCAGTTGTAACCTTTTATACGAACAATACGATTAACCATGTATGTTAAAACTAAAGGCATACTTTGAAAATATGATTTTTACACTGTTCTAAAGGGGTCGTCTTGCTTCGCTCTGCTCCTAAATTTATAATCACCAGAAACCTAACAAGCTCATTCGCTTTGCTCGTCGTTGCTCTTATTTTTGACTTTTTATTAAAAGGCTATCGTAAATTTCTTATTCAAGTGGCTCTTTTTATTACGATATGGCCACGACATACATACCGATTCTCAAATGCTTGCTATGAGTACAGGATGATCAATTGTATCAAAAGCCTTTGAAAAATCGGTATACTCACCAGTTTTCTTGTGTGAGTTTGATTTTATAATCAAATAATATGGATGACATTTGTCACATAGTACCTGTTAGCGTCTTTTACTTTTTGTAAGAACAACACATTGATAGCTTCCGACCGTACACACCCATCCGCGTTTTTGTCGAAAGACTTTGTCTTGCCATCCATGCAGAGTCTCATGCATCTGCAATTAAATTTAGAATATGTATATGATATAATTACTTTTTAGACATATAAGCCGTCTTTGATTCAAACATCAGGATTTAAGGCTAAATAAAAGTGGTATGACTGGTATTCTACATAGGGTGTGACAAGGATCTACATGAACGTGATCGAGGGCCCTACAACGCGGTGAACTAACAAGGTGTAATTTTTCATATGAAGGTGGCGTTAGTTCTGCTTTTGGACACGTTTATTTAGATCCTTGTCGCACTGTACCCTATAATAATAATATTCTTGGACTGAATGATGGTATTGAAAGGAGGAATGTTAAAAAATCAATATACTACAAGTAAGATTCGCTGAAGACCAATCATAATATTAGTATTAATCTTTTTTGTATTAAATTTACTTGTATTAATTTCACAGTACGAACAATCTTACGCATGCCGTGGGACAATCACGCCAAGCCCTACTATTCCATCCCTACTTATTTTACAAGTAGCCTTGGTTGGACACGAGGGAAAACATGAGCAAATATCCGAAACTCGGAGATTGCCATGACTGCAGCACGAAAAACGGTAACAATCAAGCCACTATGAAGCATAAGTTGGAAAAAAAGAAAAAACTATTCACGCAATAGGACCAATAGTTTGTAACAATCTACTTGAAGCTATAAAAGCCGCACCTAGTCTATCGTATCTATATTAAAACAGAAACTAAAGTGGCTTTTCGAGAAATTAAATTTCATCATTTAAGGTTTTTTATTTTTATTTTTAGTAATTCTATGTAATGAATGACATCTGTTTAAAATAGCATATTGTGTTTTTTTATTATTTGTCACTATGTTATTAAATTAACTTAAATTTGATTTCATTGCTTTGTGCATAAAACTGAAACACCTGCTTACTATTACGTGTAAATAGTACCTTATTTAGTAGGGCTACACAATATCGTGCAACCTCCTACTTTTATGATAAACATGACCTGTATTTAAGAGTATTATTAATAAATATGTCTATGTCTATTTCATTGTACATATTTCTTTCGGTTTCGGATATTTCACTATTTTCATTCATTTCATTAAATTTACCATTTAAAAATTTTAATAAAGCAGCATAATGAGTATATTTGTGAAAGACATAGAAAGAAGAGACAAAAACAGCAGAAACTCATTAGTATGACGAAGGAACAACATCTGAAGGGAACGGGAGAGGGTAACGAGGTAGGGAGGGAAATCCATAATGAGGAGAAATAGAGTCAAGAGAAAAATTTATGTGATACATTTACTTGTATTTGTAGTTTTGCACGGATAAAATTTCCAACTGATCAAATCAAAAGAAATAGATGCATTGGCAATTTATTATTTTTCGTAATAGGCTTTTAATTAACAGTGAATGTAAATTAGTAGATATATGCTCTACAGATTTCCAGGAGACTTTCAAAGTCTTAGGAAGATGACCTGATAACAGATTCTTTTAGATGTTAAACAATTACCTGGCGAGATGCACTGAAGACTGAGGATGGAGACATATGTAAGCACCCCCAACGATGGCAGCTTCACACTCTCCTCTCTTGATCGACAAATAGGCCCGCTCTAGAGCTATAGCAGAGCTACAGCAGGATGCGTCGATAGCAGCCGAGGGACCCTTCAGGTTCAGCCAGTATGAAATGCGGTTTGCAAACATCGCCTTGCTGCATCTATAAGTTTTAGATTACGAGAATGTAAATATATGTGTGAATGTATGTGGTCATACTTTCACAGTTCGAATTTGAAGTATGAATATGGAGTCCGAAGAATGTGCCTATCGTTGCCTTTTCGGGCACAATTAGACGGCAAACTGGGTTGATAAGCGTGTTTCGTCATCCTGAATACCTCTTATAAATAGAGATATAAGAAACCGGTGGGATTTGAAACGAAATCCCAAAATAAAAATCCTATCAACTAAACCACTGCCATACGAGGTGGCAAAATAAACAGCAATAATAAAAGCGAAGTCTTACCCTGCGATTCCACAACCAGTTCTAGAACTGGCTACATAAAAGCACGCCTTTTCTGTTTCGGAAAAGCACGACCCCACGAAAACGCCAACCTTTTTACCCGAAAGATATTCGGGATGAACACCTGTTGCGTAGACAAAAATAAGTTTGTATTTTTTTGTAAATTGTATAATTTTTAACATTATACCTATATCATTGCGGTATAGAAAAGCAGAAAAAAAGTAAATCTGTATGTGAGGAGCTCTGAACCGAGACGCGAACCCAGTTGAGAGCCTCGTGTGTGTGAGGGTGTGTGTGTGTGTGTGTGTGGATAACTACCGAGGTGGAGGGCCTTGAATTTAGGGTGGACCCTGTGGTAGGAGTGTTCCGCATCCTACGACGGGGACGGTGTATATACAATATATGGGAGCATCTGCTGAGGAGATATCTTCGGGGTTGTCGGAGGGGTTAGATGCTGTAATCCGGGCTGTGGTATCATCGTCAGAATCTAGTAGAACGTAACGCAAGCGTCGATTGTTATACTCGACTGAGTGGTCCGCCATATAGTCTGAAACGGCCCTAATCAGTCCAG
Organism: Ypsolopha scabrella; assembly: GCA_910592155.1. Lineage (NCBI taxonomy): Eukaryota > Metazoa > Arthropoda > Insecta > Lepidoptera > Ypsolophidae > Ypsolopha > Ypsolopha scabrella. The sequence goes on along the minus strand of OU342980.1, from coordinate 8,578,413 downwards.
GATTCCTGCGGTTCAACGATGTATCGAAGTATTTCTTCGGTGCCTCCTTCATGTACTGACGTACAGTGGGGAACACGGTGGTCCTTATGAAGATTACAGTTGCGAACGAACCAACCACGGCCCACCCGTGGCTCAAGACAAAACCTATTCGGTGTATTCTGGAGTTTTTAGAATTGGAATTTAGCTGCGTGAGCAAATACCACGCTAGCGAAAGTAAAGACTGGTCTGATGCAAGTGAAAAAGAGCCCAAGTTTACTGCGTACCGAAAATTTGCTACGAGCATTTACTAGCGGAAAGAGACGAGATATGAAGAAGGCTGCACGGTCTCTGTCCTTTTTAACCGACTTCAAAAAGGAGGAGGGTCTCAATTCAACCATCGGTCAGTATGTAATTATTTTAAACTTTTTAGTGAATGTCTGCTATTAAATTTGAAGCCGGTTATTTTTTTTGTTAAATGTTTATTTATTGGTGTGTGGAGCCTGTCGACCTGTATCTCCAATTGCCGGCTCTTATATAAAACAGACTGGTGACGGGCAGCGGCGTCACCGATCCAAGGGTTTTGGCGCTGCGCCTTGCAACCCGCCTGCCCAGCGTATGTGTATGGTTGTTTGGTTCCAAAAAAACACCAAGAGTAGTGAAATCTTGGATAGGCCTATGTCCAGCAGGGTCGAATCAAGCTGATGAATAGATGATGGATGATTTTCGAAGCACGGCAATAGGGTTTACCCCTATTACGTTGGAACATAGAAGTCCAACCGGGTGTGTAAAACCACAGCATTTTAAGCAGAATAAAACAGCATAAGTAGAAACTCTTCTTATTAATTATTAAACTTTATCATACTCACCAGCGTCGTAGATAGCCTGATAAGTTTGTTCAAGAACTTTACGTCCCATGGCGTCCATATTCTTCCCAAGACGATAGTGGACTTTAAAAAACTGGGCATCAAATTTTTCCAGCTCTTGAGGGATCTTGCCAAGTTGTTTTGGTACCTCAGGATGGTTGTATTCCCATCGAGGATTCTCGGAAGTTACTGGATTTTTCTACAAGCAAAAATCGTAGTGCCCAAAAGGTATTGAAAACTCATATACGAAAACCACAGGCTTAGTAGTTTTAATGTGTTATTTTGGTAGCATTTATCACACACCCGAAAAGCTATAAACATAAAATACTGACTGGCTGCTTTGTAAAGAAACAATGAAGGCGAGACACAAAACTGACTTTATTGAAGATAGTTTACACCAGGTCATCGAACAACGTCAATCTATCTACACTACATCATCTTTTCCCTTAATTAGAAACAACTAATCATATGCTTGGATAAAAAGAAAACATAAACCTTAGTTTACTTTCACCGAATATTCTTAAGTATAACTAGTACTATTATTTATTCTGCGGTATACGAATATAACTACGAATTGAAATTAACTTATTTAAGTATCTATTATTAATTACGAACTTAATTTGAGTAAGTTTCGTTGCAAGTTAAGTAATTAAATTGCATTTTATTTTTAATTTGACCCTTGTTTTGGTATAATTAAAGTTCTTGATAAACATAAAAAACTAAGTTAATCATCTCATTTCAGATATTCCTTAGTTTATCATATTTTTTTGATACCATCTGAACTAAGCCGGAACTTACCGCAACTATTCAAGGTCCCCCGCAATAGTTGTGTACATCCTATTTTCCCATATCTCCAAAATATTTAAACACATTATTATTTATTACATTAGATAGAAGAAAAATTATAGAGATATTCAAATAAGTATTGGTCATTTAAAATTCTCTTTCCAAACGAGGTCCTTATAGATTTCCAAAAAAAAAAACTATACATTATAGCAGATGTAAATGAACCGGTACCCATAGATTATAGTTATAGTCCTTTAAATACTGAAAATTTAAATACTTTCTAAAAAAAACATAGCTGAAATTTAATAATTTATAGCGATATCCATCTCTTTGGATACTCTCAACAAATAATGTCTACATTATTTTCAAAAATACTTGTCTTACTTGGAATTTGTTTCTTATTGATCTCTTCTACAGAATCGGTCAATCATCTTACCTTCCCGTACAGAATGTTCGACAGATCTTTCACACTTTTCGAATTCGGGAACAAGCCTGACATTCCAGAAATGACAATTTGTTCCATGTCTGCCGTCTCTTGCTGGTGAGAGGTGGAAATCCCTAAAAATGGCTTGTTTGCTTCTGGAACTGGGGCCATGATCACTGCCGTTTATGTGTGCTTAGTACCAACAACAATACACCAGCAAATAAATAAGTATTTATTTCCTTTTAAAAATCAACTTGCAATGTCGTGTACCTTTTCAATGAGTACATATGCAAATCGCTAATGGCTCTTATTCTATTTATTGTGTTTTATTTCTATATATATAAAAGATGTCTTTTGTATCTCCGCATGCCTCAAACAAAATATTTATACTTACATTACATGCATTACACTAAATAAGGCAAATCATAAATCGATCACGATTTAAATCCTTTAATCCGTATAATCAAATTATAGACATAATAAAGTCGATTCTGCATGCTTTAATTTTAGTATTAGTACTGTCAAAACCATTTTTTTCCAAAGTAATGTAACTTCAGTGGAGAACCATTTTGGAATAAAGGAAATTTTATTTTGATAGCACTAAAACTAAAATTAAAGCCTTCAGAATCGGTTAGATGTTTTTTTTATGAGATGCTTTAAGCTATGAGAAATAAATATTTTTTGTCTTTTTTCTTTGTCATGGAGTCCATTTTTTTCGAAATTCACCTCATACGAGAGAGAAACCGAGTGTAAATATTTGTATAGAAAATTCGTTCCCATCATCATCATCATCATCATCATCATCATCATCATCATCATCATCATCATAACGGGCTGTTTTATCCCAAATCCACGCGGACGAAGTCGCAGACGTTTTCTAGTGTCTGCATTATTATGAAATCTGATCAATAAATTGCAAGCTATAAATAGTCTTATTTTTTTTAATTGCATAATCAATTCACAGGTGGAGTATGTAACAGAAACTTGTGTTAGAAAATGCATAAGCCCTCATTAAATCGGGCCTGCCAGACCCGAAGCATAGGCAACCAAACATTTCCTGGTTCAGCTTTTGCCTATTCGTAATTTTAACAAAGTGGTAAGTATTTAAAAAATAAACATTGATGAAGTAACCAAAAAATGTACTAGTTTTTGCCCGCTTCTTCGCCCGCACTGGAGAACAAAATTCTTTTCTAAGCTAATGTATGTGTGGTATAAAAAACATTATAATCAATTAACAAGTTTGTAGGCTCTTTAGTTTGGGAGATTTTGTGATGAGTGAGTCAGTAAGCGGTGTTTCAGTTTTTTATAATATATACTCGTATACAATTATATATTTAATCGCGAGTAAGTGGTATAATGTAACGGAACAAAGTAGATGGGCTAAATTGTAATGGCTATTTTAGAAGAGTGTGACAATGATACGTGTAACGAAAAAGTAAAAATAAGAAATCGACTAAATCACTTACAAAACGACTACTGCTGAATCAGTCGCCTCTCGACTAATATCACCTAATATTTAGATTCTAACCTAGAAGTCCGCAATCATTAAGTTATTATTATTATTTTTATTATTATACTTCAATATACGCTATTTATCATTTATTAATTATAAGACGAAGCTGAAAATCGGCGGCTGTCTGCATGCTGTATGCCGAGATTACACCCTTTTGTCTTTATACTTTCGTATTATTTTTCCTACATTATGAAGCACACCTGTAAAGAGAAAGAATTTAACTTTTATTTTATTTATTTTTGTTGGAACAACAGAATTCTAAAAAAAACTCTTGGGCCTCACGGACCCATTTAATAATAGCGCCGGGTTACTCGTCCCTCAACCGCTTGAACAGCCATTCAATTTAATTACATGTAACAAATAAAGATCAACAACGTTTGCCCTTGCACTTTATTACGTCCATTATAAATATACATTTAGGCGTAAATAAGTATTTAAATATCATCAGAGTAACAAGGTAGAAAAGATAAAATCAGAAGCAAATCTCACATCAAATTGTATTTTTTACAAAAATCTTAGGGCATTATTCTAACTTTTGCTTACAAATGCTTGAGATGACACCTTCAACATCTGTGAGAGTTGCGGTGAATAAACCGAAAATATCTAAGTCCAGACTATCCGCAATAAAAGTTCAAGATATCGGCAAGAAAGCTTTTGTAAAATTAGACGTCCTAAGTACGTTAAAGACCAAGAGGTGCGTGCTAAGCGAGGCTGTCGTTAAGTTTACGCAAAAATATTAAAGAAAAATTTAATCATTGATGATGAAACATTGTAGCTGTTGACCCGAGCGATGTTCCTAGTAAGCAATATTTCCATGCTATTATTCGTGACGATGTAGATTATGACGAAAAAGTTGCACCTAAGGCTAATTTTTTCGATAAGTACCTCGTTTGGCAAGCTATGGATGAAAACGGCAATATATCAGAGCCCTACATTTGTACGGTATCTATGAACTCTCAAATTTACCGTAGAGAGTGCATTATCAAACGTTTGATACCTTTTATAGACAAGCATTATCGGGGGGAGGATGTTGTATTTTTTGACTCTGAAGTCGTTCAATATTTACAGTCAGCAAATATAGATTTCATAACTAAACAAAACAATGCTCCAAATGTGCCTCAAGCTAGAGGGATCGAAATGTTTCGGGCTTTATGTCAAAAAGAGTAAGAAATTAACAGTAACACCAAAAACAATAACAGCATTCAAACACCGATAGACAAGATTGGCCAAAAGAGTTGTAGCCATATCTGGAAAAGCATGAGGCGTACAGTTATTAATTTAAGAAAAATCGCCTTCAAAGGTATCGTTGGAGCAAATTTAATATTGATTTGTAAATACACCAATTTTACGTTCATATGTCTAGGAAATACGTTAGCAATTATATATATTTCCATTAAATATTTTAAAATAACTTTATCTCGTTTATTCTGGGGCAGTATCTCCTATAAATAGAACAATTGTGGTATTTACATTGCTATTGTATTTAATTTTTATCAGATGTTCCATTATTTAAATGAATGAAGCACCTGGCATGCAAATATTAATTATGTTTTGCATCATATTGTTTCCTAATAAGGCAATAAGTTTTTACCTATTCTATCAGAAAATATCACGGTACATTATTCTTTTGATTCCGAGGATTTATGCGCATCGACTGACAGTGGCTTAGAGGGCTGAGCTGAGGAGAAGAGTTCAACATTGTTGGCCCGTCAGACGTAGGTGAAGGTTCTGACGATACTCTGTCTCTGCTGCAGGAGTGGATGTGGGTTCCCCACTTAAAAACCAGAAAAAAAAATAAGGTGACTTTCGTTTACAAAGCCAAATTCCAGTTGCAGACTCGGTCGGTAAGTGATCAGGACCTAGCTTGGAGGGACCAAGGCACAGATTTAAACGATGTCCGGTTTAATGATGAATAATCTGTGAAATATGAAAAATATTAAATTCAGACTTCCTATAAGCTTCCTATACTAATTGAGTCTTACTGATCACTTATGGAGTCTCTAGTATGAATTTGGGTATATAAACGAAAGTCACCTTATCTCGGACTTGGTAATAAACAAACGTGCCTACTAACGCCTGCTGGAAGTTAATAGCAATTTATGTTTCAGTATTTTCTTGCTGTTAAAAAAACCACAGAAGCAATGCGATACCGAACCTGACGAAGAATTACCTGAAAGCCCTCTGATAATCTGATGATACCCCTTAGAATCATTTAGAATCATTTATTTCAATATACAACAAGATAAATTTACAGACTAAATATGTCCAAAACGCTTATTTGCTATTTTACAAATAAATTTCAACAGAAAAATTAATAATGAATAGAACAGACAGATGTTATTAGTCGCACGCAGTGCTTATCCTGAATAAGGTTTCACATAAAAAATAACTGCTAGTAGTTTTAATTTTCCTAATGGGGTCAGCAAATAAATCTAGATCTGGCGAGTGGTCGAGTAGTGAGTTGAGGAGCGCGGGAGCGCGTACTGTTGCCTCGTTGTTGCCATGTTGCGTACGCGCGGTCGACTCCGCTAGCAGTCGGTGCCGGCGCCGCGGGGCCTCCCCGGCGTTGCCGCCTCGGTGTGCCTGCCCCGGGACATAGAGCTTTACACTCTCCAGGATTGATGGATTGTCGATTACATTCCGTAGTAAGAGGCAATAGTGAACTATAAGTTGCAGCTTTCGCCTAAGTTCTAGGGTGTCAAGTCCGATCATACCCGTCACATAAAGAGATGGGTAACGAAACGGATAATACCCATATAATTTCTTATAAATGTACCGGCTAAATTTTTTGTGAATTTTTTCCATCAATAGACTATATGTGGTCTCTCGTGGATCCCAAACGACTGCGTTGTACTCGAGACACCCCTTGCCCCTGCCTAGCTTATCTTCTCCGATTACATAATTGCATCGTATCCGGTAGTATTTCTTTTGCCACGATCGTGCCGGTAATCTCCATCCATCTATCCATCAGCCTGTTTCGTCCACTGTTGGGCATAGGCCTTTCCAGGATTTCGCCACTCTTGGTGGTCCTCCTGAAAGAAATGCCCATACTCACACACGCTGGGCAGGCGGGTTGGTGAACGCCGCCGCCGCTGCCCGTCACCAGTCTGTTTTATACAGGGAGTAAATGCAAAGTCAAGAATCCCTTTAGGGTATGAAAGGATACACGATTCTGATGTCATTACGAGAAAAAAAATGTATACCCTGAATTTTCACCTAAAATTCCATCATTCTCCTAAGCTATGGCTACGCAGCTCACCGACCTCTCCGCACACCTAATTGCACCCCGCACCCCGCACCCCTCATCCGAGTGGCCGCGACCAGTGAGGGTGTCCACGCGATTAGTGTATTTTGAGTTAAGAAAATCGTCTGAGGTAATAGTACTTTATTTAGAGATCCCAGTATTTAAAATAATATCTTCACCGAGCATACTAACACACCCTTAAAGGATTCTTGTCTTTGCTTTTACACCCGGTATAAGCCCCGGCAATTGGGGATGGATATACCGCCATCCATCGGTCCCAGGCAATGGTGAGCCGCCTGGTTTTGCCAGAGAGCTGTTCTCTTACTCTCCCCCGAATAACTTAGGGAGGATTTGCGAGTAAGATGGTGGTACCTCCACAGTCGAGCCCGGCATCAGCTCTACCACCTACAAATCTATTGTAAATAAATTGTTATTGAGAATCAATAACCATGTGACCGATAAGAGACATATATTTTAAATTTAAATTAATACTGTTTTCATGCATCTTTATACTACCATAAACTAATAATGCGTTTAACACTTGGTCTATCATTATTTATCACTTAGTAAAAGGAAAGCTTCTTTAATCAAAACTTCAAATCGATATTGAAACCTAATTGGCCCGTTTTTAGGGTTCCGTACCCGAAGGACAAAACGGAGCCCTATTATTATCGCTCTGCTATCTGTCCGTTTATGTGAAATGTTGACCCAAAACTAAATATTAAATTTTAAATTAAATTAAATACTCCTTTAGAGAGGGTCCCATACATGAACAAGGAGACGAAAAAAAAATTTTTTTTATCCCTTCGTATTGGGTGGCTTTATCTAGAACTCATAGAGTAGAGTAGTTTTTTTTTATATAGTCTGAAATTCAATCAACCGACCAAAATCTTACTGGAGACTCGGTTAGTGATCAGGAACTAGGCTCAGTAACCCCTTTGGCCAAATTCGAAAAATATTTTTTTTTGCTCCCGTACTGATTGGACTAGTTTAAGTACAATTCCTAGCCCAGTCAGTAAGGAAGCAAAAAAATGTATTAATCGAATTTCACCAAAAAGGGTACTTGAACCTTGTTTCTGATCACTAACCGAGGCTCCAGTATGAATTTGGTCGGTTAATTTAATGTCACCTAATATACCTATATGTAAAAGTAAAGAAATGTGGGGCCATCAAAGTTTGCAGTTTTAAACTATTATTGTTACGAGGTCTGTCTCAAAAACTAAACTTTTTAGGAATTCGAAATTTTCTGTAAATACGAGGGGGCGTTTTTAAGTTCGCGGAATCGGGGGTAAGACGTGGAAATAAAAATACAAGTTTATTTTTCCTTTTCAATATATTCACCTGCAACCCTAATACATTTTTCAGATCTTTCAATTAGGTTATGTATACCCTCGAAAAAAAATGTTTTTTCTTTGTCTGAAAAATAAGCTGAAACTGCTTCCTTCACTTCTTCATCGCTTGAGAACTTCTTCCCCCGAAGTTCTTTTTTCATTTTTGGAAAGAGATAATAATCACTGGGAGCCAGGTCAGGACTGTAGGGTGGATGAACCAAAATATCGAAGCCCACCTTATGCAGGGAAGCCAACGCAACACGGCTCTTGTGCACAGGCGCGTTATCGTGCAGAAGGAGGACACCTTTGGTTAATTTTCCCCTTCTTTTTGCCTTCATTGCTTCCTTTAATCGCTCTAAGATTGAAGCGTAGTATTCTCCGGTTATGGAGACACCTTTATCTTTATAATCTATCAACATTTTCCGGAGTGGTCACCTCGATCGACCGTCCTGGCCGAGGATCATCTTCAAGTGAGGCCCTGCCTTTCTTAAAAAGGGTATGCCACTTATAAACCATGGTTTTACCGGGGCAAGACTCCCCGTAAACGGATGACATCTCTTCTAGTATGGTTTGAACCGATTTACCTTGCTTGGTAAGGAACTTTATGACAGCGCGGTGCTCGATTTTCTCCATTTTTCACAATGTTCTTCCCAACTGAGTTGTTTGATCGACGATAATTCAAATAGTAATGGCCCGATTAAAACAAAACGTTCTATTTATACTAATAATGAGCTACTTAACCAGTTACGACTAAGGAAAGTACCCTCATTCATTAATTACCTACCCATTCCGCCAATATAAAAATGCACCCTCGTAATGTGCCGATTGTGCCATCATCATCATCATCATCATGCCGACCTTCGTGAACAAAGATGCCAGTAGGATTTTTACAGTGTTTTATCTAATCTCATGTCGTAAAATCCTCCTTATGGACTCCAAACTACAAAAAATTTTTTTCATGAACGTGTCTAAAACAGAAAAACATTATATTTTGATGCAAGTGCGAAAAGGTTGATATTTAGAGTCACGATTAGTATTGCCAGACGTCCCGATTTGCGCGGGACGTCCCGATTTTCGGGGGTCTGGGGACCCGTCCCGATTTACCCCTGATCGGGACGCTTAATGTCCCGATTTTTCACTGGCTGATAAAAAGCTCATATTAAAAGTTTGAAACTGCTTGTTTTGTGCTCTGTTTTCATTTCATCTGTGGAAGTGATGTCACACACACACTAAAGATTCCTTAAAGGGTGTCTATGATTTGTGATATTACTAACTAAATCAGTACTGAATTTTTTGTAATAGGTTGGTACTGAAAATAATAGATCTATATCTATTATCAAAATGTAATAATCAATCACTTTATATCATTTTGATATCGAAACTTTTATTCCTGGAAAAAGTCCCGACTTACAAAGTGACTGACTCAGACCCTCGTTCAATAATTAACACTTTCGTCAGGTTCCAACACTGACAACAGGATAGCGTATATAATTTTCAACGCGTGCGACAGAGATGGCATTAGAACCCGTGTTGGGACCCCTAATTTTTGAACGCACCTCAGGAACGCCCAGCTCAAACTCTTGGACCTAGAAAGATGATATTTTACAGAAAATCCCTTTATAATGTTGACAAGAAATAAGGCCGGATTTTTCCAATAAAATAGAAAATGAAACTTTGTATTGGAAATAAGTTTGTTTCATACTTTAAAAAAATGTATTAACACTTTTGGTTAGAAATCAAGAAATAATACATTTCGGAAATGCGGCTCTGCCTTCGGCGTCGCTAGACACTTTACCAGAGGATCAATTCTGAGAACAAGGAATACCTATAGTTACGTCCACGATTTGGCCTTTGAACTCGCTGAACATATTATTCTAGGGCATCAAATTAGTTATTAAAAATAACTATTTCGAAAAACGTGGCTCATCCTTTGGCCTTTGGCCTCGAGTATGAAAAAAAAGACACGAACAAGTATTGTTTCGTCTGGAATCGCGGCTCGGCCTTCGGCCTCGCCGAAAATACAATACTAAGAGGTCAAATGACCTACCAAAAAGTAACTAACTCACGGAAAAGCGGCTTGGCCTCCGGCCTCGCCAAAAACACTTTCACAAAAGATATCACAAAAACCAAACATACTCCATACCAGAGTCAGGTCAAGCACGTTACATAAAATTAAGGATCTGAAAAATATTTTCAGATTCGATAGGACTATACAAATTAAATTAACGTGGGCAAAGCCGCAGGCAAAAGCTAGCTAATAATATAAGAACTAATATGGAGTGCTATTTGTTTAATTTCACGTTAAACGCGTGTTTTGCCCACACACTACACAAAAAAAAATATTTTGCAACACATTTTTGTTGATAAAAAATTAATTAAAAGGATAAAAAATGCGTAGTGAAACAATCATTTGTGTAGACACCGACATTTTGTTTTAATACCTATGTGTGTATACGTTTTTGTGTATTTTGTAAGGCATAACACGTTGGAGACCCGCTTTAGACATTCTGAAATAAGATTATATCGCATTTTAGATCTGAAGTTTTAAAGAAAATTACTATTATATTTTGACCACTAAATATTTAAACTTTGAATTATATAAACCTAGTTTTTTTCGGCCGGCCCGTTTTGAAAACCAAAATCCCGATTGTTTTATCGTTCCGTCCCGATATAAGATACATTGGAAATGGCAACTCCAGTCACGATTGACTTTTTTGCCGAGCCGCATCACGTACGGCAAATTTGCCTGATTCCTCTGAGCATTTTTCGACACAGGTTCTCCACACATTGCGGTCACCTGCCATCTGCTCAATGTCGGTTCCAAGCTTAGCACGTCTCAATAAGCATCTCTCTCATCCAGCGTAGTTTCTGTCCACAAGCCTTTCTTGAGCCTTGTTCTAGTTCACCATATAGAAGGCGTTTTGTGATTATTATCATTCATACATATTGAATCTTGGTCACCATATCAATCACAATACAAAACCGTGGAAAAGTTCCACCAGCGCACTTACTCAACCTTTTAAAAATCAATTGGTGGGATCACGTGAGCAACGAAGAAGTCTTATGAAAAGCAGACTGTGCGTCAGTTACCGAACGCATCGCACACCTCGTCATAATGTGCCATAATATACTCTACATAAACAACAAACTCGCATTTGGCCAAATTTTTATTACGTACTGCATTATCTTAACCCTAAAATCTTACCTAATTATCTTACCTAGTCTACATCCTTAAAAAAATTACTATCCTATGCTCTATCTTTGCTTCAATTTCGCTTGTCTCAGCACATTCACTGTAAGCACGTTCAGTACTTATAGTCACACGCCGGATCGCGATATCGCCGGTATTCTAAACTCTTATCATAAAGAAATTACTACTCACATTAAACAAATAAAAGTTGCCTTTATTGTCTTGAAAATAAGGTTTACAGGGCAGTGAAAATGGGCTGATATCGATGGAGATTTTGATCGTGATATTAGGTCGGGTTCAGAAAAAAATAGTTAATTTGTGTGATACCTTCATGGGGTGAGGTAGAGATGTTGCGGAGGTGGACGATTGTGTTTGCGTTGTTGGTTGTTTGGACGAGAACGGTGAGTTTTTTGAAACTAAACTTATCACTATTGTTTTGCCTGAGCCTTCTCTGGAACTAACCTATTGCCTGGATCAATGTTGGCCAGGGTCATAAAGCTCCCGGCTGCAAATTAAATCGTAATGTTTGGTTGCAAGAAAACAAACGAAAATTTCGGGTTCTACTTTTAAATAGTCATACAAATCTATACTACTAATAATAAAGTAGTAAAAAAATCGTGTCTGTACATTGAATATTTTCGCGAATATTGGTACTGTACTGAGACCAAAACTATTAGACTAATTGTTAGAATTTTTGTCTGTCTGTCTGTCTAAAATACATAATTAATAAATACATAATTCGCTTTTAAGAGCTTTTTAATTTAGTTGGATCCATCCATCCATCCATCAGCCTGTTTCGTCCACTGCTGGACATAGGCCTTTCCAGGATTTCGCCACTCTTGGCGGTCCTCCTGGAAGAAATGCCCATACTCACACACGCTGGGCAGACGGGTTGGTGAGCGCGGTGCCGAAACCCTTGCACCTGTGACACCGCTGCCCGTCACTAGTCTGTTTTATATAAGGCCCGGCAATTGGGGATGGATATACCGCCATCCATCGGTCCCAACAGCATCTTACAAAAAGAAATGAAATATCCCATCAAAAACATTTCATGTGAAGGTCGCCAAGACAGAGAAGCTCATAACGCTTTTACGGTTAAAAAGTTACCAGATCTCATGTAGAGCCAAGCCCTTAACTCTAAAAGGCCTAATTCTACAAGCCCTAACTCCACAAACCTACATATTCTTCAAAAAGTATAGCTTAGCCGTTTCATGGAACTATTGCATGACATAATATTATAAGTCCATGGGAGTTTCTATCTGATGGCCGCGAAACGGCCAAGCCATACTTTTTGACGAAGATGTAGGTTTGTAGAGTTAGGGCTTGTAAAGTTAGGGCTTGTAGAGTTAGGGCTTTTAGAGTTAGGGCTTGTAGAGTTAAGGGCTTGGCTCTACATAAGATCTGATAACTTTTTAACCGCGAAAGCGTTATGAGCTTCTCGACCTTTACATGAAATGTTTTTGATGAGATTAATATTTCCTGTACTAATTGACTAGACGTTGTTCTTGACCAAGTATAGGAGCACAAACAATTATTTTTCGTATTTCGCGAACAGGGTCATTGAACTTTGGTCCTTACCACTTACCGAATCTCCAGTATGAATTTGGCTATAAAAACAAAAATCACCTTATATTGGGAATTTTTATACTGTTTTATGACTTTATTACTGTTATTGACTGTTTACTTTGAGGTGGTAGCGCTAATGCCGGGCTTGACTGTGGAGGTACCATCATCTTACTCGCAAATCCTCCCGAAGTTATTCGGGGGAGAGTAAGAGAACAGCTCTCAGGCAAAACCAGGCGGCCCACCATCGCTTGGGACCGATGGATGGCGGTTTATCCATCCCCAATTGCCGGGCCTTATATACAGACTGGTGACGGGCAGCGGCGTCACTGGTGCAGGGGCTTCGGCACCGCGCTCACCAACCCGCCTGCCCAGCGTGTGTGAGTATGGGCATTTCTTCCAGGAGGACCGCCAAGAGTGGCGAAATCTTGGAAAGGCCTATGTCCAGCAGTGGATGAAACAGGCTGATGGATACTGTTTTATTAATGTATGTACATACATCTAAAAGTAGTCAGATTTATACATGTTACCCGCCAAACCCCTGTTAGGTCGCTTGTGAATATAAATTCAGGGCTGAGCGAAGCGGAGCCGAGAGGAGCGACGTCTTAAGTTTTAACTAAAATACGATCTTACCATCATGATATCGATCTTAGTTTGGCCTATGAAAAACTAGATAGTCCTAAAATTGGGTTTTGCTGGTAACATATACAACTACCATACAAATATTAGTAACATTTAAAATATTATTACACATGTTTTTTATGTCGACATATGGATCCCCGAAAGGGAGTCAGAGATGTTCCCGAGCATGGACTCTGAAATGCACGTCCCACGTTTCACCGACGATTATTACGTCCCAACGTGATGGAAGGTGAGCCGTATTACTTCGGGCACCGAAGCACGCACACCGAACACAAACGTGCCTACAAGACCCGCGACCTCCGTCTTTGTGCGACGACTACTCACCACTAGACCACTAGTTACTACGACCAGACCACAAAGGAGGTGAAGGTTTTGACCATTAAAGTTGATGCTCGTGATTGTTGGCACTTGGTGGAACTTTTGAAACATTTTTTGTTTGATAAAAACTTGTACTTGTCCACTTATTTATATTAATTTCCCTTACCGGTTTCGCTGTTAAAGCATTAATGAAAAAAAAATATTGAAAAAAAAATGAAAAAAAAATTTGACCAATAACGTATCACGTTACAGATATCACTTCTCCCTATAACGGAGGAGAATGGCAGCACCAGCGGGAACGACCGACATACCCGACAGCTCAACTTCGGAGACAAGTGCTGCCCGTGTCCGTCATCCGAGGAATTCAATCCTTCAGGTGAGGCTTGGATTGAGTTTTGATCAATTTCTCTCAAGAGGGTACTAAGACAAATCTCTCCTGCTACAATGCTTTCATTAAACACCCTGCTCAGGGGAAGCGGGCCCGAAAACTCGCGATTTCGATGTGTTCTTATTTTGGCCGCGGCTTCATCCGCGTTTATTTATTTTTAGGGTTCCGTAGTCCGACAAGGAAGCCTTATAATTTCGCAATGTCCGTCTGTCCGCGGCTTAGCTCAGAGACCATTAGTACTAAAATGTTGTAATTTGGCATGAGAATACATATTAATCACGCCGACAAAACGGTAGAAAAAAATCATGAAAAATATTTTTTTTTTAAGTGTAGCTATGTACCCTTAAATGGGGGATGAATTTTTTTTCTCATCTATCCCATAATTTTAGGTATCGTTAGACATGCAGTTCAAAAACATTGTTAGGTGTATGAAATCCATTTTACAATTTTTTTGGGATCCGTTGGCGAAATATAAAGCTTTAAAGTGCAAATTTTTGTTAGAGTCAGTGTCCCCCCCCCCCCTGCCGGCTACACGGGTGTTTATGGAAATGGAAATGTTACGGGTAATACTAGAAGATGGAGTAAACCTAGGTTTACCCGGGTAATGTTATACAAAACTTCAATGTTTAATAACATGTCAACCTAACACGTTCCTCCTCGCTTCGCTCGTCGCACATATTTTTGACTTTTTTCAGATTTTACCCGGCTTCGGGCTTTACACATAACATATATAAGGAATTTACAAGGAAAACTATCACAGCTAAGTAGGCTTTACAGGTTTACGATTACAAATCGCGCCAAACTTTTAATCCCCTCTAAACACGACAGTGTATGGGCCGTCATTCTAAATGTATGGGACTAGAAGTTTGGCGCGATCTGTATTATTAGTAGACCAACTTATAAAATGTACCGGGCAACTACGGAACCTTACACTGCGCGTACACGCACTTGGCCAGTTTTTTTTAGTTTATTTTGGGTAGTTTGTCGAACCTGTTAATATTTTTTGGACCCTTCAGGTAACTCAAACTCAAATCATTTATTGCAATGTCACAAGTTTTGAGGATCTTACATATTTATAAAAGTACAGGTGACGCCCTGTTGGGGCATATCAATCATGAGAGGGCAACTGGAAGCCTTTTAAGTACATAATATCAAAGATTATTCCTAGGTCAAGTAAGTTAGTACTAGTTAGCATAATCATTTAGTTAAATCTATGTTAAATTTGTTAGTATTGTTATATTTTATTCAATTTTAATTAATTATTCACAATAATATTATAATTTATTACAAATTTATTCAGTCATTTAGAAGAGCTATTGAAGTATTGATTTTGTATCGTCATTAAAATATTCAGTTAAATTGTATTAGCATTTCTTTATGAGGAATTTTTAGGTTACTAATAAACAAAGTGTTTTTTTCTATATTTTTTAGGTAGTTTGGCAGATGATTGTATATTTTACTCAGCATGTGATGGGGACTGGTTGACACTAGTTTCATGGTTGTTATTGGTATATCTATTTGATTTTTATTTCGATTGTTTCGTTTATTGTTCACCTTAAAAGAGTATAAATCAGTGTTCTTTCTGACAAATTTACAGGACTCCAATATGTAAATACATACTAGGGTCAATATTTGATGCTTGAAAAAATAGGGTCTACAAGAGGTCATTTGCTCAATGTTTGTAAGTATTCTGATGCATTTTTTCTGTAGTCGGAATACTTCATCAATCTCACAACTGTTTCCCCAAATCACGATTCCGTAAGACAATCTAGAATGTGCATACGCATAATAAGCCGTAAGGGTAGTATCGAAGTCAGTAGCTCGTTTTAATTGATAAAGAGCTTAAGTAAAAGAGGAGAGTTTTTTTTTCAGGTTCTGAATGTGTGGTTTCCATGTCATATTTGTATCTAAGTCAATTCCTAATAGGGTTGTAGTATGTACTGATTCTAATACAGTATTTTTGTAGGTATATGATAATTGTAGGGGTGTTTTTGGTAGGGTTTGAATTGAATTAATTTTGTTTTCGTCAAATTGAGTTTTAAGTTGTATTTTTTAAGTATGTCAAAGATTGTGTCTAAAGTCAGATTTAATTTGTCATTTAATTCATTAATATTTGAGCATGGTATGAGGATGGAAAGGTCGTCAGCAAAAAAAATGCATTCTTCCGTTATTTTGTTGGGGAAATTGTTAATATAGATAAGAAAAAGCACACATCCTAGGACGCTACCTTGGGGAATGGAGCCGTTTGTCACGACTCTATCAGACCTAATAAATTCAATTTTCCCCGAGTCAAAGTCCGTATTTTTTATCTCTACAGATTGTGGGCGATTTTCGAGGTACGATCTAAACCACTTATGTGCAATTCCTCTTATTCCTGCACCATATAGCGTCTCCAGTAGAGTCGCGTGACAGACTCTATCGTATGCCTTGCTCAAGTCCTACCGCGTATTTTTTGTTGTTTAATGCTTCGTAAATATTTTGTGTATATCTATAGATCGCTAAGGTGGTGGAGCGGTTTGATCTGAAGCCGAATTGATTTTCGTGCGGGATTTTATATTTTTCCAAAAAAATATTTATGCGTTTGACCATAGCTGTCTCGAAAATTTTTGCTGATGTTGTCAACAATACTATAGGGTGATAATTGTTTAAGTCCGTAGTAGAGCCCTTCTTATAAATTGGTTTTATAATAGCCATCTTTAGGGCGTCAGGAAATACCCCCTCGCTAAACGATTGGTTAATTAAAATTGTAAAGTAAATGGTAATTGTGGTAGTTCATCCACACCAAAAGAATCTTTGTTTTTTAAGTTTTTTATAATACACTTTATTTCCGCAGGTTCAACAGGGCTTAAGAAAAACGTATTTGATACTGTGTTAGAGTTTTCAAGTACTTTGTGTGGTTCTTTGGTTGTGTGCGAATTTGCAATTGAAGCAAAAAAAACTATTGAACTCTTTCGCTATTTTTTTTGGATTTTCTATAATACAATTCTTTAGTTTAAGCCGTATATTATAATTTTCCCTACTCTGCTTATTTGTTTCTCTATTGACAATTTTCCACATACATTTCATTTTATTTTCAGAAGATATAAATTTACGTTTGTTTGATATTTTTTTAGATTTACTTACAGCCTTTTTAAGTGTTTTGCAATATTTTTTTTAATAGTTCCGTAAAATTTTATTCTTTGTTTGTGAGACTAGTATTTTTAAGAGTCTTTTATTGCAACAAGATATTCTTAAGCCACGAGTTAAATATGTTGTCTTTTGTTTAAAATAATATTTCATTGAAATTTTAGGAATACATTGATTAAGGGTTTTTTGTAAAGTTTCATTAAAAATATTGTAGTTGTCATTAATATTATTTTGATCAGTTAATAAAATGTCCCAATTTATTTTTGCAATCTCATTTTTAAATGAGTTAATATTAAAATCGTTATAAACACTTTTCTCAATCGTCAGGTTTTTTAAGGTTGATGTCAAAAGTGATGTAGAAAAAAAGGACACTTCTATGGTCTGAGAAACCGAATTCTTTGACATTAGCCTTTGATTTTTTAATGTTAAAATTTGTAAAGACCAGGTCTATACACTTTGCACTTGTTTTTGTGATCCTTGTAGGTTCAGACACTTTTTGGTGGAAGTTAGAAGGTAACATTAAGTTATATAACCTAATATTTTCCTTTACGTCGAGGAAGTCAATATTGAAGTCGCCTGTAATTATAACGTTCTTATTAGTATATTTTTTATGAATTAATTGTAATAGTTGTTCTAAGGAGGAGTAAAATACTTCAATATCTCTACTGCTACTGGGCCAATATAAACATATAAGCATTACATTACTTTTTGGTATTTCAATTGCACATGTTTCAAAAACCATTTCTGACGACATTATAGAGATCTCTTTGATTTCCCTATGTTCTAAGGATTTTTTAACTAGAATACACACACCGCCACCGTTGTGTTTTGGTCTACAATAGCAAGCGCCGACATCATAGTTGTTTATACTTAACAATTTTTGCTTTTCAGTATTTAGCTAGGTTTCTGTTATACAAATTACATCTAAATTTATTTGCTCGTCTAAAAATGACTCGAGTAGGTGGATTTTATTACAGATACTTTGCATATTTTGATTCATAATGTAGAATTCAGTTTCGAAACGTACGATTTCGGGCTACATCCTTATTTTTAGTTGAATTTGAGTTTCGCATTGTGGTCGTCTCGGTTTCTTGTGGCTGACGATTGATAAGATTAGGTTGTATGACCGGTATTGATGATGAATTTGTTTCCTCTTCACCTGTGTTAGGTACATATTCTTCTCCGTTAATTATCAATTTGCTACCTTTGAGGATAGCGTGTTTCCCTGCTCTTCGGGCTTCCGATAGGATGCCTTTTAATGTGTTTCATTCGCGTATTTGTTCGTCATCAAATAGTTTCGAGACTGCCAATCCTGTTCTTTGGAAGAAACGACAGTTTTGTAGCACATAGTTAGTCATCCGCTTGCTTATTAATTCAATTATTAGTGGTCTACGTTGCCCTCTTTTACCTATTCTTGTAAGGTCTTCAATGTATCCTTCCAGATTTATATTCATTATTTCGTAGAAAATGTTTGTTACTCGTTCGTAAAGCTCGGGTTCGGATTCCCATGCCAGTTCGTCTAGGCCGTAGAGTACGATTTTTTTAGTGTAGTCAGAATACATAGAAGAGGCAGGCTTTAGTTGATAGGTGTCTTGTATGTTCTTAATTTGGTTCTTCAGATTTATGTTTTCCTTATCAAGTTGCAGGATTTTCTTTTCCAGGTCATACATTTCTGAGCAAAGTTTGTCCTCTTTTGTTGTGATAGGCTCTAGACGTTCTTTTAATTCATTAAATTCGTGTCTCTCCTTTGATAACATGAGGTGGATTTCTTCTTGGATCATGGTTCTTGTGTCGGTTCATAATTTGGTAATTATTTCAAGCTTTTGTGTTTCAAGCTTTTGGTCTAAGAGTTCACTGATTTGATCAAGTGTTATTGTAGTTAACTGCAATAGTAAAATAATTTTCAAAATCAGTTCAGTTACAAGTCGCGTAACGAGTTATGAGCGCTCGGCGAAAGTGGCGGGGGACTAGCGCATGTGTTCACTCGCGCACAAAATTACAAAGTGCGATAGAGAAAAAATTACTTGCGCAGTCAAGGTCACCGCTCTGACACCGCTGCGAAACCTACCTATATATTCTTTAGGGAAAAAACTATATAGCCTATGTCCAATTGAAACGTCTAACCATTACAACAGCAATAATTCCAGAGATTATCCACCCGAATTTAATGAATGTCCCTATGTCTCTGTCCCTAGGAAACTGTCCGTATCCAGGGAACAAACAATAGCCTGTAGCACTCAAGGTTAATTAGTGAAAGAATTATTAGAATCGGATCAGTAATTTCGGAGATACTCCTTACATCCTTACAACTCACAAACATTACATGTTTTTAGGGTTCCGTAGTCCGACAAGGAACCCTTATAGTTTTGCCGTCTGTACGCGGCTTAGCGCAGATTATATAAATACTAATCACGCCGACAAAATGGTAAAACAAAATTTAGATTTTTTTTTCTCGTCTATGCCATAGTGTGGGTTATTTTTGGATAGGCCGTTTAAAAACATTGTGGGTGTGTGAAAACCATTTTTCGATTTGGGGATCCGTTGGCGAAATATTAAGCTTTAAAGTGAAAATTTTAGTTAGAGTGGAGCGTCGTCCCCCCCCCCCCCCCCCGGCTGTCTAAACGGTTGTTTATAGAAATGTAAAAAAATTCACAGAAGTAGTATATATAATGAATTTAAAAATAAAACTATTATAGCTTAGTAGGCTTTACAGGTTTACGAGTACAGGTCGTGCCAAACTTTTGGTCCCCATATAATGTATGGGACCAGAAGTTTGGCGCGGTCTGTATTTAGTAGACCAACTTATATGTACCGGGCAACTACGGAACCCTACATTGCGCGTGGCCCGACACGCACTTGGCCGGTTTTTTATATTACTTTATGTAGATGCAGATTTTGGAATCAGAGGGATAGGTTTATATGACGTAGATTTTATATTACTACAAATTGTACAACGTTTATTTTGGTTTTAATTATATTGTCCACAACTCAATATAACTCAAATGAAATTATATTGAGAGGAACGTTTAGGCCTATTTTTGCGATTTTATTGGATACACGAAAATGCAAATAATTATATATCAATGGCCGAAACATTAAGAACAAAAAAAGAAAATTAAATATATTTTTTTAAATTAAAATCTTAGTTATTTACAAATAAAACACAAAAGATGACATTTATCTGGGAATAAAGCAGACCAAAGAGATGTGCTTTCCCGTTGTTTTCTCTTATTTCCGAAATGAAATGAAATAAATATGAAATGGAAATATAGGCGGTCCATTCGGTGACATGCACATGAATCCCCGAGGAGTGTCAGACGTACTCCCGAGTATGAAATGCAAGTCACAGTCCACACTCGTACCCTGGACCAAAAACTGATGATGGAGGTTGGGAAAAAGCCCAAACCCTACCGTTTCCTAGCTTATCTGAAGAATATTACAATTTTCCTTATTTTTGATAAACAATTTACAAATAAAACGAGGGTTTACGGAACCCTAATTTTATTATTTATGTTTTAGTTTTGTTACAGTATGTACAGTAACGTGTGCAAATTTGAAACTTGTATGTCTTTAAGACAGGACCTGAAACAAATAACGTTAAAAATGCATGAGGATCCCCCTTTTTCAGTTTTTATTATTATTTGTCGTAGTAGGATCCATGATAACACGTATTTTGTGAAAATTTCCACATTCACTTATTACAGATGAAGGTGTAGATGTGTAGACCCCCGTGACGGACGGACGGACAGACAGACAGCGGAGGCTTAGTAATAAGGACCCGTTTGGCAACCTTTGGGTACGGAACCATAAAAAACAGGTTTATAACAGTGCTTAACTCTAGAAATGAAATTCTTGACTACTAATTGAACATTGAAGCGAATGAAAGTATTCTTATGTTATTCTTTAATTAGGTTATTACTTACTGTGACAGGATTCTGTAAGTTATTCTTACTGTGTAAGGATTCTAGAATGGATATCCATCCATCCATTAGCCTGTTTCGTCCACTGCTGGACATAGGCCTTGCCACTCTTGGCGGTCCTCCTGGAAGAAATGCCCATACTCACACACGCTGGGCAGGTGGTTTGGTGCGCGCGGTGCCGAAACCCTTGCACCAGTGACGCCGCTGCCCGTCACCAGTCTTCTGTTTTATATAAGGCTCGGCAATTGGGGATGGATATACCGCCATCCATCGGTCCCAGGAAATGGTGGGCCGCCTGGTTTTGCCTGACAGCTGTTCTCTTACTCTCCCTCGAATAACTTCGGTGCGGTTTGCGAGTAAGATGGTGGTACCTCCACAGTCGAGCCCGGCATCAGCTCTACCACCTATAATGGATATTATCAAAGTTTATTTTCCGCGACTCTCCGTTCACGCCAGCATGACAAGTTACCTACCTACTGCAGCGTCATCATAGCCATTAAAATCGTTTACAATAAGAGAGCTGGAACTGGAGATGTTTTACATTGTGCTTGACAAGCAGTTTATACTTTCCAGGTCAAACGGGGGACCTGGTCGCGTTGCCAGATAGCTCCAGAAGCGCTTCGTCGCTGGCTGCAGGTGCAGCAGGAGCTGTGGACGACTGTCCGTGTCTAACGCGAGATTCTGAAGGCGCCGCATCTTCACTGCTTGACGTTCCAGGCAAAATGCCCGCCTTTGGGACTGTTATGAAGTAAGTTGGAGTTTCAAAGTTCATGTTTTCCTCGAGATCCACATCCACTTAGAGATGAGATTCCACCCGGAATCTTTCCCGATTTCGGGAAGATTCCCATTGAAACCACCCGACGGGTATTTATTCGGGTATTAACGTTTTTCACTACTTTTACGTGGTATATTAGGAGTTCCCGGTTCAGAGCTCCTGACGTGCAGATTTACTTTTTTGATTTTCTATACCGCAGTGATATAAATTTAATATATTAGGAGTTATCTCGCGGTTTTTATATGAAGCTATAGACCATCTTAATGTATTACAGTTCATTAGTACATGCTGAATAATAAATTGGAAGATAAAGTCATTTATGTGATTTGTAGTAAACATTTACTACGGTCAGTTTGTTTCAATCTGTTATTTGTAATCTGTCAAAAAGTACCTAGATGTTTATTTTGATGGTAAAATCCGTAAGGTTGCCCATCCCTAAAATAACCGAGACGAGCGTTGCTTAACTTGAAGCACCAAAGAACATAAACAATAAAATCAACGCAAATGTTCATGAGCATGTGTTCAAAGCAGGGATGTAACGGAGGTCAGTTAACGGAGGCAGATGCGGAACTGAAGGTCTGGGACTTGAACACCGCGGAGGCGGAGGTTAAAAAAAATATTCGAAAACTGATATTTTTAAATTTTGATTGCCACTAAAACAGTTACAATAACTTAAATAAACTATCCATAGGCAAGTTGGATACAAAAAGTTAAAAACAAAACTTTTTTTAAATAACCAACTATCATGTTCTTACTTGATGTCATGAAATGGCATACTATCAGAGTGATTGCAGGTAGTTGCGTAGTATCAGTTATGGAACCGTTGCCAACTTACGTAGATTTTGTGGAAATCCCTGGACTGGTTAATTACCGCCTCACCAGCTTTGACTCTCCTGCTTTCTAGGCAAGCATTCTCTATCTTAGGTCTTATCGACGCTGTTCATTAGGCGCGCTGATGGTCAAGCGCAAGACCAGGAATTATATTTTAAAAACATCAACAGTAAAAATAAACAATAAGTTTGTTGTCTTTACGCTATAATAAAAAAAATACAAATGATTTGTGTTGGATTGCCCACCGTCGCCCTACAATATCTTCCCCCTGCCCTTTCTTCGTGAGTTCAAACTTGCTATCGCGTTGTTTTTGTGTCGTGCACGCGTTATTTTATACGAATAAAAACTCAGCTAAGCCTCCTTTTGGAAGTTGCGGAGGTGGATGTGGAGGCGGAGTTACGATTTCATGCGGAAGTTCCGCACTTGCGGATGCGGAGGCGGAGCTCCGTTACATCCCTGGTTCAAAGTTGGATTTGAAGTATGTATTTGAAAATCATTATATATATTTAGTAATAATGAGTGTATTGCGATTAAATAAAAACTACAAAACTAATTATTTTGTGTCTATTACGTATCAAGAACTCATTTTATATTTGTTACTTCATTTAGTTACACTAATTATGATTTCACCCGAATAAATACCCATTTCAGGTTGCAACCCGGGTTGCTACCCATTTTGGGTTTCCCAACGGGAATCTTTCCGCCGCCCATCTCTTCCTCTTGACTACGATAACTAATAGTAGTCTTCAAATATTCGATGGATTCAATTGATGGTTCTTGGTGGAATCTATACATACCGGGTGTAAATAGAGTGCGACCATTAAATAAAACAACATTCTCTACTGATCATACTGTACAACTATTCGAAAAAAAACTCGCGAAAATCTTCAGAGAAAAAGATATTCAACTGTAACTCAAAGACTTTATTTCGTAGGAGGAAAGTCTATTTTAGAACGCTGCAATGTAACAGCTGTTTGACGGACGACGCTCTCGCCCGTATGTTGGTGCGTTAGGGTTCACGCATTTTTGTTTGGAACTCAATTATATTTCCCAAACTAAGGGTGGCCGCAAGTATGATTCTTGGGAAAAGTAGTTTAGTAGGGTGAATAGAATATGTGGTTTTACTTGATGGTAGTAGTCTATTTGCTCCCGGTATATGTGAAAATTTCAACTTTCCATCTATTACGATTGACGCTGTAGACCCCTTGATATACGGACAGACAGACAGACAGCGGAGGCTTAGTAATAGGGTCCCGTTTGGCACATTTCAGGTACGGAACCCTAAAAACAACTACATCATATTAAAATAGAAGATATTTTGATCAATATCACCTCATCCTGATTTGAACACTTTGTATTCTGTACTACGTAGTGAACACAAAAACGAAATTCAGTGCATCAACAACAGAAATATGTCTGGGACCCGAATCGATTAACCTAAAAATAAATAAAATCTCACTGATATATACCGCTCATACTGCTGTTTGTAAATTTATTGTTATATTGTTGTTCTACTTCAACTAGAAAAATAATTAAACTTCATCCCTAAAATCGACGAAATATTCATATTCATTATTCATAGAATAAAAATATGTATTTACATCAGATTTTTGTATGATTTCAGGCCTAACGAAGGTCGGAAAGAAGACCCCAAACCTTTGTTGCACCCAGAAGTAGGATTAGCGTCGTCAGTGCTACAAACTCTACGTGAAGCCACCGACGAAGAGTATCAAGAAGCCCTAGCAAGAGATGCAGCCAAAAGTGTAAGCAGAAGTGTGGATGACCTATTCTCTGATCCTGTTCCTGGAGCCTCTAGAAATATAGTGACCATTGTCTTGAATCCACATCCCTTACCTTATACTGATGACGATACTATCACATCAGGTACACACTTTCATGAGTCTAGATGCATACATCCTTTAGGGAGCACAAGATCTAGCTCAATGGTAAATACACCCATGGATATTTCAAAGTCTAATCTTCTTTCGGAGCTTTTGAAGAGCCCTTTGAGTGATTCAATACGAGATAAACAGATTAATTTACTGCATCGAGACAACGATCTCGCCGAAAGTAACGTTCAACAAATCGTTGTGGAAAGTCCTAAGAAAGAAGCCACTGAAATAAACGTCAAATCTCCAGGCATGAAGTTATTCAGTGATGATAAAGCTACAAACTTTAGGAATGCTGTAAAAATATCAAACCCCAAAACTTTGTCAGGAGAAACTGTTTTGGAAGATAAAACTAAAAAGATAAGCAATCCATCAGCAGCTATAACTACAAAGACAAAACCTAATTTAAGTGCTTCCCTACTAGCACTCAATGAACGCATAAATAAACTAAACGATATCATAAATAAGCCTCTGATTCCAAGGTTAGAAGAAGATGAACAAAAAAAGGAAGATTCTTTTCCTACCCAAAGTCTACGCAAAAGTGACTCGGATGCAGATAGTTCTCTGGCTTCTAGTAACGTTCAGGTAATTGCTGCAAGAAATATTGACCAGGAAAGTAAAATACCCAATCTAAAGTTAACTAGTGAAGATATCGTAAGGTCATTAATAAAACCTATAATTCCCACAAACTTATTTAAACTCAAAGATGTGGAACTCATTCCAAGAAGCGTCATTGAGGATATCTTGGAAAACAAGGGATCAGTAATCAGTATTCCAAATTTTCAACTACCATCCTTAGATGAAATTATAGCTCGAGCTAAAGAAAATACACCTGAACCTTTGCAAATACCCAGTTTGGCTGATTTGTTCCGTAATGTATGGAGTTCTACAAAAAAGAATGAAAATGTTGATGATATGTCCCAAAACACAATTATACCAACTGCAAATGCTAATATTTCCAATGAAATGAACAAAATTAAAACTGAAATATTGGATACAGTTCCAAGTCCATCCCAAAATATCGAGATTGTATCGGATGCAAAAAGCGTTGAAGTTTCGGAACTTAACTCTCATTTATGTAACACAAAACAAAATTCTGAAAATTTTGAAGACGCCCGACCTACTACTTTTACAGATGAAAATGAATTTCAAACTAGCAATGTACCACAAGCAATTATAGTAGAAAATAATTCCTCAACAGCAGCAAGGATTGAAGAGTCTTCACAATTGGCTGGTCCATCCACTAATGACGATATTAATCAAGACGATGGTATAAGCGAAACCAGCAATATCAACACTATACCAGGAAGTATGCAACATGATATAGTGGAACTTTCTAATCGAGAAACTGTTTCACAAAATCTACAAGAAAATACGACCCCAATATCTAAATTTGACTCAAAAGAAAAGCCAAATATTTTAAATAAGTATTTAAAACTGAAAAAAACACCTACTAGTATTTTAGATCACCTGAAAAAAACACCATTAATAAAATCGGATACAGATGGCAACACTGAAATAATAGAAAGCGAAACAAATACATCCAAACCCAGTTGTAATGAAATTCAACCTCTTAGTACCACGGCATCACCTTTACAGATTGACAGCACTGAAACTTCTGATGAAATCGAAGACAGCTCAGAAGTTCCCGTGCAAGAGATGGAAAACATATCTGATTCCCTATTAGATTCTAGCATTAATAAAGAATCACGAGATACAGTACAAAATCTTGATAGTGTCATAGTCAAACCAGACCTTGAAGTTAATAGTTTAGAAGGTGACTCAGAACAGAGGTTTACAAGTTCAGATGAAAATATTGACGCAAATGCAAAAACTATTGACAATGCTGATCCACAAACGGATACCAGTGAAGATAGTGACTCTTTTGACAAAACTGAGGCATGTCAAAGTGGATTGTTAGACAGTGAATCAACTGTGAACAATGAAAATTTAGTGTCAAAAAGTAATCCTGATATAAGTGATGAAAATAAATCTAATGAAATGGTAGCAGGAGCTAGTAGTCCAATCGGTAGCACCTTAGAGTCAAAAATACCCCAAAGCTTATTAGGGTCACAGCTAAATGAAGAATTCATTGTTCAGCCTTCACCTCTTATTGGGGGAGGAACTACAAATCTTTTCAATCAAAATTCACAATTACCATCAACTGAAGACCTGAGAGAAAGAATTTTAGGTCTATTTAGGGGTATAAATTTGGGTGAAAAGGAGTCTGGAACTAAATCAGATCTTGGATATGATGACTCGGAGTCACTAATGCTGACTGGTGCTAGTCAACGTAGACCAAAAATATATTTGCCATCATTAGAGCCATTGAAAGAAATTAATCTTAACCTTTTCGAGCTTAACCCTTTAAATCTAAAAGTTGATAAACCATTAAACTTCCAAAGACTAGGATTAAACATGAATTCCTTAAAAGAAAAAATGGAAATGCCAAATTTGAACTTAAAACCATTAAAGCTTCAATCAACAATAGGAAAGCAAGATGGTTTACTTGGTGCCGCATTAAGCTTAGGACCAACTAGCAAAAATAATTTACTTGCAACTCAACAACAATTAAAAGAATCATTTAATTTACCTAGTTTGGACGAGATGAAGTCGGTTTTGCAATCTCGTGCAGAAGACATTATGCTCAGGGTTCCAAAACTAAATATTGATAGCTTACGTAACAGTAAACCGCTGAAACGACTAGATGATTTAAGAGAAAGCTTACATTCAGACGCTGCCAAACATGTAAATGCCATTCAAGAAACGTTATCATCGTCATTTGATGAAGCCAAGGTTCGAGCAGATAGCTTATTAGGCACTGCCTTGAATGCTCAGCCAGAGAATGTCTTTGACACGCTTTCAAGAGCTAGGTTTGATGTCGATGATAGACTGCAGGAACTTCATTCTACTTTAGCGGACCATATTTCTTCTGTACATGAAATGCTTAACGAACCATCATTTTTAACTCTTAATTCACCCTTAAAAGCAAGGCATGCTGATATTTCAACAAAAATTAAATCTTTAAGGCCGTTGCAAGCTGCATCAACAACTAGTGGTATTTCTCGTAAAAAAGTAACTGCAAGGAAGCCCGCAAAACTGACAACTTCTCAAGAATCCACTAAACGTTCATACAAACCAAAAGGTAAATTTGTGACACCAAAATCAAAGTTAGCAAATGAGACACCAGCTTTTAAGCACAGCATGTCAAGGGCCAAGTTATTAAATGACAAAAATAAGGAAAATAAGGCTTCAATAATGCCCACATCATCAGTTCCTAATGTTCCAAGACCTAGACCACAGCCATCACAACCTCTGCTAGCTAAGACTCAATCTGCAAACACCGACAATGATAATATCCGAAGGTTCGGTCCTAAGTCTCAACAATATGTAAGGACAACTGAAAGTCTCCCTATTAGAACGTTGAGTGTCACCCCGATCAATCCTGCACCTGAAGTTCTACAGAGATCACGATTATATAAGAAACCTATAAAACCATCTCCTGAAAGTGAAAGATACAGACTTGCATTACTCACTACCACTGTTTCACCAAGGATGCCAACTCTGGCTAGGTTTACTACAGCAAAACCTTTGTTGTCCAGGCCCAGGACTTTTATACATGGAACGACCTCCAAACCTGTTGTTGATAAAATAAATTCCCAAATACCACGATCATTGATGGATTCTGAAAATCTTAGAGATTTCGGTTCATCAAGACTTCAAGAATCATTAAATAGGTTTCGATCAAATTCAAAGTTAATTAATGATCCCAATGGATCACCTAGCGAGCAAATCTTAACAAAAACTTTTCCTCGATTTAACCAACTGAAATCTGGATTACAGCCCTCAAAAAAAGAAAACTCTGAATGGTTTTCCAAACTGAAACCGACATATAAAGTCAGCATTTCAAAAATGGATCTTCCAGAAAAAACTGGAACTTTCAAACCTATCATTGTTAGTCAGGATGAAAACATAGAAATACCGGATCTTCTTAAAGCTGAAAAACCTACGACACAAGCTGAAATTTCAACCAAAGCTTCGATACTTGCAGTGGAAGAGAAATCTATCCTTTCAAAACTAACCGAATCATTGAAAAATAGACTTTCTAATATGGATTTAAAGTTACTGTTTGAAAAAGAAAAACTAAGTACCGCTCCTTCCGAATCAGATATGATGGAAGGAACATCGGATATCTTGCAAAGGGTTGTCGTGTCTGATGATTTGATGAAGGAAGGTATACCATACAAATGTAGAATGGTCTGTACGAGAGATAAATAAATAATTTTAGTGAAGTTTGTTTTGAAATATTTGTATATTATGAAGATGGTGTTTTTATGAGTAAGCTAACTTCATTTTAATAATTGTAAATACGCAAGTAAATAAGATGCCTATAATATTTCAATGTATTTTTTGTGGAATGTTTTTTTGTATTTTTTCACCAATAAATAATTTGTTAACGGTTCGTTGTTTGACTTTTATTTTTACATCTAATAGAAATATTGTCATGGGCTTTGCCTAGTCTTGATACATGAGAATCGGATTTCACTATCGTCTGACTTCAAATAATCTAGTAATATTGTGTTATGCCTAGTATCTTGAAAGGAACATCACAATGCGGCGTGATCATATAACGCAGGTTTATCAATTTTAGTTCATATTTATGTATTATGGTGATAACATACTTTATGCATTAAGTCCGCCCTTTTGTACTTATTTTGTGCAATAAAGTATTGATGATGATGATGATGATGATGATGATGATGATGATGATGATGATGCTGATGATGATGATGATGATGATGATGATGATGATGATGATGGTGATGATGATGATGATGATAACAAAAATTATGGAGACTTACGAACAACGAGTTTTATTTAACCACTGATTATCAGCTTCCTTGGCGAACAATGAACATAATGCAAAAATCTTTGGAACACTAACCGATATATTATGCAGCAGGTGCAAAAGAAATGAGTTTTATGTAAAACGTGAAAAGTGATACGCACAAAGGGGTTCTAAATAAAGGCTAACGAAAGGTATTCGACGGTAAATGTGCGAAAATAAGGGAAGTTCCAGAAACTCAATATAAATCAGAAAAAAGTATAAACCGGCTTTTCCAACTTGCCAAAGCAATTAAGTACATCTTCGTAGGGTATGATACAAGATTTCACAATAAACTTCCCTGTATTTTCCATAAAATTAGTTCAAACTATAAAATAAGCGGGAACTCCATGATTATCTAGAATATATGGTGTTTTTTTGATAAGGGTCATATTAGTCTTTACATTCGACTCATTACTACATTTACAAATAACTTCATTTCTAATTTTTAGGGTTCCGTAGTACCTGAAAGATAAAAGGTACCTTTATGGCGAGACTCCGTTGTCCGTCCGTCCGTATGTCACAGCCTCATAACTTTAGCACCGTTAAAGGTAAAGATTTGAAATTTGTTACAAAAATAGTATTCACTTGCCTACACAATATGGCGAAAAAAAATTGAAAATATTTAATATTTTCAAAATATTTCCAATACAAAAGTGAGAAAAATTAAAAAAAAAAAACTAAAAGTATAATATGTGTACCAAATTGTACATATTAAAGAGCTGATTATAAAAAATATACGTTTACTATATTCACTCTCACCAATTTCGAGAAACCTTTGAAAAACCACAAAAAATGCATGTCCCCCCTTTATTTCCGAAACTGTTGGACCGAAAAATATGAAAAAAATGACGATTATAGTTCATAACTGGCCAATCACAGGAAAAATATATCGATTAAAAAAAAGTTAAATAAATTAAAAAAATATTTTATAAATATACAATATGGGTATCAAATTGTAGATATTAAAGAGTTGATTATAAAACTATACACTTTTACTATATTTACAGGCACCAATTTCGAGATATCTTGGAAAAAATACGAAAAAATGCATGTCACCCCCTTATTTCCGAAACTGGTGGACCGAAAAAAATCGAAAAAATCATGGTGATTTTAAATTCTGTAAAGATTACAGGAAAAATATAGCGGTTGAGAAATTGACGATAATAAAATGACGAAATTAAAATTTTCACATACTTGTGTCTCTTTTCTTAGTTATCTATCATAAACAGTTATGGCCAAGATTTTGATACTTTTTTCCTGACTGTTCCCAAAACTGTCGAATTACGGAACCGTAGGTATGCGAGTCTGACTCGCACTTGACCGGTTTTTTCGTTTGAGTTTGATGTGATGTAAATGACTAACAATCATTACAATAATTTTAATTTTATATAAATACACAATTTGTACCTAACTTTCATGTTACGCCTACAGTTCAAGCTCCCTATTTGTAACGCATTAATTTCTGTTCCATTTCAATATTTCTGAGCTAAGGGGATCAATTTTTCCCTTGCACGGACAAAACAGTTCTTACAATTTTATAATAAGTAAAAAGATTAATATTTTTTGACTTTGTTTGTTTTCACGATTGAATCAAAACTACTCAGCGGATTTGGATAGTGTTTTCACTACTGTATAGGATATCTGTCAAGTTATGTGGTTTGTTCTCTTTATTCGCACAGAATACGTGGGACGCACTATAAGTTTCCGGAATGAATATGAAAAAATACTATTAAAGGTACAAAATTAATTTATTGTTTTTCAAAATAATCTCCCTTGGCGTCTATGCACTTTTTCATTCGATCAAACCAGTTTTGAAAACTTTTGTGCCACTCCCCTGTGGTGACCTCTGAAACGTGTTTTTCATACTCCTCGACAGCCTCTTCTGGTGATGAAAATCGTTGACCGCGTAATTGGTTCTTAATTTTTGGGAACAGAAAAAAGTCACAAGGTGCCAGGTCGGGACTGTATGCAGGATGACTCATGAGTTCTACATTTTTCGTCTTCAAAAAGTCGTTTGTCTGTCTGGCCGTGTGAGAACTAGCATTGTCGTGGTGCAGGATGATACGGCGTTTACGGTTATTTTTACGGAGTTCGTCAATAACTTCCGGCAAACAAATGGTCGTGTACCAGTCACTATTCACGGTACGACGATTCTCTAAAGCAACAGTAGCCACGTGTCCAGTTTTATTAAAAAAAGAAGCAATCATCCGCTTAGATGCACTTTTCACGCGCGCCACTTTGGTTGGTTTCGGCTCATCTTGAAAGACCCATACGCTCGATTGCTGCTTTGTTTTGGGATCGTAGCAATAAATCCATATTTCGTCACCTGTTACTATGTCCCACACCAAATTTGACGCACCTTCGTTGAATCTGGTAAGCATGGCACTGCACCAAGTGACGCGGTCCGTTTTTTGAGCCTCGGTCAAGTTGTGTGGGATCCACCGCGAGCACAGCTTTCTCACACCCAAATGTTTGTGTAGGATTGATTGTATTTGACTCATGCCTATTTCTAAGGATGCGCGAATTTCATGGTAGGTCACATGCCTGTCTGTTTCAATCGTACGGCGCACAGCATCGATGTTTTTGTTGGTCACAGCGGTGGACGGCCGACCATCGCGAGATTCGTCACTGAGATTGATACGACCACGCTTGAATTCTGCAAACCAGCTATAAACAGTCGACTTGCATGGTGCTTCATTGCCAAAAGCTGTTTCAAGCCGAGCGATGCTCTGTTGAGCTGTCAAATTATACTTAAAATCGTAGAAAATCATACTACGAAAATTTTCCCGAGTTAAATCCATGTTGATGCAGACACACAATTTTTTAAATGGCGCCACAAGGTAAAAACAAAAGACAGTCAGATGAAACAAACTGCATTCTACAGCCAAAGAGTTCTATTTTCAAATGTTGCAATAAATTTTTAAATATTGTTTATGTAAGTGGCCAGTTCCGGAAACTTTTAGTGTTACCTATGTAACTTGTGGGAAAAAGCTAGTACCACAGATAGAATGGAACAAAGATTATATTAATAATAACACGCTTCAAACAGTTAAAAGTATCAGAGACTTAGGTGTCATATTTGATTCCAAGCTTCAGTTTGTTGAGCATATAGATAACATAATCAATAAAGCGTCAAAAATGTTAGGTTTTGTTATTCGTAGCGGTAAAGTGTTCAGAAGGCCAGCCACTAAAATACTTCTTTTCAATGCCCTTGTTCGAAGTATCCTAGAATATTGCAGCGTTGTATGGACTCCTCACTATAAAAAACATATGCTCCGTATTGAGAGACTTCAGAAGAGGTTCCTATGGCATCTCTCATACTCTTGCGGAATGTCAAAAAAGCTCCCATCATACGGAAATAGACTAAAGCACTTTAAAATGCACTCCCTATCAGATCGGAGAACTCTGCTCGATCTATTATTCCTTCGAAAACTAGCAAGAAATGAACATGACTGTCCCGAACTATTGTCCAAATTACAATTTAACCTACCCATGAGAGTTCCCAGGGATACTCGAAAAGCAATGATTCTGCGGACAACATCATCGAAATCAAATTTGGGGCAACACCACTCCCCGTTGAATAGATTATCAGCGCTGTTTAATAAACATAGTGCATGTCTCGACCTGTTCCACGGCAATGTACATCACTTTAAGAAATGTGTCATTGAAAATGTTTTTTGTTGAATTTATAAAATTTTTAGGTTCATGACTATCTTTCATTTTAATTTTAATTTAGTTATAAGTTTTAAAAACTGTTTAATATAATTAATAAAATAATTTGATTTTATGTTTTTATTGTAAATATTGTATATAATCTAATCTGTATAATTGTTTTTTTTTTCTATAAATTGTAGTAATTACATTGTATTGTATTTATCTTACGAATAACAATTGGTAATATGTGTAGCTGTAGTCTGTACCCTTTTATATAATGCATGTTGTGTCCACCTGTAATAGTCTAGACATTTAATTTTAAACCCTTTTAATTATTATGAAATAATGTATTTGTGTACTAGATGTTGGTGGTCCAAATAAATAAAATAAAATAAAATAAAAAAATAAAATACTACTTAGTTAGAAATAGATTAGAGTAAAGATTTATTTACACATAAAAAAAATATATTTCAAGCCACCATATTTACTTATCACGCATATCAAACAATAACAAAACAGGTACAGAAATAAATTGAAATAATAATATAAATCGCTTATTTACTATTGCCAATATTAACTTTTATATGTTTTTTTTTGTAATTATTAAAACTATTATTTGAAACCATTTGATGGCAATAAAATTGTAATGACTCACGGGAGCCGGAGTGCGTACCTAAAAGAAATAGACAAATTCAATCTACATCTACATCTACATCTACACTTCTATCTTCATCTACACTATCTACATCTACATCTTCTACATCTACATCTGTCTATCTATGTCGCAGTAAATTGGTTAAATTAGACACTTAACTAACACCCTAGACCGTTAATTAAAGACCGACGTTTAACCAAGTCGCTAAAGTTCCGTCAGACAAGTGAGTGAACGAAACGTTTAACGAGTTGGCTAAACGTTCCTAGGCAACAAGACGCATTTCAACTTTGTTAGGGTGACCAAGATATTTGATTGGAAAAAAATGAATATTAAAAAGACATGGCTTGTCTTATGTTTATTCAAAAAGCGTAATGCCCACTTAGGTGGTGTGGCGTAACATCGATCTGACAAAGGCCACCTTTGCACGGCATGTAATACCCAACCGAAATTGAAGAACATGCTTTGCCTTTTTTTTTGTTTTATGTTTCTTTAATTAGAAAAAAATAAAACCTGCTCCGCTACCGAACATAAATATTTGGTTACCAATTATTTATAAAAACGTCAAAAAATCATGTCTGTTGTATGGGAGTGCGCAGGTCCGACTCGCACTTGGCCGGTTTTAGTATGTGTTGTTATAGCGGCAACAGAAATACATTATCTGTGAAAATTTCAACTGTCTAACTATCACGGTTCATGAGATACAGCCTGCTGACAGACTGACAGAAGGACGGACAGCGGAGTCTTAGTATCTAATAGGGTCCCGCTGGTTACCCTTTGGGTACGGAACTCTAAAAACCACTGAATACAACAAACCAACGTTTGCCAAAAAGATAGACTCTGAAAGTAATCAGCTGTTGTCGTGACGCCATCTTGTTTTACATTATTTAACCAACACGCCGCTTTTGGTAAGACAGATTGTTAAACGTTTTCGACCATGCTGTATTTAAATCAAAATGCTAGTGACTTGGTTAAACGTCGGTCTTTAATTAACGGTCTAGGGTGTTAGTTAAGTGTCTGATTTAACCAACTAACTGCGACATCTACATCTACACTAGTCTACATCTACACTATTATATAAAGAGGAAAGATTTGTTTGTTCGTTTGTATGTTTGAGGTAAACTTTGGAACGACTGAACCGATTCTAAAAATTTTTTTTTTTGTAAGAAGCTACACAATTGCTGAGTAACAAATAGGCTATATTTAATTTTAATAAAATTAAGTTTTCAGTTTGAAAATTCTATATTTATGAATCAAGTCGGGAGAAAAAGCGCTGCATAGCTGCTTTATCGGCGTGCCCTGACCAAATGGTTAGTTATACGTGATAAAACCTGTCGATTTGGGTAAACAGTAAAAAGATTTCGGTCTACAACGATCCTGACACACCTCTTGCTAATATTAAGCTTGAAAAAGTGACTATAGACAGGTTTAAGCATAGACACATAAAATACTATGGTTTAAGAAATGTTTTTTTCCCATATGGGAAAACTATATCAGTTAATTTGACTACAGAATTACATCTACAACGATCCGGACACACCTCTTGCTAATATTTAGCTTGAAAAAGTGATTGCAGCCAGGTTTAAGTAATATTTTTTTTTTTTTCATACGATAAAACTGTATCAATTTAATGGACTACAGATTTCCATCTTCAATGACCCTGACACACCTCTTGCAAATTTTTAACCAACTTCAATAAAGAAAAGGTTCTCAATTTGACTGTGTTTTCTTATAGTTTTTTTTTGGGTATATTACTCCATGACTCCTTCATTTCTAAGCCGATTTGTAAGATTCTTTTTTTTTTGGAAGGTTGTGCTTCCAAATTGGTCCGGCTTTAGTTTTGTCTTGATCTAATGATGATCTTCAGAGATAGGCAGTGGAACTCCTCAATGGATGGCAGCACATCACTCAATATTGAGGAAAACGCTTTGTACCAGAATGCTAATATTACTTTAAAATTGTCCTGAACCCATCTGATCTTCTATCCTGAACTCATCACCATGGAACTCTTCAATAGATGACAGTACATAAGTCAAGATTTCGGCAATCACCTTTTGTTAGTGTGCTCATTGCAGGATATTACTCAAAAATTGTCATAAAGCCACCTGAACTTCAATCCTGGACTCATCACCATGGAACTCTTTGACGGATGGCAGCACATAACTCTAAATTGCGGCAATCACTTTGTGTTAGTGTGTTCATTACAGGATATTACTTGAAAAATTTCCTTATGGACTTCAATCTTGGCCTCACCACCTTAGAGCTCCTCAGCGGATGACACCACATAGTTCAAGTTTGTGGCAACCACTATGTGCTGGTGTGTTGATTGCTGAATATTAATGGAAAATTGAAAGTACGCCACCTGACTTTCAAATCTGAAACTCTTCAATGGATGACAGTACACCATTCGCTATGGCAAGAATTGCTTTATGTCAGAGTGCTGATTGTAGTATAGTACTTAAACATTGTCTTAATATCGCCTTGACCTTCATTTCATATGAACAACGCGCTTACAAAATAACTACCCAGCCATCCATCCATCAACCCGTGTTCATCCACTGCTGTATAGGCCTTTGCTAATTTTGCCGCTCATGGCGGTCCTCCATCCTTCTCATCCACCCGCCACCCACAACGTCCTTCAAGTCGTCACGAGTGTGGCCTACACTACGCTTTGCTGTACGTGGCCTCCATCCTAAAGCCTTTCAGCCCCAAGGGCCATCATGTCGGTGACAATAACTACCCATTTCACAATTCAACCCGTGATTATAATCGATACGACAGGAATCCCCAACGGGGTGTCAGAGGTGTTTCCTTATTTTTATTATGTGTAAAAATAAGAACCTGCCGCTAACCCAAGACGCACTAAATCAACACGTTCTTCAGGCTGTACTATATACCAGGGGTGTGGAAGCATTAACATGTGGTATGCCGTGACAATATATTCTATACTAATAATAATGTAGTAAAAAGGTTGTGTCTGTACTTTCGTGTCGGACTGACTATTTTTGAGAAATTTGAAATGAAATTTGTAAAATTAGTATTGCAAGTACTTAGGCCAACACCACAATTTTTTAATTTTTTTCTGTAGTCCGACAAGGAACCCTTATAGTTTCGCCATGTCCGTCTGTCTATCTGTCCGCGGCTTAGCTCAGAGACTATGAGTACTAGAAAGCTGTAATTTAGCATGAGTATACATAGTAATTATGCCGACAAAACGGTAAAATAAAATCCTGAAAAAAAATTTTTTATGGGTACCTCCCGTACACTTTAATTGGGGATAATTTAACGGTTGTTTATAGATATGTGAAAAAAATCACAGAAGTAGTATATATAATGAAATTAAAAGGAAAACTATCACACCTAAGTAACCTTTACAGGTTTACGAGTACAAGTCGCGCCAATCTTTTGGCCCCCTCTCAACACGACAATGTATAGGACGTTCTTCTAAATGTATGGTACTAGAAGTTTGGCGCGATCTGGATTAGTAGACCAACCTAAAAAATCTACTGGGCAGCTACGGAACCCTACATTGCGCGAGGCTCGACACGCACTTGGCCGGTTTTTTTTTATGATCATAGAGACCTTGGTCAACATAAGGGCTTTAAGGGATATTCATAAAATAACGCCTAACCCGAAAGCGGGGCAGAAATTGAATACACGCGGGCGGAGCCGCGGGCAAAGGTTAGTATAAAATAAATACATAAATAAAAGCTAATAAAACAATTAAAATGAGCATCAGTCATTCGTCCATTACCGACTTCCGTAAATTTCTGCCCAGTGTTAGGTATTTTTCAGTCTCGTGACGCGCTCACATAGGTGATGTGATTTGCAGCGATTGTTACGACTAAACACAAATGTGTTTGTATTTAGCATAACATAGCATTTTTTTTTAGCTACAAGCACTAAGGCAGGTCATATTGAAATAATAGTTTCGCGGTATGTGTGCGCGTGTGACCAACGGCGACGTGTCTTGGCCGCGCGCGCGAGTTTAGATGATTAAACAACCTTAACGCCTCGCCTGCTGTAACTCTCCAGTTTCTGGGCGAGCGCGCTTCATTATTTGGACTCATGGATGATTTTCATCAAGCATGGTAACGGCTAAATATATTTTTGAAATATAATGAGTGGATCATTAGCTTTTGGCTCTCAAAAGAAGAAAATATACCAAACGTCTATTTGCAACTGTATTCTTTTGCATTTATATTCGCATCCCAAAAACATGACCTCGTCCACGATTTCAAGCACCCTCAGCCCGTTGGAAAGACTACGTGAACGAAAGCTCATGTAAATAGTACACAGTAAGAATTCCAATAAAATGTAAAAAAATCTACAGCGGCTACAAGGAAGAAGAAGAATATAGAGCTACAAAACCTACACAACAAACAAGTATCGACACTAAAACGCTCACAGAACTACATAACAAAGATAGACAGGAAACTTACACCACTCAACCATAGCAACAAACACATGCAACCAAATGAGTCAGAATCATTACCATCCGAAAAAAATTATAGCACGGACAGAAGAGAATTTTAATTTCATGTATATAGAATTTTATTGTATTTTTTTATGTAGGTATGTCTAGGTGCAGATCCCCATACTTTAATCAGATATTCTAGATGTGGCTTAGTGAGAGAACTGTATAAAATGTAACGAACTCGTGTTTGAAAACATCCCACTACACCTCTTAACGCTCATTATTTTTATGTTAATTCGTTCTTTTTGTGCCTTCCAGATTAATAAATTCCATATAATTGGTGAAAAAAAATCTTAACCCTGAACTGCACGTTTTACCCGTGTAAAACGTTTTTTAACGTGTTTTACAAACTAAAAACCTTGTGTAAATAAGCGTGATGTCGTTATCCTGATGATGGAATTAAGGGCAAGGAGAGGTAATGTTTATCATGGATCTACTCCATTTTAAAATGCCCTGAGTCACGCTACACAAACCACTAGCTTATGTCGTAGCAATATCATAAATTCGCCATATCAAGAATTGGTAACCAAGAAATTTAAGAGGATCTTTCAACAAAAAGATATAAATAGATGCGACGACAAGCGAAGCTATTAGGAACTTGTTAGGTTCTTGGTGATCATAAATTCAGAGCGAGGTGACCCTTGTAGTTTTAACAGAATTCATGATATGGAAAATTCTATGATATGACTATGACATATAAACAATAAAGTTAGCTGAAGGATCAATCACAATTTGTTTTCCCATTAACTGTATTTATAGAAAGTACTCATATAAGGCGACTTTTATTTATACATATATTGGATGGATTCGATTGATGGTTCTTGGTGGAATATCATCTTGAATAAATTATACACAAATTCTTGTACTTTTATTCCACATATATTTATTTTTATTCTAACTTAGGCTACCGGTTTCGTATTACACATCATCGGGCCAACAAATTATTAATTATTTAACACGACAGAAAGAAAACAAAAGAAAACATTTTTAACAAGCAAATATAAAATAAACAGAGGTGAATCACCACAGCTTGCGTTTCAAAATGGGTCTACATCAAGGTTAAATCTATAAATAACGGCAATAAATATGTTGTGTTTCAATATCATTTTTCTATTATATGTCAGGATACACTTCTAAAAATTAAGTCAAATAAGTTAAAAAATACAAAATATAAACTACAATTAAACATAAAATTTTGATTGATTAATTAATAACATCATTTAAAATATGTCAGAAGTGGTGAGGAATTTAATTCTAATTGGTCATTTTAAATTCTGTCTGGATCGTTATTAATAATTTTATTTATTGTAAGGGCTTCCAAATAATTCAATTTTGCACTTTTATTAGCTTTGTGTACTATATTTATGTTAGTTGTCGGGTCAAAGGAATGATTTGAAGAGTTGAGATTTTCCGCAAATGTTGAGTCATTTTTCTTATTTTTCCACGATCTGACATGTTCATGAAGCCTAGTTTTAAATTTTCTACCTGTTTGACCATTGTACACTTTTTTGCATGTATCACACTCTAATTGATAAACACCACTTTCATCCAGTTTTGGGACACGGTCTTTGTTATTACATACTAGGTCCCTCATATTGTTTCTACAATAGAATGCTGCTT
Source organism: Ypsolopha scabrella (assembly GCA_910592155.1). Lineage (NCBI taxonomy): Eukaryota > Metazoa > Arthropoda > Insecta > Lepidoptera > Ypsolophidae > Ypsolopha > Ypsolopha scabrella. The sequence continues at coordinate 8,538,340 of OU342980.1, read as the reverse complement.
TCTTGTTATTTTTACGAAGTAATTTACTAATTTTTTCTGAGAATTTTCCGATATATTTTAATTTTACCCATTTAAAGCTTTCTGTGTCTTTTGATTCAGTGTGTGAATATAATAATTGTCTTGCTAATTTACTTTTTCTGCGTCTTAGTATATTGTTTACTATTTTTGTGTCATACCCATTATTACTTCTCAGTTCACATTGAAAGTCCTCATCGCTGTATGGGATCTTAATTAATCTGTTAATTAAATAGTGAAAAACTGCATGTTTATGTGAAACTGGATGTTGTGATTTTGCGTGGACAATGTTGTCACTGTAGGTTTCTTTTCTAAAAATTTTAAAAGCATGTTTATTGCCAGTTATATCTATTGTCAAATTTAAAAAGTTTATGTTATTATATCCAATCTCAATAGTAAATTTTATTTATACAGCCAAACTCATACTGGAGGCTTGGTAAGTTTCGCAAAATGAAATCTTGACGTCCTATAGTAATTGACTCGGGAATTTCACAAAATGGGTCATCGAACCCTTACTGAGCACTTACTGAGTCTTCAGCAAGAATTTAGCTGTACTTATAAATTAAAGTCACCTTTTAGAGTGCGACCATTAAATAAAACTACATACTCTACTGATCATACTGAACAACTATTCGAAAAACAAACCCGCGAAAATCTTCAGAGAAAAAGATATTCAACTGTAACTCAAAGACTTTATTTCGTAGGAGGAAGGTCTATTTTAGAACGCTGCAACGTAACAGCTGTTTCACGGACGACGCTCTCTCTAAGCTCGCCCGTATGTCGGTGTGTTAGGGTTCACGCGTATTTGTTTGGAACTCAATTATTTCCCAAACTAAGGGTACCCGCGGGCTTCGACCAATTTGGTCGAAGCCCGCGGGTATGATTCTTGGGAAAAGTGGTTCAGTAGGGTCGGTATAGAATATGTGGATTAATTTAAAGGTAGCAGTCTATTTTCACCAGGTATATACTTACTATATACGGAGTTACAGAAATCACAGCAGTTTATTTAATGTTGTTTTGGGAAGTACTGCCAAGAATCAGTCCAGTAAATACCAGTAGAACACGCGGTTTATTCCATAGCACGCCGTTGATAACTGATACATACATACGCAAATATCATACCAGCTGTTCAATGTATGCAAATAAGCCTGAAATAAAGTTGCTTATTTGCATAGTGCCTAAAAAGTAATCGGTAGGCCTTCGTTGTCATAGCTTCTGTCACCAAATTGCGGGAAAAATTACTGCTGGTGACCCCGGGTGCGTGCGTCTCACTCACTCGCACGACTCGTCCCGTATTGATATCTCCGTCGCTCGACGGGGAATCAAGTTGCGAACGCGCTAAAATATACCTGAATAATTTATTACAATTTTCATAACTAAAATTCTTCAAAAATAATCAAAGGAAATCATTTGTTGTTAAAATACCTTCAATTTGACTAAGCTTCAATTTGTTTCTTTGCATACTTATGACCTAGGTTTGGTATTTCTCTAGTTAAAGATTATGATGAAAATTTGAAATTCTTTTCAAGACGCATCATTTCAGATATTCTGTACTTTATCATATTATATTTTTTTACACCAGCCACCAACTTCGACTTTCAAGGTCACCAGCATCTATCGCCCTCCTAAATTACCAACTATGTAGTTTAAATATGTTTCAGTTTCCTTCTGTGTATACGTATATACTCATATAATATATATCCATATAGGACCTTTCCTACAATTCAAAGTGTTTTTTTACAGATAATAGATTATCCCCTATTTGTACAGAAAAAATCCTTTTTTTCACCCCTCCAAAGAAATTTAGTCAGCTGATTAAACCACTTTGTACTTAGATCAAAACTTTTTTTTTTCTTGTTTTTGATCAGTGAACCGTACATGATCTACCCTAGAATTATTTTCCCTTATTATTGTAGGATCTTATACAGGCTGTAAATAGAGTGCGACCATTAAATAAAACCACATACTCTATTGATAATACTAAACAACTATTCGAAAAAAAAAAGCCGCGCAAATCTTCAGAGAAAAAGATATTCAACTGTAACTCAAAGACTTCATCTCGTAGGAGGAACGTCTATTTTAGAACGCTGCACGCTAACAGTTGTTTCACGGACGCCGCTTTCTCTAAACTCGCCCGTATGTCGGTGCGTTAGGGTTCACCCATTGTTGTTTGGAACTCAATTATTTCCCAAACTAAGGGTTTCCGCGGGTATGATTCTCGGGAAAAGTGGTTCAGTAGGGTCGGTAGAATATGTGGTTTCATTTAATGGTCGCAGTCTATTTATACCCGGTACATAGTTTAAAAATCCATCGTTGAATTGGGCAGATCGTAAAGTATAAAACCGAAATTCTTCCACCAATGGGAAAAATAGGTGCGACGACAAGCGGAACCATGCGGAACGAAGCGAAATGAGGAGAAGCGTTTTAAATTGCTTGTGATGATAAATTCTTATGCCGGGCGGCTATTCCGGCATTATTGCGCATTCGCAATATAATTTGTGATATTTGTTTAAAGTTAGATAAATGCCATGCGATGAAAATTAGGTAGAGTGACTAAACCAAATCAAATAAAATTTTTGGAATTTAAAGAATTCTGGTACGTGCGCAAAAATTTTGAAGCTAGATTGCGAGTGACTTTAAAAGGGATTTTGTACATCTGTACAAAATGTCGATAAACATAAATCTGTACGATATATGTTTTTTCTTTTTATTGAAAACTTTTAATGAGCATTCCTTATTTTCACACGCTTTGCTTTTCATACGCATTTGTTTATCGCGTCATAAATGCTGTGTGATGATAATTAACTACAACTCCTTAAAAGACACGTAAAGCATGTTATGAATACGTACAATAGGATTATATTTTAAAAGTTTGATGCGTTTCTTCATAAAGAGCTTGTAAAAATCACCCGCTTTCGGCCTTCGCAAATTGTCGCATGTGCGAGAATCGCCGCCGCCCTGGGCAGATCAAGATATGCCCATTTCTACGATCTGCCAACATCATATACACAGTACACCGACGATATCAAATCCTTTATATGCCGGCAGCAGTGTTGCCAATACTATACCATAAATCCCTAAATCTCCAAAATATTGATAAATTTTAAAAGAATACTCTACACTGCGAAAGAAATGTATAGTGCACAAGGGGAAGGTAAAGCTGGATCAGGCCGCCCCAGAAAGACCTATGTCGACCAAATTGGCGATACACTGAAGAAGAGAAGTCAAAGGTACCCGGAATACAAGATTATGGCTAGACTGTTGAATGTACAGTGGAGCCCACATCAAGCTATACACATTGAGTATAAGCTGACCTCCCATTGTACGGGAAGCCTATACAATGAGAGGTCAGCTTATACTGAAAGTGTTTAGCTTGATGTGGGCTCCACTGTACATAATACAGTGGACAAGTACAAATGCTTTTCTACCAAAATTTATTAAAGTGGTCAATAAATAGGGTACGTGGGGAATCTCAGTCAAACAAGACAGAACATCAAAATTCTTATTATTATGTATGACAGTATTATCTATAGATACCACATTTTACTATGTCTTTAAACTTATAATAAAGTAATAAAAAATTAGTGTCCGTCCATTGAATATTTCTAGAGATTTAAATGAAATGGGTTATTAGTATTGTTCCCAGGCCCAAACCGCAACTTTTAGAATTTTTGTCTGTCTGTTTATCTGCCCGTCTGTCTGTCTATCTGTCTGTATGTATGTTCGGTTCGAACTCGAGAACCACTCAACGGGATTTGGATGCAGTTCTTTTTATTATCATCGTAGTGACCTAGTGATGTTCATAAAATAACGATCAAGTCGAAAACGGGGCAAGGATTGAATAACCTCGGGCGGAGCCGCGAGCAAAGGCTAGTAAATAAATAAAAAGTGAGAAGACAAAAATATTCTTGGAATTTACCGTGCTTTTTTACAAAATACCGATTTTTCAGTTGGTGGTTTTTTTGTATGTCTGGTAACACTGGTCAGTAATCAGTATCAAGACACTCATGTCGGTGGTCTCGCTGACCCCTGGCTAGTGATTTATTTAAAAAAATACGAATTAATGTATTGACAATAGTTTTGTTTTTGTTGAATTGTACAAAATGATTGTCTTCTTAATATTGCTAGCTTTATCTGGAAGTTTGGCCGGTAAGTCATAGTTTGGAACAATTTAGTTTAGTTAGCGAGAAGGTATTTATTTTATGGTTTAATATTGCTTTTGTTAGAGCAGTTAGATAATTTGATTCTGATTATTGTCAGAGATTTTATTTTTATGTTTGAACTATTAAGCAGCTTAGAGAGCTTGACTAAATACTTACAGGATAGTAAGCAGAAGTAGTAGATATTATTAAATAGAATATTTGTAAGACCAACTATTATTTTATCGAAAGGAACTTATATAAACTGAGCAAGCACGAGTTTGGCATGCTCACTAAGGGTTCCGTACTGATGTAACAAAACAAAACATGGCAAAGTGAAAAACCAAAGTTCTATTGAAAATCGTACTCGCTTCGCTCAACTATAGATAAATTCGTTCTGCACTTTTACAGCAGAATCAGTGCCGACCGGTCTTGTCTCTCGTATGTCCGCTGTATGTGGAGTGTACTTTAGTACTATTTCTTACTGTCCCATTTCATGTCCCCGCCCCCCCTGTCCCACCTTTCTGACGCCCATTGAATCAGGTGCGTTTTTCCAGTGCCAACTCCAACTTAAAAATAAACGTTAGTGGAAACAAGCTTTTATTTAATCCATAGACTAAAACGAATAAAATAAGTTTTGATCACCGTAACAGAAAATATATAATTAATTGAAATAGGCGTTACCTTGCGGAAGTCCATCACTAAGTAAAGGATATATGAATATAATTTGCAATATTCCGCTAAACAATTCTTGTCGTGCTATTCAAAATGCAGACTCGTGCACCGCTCGCCCGCCCGCATAAAAACATGCAACAAGCAAGCAATACAAGCAAAGCAATCTTAAATAACAAGCAAGAAAACTTATCGACACGTGTTTCGCCTCTGAACGAGGCATCCTCGGGATGTGTTGCTAGCCCGGCTTCTCCGCAGCAACTGATGTGTTGCTCGCCCAGCCGCTCCGCAGCAACTGATGTTGTTCGCCCGACAGCTCAGCAGCTAGTGACGAGCCGCCGACCAAAACTCGCCTTTTATACACCGGCCTGACTAGTTGTTTGGTGGGGAAAATGGGGAGACGAAAACATGCGTAACAGTGGGGTAGTGGTAAAGTTAAAGCAACACATCAGTTGCAGTTGCTGCGGAGAAGCCGGGCTAGCAACACATCCCGAGGATGCCTCGTTCAGAGGCGAAACACTTGTCGATAAGTTTTCTTGCTTGTTATTTAAGATTGCTTTGCTTGTATTGCTTGCTTGTTGCATGTTTTTATGCGGGCGGGCGGGCGGTGCACGAGTCTGCATTTTGAATAGCACGACAAGAATTGTTTAGCGGAATATTGCAAATTATATTCATATATCCTTTACTTAGAAAATACATACTTCGGCGAGTACAGATAGCGCGCGAGTTGAATGCAGTCGGGCTGCTGAGACGAAGGGCGGGAGCACGTCTCCCCGCCGTCCGTCCGCACACTTGCTTCGCACGCCTGCTGTGTGGTGTGCGTAAAGAGAACGGCTGTGCGTGTATAGCGCATTCCTTAGCTCTGCATTCAACTCGCGCGCTATCTGTATAGTCCATTCAGTATTACCTGGCGTGTTTCCACTTGAACATAAATCTCAGTAATAAACCAAACACTCATAGAGCCCATTCATTTTCAAAGGGGGCGTTTCGGCCTTATCTGTTTTGTTGCAAACTAACCAGTGTTGATACTTTCCACTAAACTAATCTCTTCGAAGTTTAAAAAACAACTGAGTGGTATTTATATTTGCTTATGTATTATTAAAGGGAATATAACATAAGGAAAGTATCAAAAACGTTTGAAACACCGTCCGCCCCGTGTTTTAAAAGTGTTTCATTAATTCAGGGAATTCACCCGCCACGACTTAATCCTATTGTTATTGCTAATGACGCGTGACGGTCTCAAGTGGAAACACACCAGATTATACTGAATGCACTGTACTAACTTATAAATCAATCACTGCCCAACAAACTTAATTGGTTCCTACTTTTTTGAACATTTCACTCGACGAGCTTTTTGAAAATAAATACTCCAACATAAAATATTAAATCTGTTTCAGTGATCGTTTAAAATTCAGTTGCAAGATTTGTCCCAGACTTACTAACAACTAATAGAAAATAAAACATGAAAATTGTATATTATTACTATTATATATATTATACTGGTTTATCGCTAACGATTTCCTGTTTCATTCAACTCCTTTATGGAATATTTTCAGATTCCTCAATCGCATGCTTTGCTTTGAAAGGAATTGCCAAAATTTTCTAACATATCCATGATTTCATAATTCCTGTAAGCCAATAGCTATTACTGTAATTTGTTATTTGTAATTTACTGTTTCTTGTTTGTCTTTTGTTTCTTATTTTTATGTAGCACTCTGAACTCTGAACTTCAAATGTGTTTCCTGTATAATTTAGAATTTTAATTTTAAGTTTTACTAACAATTTATATAACTAAGATAATATGTAGGCATCCACTGAAAATCAGCGTCATGGCACATGTTATGCTTATGACACATGCTGAGTGGAGACCTATTTGGTATCCTTATTAGTTCCTAGTTATAAGATGTATACAAAAATGTAAATATACCAAATAAAGTTGTTCTATTCTATTCTATTCTATTCTATTCTATTCTATTTCCATTATTTGTTTTTTGTTTGAAAGTTGATTTCAAGGTTTTTTATCTCCTTATTAAATTCCGTTTTTATTTGCAGTTTGATTACTAAAACTAAGTCTTTAAAGACAGTTCGTCTTAAGTGTCATCCGTTTTCATGATAAGATTCCTAGAAATATTAAACAGGCGAAACTTTTAAAAAAAAAAAAAAATTTCTGTTAGCTTAATGTTATCTCATTCATATACAATTTGTTTTGTAAATTTTGGATTTGCCATTCCTAAAATAAATGGAAAAACGTTTGTACTGAAAACTGAGTTTTCTTTAAATTCTCCATACGAAACGGCAATTTCATAGGAAAAGACGTATTATATTTTAACAACCATTTCCTCAAATTGAAATAAAATTAAATACTTACCCAGGTGATTGCGAATTCCTCATACTCTGAAACGGTGTAGGCATGAAGTGTTTTGTCACAAAACAATAAGTATTATAATATCAGCTGTGTCAACGAATGTGTATTAATTTCAGATAATCCTTGCCGCGTGCGCAACGTGCCCGGGGAGTCAGCTGTGTGCGTGTGCGAAGCGACATATTGTGACACCATCGAGAGACAAGAACCTGCGAGCGACGGCTTTGTCAGCTACACCTCGTCACAGGTATAGTCTGTCAAAAAAGTGTTGAAATGAAAATGAAATTTTAATGAACTTTATTGGAATTTAAACGTTCAAGTACTATAATTTAGGTAATAATATTTATGAAATAACAACGCGGTTTACTCGATTTAAGAGATTTTGTATTTATTTGTTTGGTGTAACCAGGCGAAAGAAAAATAGTTTCTTCAATATTCATTTCAACACTTTTTTGACAGACTATAACTTTGATGTTTTTTATAATTATAATTTTGCATTAAAGTAAATTACGGAAGCCAAAAATGTTCAAAATCATTCCTTTATCATCCTTGAAACATTTTACATCGATGTCCCAAACATTCTATACAGGATGTAAATGCAAAGTCAAGAATCCCTTTAGGGTATGAAAGTATACACGATTCTGATGTCATTACGAGAAAAAAAATACCTTGAATTTTCACCAAAAATTCCATCATTTTCCCAAGCTATGGCTACGCAGCTCACCGGCCTACCCACACACCTAATTGCACCCCGCACCCCTCATCCGAGTGGCCAGCGACCAGTGAGGGTGTCCACGTGATTAGTGTATTTTGAGTAAAGAAAATCGTCTTAATGAGGTTCTGGTACTTTATTTAGAGATCCCAGTATTTAAGATAATATCTTTACCGATCATATTAAGGGATTCTTGCCTTTGTTTTTACACCCGGTATATCAAAATGAAGTAACTGTTTCACATTATATACCTATACAAGAAAAATTAACATTGGCTGAGAGGAAGGTCTCTATGGCAACTTTAGAATCCTAGCAGCAGCCATGTATCAAAAGACAAGCCTAAAGTTTAAATTTTTTTTTAAGTATTTTTTGATGGCGAAGTCACAAATCCGTTTGATCTATGCACCGAACTTGGGCCCCTTTTCAAATTTATGTATTTTTTGGATATTAGAATCTTAATACACCCACTACAGAGCGTCTTTACAATGTTGTACCAAATTGCATATTTATCATTTCCCTGTTATAGGCAGGATTTCGGTTCATAAAATCGACAGGACCATTGCAAGGATTCAACACTTCACGTAAGTCAATCCTATCCTATCCTACTAATATTATAAATGCGAAAGTTTGTGTGTGTGTGTGTGTGTGTGTGTGTGTGTGTGTGTGTGTGTGTGTGTGTGTGTGTGTGTGTGTGTGTGTGTGTGTGTGTGTGTGTATGTTTGTTACTCTTTCACGCTGAAACGGCTGAACGGATTTAGATGAAATTTAGAATGGATATAGCTTATACCCTTTTTTATCCCGGAAAAATACATGGTTCCTATAGGATAGATCAATATCATTGAAAACTCAAGTGTCTTATTAGCGCGGTCCTTATCGTTTGTGGTGAAATATGACAAGGATTTGTTGTTTCATACATCGGGTGTCTAATTCGCGCGATCCTTAATCGTTTGTGGTGAAATAAGACAAGGCTATGTTATCTCATCACACTTCACACTAACATTATAAATGCGAAAGTTTGTGTGTGTTGTGTTTATTACTCTTTCACGCTGAAACGGCTGGACGGATTTGGATGAAATTTAGAATAGATATAGCATATACCCCAACTTAACACATAGGCTACTTTTTATCCCGTAAAAATACATGGTTCTTATAGGATAGATCAATATCATTGAAAAATCAAGTGTCTAATTAGCGTGGTCTTAATCGTTTGTGGTGAAATAAGACAAGGATTTGTTGTTTCATACATCGGGTGTCTGTTTCGTACATCGGGTGTCTAATTAGCGCGGTCCTTAATCGTTTGTGGTGAAATAAGACAAGGATTTGTTGTTTCATACATCGGGTGTCTGTTTCATACATCGGGTGTCTGATTAATCGTTTGTGGTGAAATAAGACAAGGCTATGTTATCTCATCACACTTCACACTAACATTATAAATTCGAAAGTTTGTGTGTGTGTGTGTGTTTATTACTCTTTCACGCTGAAACGGCTGGACGGATTTGGATGAAATTTAGAATAGATATAGCTTATACCCCAACTTAACACATAGGTTACTTTATATCCCGGAAAAAAGCATGTCGTTAAACCGAATAACACGCGGGCGGAGCCGCGGGCAAAAGCTAGTATTGTAATAATTATAGACGAACGGCGCATTTGTGTTCGGTCAACTTCGGTCTGCTCTGCGTGCTTTGGAAGTAGGGTTGCCAGGCGTCCGGATTTTGTTAAGCGTTTTGTCAGTGTAACGCAGTTGTCAGATTGAATTTATCTACATATTCGTATAGATAGTCTACAGAAGACATTTTTTCTTTTTTTTATTAATTATCTGGTTAATTTTGTAACAAAAGTGTGAGTCATTAGCATTAGTAATAAACAATTAAAATGCATAAACAAGTCTTTTTTATAAAAAGAATAATTACCGGCTGTTGCTGATTCGGTAGGTAGAAAACGCCAGACTTTTACGCCAGAGCATAGTATTTGTTTACCCATTACTTTAAAGGATAATACGTTCCATAAAAAGTACGTCACCAGTTCACAAAGACTACGCACCAGTTACTAACACTGTTAATGTACCAGGTTTTTTTAGTCCCGCGTTAATGTTTAAGATAATGGTAAATTTGTTTACTATGATCAGTAGATAATATAACAAACATAATACATTCGGCATATACCAAAGTGACTTTGAATTAAACTTCCAATTCATACCAAATATACTTAATTTCCTCTAGTTCCTGAGGATGAGACCGAGACTCGTCTCCAGCTGGACCCCTGCACTAAGTACCAGACCATCAAGGGGTTCGGTGGAGCCGTCACCGACGCTGCCGGCGCCCTCTGGCGGAGTCTACCTGAAGCTCTGCAGCAGCTGCTCATTGAGTAAGGGTGAACTTGAACGAACGAGCTCATGTTGTGCTTTGCGATTCGGAAATCATGCTATGAGGTGAAATACTATGCTACGCTGCGCGATGGCAGAGCATAGCATCTCATCGCAAAGCGCGGCATGAGTTCGCCTGAGGGATGGGCGAATAAACGCGCTTTGTGACGCACCATACTTAAAACAGAATTTTTCTACGCCCGCACTATTTGGGCTTAGTAAAATTCTGTTTTTGCCGCACTTTGCGATAATTTTTCATATAGCTTATTGTAGGGAAATAGAAATTGATACAAAGGTCTCACAACAACCTGCAGCCCAGAACACACGAGCATCACACCACCTTGCACAGGTTGGCATATGTTCATTGGGTTACCCTAAGCCTTAGAAGACTCCATAGCTTAATGTAATGTAAATCGACTGAAAACAATAATTTTGACAAATAAATAAAACAGTTAGTTCTTCTTGATCCAACATATATTTACTTAATATTTTTATACTTTTCACTGAAAATGACGCACTCTTAGATCAATTTAAACATTTTAATAACATCAAATACTGTATCTAGGTGGTAAAACTCGTGCCGGGCTCGACTGTGGAGGTACCACCATCTTACTCGCAAATCCTTCCGAAGTTATTCTGGGGAGAGTAAGAGAACAGCTCTCACATGGCCCACCATTGCCTGGGACCGATGGATGGCGGTATATCCATCCCCAATTGCCGGGCGTTATATAAAACAGACTGGTGAAGGGCAGCGGCGTCACTGGTGCAAGGGTTTCGGCACCGCGCTCACCAACCCGCCTGCCCAGCGTGTGTGAGTATGGGCATTTCTTCCAGGAGGATCACCAAGAGTGGCGAAATCCTGGAAAGGCCTATGTCCAGCAGTAGACGAAACAGGCTGATGGATGGATGAACTGTATTCAATCCCTGGGGCCTAAGGATTCCACTTTTTCAAAATGTCACTTTCTTATCTTTGTTTTGTACTTTTTTCCCTGTAGTATATATGTACTAGAACTCTCAAAAACTCCCAGGATAAAAAAGCGTTGCATTGTGATTCGTTAAATAGTTACAAAATAATACTTAAATACAAAAACTTACAGAATAATAGGTAATTGTGTTGTTTCTTGCAGATCATATTTCGGATCATCCGGCATAGAGTACAGCTTCATCAGAGTACCAATAGGAGGGAGCGACTTCTCGACTCACGCCTACGCTTACAACGAGCTACCAGAAGATGACGCGAAGCTTACGAACTTCTCTTTAACTTCTGAAGATCATGATTACAAGGTAATTATTCAGTTTCCTGAAATTAAACCAGTTCCAACCCTCACAAACCTATGATAAAGCTTTATGACTATATCTTTAGACGATAGAACGAGCGTTGTTTTTAAGGCTAACCCTGCCAATAGGCACCTTGACACTCTTGCTTGCCAAAGCGCTTGTCCAAATGTCTTTGTGAATGCAGGCACGCCACAGGGACATAGCTAGGATTTCGTTCAGGGGGGGGCAGGCAAGAGAAAACTGCAATAATACGCATGCTACGTATCAATAATATAATATTTAAATGAATGTTTAATTAAAAGCAACCGAACCCATTATGGTCATCGTGATCTTGATATTACCGTCATCCGCAGGCCAGACCCCCCCCCCTAATTTGAAATGGCGTAATACATGGACGGCCCCTAATACTATATATAGGTATTTATGTGACATTATGTTTTCACAGCGAATAATAACATGTGATGGCCGTTGGAATGGAGACCACGTACAGCAAAGCGTAGCGTAGGCGTAGGCCATGCCCGCTGGACCGACGACCGATGTTGCGGGTGGTGGCTGGATGAGGGGGACGGAGGACCGCCACGAGTGGCGAAATCTAGGAAAGGCTTATGTCCAGCAGTGGATAAACACAGAGTGATGGATGAATGAATGGACTACCGATATACATTGACTCTTTGGTTCTAGATCCCAATGATCAAAGCGGCAGCAACAGCTTCTAAGACCCCAGTCCTCGTGCTGGCCACGACGTGGTCGCCGCCGCGCTGGATGAAGACCAACAACGCGTGGAGTGGGTTCAGCATGCTGAAGTCCGAGTACTACCAAACTTACGCGGACTACCATCTCAAGTACGATGCGACAACGTCTGATATACCAGACTGTAATAGGGTTGCCAAACGTCAAAATTTCCCGGACATGTCCGAAAATTTGGTTCTTTGTCCGGAATGCGGGGGGAATTCTAAGATGTTCGGAATTTTCACACAAATTTAGAAAGTACCTATATGACTTTTTATTTTTATTTTTTAAATTAACTTGAACAGTACCTGCGAATACTATAGGTACTTAACCAAATTTAACCAATACAATTATACTTTCATATTAAACAACACAGGTATGTATTTTTGATGTATGTGTGTGAAGTCATAAATTGTTTTTGTAATTTATCATTATATTCCATGCAGCATTTCTGTTTATTTTGTAATAATTTTATAAAACATTTCACACATCACATCTTCACTTCACGCAAGAAATCAACATGTCATAGAAAATTTTACAGGAAATGTCCGGAATGTTCCGCAATTATCCGGAATTTTCTCCAGATTTTCTTTTTTTTAGGGTTCCGTACCACAAAAGGAAAAAAAACGGAACCCTTATAGGATCACTTTGTTGTCCATCTGTCCGTCTGTCTGTCAAGACCCTTTATCTCACGAACGCGTGGAGGTATCGAGTTGAAATTAAAACCATATACTAAAATATACGGTTGTTAAAGCTGTGAAAATATTAAACTTCTGAGTTAACGTGAAAAAAAGATACGGCCGTTTATGCCGCAAAAAACGTGTATTTTAACACTCTCAAGGGAATCAAAATTCATAGGGTATTTCCCGTTGACCTAGAACTATGAAATTTGGCAAGTAATACCGTAAGTATGGGACTATACATTTGTAATTAAATCATAAAAAATCACCGAGGTTAAGCAACGGTATGCGCGATCATAATTGTACGGGTGACCAAATCTTATTGTAGTTTTTTTTACTTTTAATAATTTGTACGGCACCTTCCGTGGACGAGTCCGACTCGCACTTGTCCGGTTTTTTTTTGATATGATAAGCCTACGACTGTATGTAGTGTATGCATCAGGTAAATGTACATCTAATCTCTATGATTTCAGATTCCTGGAGCAATACGCGTCCGCTGGGGTTTCCGTATGGGGTGTCACCACCACCAACGAGCCCTTCAATGGTGTCATCCCCATAGCTAGCTTCAACTCTTTGGGGTGGACACCGAAGACGCTGGTAATTGGATTATGCACCTTACTTCCATTTTCAATTTTGGGGATACTAATTTAAATAATAATACTGTAAGGTATGACTCCTTGATGGGCCTTCATTCTAACACTAATAAAAGTATTCGTGTAGAAGTTCCACTATAATAGTTCTAGATATACCTATATTAATTAAATTGCTATATATATATCGCTAAGAGTAAGTGGTAGAGCTAATGCCGGGCTCGACTGTGGAGGTACCACCATCTTACTCGCAAATCCTCCCGAAGTTATTCGGGGGAGAGTAAGAGAACAGCTCTCAGGCAAAACCTGGCGGCACACCATTGCCTGGGACAGATGGATGGCGGTATATCCATCCCCAATAGCCGGGCCTTATATAAATCAGACTGGTGACGGGCAGCGGCGTCACTGGTGCAAGGGTTTCGGCACCGCGCTCACCAACCCGCCTGCCCAGCGTGTGTGAGTATGGGCATTTCTTCCAGGAGGACCGCCAAGAGTGGTGAAATCCTGGAAAGGCCTATGTCCAGCAGTGGACGAAACGGGCTGATGGATGGATGGATATATATCGCAGCCAGGCGTTTGGTCAAATCAGGCAGAAGAGAGGCGGTAGCTTAGGTAGTGGCATGACTACTGCCATACGTAACCTTCGTGGTTATTTTTTATGACCACCATTTAAACCAAAATTTAGTTGAGGGGGAACGTTTCGAGCTCAGTGCAAAATGTATTACTTATGATTGTTTATCTCATTTTTAAATAAAATGTATGAAACAAAATAGTTTCATCTTATTTTGCGAATATTGTTGAATAATTATTTAATTTTAATTTTTAATTTTATCGTTTATTTGGAAAACCAACAGCGATTACACAATGAGATATTACAATACTTAGATACATAAACAAGGCCAATAACAGGTTTTCACTAAAAATCAAAACTTAGATAATGAGTTCAAAAGGTAGATAAAATAAATTTTGTGAATATCGTAAACCAATTTCGATGTATTTCAAAAATAGATCATGAAATGTCTAACAGGCAGGTATGCAATTTTATTAGTAATTCGAGTTTTTAAATAAATAATTATAATGGATTTATATCATAATAACATTATATTGTGGTAAAATATATATTATCTATGTAAATATATGTATATATAGTGTAAAGTATAAAAATAAAAATTTTAAAACAGGTAGTTTTAGCAACTATACACAACACGATTTGTATCAAGAATTATTATCAGAAATACTTTAAAAGCGTGTTTTAGGTTCGTGTGGACATTCATTTACAACGCAATTCATAAAATTACAAAATTGTGGTAGAAAAGCCTAATTGACATTGAACTATGGTCGCGAAATGCCATAAATCACATTTATTTAGTACTTTTTATTCAATAATAAGAAGTACAATCATAAGTTGTGCATTTTGCACCGAGCTCAAAACGTTCCGCCTTAAGTCACTGAATTTAACAAAATGCCTGCGATGTATAGGTATAGATAGATTATGATGATATGATAATAAAGGTTTTATCCTCCGAACAATACATCCATGGTTATATGACTAAAAGTCCATGATAAAACTGTGACGTCACTGGACAGACTTTTCAAATTACAGGGAAAATGGATAGCTGAAAATTTGGGCCCAACGATCCGGAACTCCACATACAAGGATGTACAGATCCTGGCTGTGGATGACCAACGGTTCACCATACCAATCTGGTTCAGTTGGGTCAGTCACACTTTACCTATTATACCGGGTGTAAAAGCAAAGGCAAGAATCCTTTAAGGGTGTGTTAGTATGATCGGTAAAGATATCATTTTAAATACTGGGACCTCTAAATAAAGTACCAGTACCTCATAATAAGACGTTTTTCTTTACTCAGAATAGACTAATCGCGTGGACACCCTCACTGGTCGCTGGCCACTCGGATGAGGGGTGCGGGTTGCGGGGTGCAATTAGGTGTGTGGGAAGGCCGGTGAGCTGCGTAGCCATAGCTTAGAAAAATGATGGAATTTTCGGTGAAAATTCAAGGTATTGTTTTTATCTCGTAATGTCATCAAAATCGTGTATACTTTCATACCCTAAAAGGATTCTTGACTTTTCATTTACAACCTTTATAATTTATTTCCTATAAAAACTCTGTCTTCAACTGCTTTTCCTCGGATTCAATTTACTATAACGGTTATTACAACGTACTTAGAGGACATGATACTCGTACATACCTATCATCAGTATCACATCATGGTACCAAGTATGAGTTCAATAAACAAGGTATCTTTGAAAGGTATCGCGATATATGTTGAAGGTGGACAATAAGGCCACTGGTAACACCAGAAGACCAATAAAGAGACTGATAACAGCAGATGTGTACGTGTAAGCAGGATGCACTCTAGTCAGAACTTTCAACAACGCGCCAGTTTTTACTTCGGAACCTAAGATGACGTTCCTTCACGTGACTGAAGAGAACAAAGAGATACTCTTGGACGAATTAACCACGTAATACTGCTTACACTGTTCATTTCATTAATATTTAAGGTAGTGAAAGAAAGACCGGAGGTTCTGGACTGGATCGACGGAGTGGCGGTGCACTGGTATGGAGACATGCTGACCCCAGCCTCGGTGCTGCAGGAGGTCACTAGGAAACATCCTGATAAGTTCCTGCTGGCTACTGAGGCCTCACAAGGTTTCGTATTTCCCAATATTTGGGAACCTTTTATCTATTGTCGTCCGACTGACAGAGCGTAGCCGGCTAATTATCTATGCAGGATGTCAAGATTTCAATAACCTTTTTCCTTAAAACGGAGTAATCTATTCGAATATGAACAACTTTTTCTATGAGGCCAACCTTGGGTTCCTTAGTCTGAGGGCTAACCCTAAAATCGTGAAAAAGAATCAGCTGTTTCATATATTTCGATTAAGTAGTAGTGTAAACTTTGGAACTCTTTGGACAGCAGATTTCTTTTTTTGCGATTTCTGGGTTTGTCCCATAGAAGCTGATCATATAAAAAGGTAGAATACCCCGTTTAAAGGAAACAGGTTATCATCTTAACACCTTGATCCTTGTATACATCCATAAAGTCTGAATAACAAATATCAGCACAATCGGCCCAGCCGTTTTTCAAATAGTATAATTTTTTAATGACTACTTTTTGGGGGTCCGACCCCTTACTTTCTCATTTTCGGAGGTAATGCAAAGGTTAATGGACCTAGGGGTCTACATAAATAAATATTTTTTTTAAATCGGTGCTGTTCCATCACTTTTCCACATTTGACACTTTTTTCCGGCTTATTTCCTGGACTAGTTCTTAAGATGATAAAACCGAATCCCGGTGCAAAATGCACATCATAATATTGTTTCCCTTACTTTTGAATTAAAAGTATGCAAAAATTGTGTTGTAAAGCAATTGGCGAAAATTGATTACTAACATTAGGGTTCTCGCATTAAAATTATGTTATTTTATGCCTTGCATTTTGATTACATTCAATTACAATGATAAATACGCTTTTAAGTTTGTTAATCGAATGCAATCAAATTTTAAATCATAAAAATCATTATAATTATTACTCGTAATCAATTTCCGCTAATTGCTTTAAAACGCAAATTTTGCATACTTTTTATTCAAAAGTAAGGAAAACAATATTATGATGTGCATTTTGCACCGGGGTTCGGTTTAAACATCCATCCAACCATCCATCATACTGTTTCGTCCACTGCTGGACATAGGCCTTTCCAGGATTTCGCTACTCTTGGCGGTCCTCCTGGAAGAAATAAGTAAGAGCTGTTCTCTTACTCTCCCCCGAACAACTTCGGGAGGATTTGCGAGTAAGATGGTGGTACCTCCACAGTCGAGTCCGGTATCAGCTCTACCACCTATATCGGTTTAACCACCTTAAGTTATTTCTTATACCTACAGACATACACCAAAGTTTTACAAAGTAACATTTATTTATGCAGCCAAATTCGTACTGGAGGCTTGGTAAGTATCGCGGATCAATAAAATCTTTTGCGTAATTTGAAAAAGAAAATGTTGACTTTGGTGCTGGGCTTGCGTTTGAAAGAAACAGGAGAAAATCATTTATGAAAAGGGTGCTCAGTATCAAGGTTCGATGAGCGTTTTTGTGAAATTCGTTAACTAATAAAACTAATTGTTTCGTGTTCTCTACAAACAAATGCAAGCTCAACCCCGAGGTAAATACTTAATTTTGCGAAATTAACAAAAAATATTATCGATCCGTGATACGGATTACTTACCCAAGCCTCCAGTATGAATTTGGCTGGATATATTAATGTCACCTTACATAATACATAATTTATACGTATTTTGTACCAAGTTATCACCTAATCAAGAATGCTTTACCACCAAAATAATGGAAGGTGGATATTCCATTCGCCAAATACTCGTACGTATTGTTCATAAATAAAATTGGTAGACATTTGCCAAACGACAATTATATAACAAGAAACTATGATAGAAATAAATTCATATATTTGAAACACTTGGCGATTTAAATTTATATAATTGCGGTATAGAAAATCAGAAAAGTAAATTCCGGTTCAGAGCTCCTCACGTCCAGGTTTACTTTTCTGAATTTCTATACCGCAATGATATAAATTGAATTTTTATTTAATTATATATAACAAGAGTAAGAATATTTTCCCTATTAAAATGTAATTAAGGAAATCATATCGTCACGACATGAATCCCCGAAGGGGTGTCAGGGGTGATCCGGGTGTGAACTGTGAAATGCAGATGTGCAATGTGAGTCCACACTCGGCACACCCGCGTTTCACCGACGATTATACGTCCAAACGTGATGGATGGTGAGCCCTATCGCCGTTCTTCGGGCACAAATACACGCTATTTAGGGCATGCAGGTTTCCTCACGATGTTTTCCATCACCGTTCAGCAAGTGGTAAGTATTAAATACTATGCACATAAATTCCGAAAAACTCATTGGTGCACGCCCAGCCGGGGATCGAACCTGGATCTCAAAGATTGAGAGGCCAGCGTTCATATTATTATTTAATTAAGGAAACTCAGTAACTAATAAGTAGTTATAGTTGGGAAAAAACATGCAAATATTAAGTAAGACTGTATGTTTCAGGATTCCTGCCTTATGAAAATGATGTGGTGCTGGGCTCATGGTCCAGAGCGGAGGATTACATCCGGGATATCATAGAGGTACAGGGGACCATAATTTATTTGACACCACTGCTTTTTGGGGTTCCGTACCCGAAGGGTGCCAGACGGGACCCTATTAGTAAGCCTTCGCTGTCTGTCTCTCCGTCCGTCTATCACAGGGGTATACAGGATGTCTCATTTAAATCGGTCAGTATGGGAAAGTCTGAAACTATAAGACATACGAAGATCTGTTCTTAGGAACCATGTCATCGATTTTAATAACAAGTAAAACTGCATTCATACATTTTTAAAAAACCTGTACCTGAGTACAGCTGACTCGGGAATCGAACCCGGTTGTTTTGAAAAAACAAACTTATACTATTTCCATTTAGATATCGATTGTGTAGGTCTTAAGCAGTAAATGGCTCTATGAAACATGATGTCTGAAATGAATAAAATGCGTTGTTTTCACATACTTTAATTTATTTTAGAAGTGACCACCGCTACAATATTCAACAAGTTCTGGCATGTAAAATTGTCTCTATGGTTGTTTGCACCTCTTTGCGGAATGGTTTAATGCAATGCCAATGCCATGATACGTAAAGTGGTGTATGTAACAAGTTGCGACACCAGCAAAGAGGTGCAAACAACCATAGAGACAATTTTACATGCCTGAACTTGTTGAATATTGTAACGGTGGTCACTTCTAAAATAAATTAAAGTATGTGAAAACAACGCATTTTATTCATTTCAGACATCATGTTTCATAGAGCCATTTACTGCTTAAGACCTACACAATCGATATCTAAATGGAAATAGTATAAGTTTATTTTTTTCAAAACAACCGGGGGCCTTATTGTCTAACTTTAATTGCAATCGCCATACCCATGAATTTGACATTTGAAGGATGCTATCGACGAACTTCACACCGCAATTATTGGACATGAGCTGTCATTTCGAGTCTGTGTGATTGTGATCGCAATTTTGAGTGAAAGATATCACAAATATGACAGAAAATGGTATCGCGTATCCAAATCAAATCTTTGAAAGCTATCGGAAATGTCAAATGAAGGATTTCACAAATAGGCTGCCTCCTTCAACGGTTTTTAGGCAAATTTGTAATAATTACTCATCTATTATGCACTTTTTGTACTTTTCATGTAACTAGAGCATGCCCACGACTTCGTCCATGAGGTTTTGGGTTTAAAACTGCCCATTGTACCATGTTCGGAAGGCATGTTCGATACACAAGTTTTCACCCAGTTCCACACCAATGAGGGGTGAATTTCGATAAATGCTTTCTTAGTGCACTTCTAGACATTGACCTATCAATGCTTCTAGCTAGGCCTAGATGTAATAATGAACTTCAATAGCAAGGATCTTCAATTTTATGTTACTACCTATGTATTTTCGCCTTCAGCATTCTTGGCTGTACCTTGTCTCTCAGTCAGTCAGTCAGCGGTCATGGAGCTGTTATTTATTTATACAGATTGTTGGAGAGTTATAAGAAATACAGTTAATTTTATGTATGAGTTGCATTTTAGCATGGCAAGAACAATTTTGATGGCGCCGGTGGAGAAGGGAAGGCTGACCCATAGATAGCATAGATAGCGGCTAAAAAAGAGAATGTTGCAAAAAGATAGCCATCCACTGTTGTTGCCGCAAAAACAAAGGATTGTATTGTATAGGATTGTGGTGCTTGTCTTGCAGGCATAGACATGACTGGTTGATCAGAAATACAGATATAAGAAATACAGTTTATTTTATGTATGAGTTACATTTTAGTATGGCAAGAACAATTTTGATGGCGCTGGTGGAGGAGTAAAGGCTGACCCATAGATAGTGGCTAGAAAGGAGAATGTTGCAAAAAGAAAGCCATCCACTGTTGTTGTGGTGCTTGTCTTGCAGGCATAGACATGACTGGTAGATCAGAGGCGGTGTTTTCATTAATCAGTGAGAGTTGGGTTTGCGCACTGGGCAAAGGAGACAGTAGCGAGGCCTGGGGGCTTGCCACCAGAGGCGCAGCAGCCTGCATGTTGTGCTTCAAACAACTGGACTCTACAAACAAAATAACGATAAAAATATTCAATAAAAAATTGGATAAGTAGCAATAACACAGAAAGAATGTATTTTTTTATAATCTTTATTAGAAAAAGGTTTTGTCGCACAGCAACAATGTCACCCTTATAAGGCTACACATTTAAGACTAAAGGAACTCAGTAATGTAACAAAAAATAAACTCAACTTTCATTCCCCACTAAAGACTAGATATATTAAAACTTATTAACCTGCAAATCTAGGATGTTCGCTGGAATCTTTCAGAGAATAACTTGCAGGTTCCTGAAAAGTTATATACATCAAATTTAATATTTGCTTATAAATTTTATTTCCAACTTAATTAAAAAATAAAAGCATTTGACATACTTAAACTTAAATATGTATTTACATGTCAATAACAAGAAAAGATTTTTTGTAAAAGGTTTCAAAAATTAAACATTATTAGCTTTAATACCCAGCAAACATAATGCTGAAGAGGATTCAGCACACCGTCAGCTAGGTGGGCCGATGACATTTAGACGCTAGCTGGTAGAATATGGATGATATTGGCCCAGGATAGGTATTGGTGGTGTAAAAAAAGGAGGCATACCTTGCAAAGGGCAGAAATGAGCTATTGATGAAACATAACACTTACTGGAAATGGAATGCACACCGATATCTCTCCAAATATGCTGTCTCTCCCCAGAATATTCATAATGCTCCACTCTTTAAAGGTTTCTGTGTATACACATATACAACTCTTCATTCTCTAGGTGACTTTGTAGCGCCATTGCCAAAATGATTAAGCCTTTCAGCTAGTTGGTCCCACCGATTGTTAACATTTTGTTTATTCTCTCTCTAACAATATTGTCTGAGCAGGCATTCTGTAAGCAAAATGATATAATATTTTGTTATTAAGAGAAATTAAATAGGTAATGGTGTTGATTCGGTGCAGCACGACTTAACTTGTTTGACAGAACTAACCTTATTTTAAGCGCCCTGTCCTTTTTCGATGCAGAAAAACAAAGACAGAATGCTTAAATTAAGTTTAGTCCTGTAAAATAAGTCGTGTTACACCGAATCGACACCACTGTTTCATATACGACCGCCAAAATATTAAGGTGACTACACTACAAGCGTAGGACAAGTACCCTAGGTAACTAATCAATTAATCATAAACATTTTTACATACCTCATGAATTTCAGTCCTAGTTTAAAAACATTTTCTTGTTCAGTTTTTAGTTTTTACTTCTTGCAAAACAAACTTTCTTGCGAAGAAAACAAACAGCTAGGGATGTCGCTTTTAAATAGATTTATTTGAAGATCGATTAATTGGGGCCAAGAAAATCGATTTTTTGAAGCGATTCGATCTTAGAATCGATCCATACAACCGCAGAATCGTGGACACGATTTTTTGCAGTTTCTCGGAATATTTTGCGAATAAATAACATACAAATAAAACGAGTACCCACATTTAATTACGTTTCCGGCAAGTATTTGAATTCGAGATTATTATTTATGAAGAGCCTTACATTTGAAGGTAGGAAGTTGGGGTAGGTAATTGAGACTTATAAATTGTACGAGCTAACGCACACTTGTACATTTTAGTGAATTAGGTTTTACCAAGGTAATTAATTACATTTTGGCTGCTTGCACTTTGTATTTAGCAATTATTTAGTGAAAACAATACCAATAAAGCAGTGTTCGATCATCACTTGTTGGGTTTGGTTTTTAGCTCTCTTCGGAGTCACCATCCCTTAACAGATACCCCTAGCTTTAGCACCCCAGCTTTACTAGTGTATGAAACTCATCATACAGAAATATTGTTACATGATATTATCAAAATAATAATGTTCTGTATGTGCATTTTAAGTAACTTTGGCAATAAAACTTTAAAAAATATTTCTTTAATGTTTTATTTATGAGAAAACAGCTACATAACTTTACTTACAATAAACTCAGGAAAAATTAACGCTTATGAGTTTTACCTAGATTACCAACATGAAAAAATTAATTATCGCTAATTGTGTGAATTTCTGTTCCGATTTTTGTGAATTTGAATTTGTGAATTCACCACGATTCGAAATCGATCTATTTGGGAAAGAATAGACATCCCTGCAGACAGCAACTTTTTGAAATTTCGTTTTAGCGTTTCTTTTCGTGCTTTTATTTATAACTTTCTTTGGTCACTTAAACGAAACAGTACACTTTAGTACAGTATACTTGAGTATACTCGATACTTGAATAAACTCGATACTTTTGTTTCGGGACCCATCCCTAAGTCTAGGGTTTTTTATTGGAAGTTACTACGGTACCGCCTAGCGGTCCCTTGATTTTTAAAATATTGAACCGTAAGCAATGAACGAATAAAACATGGAAGCATTATTACTACCGTTCCATTATAGCGCAACGAAAACTCGACCGTGGTGGGTGTGGCTCATAAACTCGGCCGCTCGCTAGTAGCAACCTTGACTTATTAACTATAACATTAATTGTTATGCAACAAAAGTTTAATGTTTCATTACTTTACGTATATCTTTTCCGGCGTTGATAAACAACGGTGGCTAGTAAGGGACTGCTTCCATGTTTTATTCGTTCACCGACCATGTCATATTTTAGTTGGTGGAATATCTTCCTTAGCTTGAACTAATAAAGTTAAATTTGCAATGTACAGTTCGGAAAGGGAAGCGGTCCTTGAATTTTATAAATTGAACCGTAAGTCATCGAAAAGGCTCGGTACTTTTTTTTCTGCTTATCGTGAATTATTTTAAAACTACGCGGGTTGCCTCACTCCGCTTCGCTTCGCTCGGCTCCCTTAAATGTGCTTACATGTCAACCTAACCGCTCCTCCTAAACATTAATAATAAACGCATAGAGTTGACTTGAAGAAATTTTAGCTCAGTGAGTTACGGGCTTTTTTAGATATAAATATTGCTTGTTTCCAAACAAAATATATACGAGAGATTAGTTTAGGTATTAACAAATATGTTTCAAGCATATGCCAGCCAAAACAACCTATTTTTATAAGTTTCTTCGTACCATGTAGCTTAAATGTCGTTTGGTTTTTGTATGGAAACTTGCCAACGCTATTTAATCCTTAGGTTTAGTCTGTATGTCTGTGATTAAAACTAAGGAAGCCGCTAGCGGTTTAGTAGTCACTTTAATTTTTTATTTAGTTGGTTGGTCATTCATTTCGTTCAGCGATTCAAAGCGATTGTGACTTTAGAACTTAGACGATTCCAATTTATAGTCGTAATCACGGTTGTAGTCACGATACCCTTGAATGTATGGCGATTGCAATTAAAGTTAGACAATAAGGCCCCGGGTTCGATTCCCGAGCTGAGTACAGGTTTTTTTTAAATGTATGAATGCAGTTTTTCTTGTTATTAAAATCGATGACATGGTTCCTAAGAGCAGATCTTCGTATGTCTTATAGTTTCAGACTTTCCCATACTGACCGATTTAAATGAGACATCCTGTATAGCTTCAGCTGTAATAGGTAGGAAGTTGAAATTATCACAAAATACCTATTAGCATGACCTCTACCACGCCAAATAAAAAAATATATAAAAAAAAACTCCAGGGTGTCCCTATACAATAAACCTCGAAAAAAATGCATTTTGTTAACGTTATTTGTTTCAGCAAGTTTCAAATTTGTACACATATTGCACAGTGGAGCCCACATCAAGCTGAACACTTTCAGTATAAGCTGACCTCTCATTGTATAGGCTTCCCGTACAATGAGAGGTCAGCTTATACTCAATGTGTATAGCTTGATGCGGGCTCCACTATACGTACTCTAAACTAAAACAACAAATAATAAAATTAGGGTTCTGTACTCAGAGGGTACTAAATTGTTTGAGGTGGTACCATTTTAGCGCCTTGTTTGTACGAGCACATCGTTGATATCTATGTTCTTAGGATTCCGTATTGTATGGTGGTACGGAACACTTTGTGCGCGAGTCCGACTCACACTTGGCCAAGTTATCTGTGATTCGTTTCACTAAAATGATTACCGGTCAGATCCCTTTAGTCACAGCGCAACAATATATGCTATGACCTACCTTAAGAAACCCATTATAACCTTGAAACCGTATCGAAACTCGATTAAGTAGTTCTCTAATTATAAGTGAAATACGAGATGTGTACAGAGCACAGAAAAAAAGACATCTAAGTACATGCACTTTGGGTCCCCAGCCAGTGGCCTTATTATCTAACTTTAAATTTATCGCGATACCTTATAATTTGACATTTGTACCATAATTTAAATGTCAAAATCAAAGGTATTGCGATTGATTTAAAGTTACACGATAAGGCCCCTGGTCGACCTCACCGTCCAGCAAAGTATACAACACCAAAATTCTTTAAGAACCCGCTCCGTATTTTTCGTCTGTTTGATGCGAAGCATTATATTAATTATTTTTCTTGTCATTGCCGCGATGTTTTTGTAAAAATCAGGGACATACACCAGTCCATATTGGGCATCTAAATGAAGACCTAAAATTAATTTGATTCAATTGTTTCTCGTTTGCGAGTTATTTTGATACTTAGATATTATGAATAACGATTCGGAGCGGGCTCGTAAGTAATAAAATAACTCGCAAAAGAGAAACAATTCAATCAAATAAATTGTAGGCCTTTATTTAGACGGCCAATATGAAGTTGTGTATGTCCCTAGTTTTTCCAAAAACATCGAGGTAAAGATCAGAAAAATATTTAACACATTGGTTTTCATCAAAGTTGTCGTCGTCGCGGACCGGGCTCTTAAAATTTATTGTATTTTGCATCACGCTCTGGGCGTCGTTGTCAGGAATCAAACCCAGTGGTTGAGAATCTAGTGTCCTTTCGGCTTAGATATTAGCTACTGCTGCATTAAATTTAATATGTCAAGTCAAAAGTTGGATTACAGAACGCCGACTTTATCCTTAATCCCAGGACCTCAACCAATCCATTGTAGGCTGGATAGACTGGAACCTCTGCCTAAACCCGGAAGGAGGTCCGAACTGGGCGGGCAACTTCGTGGACGCGGCTGTCATCGTGAACAGCGAGGCAAAGGAGTTCGTCAAGCAGCCTATGTTCTACGCAATCGGGCACTTCAGCAAGTTCGTGCCACGAGGCTCGAGGAGGATCGGGTTAGAGAAGACGGGCAAGGAGGTGGACGCTGTTGCGTTTGTGACTCCGAAGGAAACGGTTGTTGCTATCGTTTTTAACGAGTGAGTGCTAGAATAATTCACATCCGTTATGAATAGCAAAATATACCTACAACATACATATCTGTAATGTAATAGGTATGTTTAAACAGTTTTAGCAAATTTTAGTTATTGTCTTGTAGCATGTAAATAGAGAACTAATCTGGGAAAAATTATAAAATTCTTGAATAATTTCAAACATGCATGAGCAACCTTTGGGAAGTCGCGGCCCAAACAATCATATGCTCAAGAATTTGCGGGCCGTAGGTTGATGTGTATAGTATACGGAAATAACGACGCAATCGGTGAACCGCAGGTTTAACTAGAAAAGTTACAATGTAACATTTTCATAATTTCCAATAGATAGGAATCTTGTGCCAAATTTTCAGATGCAAGACTACTAACATCTTAATCAATTCCACTTATAACTAGACACAAAGAATTTTACAAATTTTCTAGGTTACCTTGGTCCGTGACTTGGATTTATTTATTTTCATCCCTGCTTATTTGTTAGTTTTCAACTTTCACTCACTTGCTCCTTTACTCAGATCTGCAAAGAAGTTCCATGAAAACAACAACTCGCGACTTTCCGGTAAATGTTAGTCTAATTTTAAATTGTTCCTCGCCGCGGGCCCTTTTGAAAACCTTAACGGGCCGGATGCGGCTTTAAAATTTGCTCATACCTATACTTTGTTTAATTTGGATTGTCACATACGGTTAACAACTTACTAAACTTTTTCTGGATGCGGACCGCGAGCTCACAAAGCTTCTTTTGTATCGTTTCTTGCTTGAACCATTGCCTTTTCAAGTAATCATGTTATATAATTATTATATAGAGTATGGGGATTAGGGATATGGCATAGGCAAGATTTAACACATTATTTTACATCAGACAAAAACAAAATTTAATACGTTGTATTTGAGTCTACAATCGCACGCTCTTCGTCCTGGCAGTTACAACGACAGAAATGCCTCGCGTTCGTGAAAAAAACATATTATTTAGATTTCTTTATCTATGTTTGCCGTAAGAACTGCAATTTTAGGTAACTGCAATAGGTATCAATAATACCTATTTTACTATATAAAAACCAAGCGAATCTGTTGAATAATACAGGAGAAATGAATTTTTTAAACATGAAATATCATGAAAACTGAGGTTTACAAATGATTTTATTCTGGATTGAATATTTGATCAATTTAATTATAATTAGGTAACTGCACTTCACAAAAGATCACTCAACGTCAGATATTTTTTTCAAAGGATGGACCTTATAGCCTTCTTCAGAAAAACTACAATCGAAAAACATAAAACTTTTTTTTCTTGCGTCTTGTTGACTCTTAAGTTACCATCTGTGAACGAGAAACAATGAATTGTTAATTTGTCAACAGGAAAGAAGTTAAGAGAACCATACGTCTTCGCCTGAAAGATAAAGAACTAGTGCTGACTATACCAGAGAAGTCGATCACAACAGTGGAACTGAGCGGAAACAACTGCGAGTAAAAATGAATTCAGCATGCGCTGACGCACGTTTCTTGGGAATTGTATGAATAAATACACTTATTGTTTTATTATGTAAATAAACTGTAGTTTTCTTTAATTTTGTTAAGTCTTTGATGAATACAATTCTTCTTACTTCCGTGTTAATTTAATCCTGTTGTAAGGAAACTTAAGTTTTTTAATTGGAAGTCAGTAAATTGGCAACAAAACTCAATGAAATAGAATAGAATAGCACTTTGTTTTCAAAATACTTAAGTCTGGAAATCAAAATACTTAAAGACTCGGCATTCAATAACTTTGAGATATTTTAAACAAAGTCAAAATGGACGTTAAAATCTTGCATTTGATTTTGTAATCGACTGCTCCGAAACTTGCCGTTTACGGCAACGTTGACGCCGCGCACTCTCGAAATATCTAGTTTTTATTTATTAACTCTGCTGTAAATCAACTTTTTAAAATTTCCCGCAATTAGTTTTAAAAGCGATATTTTTTTGTATTTTAGTGTAAGAACCATTTAAATAACATTAGCGGTTTCCAAGAAATAGCCAATTTTATTCCAAAAACAGCTTGACTTTGGGAAATATTTTCAAGGTGTTTCTTATAGGCGAGAATAATTTCCTGCAATGAGATTGTTTCTTATACTTTAAATAATTACATATAATTTATTTTTTAAGTAAGCCGTTTAAGAGAAATAACTTCATCAATGGGAGTAATTTTCGGATGACGCGGGAACATGCGCCTTAAGGATGCTGGTTAATAGCAGCTGATTTTCAGTCTAAGCCAAATATCCGCTTAAAATAAATTAAATCACTAAACTGTTAAAATCGCCAGTAAATTAGGTATACCAAAATTAGGTTATTAATTTACTACGTTAATAATAATGACTATTGTTCACTTTTTAAGAAAATCGAAAGCCAAGATCGGGTCAAATGTTGGTTTCGATTTAATCAAGAAATCATCACACTAATATTATAAATGCGAAAGTTAGTGTATATTTTTTTTTTTTTTTTTTTAATATATTAACTTTACATTAAATATTTAAATGGACCAGTGATGCTGTAAGATCACATGTGACACATGTATGTGTGTATGCTTGTTACTCTTTCACGCTGAAACGGCTGAACGGATTTGGATGAAATTTAGAATGGATATAGCTTATAGCCTAACTTAACACATAGGCTGCTTTTTATCCCGGAAATACGCATGTCGTTAAACCGAATAACACGCAGGCGGACCCTACGGCGGAGCAAGTAGTTTATAAATAGCCAGCACTGTTAACTTAACGATTGTTATATTATCCTTATCAGAGAGAGATGAACTTTAGACCTTTTGAAACAGTGGCCGTCTGACTATGTATGTTATTGTGAGTCAATTATATTGTTTTTAAAACACTGCCTCGAGCCAAAAGGGTAATCGAACCTTCGAACCTCGCTACTGATCGAGTCTTCAGTATGAATTTAATATAAATTAATGTCGCCATATATCTCGACGTATTTTACAGAACGCCATTTAGTACATTAGAGTTTTGAAAATGTGATTTTTGTGTTTTAAATTAATTATTCGAAATTTAATTTGAAATCTCAAACTCTTTTCTTCTGTTTTCTTATATTGATAATATGATAAATGATAATAAATAAAAAACAGTTTTTTACGATATTTCGGCCTCTTTCATAGAGTGACAAACAGGTTTCAGCAATTTCGGATTTTGCAAGAATTTATACTCCATCATGGGTATACGAGGAATGTCAAATTTATTTTTGAGTCAGACGCATGGGCGTCGGAAAGGTGGTGCCCCCCCCCCCCCCCCCGCCCCTCGAAACGGAATGGGACAGTAAAAAATAGTACTAAAGTGCACATACGAAAGACAAGACCGACGTTTTTTTTTTTTTTTGAACAATAAATCCCGATGATACTTCAATGCGGTTGAGGTTAGACGGTAAATCTTTCGCGCGCGAGATTTGGATTTTCCCAATTGTTATAGCTGTTTCGGTCACTCGCGGCCGGCACGAGCGCGCCCTCCCCGCGCGCCCCGCACTTGTTCACTTTGTACCCACAGCTTGGACTCAGATCAGTACATCCTTTCATACCTTCGTTTTTAGTGCTTTTGATTGATTAATTAAAAATTAATGACCTCTTAATTGTCTTTGTCTAAAGAGTACAATATATTAGTATCAAACGGACGAATGTAGGATACTATAATATGTAAAATATTTCGGAGGGTTACTGTGTGGTCAAATGAGTAACTAAATGGATATTTACATGGTAGTACTCTTCTAAGTCCTATTGGCTTTAATGACTAAATAATAAATAAATAATTTATATCTCCTCTAACGAACAATTTTTACTACAGAGTAGAGAGCTAATACTCGAATCGCGAAAAAATAATCATATACTCAGTACATTTTAGGCGGGTAGGTAATTTCTCTTTTGTATGGAACACCTGATTTTTTTATGATTTCATTGTTGTTCCCATAGTAAAAGTTGTTCCTGTAGACAAATGGAAATAAGAGACCACGTCTCAGCGCCATACGTCATCACAGGAAGGACGCACTGGTTGTACATCTTAGCCTTTAAGCACTGCGGTATTGACGACGTAAATATGTAACGCAACTTTCGAAATGCTGCCCAACCCAAGCATATTCTTCTGTCAGCCTCGGCGTCGAAGTTGTTTTTATCCAGCTATATGACTTGACCCAGATAAACATATTTTTGAACAACTTCGATGCTGACATTGTCGACGGTTAGTGGCCCTTGGATGACGTGACAAATGGACATGACCTTAGTCTTATCCAAATTCATCCGCAGGCCTAAACGTCTCGAAGAATCGCTAAGGCCGCGCATCATTTCCTGCAGTTCCTGCTGCGATTCCGCCGTTATCACAATGTCATCGGCAAAGCGAAGATGTGAAATTTACTCTCCGCTTACGTTTATGCCTCGTCCATTCCAGTCTAGTGTTTAGTATAAATATTAGAATTAAATTTTTATCATAGACTTTATCTGCGTATTTACCTAATAAATATTTACCTGTTTATATTTTGATCTAAAGGTTTCAATATCGGCCTTACAATGCTTCGGTTGCCTGAAATTCAATGTGATGAGCGTTAATAAATGTTTAGGTATCCGCATCAAAAGCTTGATCGGTAGGAAGAAAGGCTCAAAACTTTAGAGGTTTTTTTAGGAACTCTATCTTAGTTTAATATACAATACATATTTATACTCACTTGTTAAATTTATTACCCCTTTTTTTTCTTTTTGCCGATAAACGTAGCTTTCCTTCTCCATGGTAATGAAATTAAGTACTTATCACTATTATTTATCCGAATGTTACTTATGTTTCCGTATTTCACTGTTTTGTATAAAATGATCTGTTGATTTGACAGAAAAAAATCTCTCAAAACCGACGACATAACTATTTTAAGAGCACTGTAGTCGATGGCTTGAAGTCAGTCGCGCACGGGGTCGATATACTTGCTATTTCATTCTACATTCAAGTTCGGGTTATAGAGCACTGACTGACTGTTATTGGTTGACCCGAACGTTCATTTACCGAGCTCGTACGGAACTAACCTAACACGCTGTGAGACGCAAGCTAACGCGAGACAAAATTCATGTTTTGAAAAAACTCGAGAATGGTTTTGGGTCTTCCTATGATTTCAGGAGAAATATCCCAGAAATCGAAATGAAAAAAAAATATTTTTGAATAGTATAAAATATACTATGCGGTGAACTTAAAATCATTTCATTTGTTCTATCGCTTCTAGGACATTACTGTACATAAACATTCATCAAAATATGTGTAACATTCAGGACTTTTATACGCTTGTAACTTTTGTATGTATTTGATTTTGATAAATGTTTTAGGTTCAAGTCGTGAATATTGTATGAAATATGTTGAAAAAGAAAAAATAATAAGCAAGTACCTTTATATAAGGATATTATCAGCGAACTGTGCTAGTATTGGGGCGAATAGAGTGCCCTTAACTTCTGTATAGGGTCAAGTTATAATGTGTCCTTATGTACATTTATTATTAAAATTTTTCGTTTATTCTTATTAATATATTCAATATTTCTATAAGATTATATATTTTTTTTTACACCAATTTTTTCCTTTGCAGTTAAACGAAAATCTACTTTCGAACTTCACCGATCATCCGTAATAGATACCTAAGTTAAGGCCAACAATATGAAATAAATAATGTGAACACACTTTCAGGCGTTCAAAACATTTTATTTTATTAAATTTTATATACATTTTGAACTTCCTATTCTAATCCTTGTCGTCTGTATTAAACAAAGATGATATTTGTCGAAAGAGTCCAAATTAGCCGTATTTATGAAAAAAAAATTGTATTATCATATCAGTCATGTTGTCAATCAATAAAAAATCAACAAGAAAAACTAACAGTAACGGATTAATAATAACAAAAAACTAAACAAACACGTAAACGAAATAATATCACTTCGAACGCAACCAAATAGGAATGAACTTGTTCACAAAATGGCGGACCAAATATTGGTAACTGCGGTACTGACTGCTTATCTGTACCACACAACCCACGCAACAACAGCTGTCGTCGACCAACTGACGTCATTATTCTCAGTAACGGTCCGATTGTTTACCTATTTCATCTCGTCTCGTTGGCCATACTTTAGTTATTAAATTTAGCCCCAGAATTAATTTTAACTGAATGTTACTTTTATTTCCGCAGTTCCCTTTTAGTATGTGATTTATTAGTTCCATGGAATAATCTCTCAGAATAAGAAGGGACTACATAATTATTTTTACCCCTGTATAAAGTAAAATTATTTTGCAAACCTAAAACAGAGTTTTTGTCATACGTAGGGGCTTAGCGAAATGCAATACTTTTTAGTTGCCCATCTGCCTCTTTTTTTATAAAAAAAAAACAAATAGTAAGTACTCAACAATTTTTGCAAGAAAACTCTGTCCACCACACTCAATATTTTTTCCACTAACCTACACGTAAAAACTCTTTGATAAATCAATCGCACCTGTATCAAGCGAGTAAGGTGAGTGAAACGAGTGTAATCGCTCGTCCCGTGATCCCCCCGCATGTCTTCCCCACACCTGATGCGACAGAGTACGATGCCGGATTTATGTAATTTGCGCCCGCGATTTCGAACGGTAGAGCATAGCTAATTACTGAAATCCTATACGTTCTATATACGAAATGATTACATTTTACAAATATTTATGAACCAACACGAGTCCTAAATTAAAAAAAATACGATTTTGCTTGAGAAATGCTTAAGAAAATCGAATATGAAAATGGAATATTTTGGAGCTTAAAACACAGATTTTTAAGTGCTTGTATTTCTTATGCGTGTTTATTATCCGAAATTTAAAGTTAAATAGGACATGTAGGTTGTGCAAAAGATGAAGTAACTTAAAGTTTTGTGTGATTTAATGCATTAGCGTACAAATGAGAAGCTATCTCGTTTTGTATGGCCGCGGAGTCTAGCGCTCTTCCCTTTCGTCTTCTGACAACGAAGTCTCAACATAATAGTTTAATTTTACAGCATCCTAAAAACAAATGAAAAGGCGTACAAAATAGATACAAAGGCAATGAATAATCTATGAATGAATAGTGTGACATTGTTCGCAATATAAGAATAGCAATTACTCATTTTTGTAATCTGTATTTACAAAAACATTCCATCACGTTGCGAACGTTTGTAAACAATGAACAAAACTATTGAGATGAGATAAATGGGAACAGGCAGACAGACTCATCAGCGCGATCTCTAAATATAATTTGATCTTTACTAATAATGAAGTATCAAAATGTCGTGTCTGCACCTTGAATATTTTTGCGAAATTTTAAATGAAATGGGTTATTATTAGTATAGCACTAAAATTTTTAGAATTTTGTCTGTCTGTTCCGTTTTAACTTAACAACCATTAAACGGATTTGGATGCGGTTTATTTTATTACTAGCTTTTGCCCGCGGCTCCGCCCGCGTGTTATTCGGTTTAACGACATGCTTTTTTCCGGGATAAAAAGTAGCCTATGTGCTAAGTTAGGGTATAAGCTATATTTTTTCTAAATTTCATCCAAATCCGTTCAGCCGTTTCAGCGTGAAAGCGTAACAAACACACACAAACACAAACTTTCGCATTTATAATATTCGTGTGATATCAACGTATGACCCTGGTGAATATACCATAGGCTACAAACAATGTTCATAAAATAACCGCCAAGCCGAAAGCTGTCGATAATAGTTGGTATCTCATGCTCAAATTAAACATATAATACATTGAATGAAAGAAACTTTCACGCGAGCGAAGCCGCGAGCAAAAGTTACTAATAACTATACGAGTACCTACTTTGTAGAATTATACCAGCCTCCTGTTGCCAACCGAATGCCTATCGTCGAAAACATACAATACCCGCTTATCTAAGGATACGTTCGCTCTTGAAATGACGTCACAATTCGTAAATAGTTCAATACCCATTTTTTATTTGGTGTTGGTGAATAGCAACCATAGTTGGCAACTGATTCAAAGATACGTAATAGGCCCGCTGGTGTAAACTTACTGGTTCTTTTATTTAAAACAGATGTACCTATGTATGATAGATGATACAAATAATTTTGAACAACTTTTCCAAGGAATAACGTGTGAATGAAAAAAATCTCTCCTAGCCTAACTTTAAATACCTACTGCAAATTCTGTATGAGCAAGTCCAATATTTTATTCATTTGCGTAAATGTTTCCAGCGGGTGATTATATTTAAAAGACTTACTAGTCCATTTATACCCGGGTACTTAGAATAAGTGTTCATATCAATGCCCGGGTATAATATTATTGTTCAAATAGTACCGAGACGTCCACAGGAAGCCATAGTTTAGCCAACTAGAATCACACGACAAATGTAGAGTGCACATGAGATAGAATCGTCCCTGATCTCCTTTAGCAAGTTAGGTTCCATCCGTCATCCATGCAACAGCCTGTTTCGTCCTCTGCTGGACATAGGCCTTTCCAGGATTTCACCACTCTTGGCGGTCCTCCTGGAAGAAATGCCCACACTAGCACACGCTGGGCAGCGGGTTGGTGAGCGCGGTGCCGAAACCCCAGTGATGCCGCTGCCAGTCACCAGTCTGTTTTATAAAATGCCCATATATATACCGCCATCCATCATCGGTCCCAGGCAATGGTGGGCCGCCTGGTTTTGCCTGAGAGCTGTTCTCTTACTCTCCCCCGAATAACTTCGGGAGGATTTGCGAGTAAGATGGTGGTACCTCCACAGTCGAGCCCGGCATCAGCTCTACCACCTAGCAAGTTAAGATACTTTCATTAATATGAAAACTTATTCTATGGTTACTTTACTACACTTCTTTGTAACTCGATTTTTCAGTGTTAATACCATCAAAAACTTAACAAATAATTGTTTATTTGGAATCCCAAAACTATTTTGATTTCAAAGAAACTGAACAGTAAGTATTTAGGTACCTATTTATTTTTTGGGTTCCGCACCCGAAGGATGCCAAACTCCACTGTCTGTCTTCCGTCTGTCAAAGTGGTCTACAGGTGCAGCCGTACATAGTTGAAATTTGCACAGAATACGTGTTACTGTGGCCTCTATCACGACAAATAATAAAAATGAAAGCCCAAGGAGGTCCCATAGAAAAATCTCGAAAAAAACATTATTTTAACGTTATTTGTTTCAGCCATATCTTGAAGATGGTAGTACATACAAAATTCAGATTTGGTCACATTGTTGTACACATTCTAGAAATTGTTTGCGCCGAAGTCAGGCGCTGCCATTTTGGCGGCCATTTTGTGTTGCCTTGATGTTGCTATTTATCGTCTACATTCATTGACCTCTCGTAAACAACTAGACTCACAATCTCGCTCAAAAAGTGTCCGCACCGCTGTGGGGTGACAAAATCGAATGACGATTTCGTACAACTGACATTGCATCTTATGTTAACGATATAACGTCTTAATTTGGTTGAAGATTTTTGCTACTATGCACGTTACAGGTTCGGACACTTTCTAACGAACTTTTCTTAGAGACTGTGTGTCTTGTTGTTTATAAGAGGTCAATGTCTACATTGTTGTTATTTTTTATCATTATGTTTAGGTTCCATACACGTATTGTGTGGTGATCCGGAACCCTTTGCCCGCGAGTCCGACTCGCACTAGGCATTTTACATTTAGATTTTAGGATACTGTTTTTATAGGATAATGTTGATTTAGAATACTTACCTGCTTGCGCACTGTACTTAAAATATTTTTCTAAATGAACAGAGGATTTTTGTGTAATAAATAGAAACTATTTAAAGAAGCACGACTCACCATGATTGTTACCTAATGTTTTCGATTAGGTGTAACACGACTTAACTTATTTGACAGGACTAACCTTATTTTAAGCGTGCTGTCCTTGTCTTTTTGATACAGAAAGAAAAAGACGGAATGCATAAATTAATTTTAGTCCCGTCAAACAAGTTAAGTCGTGTTAAACCGTTTCGACACCATTGTTTGTAATAGTTTGTATTACCTTAATTTTAAACTGTTAAAACGGCGAGGTCATTAGGTGAATGCCTAGGGACAAAAAAATTATCCCTAAAACGTGTGTCCTCAATTAGCACCACAAAAGGTATAAACAAAACAAAAATTATCCCGTTAAAGCCTATCGAGTGGTTGCTCTACAAAATGGCTTCCTCAGTGTATGAGTCACGGTCACAAATCGTCATGTTACACTGTCTTCCACTTAACTGGGACCAGTTTTCTTCTCTCTACTACGAGTGTATGCTCTAGGTAGAGTTGGGCGATCAAAAACGCGAATGTGGACGTTTATCTTTTATTACTAGCCTTTGCCCGCATCTTCGCCCTCGTTAAGTGAATCTTTGCCCCGTTTTCGGCTTGGCCGTTATTTTATGAACACCCCTTATAGCCTATGTGTTGACCAGGGTCACTACAATGATAATAAAGAAAACAGTATTCAAATCGGTTGATTGGTTCTAGAGTTATAAAAGCGTTTATTCAATCTTTGCCAAAGTTTCCGGCTTGAGCGTTATTACACAAATACGGTATATTTAAATTTCATTCAATTTGAACCAGTAGTTTAAGAATTATGACGTCACTCACTCACTCACTCACTCACTGACTGACTGACCGATCATCAGAACTCTAAGGCACTTCTAGATTTCGAATGCAATTAGTGTTTAGTGTATAAATCAAGGAAAAACTAAAATATTTTGTAATTTCGGTCCAGTTTTCTAGATACACCAACTGAATAAATAACTTTATATTCCCATATAATATATTGGATTACAAAGTTACATTTTCAGTTGTACGTAGGAGGTACCGGAAAGGAAAAAAGGTAGGTTACTCTACAAAAAGAAATGAGATGCCATCAAAAGCAAAACTTTAAAAAAAACAGGTCTCGCAACTTATATAGTTCTTCTACCGTAAAAAGTTGTGAGATTCATGTAAATCCAAGTCGGTTAATTTATTCAGTCCTTACTTATGGGACCTTCTGTCTTAACTCTTAAGTTATTTTTTTACATAATTAGCTAACCTATAACAACATCTTATAGTGACCATATCAATATTAAAAATCTTGTATGTTTTAAATAAATAGATTGACTTTGCAATTGCACTAAATAATCTAATTTAATATGTATTACTTGTAAGATATACACATTGTGTTTTCATGCGATGGCCAAGCGGGTTCCTGAAAAAAGTAATATTTTTTTAGGACCTGAAGCCTTTTTACAGAATTCGGTGGGAACAATTACAAAATTACTAATACTCGTATATAAATGAAGTTAGCCAAACAATTCATACAAAAAGGGCTATGGAAGTACGTTTCCACGTTTAATTTTTATTGTTAGAAGAGGAAATATGCGTCACGTAACAAAAATTCACAGAATTTGGGTACCGCTCTGCAACCAACAACAGGTAAATTAGGTAATGTTGGTACTTTATATCGCTGGTAATATGATGGTTAATTAAACAACTGACCCATATGTGAGCACAAATAATGATACAATCATTACTTACATGTTTAAGAGAATAGGTTCCGATTGCATTGATCGCTGTTACTCCATGCGGAAAAAACTGCAGTGCGAGAGGGACGAATTCTGGAAAATTATAAAATTGACGAATTTCATCACGAATTTTATTATTTATAAAAACACTAAAGTTTGTATCAAATATCTGTTCGGATAAAAGTGTAATTAAGTCTATACAGATTTTAATTAATAATTAATATAATATGATTTTGCTCAAATTATGTTAATACTCGACATGAAAACTTTTTTTGGAGTCATCTTTGATTTTTTCTGATTCAGTGTTGGAATGACGTCTGAAGATTCTGTTTCGATAAGAGTGTGCAGTATATTCTTGAAAAAAGCCCAATTTTTTTTCAAATATCTAGTATTGCTAGATTCTTCAAACAAGGAAAAATAAATTATGGTTTTTCGGAACCTATCCTCTTAATGAAAAGTTGATACTTTCGTTACAGTACAACTGTATTCTTTATGTACTCGTACTTACATCCGAATCACTGATTCATATGAGTAAAAAGTTATTCGACTTTAGTTGAAGTACAAATGTATTCTTTATGTATAAGAGCTGAATCACTGATTCATTTCTCAATGAACTGTTGACTCATACTTACTAACAGGGAAAATGTAAATAAGCTATATGAAACCAGATTACCTACTCCGGTCTTTTAGAGTGTATTGAAATAGATTCCGAGAACTCACGCATCGATCGAAGGCACATTCGCTGAGTTGAAAGTACAACATCACTTTGTTTATAAAGTGACATAAATTGATGCATGAATGTAGTCGAACCGGTCAGTCTTTATTTGTCCGTCGTGAGAAGTGGAAGTCTGTCCGATTTATATACTTATTCAAAATGAAACGGTATGTGGTGGTCGGAGTTCTGCTGGCAGCATGTGGAGGAGCCTTGGGACACACGTACCATCTAGGAGGCTGTCCCGTAGTAGAACCCATGCCGGGATTTGACATGAATAAGGTATGTTTTCCTTAAGTTTTGTTTTTTGACCAGATTATTTATAATAATTTGGCAACAAGATCGCGAACTGTCAAGGTTAGGCTTTAAGGCGACGCCACGAAATTTTGGCGACATGGAACTCCATTTTTCTCAGCAATAAAAAACATATGTAATTACCAATTTATATACTGTATTAAGCATTTCATTTACATCATTTTGCCTGAAGATTTAGTTGATTGATTAATTTTCATAGAGAAAAAGTATTTGGAAAACCTCTTTTAAAACAGAGATTTCTATTTTACTGACAAACGGAGCGAATGAAGCCTCTAAGTTTTTTATTTAAATGTCTACCAATACACTTCAATTTGGCCGATTGGATTTATTAAATTACTTACAGTTGTAATTTTAAATGAAAAATACTGTTTTGCCGCATACGACCTTACGGCGGCATAAGCTAGTTCGTGAGCGCATATTTGTATGGAGTAAGTCCCCTCAGTCCACTCCCCAAAGGCGCCGTTTTGGTAGGTATAAGTTGTAAGTTGGTTAAAAAAAGATTTGCCTCACACATCAACAAAGAGTAATTTCTATTGTGTTAGAGTAGAAATATATTTCTTCCCGTCTATTTTGGTAACTGCAACAAGTATTAAAGGTCAAATGAAGAAGACATACATATATAAAATCCTCCTATGTACGTCACTGTAAACAAACTGCAATACAAAGACAGTAAATACATAACAATGATCGTTTGTTGTATGTATACAGTTGTGCAAGTGATTTTTCTGCTTATATTTAGAGCTGAAAACTAGCACAATAAGAGAGAAAAAATTAACGGATTTTGATGTGGTTTGCTTTACGTTCTGCTGAATGAATGAATTGCATTGAGACTGAACCAGGTTGAGCAAAATCAAGATACGAAGGATAAGAAATAAAATCATTACCTAACTCAAAAGAACTTATTTATGAACTATCTATGTATTTATTATAGCCCTTGCTTGACAGTGAAAGAATGTACAAAGTAATACAACGTGATGGTTACACAAATTCTTACAACAGATTTGATTTGAACTAGTTTCAATGGTCAAAGAAAGAGTAGGTATCATTTATACATATTTTATTAAATCTAAAAAGATAACAGTAAGTAAGTAAATAGGTAAATGAACCTAGATGATCCTAAATATAGGAATACAGTTGTGATAACGGTGCTCGTAGATATGCAAACAAACAAACAGAAGTTATAGCCAAAGTGGCTGGAGGAGTCAGATAACCATGACTCAGACGATCTCGTCTTATCTGACTGCATGTCCTTCATTAGTTAGTTCCGATCCGACCGATATTGCTGAACACAGACATAGACTATGACACAGAATCCTTGACTGTAGGTAAGTTAACGAATTCTTATTACTGTTGTCGTTAACTATGGCAAGATAAGCACGATAGGATGCAAAAATATAACAAAAATTTGTTACGTCTGAGAAATTTCCAATAAACAAATTTCCCCTTTTGCATCATAGCAATGCGGTAGAAAAATAGAGCAAATACAAATACTTGTATTATTTAGTCTATGGTCATGCGAATAAATATCTATGTACATTTTTTTTTCATGAATATCGGAATTGTTCTGACTGAGACAGTCAACACTCGGACACTTTCTTTTCATCGACGATTGTTACGTCTCAATGTGAAAGGAGTCGAGGTGAGAGACCACAAAACCAATATTTTTTTGCGTTTATGGTTTTATGCGTCGAAAGGAGCCTTATCGCTGAATATCCTGTGCAGGCCTCTGGTGTCAGATGTGATACCTTCGGTTTTTATTTTATTCTTTGCAGCCAGGCAACTATCCAGGGGGGGGACTACTTAGTTAGAATTTATTTATCCCCCTCCCTGAAATCTAGCGTAACGTACACGGGAGGGACGGAACAAATTCGAAGATGGGGCCCCGTGCGCTCACCGCGAATTCGCGGATTGCGGAATAAAGAAAAGAAACCATCTGAAATTATACAAATTAAATTAGTAATGCGTGTGACCTTATCTTCTTTCCGATCGTCACCAAGTTCATTAATGTATGTATTGGCAGCCCTATCTGTTTCTACGGCGGCGTCGCACTGTAAGCTGAAAATCGGCTTTTATAGAATAAAGATTTGATACTTTTGACTGTGGTGTTCTTACTTTTTATTTTTGGAAATGAAAAATTAAGATACTTTTCTACTCTTCTTAATGCGTTCTAGACAATGACACCCCACAAGCCGGCGTAAAAAATATTTGTCGTCTCCTCTTTCATATATTACACCAAAAAAAAAATGTTTATTTTTTGATTCAATATTCCGTTTTAGGTCAACATTCTACATAACATATCCAAATTTCAGGTCTCTAACTCGTTCCGTCTACAAGCTAGAGACCTGTGACATACGGACAGAAAGCAGAGCCCTAAAAATATTCACTGACGACTTTTTTCTTTGTACTGATACTGATAATGCTATAATTATTTATCTTGTTTATTAGTCGTGGTCGACACTGTTAGTGAGTAATCTATGGTCAAAGATCAAATAGTGCTGTTTCTTGCTCTTTTTTAGCAGTGTCTCAACTAAGGGTTTCCGGCACCTGAAACCGCGGAATTCTCACCAAAAAAGTTTACATTGAACACCTAAACAGTGAATACTGAGTTTTAAAAAATCCGGTGAATACTAAGTAAGACTAATTAAAAGCCATGTTCATGTTAAAACA
Source organism: Ypsolopha scabrella (assembly GCA_910592155.1). Lineage (NCBI taxonomy): Eukaryota > Metazoa > Arthropoda > Insecta > Lepidoptera > Ypsolophidae > Ypsolopha > Ypsolopha scabrella. Next base: position 8,497,252 of record OU342980.1, on the reverse strand, counting down.
AAAAGTAAACATATCATTGAACTTAGCGACCTCATGTCGATTGATAAATTAATGGTTCGTTATACGATCCAAGTTAGAATTACCCGAACATTACAGAAGTTATGCATGTCCAAAGTGTTGATTAATATTTATACATCTGTGATGGCCATATCGTAAAATTTATAATTTCATGATCTGCTCAAATATAATCAAATGTGTAAAAAAAATTGAAACGATACGATAGACATTCAACAAAAAGCCAAAAATGGTGCGACGAAGAGCGAGTAAGAGTCAATTTTCCCCTATCAAAGGTACATTTGTGTAACACAACCATATTCATTTGACAGCGAAAAACGTACGATTTCTATTATCAAACGGGCCAATTTGCTTAGCCGAATACACGTTTGACAATTGAAATCATACGTTCAAATGAATACGATTTTCTATTACACGAGATATCTACCATTCAAACAGACAGTTAATTCGGTTATGTTTTTTAGATAAATATTATTAAGATACCTATGTTTTCGTCTAACTGACAGTTGATCAATATACCGGGTGTAAATAGATTGCGACCATTAAATAAAACCACATATTCTACCGACCCTGCTGAACCACTTTTCCCAAGAATCATACCCGCGGACACCCTTAGTTTAGGAAATAATTGAGTTCCATGAAACCTCAAATAAAGAGGGTGAAACCTTTCTAGGCGATTATAAGTATAAGCCCCTATAGTAAAACATATTTGTATAAATAAACCAAAGCACAACCCGTTTCTACCATCCAACAGTCTGAAAATTTCACAGCAGTCTAATTACATGATTGAATGATAAATCTATGTGATTGCATACGGTTGGCCCATAGCCATGCGATCAGTGTTCGGTCTGCATGGCTGTGTGTGTATGTGGCTCCATATTTGTATTTGTACCACAAGTACGGACGACGATAGGACTCACCACCCGTCACGTTAGGATATAACAATCGTCGGTGAAACGTGGGTGTACGAGTGTGAACTGTCTCAATTCATACTCGAAAACACCTCTGACACCCTCGGGGATTCATGTCGTGGCGATGCTTGTTGGTTAATTCATGTAAGAATACTATTTACGTATGAAAATAAAAAACAAACACAATTAATAAAAATTATAAGCAAAAATCTGTAATTGCAATTTTTTTTAACTCTACAAAATTTCATAATGTTTTTTTGCGAAATCCATCGCTTTGGAATACTCTAAATATTTTTATTAGAGAGCATTATAAACTAGAAAAGATAAATCAGAAACAAATGTAAAGACAAGAATTTGAAAATTCAACAGTTAAGTACCTCGGTGGCTCGCTTGTCTTGATAACAAGAGGTCGCAGGTTCGAATCCTGGAAGGCAATTCCGGGATCGACCGAAATAATTTGATTGTCGAGATTAAGTTCACTCTTCAATTTCGATACATTTTCTCGATTGATTTCTCGACAATGGTCTAAAACTGTATTCTAGGTGACACTCGAGAAATATGTCTGTCGAGTAAACAACTCGCTCCATTCACGGCCTGCAAATTAAGGCATTTTCGTATCATAAAATATCAATCGGACTTTTAATTTAAAATAACAATTTTTGTGTATGTAATAAAAAAATACCGGTCAAGTGCGAGCCAGACACACGCACCTAGGATTATTATTCAGTATTTCGTCAGTTTTGGGGAAAGTAAAATGGTAGTTAAAATCTTAAAATCACTGTTTATAAAAAAAATACTAAGATATACTAATAATAAAGTAGAAAAAAAGTCGTGATTATTATACATTTTTTTTATCATTTATATTTTTTCATGATTTTTACTTTTGGAGTTTTACGTGAGAATTAAAGGAAAATTATAGCAATTCAAAAGATTAAACACAAATGAAAAAAACTTCTTTGGTAATAAAAAAATAAAAAAATAATAATAATAATATAACAATAATAATAATAAATAAATCGTAAAATAAAGATTTTATAAAATAATAATAAAATATTTTTATATAATATTTATTTTTATTTTTTAATAAATATAGGATATGTTTTCGGTAATATACAATATAATATTTAATAATATATAATATAACCGTAAAACTATTTAAATATAAATTTAAAATTAAATAAAAGTATGTTATTATTATTTTAGGAATGAGAAAAATAAAAAAGGAAGTAAATATAATACTATAAAATAGTGATAAATTTTTAATTTATAATATTTTTTTTTATAATATAATAAATGTAAAAATATTTTTCGGTTATATTTAATATATAATATGACCGAAAACTATTTTAATATTTATGACATAATATAAACAAATTTTATGTAAAAATATTTTATTATATCTATTTTACTTTTTCAATTTTATGTTCAATCTTTTTTATTTACTATAATTTTCTTTTAGTTTTCACGGAAAATCCTTGTAAGATTGCCCAAAAGGGCGATTTATTCCTTTATAACCATGTTTCCCTGCATCATCAGTATTTTCTTACGTAAATTAAATAACAACAAAGCCAATAAAGGTAGCCAAAGTCAAATTAATTTATTTACAAAAAAGAAAACAATGCAAATCTGAAAAACTAGAATTTGCTTATTTTTGTAGTTGTAACAAGCGATCGAAACTTCTATCTCGACTGCTAGAGACCATTCGTGAAATTTCGACAGATTTACAGTCGAGAAATTGACGAATCGAAATCGCTAGAATAGCATTTTTATGTTTTGAAGCGAGATTTGCGAATTCTCGCTTGATTTCTCGATATCGAGTTTTTTTCGATTGCCCCGGAATTGCTGTCCTGGCCCATGGAATTTTTTCAAATTCTTATCTTTAAATTTGTTTCTAATTGATCTTTTCTAGTTTGTTATGCACTCGAATGATAAAGCCGATTCTGAATGCTTTAATTTTAGTTTTAATGCTGTCAAAACTAAATTTTCTTCATTCCAAAATAGTTCTTTAGTGTTAACAACAGAAGCTATATTACTTTGAAAAATTTTAAGTTTTGACAGCATTAAAACTAAAATCAAAGCCTTCAGAATCGACTATAATAATATGTATCTACAAAATTAATTTGTCAATGTCTCTCCTTAAATCAGCATAAAGATGGCGTTTCAAATAACACGATGTATTATTTAAATATTTCAGATGTTGGGAGTATGGTACGTTATCCAGAAGACGTCGACGGCGTCACACTGTATCACATACAACTTCAGTCGTACAGACGAACCCGGCCAATATCAACTCGAGCAAGTTTCACAACACTTTATTCTCGGCCTCACACCGCTGAAACATGATTACAGGTAAAATTACATTTAAAAAACCGGCCAAGTGCCTGGTTTACTAACTAATACAGATCACGCCAAACTCCTAGTCCGCTCAGAAGTTGCTCTCCCTAATACATTTTGTCTTTTTAAGAGGGGAATAAAAGTTTGGCGCGACCTGTACTCGTATAGATTTCCTTTTAACTTCATTATACCGGGTGTAAAAGCAAAGGCAAGAATCCTTTAAGTGTGTGTTAGTATGATCGGTAAAGATATTATTTTAGATACTGGAATCTTTAAATAAAGTACCAGTCCTCCCTCACAATAAGACGATTTTCTTTACTCAAACTACACTAATCGCGTGGACACCCTCACTGGTCGCTGGCCACTCGGATTAGGGGTGCGGGTTGCGGGGTGCAATTAGGTGTGTGGGCAGGCCGGTGAGTTGCGTAGCTAAAATGATGGAATTTTTGGTGAAAATTCAAGGTATATTTTTTTTTCTCGTAATGACATCAGAATCTTGTATACTTTCATACCCTAAAGGGATTCTTGAATTGCATTTACAACCTGTATATACTACTTCTGTGAATTTTTCCACATATTCAAAAACAACCGTTTAGCCGGCAGGGGAGGACACTTGACTCTAACAAATATTAGCACTTTAAAGCTTAATATTTCGCCAACGAATCCCTAAATCAAAAAATGGTTTTCACCTATCCACATGGTTTTTAAATGACCTATCTAACGAGACTCCACACAATGGGATAGACGAGAAAAAAATACCCTTAAAACATTATTTTTCGAGATTTTATTCCACCACTTTGGCGGCGTGATTAATATGTACCCGTGCCAAAATACAGCTTTCTAGTACTAATATTCTTTCTTTCTTTCTTTCTAAATACTTTATTGCACAAAACAAAAGTTACATGTACAACAGGCGGACTTAATGCTAAAAGCATTTTCTCCCAGTCAACCCGACAGAAAGTACTAGAAATGAACAGAGGCAGGCGTGCAGAAAGGCTTTAAGACATAAGAAATAAGTGAGAGAAAAGAGAAAAAAAAAACATGAATGTACTAATAAATAAAATAGATAAGTAGATTTGTAGGTAAATACTAAATACATAGATTAATAAAAAATACATAAATATATTTTAAACAAATAACAATAATTACTACATAAATACGATTATATTATATTATTATAATATATATAATACAATAATAAATACAAGAATATACAAGAATAAACTACTAGTCGTGATAATTTCAGATTGCTATGTTGACACCAGATTTACTGTATTTTACTAAGATAATGTATTTACTGTATTTTACTAAGATAATATATGATAAAATATGGATTTTTATCCGAAATAAATTATTTTGATTTGATTTGAATGTCTGCGCAAGGACTGTTTAAACGCATGACGAGACGGGGCATTTCTAATTTTAACGGGTAGATCGTTCCACAAACGGACAGCCGTGACGGCAAAAGAATCGGACATAAAACCAGAACGGTGAGAAGGAAAAGACAAGAGAAGGTTGTTAGAGGACCTGAGGAGTTTACAGTGGGTGTTATCTAAAAGTTGAAACAAAGATTTGAGGTAAGGGGGAGTACACGGGTCATTAATAATAGAGAAAAGAAGACACAGAATTCTAACATTCCTTCGCTCACGAACTGGAAGCCAGTGTAACCTGGAACGGAACTCAGACACGTGATCGTATTTGCGAAGACCGAAAATGAAGCGAATACATGTATTGAGCAAACGATCAAGCTTGTTAAGAAGTTCCTCTTTAAGGTCCAAGTAGCACACGTCAGAGTAATCAATTAAAGGAATAAGAAGAGAGTTAGCAAGCCGCAAATATTCTCTGAGCTAAGCCGCGGACAGACGGATAGACAGACATGGCGAAAATAGGGTTCCTTCCTTGTCGGACTACGGAACCCTAAAAAGCAGAAATACAGAAATTAAATAAATATTATCATCTTTATTAGGGATGGGCTGAAGATCGTTTTTCGCTATTACTTAAATTCGGCACCTTTTGCCGAAGGTAGGCTTCTACCGAACTTCGGTTAAATTTATTGACAAACGGTAAAGCTATTAGAAGCGTGTTAAAACAGATTAGAGTATCTCCAATAAAACACTTTCCAACTAAAAATACTTTTATGGTGCGAACCTTTTTTTCCTTTTTCCATAGAAATTTAGTGAGCTTTAACTAAAAAGTAAAAAAAAAAATTTGTAAAAAAAAATTTGTTCTTCATTGTTATCAGAGAACGATACATGAGCTACCCTAAAATTATTTTCACTTAATTGAACCTTTACATAACCGTTACTGCATCAATACCGAATCAATTTTTAAAAAGTTTTGGAGATTTTAGCTGTTTTATTTTTATTTTATTATTTTTGTTTTATTTTATTATTTAAGGAAAACTTACAGCTATAGTATACATATATAAAACATACAAACTTATTGACAGAAAAGCCAATTACAAGTTTTCACAGATAGGTTCGAATTTAGAATCAAAAGGTACAAACACATAAAAGGAAGTTACGAGTAATTAAGTATGATCAAAGTTTTGCAGCAATGAAGAGTGGTAAAGAAAGAGTAAGTTAGAACAAAGCTACACGTGGAACACAGAAAACAAGGTAATAACATAAATTACAATCGAATAAAGCAGAATCTAAAAATCAATTTTATAGAATCACAAAATTTTACAGTTATAAAATTGCAAATGGTCTTAACGCTGTTACAAAATAAATCAATGTCACTATTGTCCTCACATAAAGTATTAAAGGAGTCAGCAGCTCTTTTTCGATCATTAATTTAAGATGAGTGTCCCTTTTCTCTTGCGTCAGCGTACCAGCTTGGCTATTATAGCCCGGAGAATAAAATAACTATTAATCACTAGCTTTTGCCCGCGGCTCCGCCCGCGTGTTATTCGGTTTAACAACATGCTTTTTTCCGGGATAAAAAGTAGCCTATTTGTTAAGTTAGGGTATAAGCTATATCCATTCTAAATTTCATCCAAATCCGTTCAGCCATTTCAGCGTGAAAGAGTAACAAACATACACACACACACACACACAACTTTCGCATTTATAATATTAGTGTGATTACAATAAACTTTGTTTTGTTGATGTAAATATTTATTTTAGACATTTAACTGAAACTGCTTTGGAGAAAATTAAAAAATAAGTCCAAAAGCATCTTTAAATTTTTTTTTATTTATCGGTTGAAAATCCAATTAGGTAGGTTTGTTCCCAGTTGTTTCCAACGCAAAGATAAATGTCTGAAAAAATATATATTTCAGTTTTATTTTGATCATATTGTATTAACTCGGTATACAAGGAAAGGGAAAGTGCCCTGAATATTGAAGATAGCAAATTTTATTTATAGGAAGCTATATTTTTAAATAAAGAGAAACTGCATTCAAAGATTTTTTTTTAATTACCGCTATTTTTCCTGCGTCTTTTCTGTACATACTTCTAACAATATAAAATTTTTGGATACGAGATTTTTTATTTAAATGTTATATTTCATGGTCTTCCTTTAATTTACGATACTATGTTACTTGGAAGAAATTGGTTCTAATGCTTGACACTTTTGATCGGTATCATAAAAACACACGTGTTTTTTTACACATTTGTCCGGTTCGATTCCGGGAATCATGCAGGTGTTTTTTTAAATTCTTTGAATGCAGTTTTCCTTAACTTTAAAAATAAAATAAAGATTACTTTTAGTAAAATTTGCTTTCTTTAATATTTAAGTTATTTTCCCTCCTGGGGGCATTCGTTTGGTTCACTCTGTATTTAACCTCGTCTTAATTTTGGTTACACTAAGTAATGCTATTGACCACTAGATGGCAGTACTTGCCGTTTTCTAGAGGTGTACCATCCTGGCATAAAATATTTCTGGCCAAAAAGTACATAGACGGAATTCGGATCAGCTCTCTCATGGTAAAACAGTTCAATACTGTTAAAATGTTGGTACAACTGTTTCCGAGTTATTAAATTAGTAATGCTACTCATCACTAGATGGCTGTCAGTACACTTTAGTAAAAAAATGGCGGGTTGTAAAAAAAGTTTCATGAAAAACCTACTTTAAAACTTTTCCAGGTACACTGGAATATTGACCGTGCCTGATCCTGCAGTTCCTGGCCGTATGAAAGTTCGCTTCCCATTGAGTATGTACCATGAAAATTACTAAGTAGACTATCCAGTTCGATCGATAGGTATTGTTTATGTTTTCATAAAAATTATTTCAGGCGTGGCTGGGTCGGCTAGTTACACAGTGATGGCGACGGACTACACTACATACTCCGCAATATTTACATGCCAGAAGCTCGCATTCGCTCACAGACGGTCTGCCACCATTCTGTCTAGAACTAAGGAACTTGACAAGATGTATGTTGATAAGGTAAGAAAGAATATTATACCTACAGAAATGATACTAAATGCAACAATTCATACATCACAGTTGTATCACGCACGAACCTGTCAAACTATCTATACCAAATTTTGCTTACTGTTCTAATACCAATTATGTACCGTGAGTGAAAGTTCTACTGCAAAAACAGCGAAATGTAATCTTGCGCTTTTCTCCCCAATATACTAATGCTAAAAGTATAATTCCCCTCAGATGCGTACTCGGCTAGCCTCATTCGGCGTGGACCCATACGATCTCTCGATCATCACCCAAAACGAATGCCCCAAACATCCAAACGGCACCACGGAAGGGGTCAACATTAATATCGACCCTGAGACCTTCTCCTCGCATAACATCGGCCAAGCTGTGAGGAAGACGGGAGGGGTTATTGGTGAGAATAACCTATTTGTTACTTTACCTAACATAAACTATGCTACATAGATACCACACTAACTATTGAAGAAACCAACCTTGTAACTCAAAATCAAACAATCGAAAAATGGTGATGATTAATTTTTAACAGGATAGGAGTCCAGTAACCTTAGCATGAATGAAAACATCACGGTTACATACGTTATAGTTGCGTGTCTGAAAAGTTCCGCTACTGTCCGCTAGGGGCGGTTATCAGACTCATACTAAATCTAACGTAAAGGCAACTATAAAGTAAAGTATATAACCGTGATGTTTTCATGCTAAGGCTACATGCAGGTTTACTAATTTTTTATCGCGAGAAATTGGATGACAAGAGATATTTAAAAACCATAACACAAGACAAACTATAAAAATAGGTTCAATTTAAATATTTAGATCATTTGAAATCCTTATCAAATGCCTGAGTAGGTACCTATCTTTCTATCTGGCTGCACTGGTATTTTATGACATTACAAATAATTATTAATAATTTTCTCTTGTGATATTTCCAGCGGACGGCGTAGAATACGTAGTAGATGCCGGAAAGAAGGTGTACCACAAAGTAGCGAGCAGTAAGGAGGATCTCACAGAAGCGCCACAAGGCGGGAAACGAAGCTACGACTCCGAGGTCGAATGGCTTCCCTGAATACTGAACAATTAGAATAACCTGTACTGAAATAAGTGAGATTACATATCAATTTAATTAAATAGAGTTAAGAAATATTATATCGAAGGCCTTAGAAATGCATCAGGAAGGTGATATACGATTGATAAATTAGACATCAAAGACTAAGATAATTGTATAATTGTAGATGGTTCCATGACATTATTGTATTGAATATTTTTCTCTATCAATTGCAACATGTCAGTTTAAGAATTTATCTTCTAAGCTTTTTTAACAATAACAGAACATAGAAATACGTAAAATACTCAGTGGACGTAATGAAATATTTGAAATGTCAATTCATTTATTAGTTTCTAAACTGTTATTCCATCTTTATCACTCCAGTGCCAAAACATAACGTCGATAATTTTTGTATCGATTGTACCAACGATGTATTCAGTTTTGTACAAAATAAACATATTTATAAATTAAAAACTCAAGCAGTAAACGAAAAGTATTTTATTCATTTCAAACAAAATAAAAGCTTTGATATTACAAAATTGAATGTTGGAATGTGACACATTCCGCTGTATTTTATTATGTAAAAATACGTTCGTTAGAAAATGCAACGAAAATGCGTTTGATCCGGATTCCTGAGATTATATAACATTTGCTGTTACGTTTTTGTAAAAATCATACGACAAATACAATAAATATTAGCTTACAGCTAAAGCAGTCTTAGCACAATCTTTTAAAGAAAACAGACTGTTTCAACCATTATAATGAAAACATATCACTAATAGCTTTATTGACTGGTGTTGTTTAAGATAGCCACATAAATTAGAATAACAATATTCATATGAAGAATACAGGAGAACAAATATAATAAGTCACAAAGACTAAAATCAGAATTGCGCGTTTTTATACGGTGTTGACTTTAGACTCATCACATCAGGCAGAATTTTAAGGGGAGCCGTTTTGATCTCAGTGCAAAATGCACAACTTATGATTGTTTATCTTATTTTTAAATAAAAATAAAATAGTTGGGTCTTATTTTGGGACTATTGTTTAATAATTATGAGGGGTTTTTAGCAGAATTGCGTCATTTTATGAATTATATTTCGCGTGAGTATCCATACCAATTTAAAAGCGTGTTTAAAGTTGTGGACATTCATTTACAATGTAATGCATAAAATTATACCACTTTGGCAGAAAAGCCTAATTCACCTTGAACTATGGTGGTGAAATGACATAAATAACATTTATTTAGTACTTTTTATCCAACAATAAGAAAAACAAACATAAGTTGTGCATTTTCCCCCTTAAGTCATTTGTTTTACGACCTAGTGACTTAACGATTCCCCCCTGTATTATACACATATATATTTCCCGAAATCAGACAGCATTGAAAGATTGCCCGCAAGTGTTCCTAAGGCGTGCACCGCTCCAAGAACCGCGGATACAGACAGACGTCCCTGATGTGGTATCTGTCGAGCAGCCAGCACAGGAACCGCTCCAGGCCGAGCCCGTAGCCGCCGTGCGGCACGGAGCCGAACTTGCGCTGGTCCGTGTACCAGTAGTACGGGGACGGGTCGATGCCTTCGCGCTTGTAGCCTGTCACGAAATGTTCCATGAGTCATTTATACAAAGGTCTTATTTACAAGAGACTTATTTTATGAACTTGGTGTTTATGCTGATAATATTTAAGTAATCTTACAATACCCTGTTAGTAAAAAATCACGAAATCCGTTTGTCTATGGTCGTAGTAATGACGTGAACAGATAAGCGCGTTTTGTGTGTGTGGCGCGCTCCCGTGGTTACGAACACTACAAAAAAGTGCACACTACTACAACCATAGTGAAACGATTTCGTCAGAGAATATCTTTATAGAAAATTTGTCTTATTTCTCGCACAATAAAACTCTCATACACGTCAAGTTATGACATAATAGGTTTTTTAAGAGGCCCCCAAAGAGACCGACAGTCACTCAAAGATCATTATTGAGTTTCCTATTTTTGTCTAGATTACCAACCTTCTCAGTCAGCCGTCTGTCGTCCGCACATCGCTGCACGTTTAGGCACTTGTTGTTGTTGTCGTACCTTCCAGCAACTCCTCGTGGTCCCAGATCCTCATACTCCCCCCAACAATCTCCCCCACTCCCGGCATCAGCACATCGACACTCTCAGTCAACCGTCTGTCGTCCACACATCGCTCCATGTAGAACGACTTGATCTCTTACCTTCCAGCAGCTCCTCGTGGTCCCAGATCCTCATACTCCCCCCAACAATCTCCCCCACTCCCGGCATCAGCACATCGACACTCTCAGTCAACCGTCTGTCGTCCACACATCGCTCCATGTAGAACGACTTGATCTCTTACCTTCCAGCAGCTCCTCGTGGTCCCAGATCCTCATACTCCCCCCAACAATCTCCCCCACTCCCGGCATCAGCACATCGACACTCTCAGTCAGCCGTTTGTCGTCCGCACATCGCTGCATGTAGAACGACTTGATCTCGGCCGGAAACTTGCACAGGAGTATGGGGACGCCGATCGCGTCGGTCATCTTTCGTTCTGGCATCTCAGGGATATCCTGGGAAATAAAATTATGGCGTTTAATTTTTTCATTTATCAAGTATCCATGTACTTATATCATAAACACTATAGAGTTGACATCCTAATGTTACAGATAAACTTTCTTTGAAATCTCGCTCATCAGAAGGTCGAGTTAACTTTTTGTTTATATGAGAAATTATACATTAGAGCAAGGTTCGCTAAATAATTTTACTTTTGTAAAGCCATGCTGGCGCCGTACTACGTAGATGGCGCAAGCATCGCTATATTTTTAGTTTGACGCAAGTGTGGTCACAATTTACCATTAGCAGCGATAATGGGCGTCAGAAAGGGGGGGGGGAGCGGGCAGGGGGATCAGCCGCCCCCCTGGAAACGAAATGGGACAGTAAAAAATAGAATTACGTAGCACGACTAAAGTATACTAACAGGGGACATATGAGAGACAAGACCGTTCGGCAGTTTTTGTTTGCACAAAAGCACGTTTTTTTTTATTATTATAAATACCGTTGATATTTGAAAATCGCACGATTAGCTGACCTCCTAGTGCACGGGCGAGTCCAAGTTAACAGTAAAATCGCCACACTCACACAAGTAAAGTGTAGCAATACGTATTTCCTATCACACATTGAAACAATCACAAGTAGTGGAGGGCATGCATTTTAAATATTTGTATTATAATTTGTATTAGATTATCTCTATGATAATGAGACCAAAGACAGCTCTCAGCTAAACCCATTTTGAGCCATATTTGCATATGATACGCATATTTCTTGAATACTTCATTTCGACAATATATCTAAAAAATTAAGCTTTACGCCAAAGAGGGCTGGTATGTTTCCTGTGTAAACTTTGGATAATGTTTTATACAATAAAATGACAATGACATGGATCAACTGCTGGACATAAGCCTTTCCCAGATTTCGCCACTCATCCAGCCGTCACCTAGAACGTCCTTCGGGTCTTCGGTCCAGCGGGCACGAGGTCGGCCTATGCTTCGCTTTGCTGTACGTTGTCTCCATTCTAACGCCTTTCAGCCCCAATGGTCATTATGTCGGCGACAAATATGGCCTACCCACTGCCACTTCAACTTACCGATTCGACAGGCTGTGTCGGTCACTTTCGATCTCCGACGGATGTCCTCATTTAATTGTATCCGTATCTTTATACCTGTCCAGTTACGTCATTAAACTCTCACCTCCCCGAACTCGTAGAAGGATCCGTCCTCTTTGGTGACGTTGTTAGCTCGCAGCCACTCGATGGCCTCGGTGTACGCCATGCGCTTGAATGGTTTCTCGGGTTTCTGGAAACGATTTATTCATCAAATAAAAATAATAAAGAGAACATCGTCACGACACTGTAATAATCCCGAGGGACTCTCACTCTTTTCAAGCGGTGAAAATGTCACCAAAAATATGTATTGTAAAGTCCTGAGTAAATTCATTTACTCGAGAGATACATGGTTGATTAAAGGTCGGCTACGATCCTGACAAATCTCATGCATTACTTGATGATTAAAAGAACTTATAACAAAAAATATATATATAAATAAATTTATTACTCTAAAAGTTATATATAATATAATTAATAAAAATATAATATTAAAAATAAAAAAAATTCAATTTATATAAATTTTCTCTTGCTATAATTATTAAAGTACAAATTCAAATTCTTGAAATTGTACTTAATTGTTATACTGCAATCATATAAATGGCCTTCCGTGAAGTATTTACGCCGGTTTATTTTGTTTTTTAGAGATAACTTTGGATTTTTTTTTCTATCGAGGAAGTTACAATAATCGTGTTTCTAAAGTGTATGATTTATGGAGTGCATACATTAATGCATAACTAAAGCATAAGTAATAACGATACAACGAGGGATCAAACGAACGTAATTATTTCGCAAAAAGCTCGATGCCCGTAAATTTGTCATCTCTTTACGATGGATAAGCCGCCAAGTGTTTAAAATATAGAAATTTATTTATATCATAGTATCGATTTCTTAGGTTGGTTCATTTGGTTTCAAAACGTTTCATATGAAATAAAATATGTTTAAGTAACTTACTGCCGTGGCATTATTGCATCTATTATATAGGATCGAAAAGCGAGAGAGGGACAAAGTTAAGGGGAAGGAGTGAGATGGCGCTCTATACTCCTTTGTGTGCGCATTTATCTTAGAAGAACGCTAGATTCGTGGAATAAATTATGCAGTTCGATCTCTTGGATTGTGACATTCATCAACGTCTTTAAAAATGTGGGTTTGGTTAAGCGATAACATAATAGTAAATAATGAAATTATGAAATCAAAATGTGCATTAAAAAGTCAGATCTCTAGGGAATGTCCCTGCTAACTTGTCAGGCAATACTCTTCTTCCCAGCACTCAGATATAATGTACAATTACTGGTGCGTCTTTACAACCAACAATCACACTCAGTAATTATGTGCGCAAGTGTACACAAACTCGAATCACAAACTAGTTTCACCGAGCCTTCGAAGGCGGAAAGCTACACCCCCCGGCACCTCTCTTCCCCTCCCCCTTCCCGCCTCCCTTCCTCGTCAACGCTCCAGTTACGCCATCTGTCACTAACTTCCCGCCTTCTGTGCTGGGGCGCACTGTAAAATGGACACTATTACCTTAAAGTTAGGGTTCAATTCGTAGACCAGCTGTCCCTCGGGCGAGGCCAACACTCGGTCCACCACATCGACCACCAAGTCCTCCAGCCGGTCCAACAGCTCCTCGAATGTTATGAAAGGGCATTCCGCTTCCACGTGACTGTACCTGGGGAGTTATTGGTTATGTTAGGAGACAACAGGCAGGGGCCTTATTGCCTAACTTCGACATCTATCGCAATAAAACGCGCCGTGATTGGCTAGAAATGACATCACATAACTTTTGGCCAATCACGACGCTTTTGAAGGCTTAGCGATGGATATTGAAGTTAGACAATAAGAGGGCTGGTCTCTAGGTATAGGTACAGCTGCTCTCTGTGACCCTTAGGGCATGTTCACACTAAACTCATGGGGCGTACTGTCTGCTGGCCGACTCGGAGCCGCAAGTCACACAGCTCACTCTCACAGCGGAAAATTCGATTGTTTTTCAGACTTCATTGATTGCTTTTTTTATTTAGTAAAGGACATGCAAGTTTACTATTAAAACCGGTCAAGTGCGAGTGGGACTCCCGCCTGAGGGTTCCGTACCATTCAAATAAGTTAATAGACTTAAATGATTTGAATAAACATTACAAAGTTATGTATGAAAATGTATAAAACAACACTGCAAATTTAAGTTGGTCGACTATTACTCGCTAACTTGTAAAGCCTGCTTGGCTGTGATGCTTTTCTTTTTTCGTAACTATAACTTCGTTATATACATATATTGTATTCAAATATTTCAAATATATACAAACCGGGTGTAAATAGAGTGCGACCATTAAATGAAACTACATATTCTACCGACCCTACTGAACCAGAATATGTGGTTATGTGTGGTAGAATATGTGGTTCCATTTAATGGTCGCACTCTATTTACACCGGGTATATACTACTGCCGTAAATTTTTTCACATAACCAAAAGCAACCGTTTATCTGGCAGGGGACTAACAAAAACTTGCACTTTAAAGCTTAATATTTCACAAACGGTTTTCGAATCGTAAATATTGGCGAGAAAAAGAAGCGGCCAATTGGCGAACGACTGACTATACCTAAGCAAATTGACGTACCTACGCCGACAGAATGAATTTCCGCGCGACTTCGCTGCAAATCACCCCCTAACTGAACGATCGTTTAGTTGCAAACTGCGCACTGTACGGGCAGTGTGAACGCTCTATTCTAAATAGTATTAGACGCACTGTGAGCGTAATGTGAACAAGCCCTTAGTTTATACGACTGAAACGTAGAGGTGTAACTTACTCGGCGAGATGTCTCCTGGTACGAGATTGCTCGGCGCGGTACGACTGCGCGACGCAGTACACGTCTCCAAGCGCCGCCAGGCAAGTCTCTAGGTACAGCTGGGAACTTTGAGTCAGGTACGCTTGCTCTCTGGAATATAAGAAAAGTTATTCTATTTATTTATAAGTTTTGAACACGCCTCCACTGAGAAAACTGGTAATCATAAAATAAAGTGAATTCAGCTGAAATTATGATGATTCACGTAAAGTAGCGAGCATACGGACATCATAACAAAATACGATGAAACTACTGTTGCTGCTGCTAGCGTTATAATATGACGCACTGTCGCTATAACTTTGTAAGAAGCAGATAGAATTATGCGCTCCGTCACAGCTTTTATGGTGACTTTAAGCATACCGTAGTGTGACGGACCTCTTTTATGGGGAAGGCATGATGTAATACGAAAATGATAATCTTATTTTCTGTGACCAATTTTACAATGATCTGTCATCATAATATTGCGTTACTTACCTTAAAAACTCTATTATTTCATCAAAGGTTTTAATTACAGCCTAATATTGTCCAATTATCACCAAATTTAAAAACAATTCACCGTATTTTAAACTTATGTAATGCTATTTTATAATGAAGCCAAAAAGACATTTTTCTCAGTATCCCATACGAGGTGCGAACAAAGTATCCACTTCAAAATAACGATATAAACTCACCCAAAGTAGCTAAACTTGAAGAGCGTGGATCCCCCTTCGCACTGAGTCTGCACCATGGTCGGCGGACACACCTCGGTGTATTGTCGCGCCGCGAAGTGCTCTCGGAACGCGCGGGTGACGGCGGCGCGCGCGCGCAGCACTTTGGACGTGTTCTCGCCACGAATCATTATGTGTCTGAAATGAAATGGGAGTTCTTTGGAGCTTGGCGTGTACACTCAGCAAGCTTCCCGCCTATCCAGTTTCAAAACCTTGTTGCTTGCATGTGGCGATCTCAACTAGCCCAGCCTTATATTTTATTTACCAATGAGAGTTTATGAGAGACACTTTTTATGGCGTTTTTGGGTCCGTCAGAGTCCATCGGTCACTATAGTCAGACTATTGGTAGACAAACACTAAGACCTAGCTGAAGTTGCCGCGAGCCACAGCACACAGAACTGGCCTTTAAGGTGGTCAAGCGGGAATCTTGCGACTGTATTTACTTACATAATTGTTGTACTGAGATTAACAACGCTATGTATAAAACAGTAATAATTGTTATTTTCACTTCATTAGTTTGAACAGACTGCTTGTTTGAAATGAAAAAATGGCCTTCACTTTGCAATTTTCTTCGATCGAGCCAATTTGTCTCTATCGCGTGTTGGGCTGTTACATCGCCTTGAAAAAGGCTTTGTTTAACACGTATTTGGTTTAGGACTTATCTATTGTAGTTTGGGAGTACTACTTTTGTTCAAAAACTCCGTTTTTACCACCTACGGCGTCTCAATAGGAAATGGCGAGGAGGATAATGTTATACTCAGATAAATAAGCAGACCAGACGTAAGGTTAAGGCGTTTTTGAAATACTTACCGTACTTTTTACCAAACGTATGGCGCATTTTGAGACTACCTTACTGTAAATGTTTTTTCGCCTGTCATGACTTGCTAAGTAAATATAACCTCATTCATAATGTATTTGCATTACATAAATATGATTTTTTTATTTTATTATTTATTTATTGTATTGAAAAAGTAACATAATTTGGACAAAGGTGTGACAAAAACCTGAGAGGGTTTATCCGCACACCCCATTCCTCTTAAATACTTAAATAAGCTACAGATCATAAGCATAAGTTAGTAGATAAACATTTCTACATCATCTTAGGTAAAAGTAGGTAAAGTCGTTTGCAATAGAATCCAACAATCATGTAAACAAACCAAATTGTCACGATTACTCCGTAATCACATACATTTGACGATCAATTATGAACATAGTCTGATTTCAACGAACGCACCATTGTTTTCACATTATCTTCAACACGATTTAACTTGTATTTATAAGTTAAATTTGTTAAAACATTTGCAACGTAAAAATTTCGAAGTATTTGACAAGCTGTCATCTTAGTTTTTTACTCATCAAACTCTATAAGTCATTGAAAAGTTAGTGTTGTTCGTAATCTGAAGTTATCTTTTATTTTTAATTTAATAAATTATTTTAATTTAATATTATTTGAATACAATAAAAATTTTTTTTCAAGAGCTTAATATAATTAACCAAAACGGATTGTATCCTAAGCCATAAAAATAATGGTTAGTTTTTAAAAATTGACAGGTGGCCATTTTGTTAGAATTGTCATTCACAGTCATTCACTGTTCTGTGGGTTCGCTGTGCATTAGTGTTTTCTGTTTCCGTTTTCTGTTTCCGATTTCTACGACTTTGCATTCTCATTTTGGACTTTTGTTTTGCTTTACGATTTGGCTGGACATATTTTTCTTGGAACGACGACCTTTGCACAGCATCACGGACTTTGATATAGCATACGATTGGTATTTTTTCTCAAGGAGTAATCAGGAGGTAAGAATGATTTAGATCTATTACCTACAACGGAAATCTATTAGACGCACTTTAATATTGTATTGCCCTCGTAACTAATTATTTGAATAGATCACAATTACTGAAATGTATGTGTGTAAAATTATATTTGTTTTTAAGGTTATAATGAGCGAGCCGCAGCCAGGTTCGTCGGGGACTGCTCCGCCGCCGCCGGTCAAAAAACCAAAATTGGCTGTTAAAAAACAGTTATCGCAAAGGGAGAAAAAAATTTTGGTGAATATTTATAATCACTTGGAGAAAACCTCTCACTATGACATCACTATGGGCATAAACAATACGCTGTCAATGTCAGTCCGCCATATTTGTTTACATGATTGTTGGATTCTATTGCAAACGACTTTAATGAAATACTCCAGTATTAAATTTCTACTAACTACCTCCAATTCTGGTGAAGTAAAATAAAGACTAGTTACAAATTAAATTATTACTCTCAATGAGTTCTTATATCCGAGCAACAAACTTCTAAAGCGTAACACGTCTCGCCCCGAGAACCCATTTTTTTCAGTGAACGCTCGGTAACACCTCGGACATCCCCTCGGGTGTGAATGTCGCGACGATAGTATGTACCTGTTATCTAGCTGCACGTCGGGCAGGGCTTCCTCGTTGAGTATAGCATCAGCGCCGCCGGGCGGCGCGAGGCCAACCAGCTCCCAGTAGTCCGCAGTCAGCTCGTGGCCGCCCGGGGCCTACCCAACAGTTGACACGTTAAACAAAACTCATTACTACTAGCTTTTGCCCGCGACTACGCTCCCGTGGAAGTGTCTTTCTATCTATGTATCTTTTGAAACTAATATCGTAAATTTTCGGGTTGGCGGTTATTTTAGCAATATGTAGAGACTATAATATGTTGACCAAGGCCACTACGATGATAGTAAAAAAAACCGCATCCAAATCCGTTGAGTGGTTCTCGAGTTAAAACGGAACAGTATACAGGCAGACAGTAAGACAAAAATTCAAAAAATTGCAGTTTTGGCCTAATTAATTCATTTAAAATTGCGTGAAAATATTCAATGTAAGACACGACTTTTTTACTTCTTCTTTAGATCTTTTGGTCTTTAGGTATTCTGATTTACAAGGTAATATAAACTTTCAATCGTTCTTCGGTTAAATGACTTTCGGTCTCCTGTTGTAGATTCCTTTTTTACAACATTTATGAACGAGCGAGCGGAGCGAGCGAGTTCTCCAAATCTACTGGAACAATTCGGCGCGGCGTTTGTATATATGAATGTTTGTTCGACGATAACTCGAGTATCGTTGATCGGAATGTCATGAAATTTGGCAAGCGAGTAAATAAGGCAAAAAGATTTTTTAACCACTAACGCGCCTTATGTCAAGCATCGATGGAAACTAGGATAGTGAGGAAACAGCAGACAAGCTATCTGTCCAGGGTGTCTGCAAAATTTACGGAAGTTGCTAACGGACTACCCTCTGTTTTCTTTTTTTTTAATGATCTTTATAATCTTTATTCACTCAGAACAGTGAACAGAATAATACAAAAACATTATACATATAGGGTGAAATTTAATCAACCGACCAAATTCATACTAGAGACTCGGTTAGTGATCAAGATCTAGGTTCAGTAATCCTTTTGAGCAATTTCGAAAAATATTTTTTTTTGCTCCCGTACTGGTTGGACTAGTTTAAGTACAATTTCTAGTGCAGGCACTACGGGTAAAAAAAAATTTTTTTCTAATTTCACCGAGAGCGTCATTAAACCTTGTTCCTGATGACTAACCGAGTCTCCAGTATGAATTTGGTCGGTTGATTTAATTTCACCTAGTATAAGACTTGAAGTGCTGGGTAAAAAGGCCCTGACTCAGCATGTGTTGCAACCGGTAGACTACAACGCTGTTATCACGCCAGAACTAATAAATTATTATTTGCCTTGATACAGGCTACAGTAACACGGATTCTGCGAAAATTTATACTGGCCACCTATTACGGTTGAAGCCTGTGACAGACGGCCAGAAAGCGCATGTAGTAATTTGGCACCCTTTGGGTATGGAACCCTAAAAAGGCAATAGCTTACCGTTTTTCCCTCAGGCAAGGCCTCTAACTTGCCGTAGATCACGACCGACGACTCAGTAGACAGAACGATGGCGTTGTAAGTCTGACACAGGACTCCATGGAGGACGCACTGCAAGTAGCCAGTGCCATCTCGGAGAGTGATGAAGGTAAGCGCACGACCTTGGCGTCGGAGCCGGTGGACCCAGCCACGGACGCAGATCCGAGACCCGCGATGTTGCTCCGCTAAGGGGGAAACATTGCTTCATTAAGACATTAACAATTAATAACGGATTTATTTAGGGCAGAGATACTTATAAAGTCACCTTCGTAAATATAAGTTCCACCAAGTGCCCACAATCACGGACTTGCTTAACCTGTAAATACGACAATTTATATGTCGTCGGTTCATCGTAGAATTGGGCATATCATATATATTTCTGTTAAAATTAGGGGGGGGGGGGGGAAAGGGTTGGCTTTAGATACCATCTACCTTAATTCGGAGTACATAACAATAGTAGGGTTTAGGGGCCCAAACTAAAATTCAGTGATTTTTTTTTGCCCGAAACGCTTTTGTAATTTATTCGACTTTTTCGAAAACGCACTGAAAATCTGTTTTACCGATCACAAATCCGACATTTTTATTACTCTAGTGATGCGAATTTCGTTCCGTTACGGTGTATGTCATTTATGGTTACGGGTTATTTCGACGTTTTTGGGTAAAATAACAATAATTATTTTTATAATTTGGGTGATTTTGGGTCTTTATTAGAGTCATAGTAAAAAAAAACTTTCACCAAAAGTAACAAATAGGAGCGACGACGAGCGAAGCGAGGAGGAGCGTGTCAGGTTGACATGTAATATAATAAAAGGAGCCGAGCAAAGCGGAGTGGAGCGAGGCGACGACGTCCCTAGTTTTAACAGTACCTGAAATTTCTATTTTCAAGTCTCTTTCAAAATTCGATAAAAAGAAGCCGCATGTCTCCGGCAATAAAAAGCGGCACAGGGGGGCCTGTCCTTACCTCCCCCCTCTCTTCTCCCCTTACCCCCCCAAACTCCTTAAACCAGGTAGATGATATCTAAAAATTAGCCGGGATAAATTCATTTATATGTACACCTAACACCTCCCCCTCGTCCTGCTTCGCTCCGTTCATTGTCGGACCAATGTTTTACTTTAGGTGAAAGATTTTCGATTTCATACTTTAGACAACATATACAAGACATACTCGTATTGTATATAATCAGTGGTTAATGTTGTCTTTGCGGATTAATGTCATCACTTAATTTGGCGCAACATTATTTCCTTATTCTTCATTGAGTTATCTAGGTTTCTACTTGTGTGTAATCTAGTTAACAGACATGCGTGCCACATTTTTGACACCTATTGTTACATTCAGATTAATCAAACATTACTCAATCAAAAATATGATCTTGCTCAGTTTTTACCCTTCTTCTTAGCAAGACTAATCAAATGGAAGGAAAGCCTAATATTTATATTTCACATATTGTTATTTATTTATACTAACTTAATTGTTTTTATTGCATCACATTATTTATTCATATATTTTTAATCATAAGTGTATTGATTAATAAAATTTAAGTAAGACCAAATTTTTTATTTTATTTAATTATATTTCCTATATTATATTTAGTAATATTGTTTTATTTTAATTATCTTGTATTAGGTGTTTATCATATACCTTCATAATAAAATGAATGATTTCATTTCATTTGATTTGCTATATTCTACAAAAAAAACGGTCAAGTGCGAGTTAGACTCGCATACATAGGGTTCTGTAATTCAACAGTTTTGGGGACAGTCAGGAAAAAAGTATTTAAAATCTTGCCCATAACTGTTTATGATAACTAAAAAAAGAATTGATTGTACCACAAAAGAGAGACACAAATACTTTTGTACCATACTCGAAATTAAACTCGGGGATGAAAAATTTAATTTTGTCATTTTACTATCGGGAATTTCTCAACTGCTATAATTTTCCTGTAATCTTTACATAATACCAAATCACCATGATATTCTTCATTTTTTTCGGTCTACTGGTTTCGGAAATGAGGGGGGGGACATGCATGTAATTATGGTTTTTTAAAGATTTCTCGAAATTGGTGAGAGTAAATTTAGTAAAAGTATATATTTTCATAATCAGCTCTTTAATATCTACAATTTGATACCCATATTGTATTTTTAGAATATTTTTTTATATTTTTCTCACTTTTTTGTTGGAAATATTAAGACAAGCAAGTTAGATCCCACAGTCTCGCTTCTAAAAACCCCATGCCATTACATGGTTAAATCCATTAGGTTTTGGAACTCACTTCCGCATACAATAAGGGATAGTCCCTGAATTAGCATGTTTAAAAAGAGGATTAGAGAGCATTATATTTCTTCCTCTTAATTTGTCCTTCTTTAGGAAAGGTCGCATCATGCTTTAAAAAGAGATACTCGGCTACCTTCGGCTTTGTAGAGCGTCATCTCTGTCACACGAAACACTAACAGTCCGGTATCTATTAGGAGCTGCAAAAACTTGTTTTATGAATTTTTTTTAGAAATCAAAGCAAAAAGAAAACATGTAGGTAAAAGACAACGTATATGTACTATGTATGTTAATTTATTTATTTTAATAAAAAACTATAATTTTTATTTCCAACCAAACAACAAAAATACTAATAGATATGTGAAGCCTCTCTGTGTCATTTTTCATCACCAGCCTATCAGTATTATTGTCTAAATACCTAGTGTTCAGTTCTCCGATATTCATTTTCACATTTTATTGCGTGTTCACAAACATTTTTCCACTCTTCAGCTCCAATCATGTTTAATTTTTCAGTCAATAAATTTTTCACCGAATTCAAATTTTTATTCACATATCTAGCAGCTTATCATAGCCTTTTAATTGAGACCATATATTTTCAATAGGATTGAAATCCGGGTGATATGGCGGCAATCGCAACGTAGTGTGCCCATGTTCTGCAAGTATTTTGTCCACGGAAAACTCTGTAAATTTTCCTTGTGGCGACATATAATAGCGTAAATCTGTGGTTTCGTAAATTGGATCAACTGGAATGTTATGCTTGTGTAAACAGTTTTTCTAAAAAAAATTCATAAAACAAGTTTTATCAGCTCCTAATAGATACCGGACTGTTAGTGTTTCGTGTGACAGAGATGACGCTCTACAAAGCCGAAGGTAGCCGAGTATCTCTTTTTAAAGCACAATGCAACCTTTAAATGGCCTGGTACTGTATTATATAGTTTGTGTAGTATATTTCTGTATTTATCTTATAAGTATTGTTATGTACATATTGTTAGTACATATTAGTATGTAATTATAGCTTGTTCCGTAGGTCAGGTTAACTAGTACTATTTAATTAATATGTTTATTTATTTTTATAAAGTTATTTATTATGTGCA
This sequence comes from Ypsolopha scabrella, assembly GCA_910592155.1. Taxonomy (NCBI): domain Eukaryota; kingdom Metazoa; phylum Arthropoda; class Insecta; order Lepidoptera; family Ypsolophidae; genus Ypsolopha; species Ypsolopha scabrella. Next base: position 8,474,098 of record OU342980.1, on the reverse strand, counting down.
CATATGTTTACCCTGTCTAATAAAATATTCACTTTCAGGCTTGGTTTGCTGGGAGAAATCTCATTTTTGAGATAAGCTCGCCACTGTACATTACATTTAAGACAAACTTTGTGTATAATTTATGCGTGTACAATAAAGAATTAGGAATTGAAAATATTTTGAACAATTTAAAATTTTTCTTTTTTTTTATACTATATTGTGTAGGCAAGTAAATGCTATTTTTTTGCGAATTTCAAATCTTTAACTTTAACGGTGCTAAAGTTATGAGGCTGTGACATACGGACAGACGGACAACGGAGTCTCAATGAGACTGTCTCATGTAAAGGTTCCTATTACCTGTCAGGTACTACAGAACCCTAAAAAGAGTTTAGCGGCCTTACCATGAAACTGAAGTAACACCATATTGATCCATATTGATTTCCATTGCATGTTAATAAAACACACTAAGCCTAGCTTGTTGAGTAAAAGCCGCAATAGATAATGAAGATGTGGCATAAATATCACTATGAAAATATCTACCAGATCCAAACAGTACAAGAACAATAGATTTAAAAATAAATTAATGGTATTTATGTATTAAATGTACTTATTAATGAATGTGGACTATATCTTAATTGATTCTGCCAAATATATTTGAATTGTTTTTGTATTTACCTACAATGGCACATTGAGACATTTTTGTTATTTTGACTGACTTCTTACTCAGAAAACAGTTAACAACAGATTGAATTTTGGAAAAAAAACTGAAAACCAGCTTATTTCAGGTAGCATTTGAAATATGCAGATTTTCAGGAATTGGCATGGTGTGCCACCAGATTGTGCCTGCTTGGGAGCTGTCTTCTAAAACTCCCCTAAATAACTTCAGGAGGGGAGTTTGCAAGTAAGGATAGTAACTGCACAGTCAAGCCCAGCATCAGCTTTCTTTTTCTCTGATTGGCATATTTCAGCACAATATGAGGAGAATGGAAACCTTGGAAAAATAAATTGATAACTTACTTTCAGAGATTTTCACAACCTTTGCTTTGGGCAAACTGGGGTCTTCTTTTATGATAATTTTCTTGGCTTCTTCTATGTTCTGTTGTCTCTTGTCAGTGCTCTCTTCCTCAGCCTTTGCCTTGTCGGCTGCCTTATAGTTCTCACGGACCCAGATCTTTTGGATTTTCTTTAACTGCGATTTAGCGGCTACATCGTAAGTTTTACCCTCTTCTTTGGCGTCAACGTAGATAGTAGGGAATGGTTCCTTCCCCGCACGCCGCATTGCCTGTAGAATAGTTTTATAGGGCTTTTCTTCAGACCCATTGCCGGTCTCATCGTTGCCTCGCTTGTCAGAGGTGTAAATCTCCTCTGAAAGTATATTTTATTTTAGGATAACTTGCTTACGTGTTCGGACCTCCGTAAATAGGTTAGGAAACAAAAGTGATTTTTGGCACTTACTCAGAGATAGTTTTTCTATTTCAGGCTGAGCCATTGTTGGTTGTAGTAACTACAGAAAAGTAATAATAAATCTAATTATCAGTTTCTGTTATCGAGAAACTATGTACCTACCAAGTTCACCGCAAAATTCGAAAAATGAGACGAGTGAGAATTGAATTGAATTGAATTGAATTGATTGCATGCATGCATGCATGACATGAAGGAAGTATCTACCGTACCGTGCGTGCCTGCCTCTACTAGCGTGCTACAATCGGTTCAAACGTTCGATTTGCTGTTTTGCCGATAGCTAAAATCGTTAAACTTCACACGCCAATATAATTTACCAATCGTCGCCAGTGATGTATATTCAGAAACTAAGAAACGAAGAGATCAATGAAACACGTCTGCTCTGTTCTATTACTTGTAATGGCCGGGGGAAAACAAGACTACCCCCCTATGATAATTTAACGAGCGAGCAAAGCGAGCGAGTTCTTGGAGTCTACTTGGACAATCCGGCGTTTGTATGTATGTATGTGTGAATGCTTGTTCGACAATAACTCGAGTATCGTTGATCGGAATGTCAGGCAAGTAAATAAGGCAAAAAGAACCTTAGCTAACATAGGTAGAGATAATCTATTTTTAAAATGCACGCCCCTCCACTAATTATGATTGTTTCAATGTGTGGGAAGAAATACTTATTGCAACACTGTACTTGTGTGCGTGCGGCGATTTTTCTGTGTACTTGGATCCGTCCGCGCACTAAGAGGTAAACTAATCATGCGATCAGTCCAGGTACTGGCGGAGTATGGCGAGGAGCGCACGCATTGTATGGAATGACACACCCGCTCTGGCATGCGTTTGCGTCATTTATGCACTGGTTGGCCAACAGATCCAGCTGTTTGATAATTTAACAAGTACCGTTAGCATAAAAAACCAAAATAAATGCGTACGTAATATAAAATGGACGTTGCGGAATACGAGAAAAATGTAAATAGAAATGGTAATTAGAGTAATAAGTGAAAAGGTAAGTACGTCTTGTATGTCGAAATTATTTGTCTAAAAAAACACATTTATAAAGATTACTTTATTAATCAGTAGGTAATAAACGTATTAAATACATCATTGATAAAGTATATACTTTTTTATTAGTAATACAATATTTTATTTTATTCACTATCACTATCAGACTCCACATTAATAATAAATTGGAAATCCGTGTCCAAGTTTTTCATATATTCTTTTTCTATGTTACCAACATGCCGACATGTGTTTTCCGACATATTACTATCAATCATTTGAATTCGTTCATTTATTAGAGCCATTATATATGTCAAGTTTTGCCCAACGTTTTTTTTAGCCACGTAGTTTTTCAATATACCCCATATCTTTTCTATTGGATTCAGGTTGGGGTGATACGGAGGTAATCGTAGAACCTGAAAACCTTTCGACTTGACCAGCTCATCGATTGCAAAACGTTTGAACTTCTCTTTATTGTTTAATATTAAATCATAAAGCTCTATTTTCTTCATCGATTCTTCATATGGAATATTTTTTTCATTCAGCCATGCTTGCATAATGCCCTTATTTGAATTAGAATCAGGACATTTTTCAGATACAACGTTGTGGTAGGAAGCATTATTCATGACTATCACAGCATTTTCTGGGAGAATAGGTAGTAATTGATTCGTTAGCCATTTTTTATAGTTTTCATGATTCATGTTATCATGATAATCGCCACTTGTTGAGTTTGCTTTATATATTAAGCAAGCATTTGGGACAAACCCTTGACATCCACCAGCGTGAACAATTATGACCCGAATTCCTTTTGATAACTTTTTCTGAAGTGGTGAAAGTTCCTCCACGCTTTTCCAGCATTTGTTCTGTATGTGCGTCGTGTGAACATAGCTTTCGTCAGTAAACACAATGTATCGACCTTCATCGCGATATTTTTTCAGTTGTTCTAAATACTTTCAACAAGGACTTTACGATTGTCGTCTATTGTAGACCATTCAAAGCCAGATTCCCGCAAAATTTTACGCAGCGTTTCTATACAACCGTCGAAACCAATTTTTTCTGATAAAACTTGTTTAAGTTTTTTCAATGTAGGCAATTCATTAAATTCTTTATGAAATGACATAATTGTTCTTCGTAGCACAGATAGATCAAAATCATCCAACGTTGATTTTGGACACACCCGTTTTCTTTTTGAGGGTGACTTGAAAATTGTACAAGCCATGTCTGCGGATGTGCTAGCAGTACTTTGTCTTTCTTCTTTTAATATATTTGAAATAGTATGTTCACTATAACCAACTGCTTGAGCAGTTCGCCATCTAGCATCACTTTGATTTTCGATTCCATTTTCTGCCTCATATTTCATACGATGATATACTCTAGCAATAATTTCTTTACTCTGTAAAATTACAATATAGTATTATGATTTCTAAATGGAAAATCTATTTTTCATTATAAAATGACATATGGTGGAGGTATAAAAAAACGAGTTCTCAAACACAAACAAAAAATATTCACCTGACTCCGAAGATGCTTTTTCGTTGACATGCTGACCGTACCTTTGCAGGAATCGACGCGTACTTCCACTTTCGTGTCCAGCCGGTGACTGAATAACCAATAACGAAGAGCAATTTGCGTGTATTTCGTATTTACATCTACTTTGCGTGTGAGCGTAAGCACATTGGAGGGGCGTGCATTTTAAGAATAGATTATCTCTAACGAGCTTTAAGGGGTGTTGATAAAATAATGCCGAAGCTGAAATATACATCCAAACTCATACTGAAGGCTTGGAAAGTGATCAGTAACACGGACCAATAACACTTTTTGCTAGTTTTGTAGGTCAAAATCTTGACGTCCCATAGTAATTGATAATAAACATAATAATTTATGAATTTTTCAAAAATCGAACCCTGTTACTCAGCACTTACCAAGTCTTCAGTAAGAAGTTGGCTGTATAAATTAAAAACACCTTATCGTTGCTTAGAGTACTGTCAACAAAATAGCAAATCGAACGTTTTACGTTGCCACTAGTGGCATGGTAGACACTTCCTTGCAGAATGACGTTGTCAGTTCTTTCGTTGCTTAGGTTTCGTTTCGAAACGAGCGAAAATCACTCGAAAATCACTAGAGCGTTCAAAAATAAACACGAGTTAAACCGAGGCAGGGTAAACGAACTGTTACCTGACAGTCGCATGGAAATGTTTTGAAACGCTTCGGAGTAATGCGAAAATCACTCTGGGCCACCTGATTGGTTCAACCAGATTTTTCTTTCTCTTTCTCCTATATAGATCTGTCTCTTTCTAGTAAACGAGTGAAATTTCGCACTATGATCGCACGTTTTAATAATAATAATAATAAACGTTTATTTCAAGCATTTTAAGCTCATATCAAAATACAAATTAACACTACGCATAACAAAACACATAAAATAATAATAATAATAAAAAAACAAGCAAAACAAATATTAAAACTAAAGACAACTTAACTAACGAAAAGAAAAACCAATATCAGTCTGTGCTATTCCTATTTACATGAACATAAACCCAATGTTGTATTGCATGGTTATCTATTGGCTATCATCTGTAAAATAGAGTTGAAGCTACCGCGCACTCTACAGAGCATCGAGGTGCATCTCTTGCGGATGATGATAAAAAACAATCTGTGTGTGCGTCGGTGAACATTCCTGAGGCGCTGCGCTGTATACGTGCGGCAACCCAAAAAATGCTTTGAAAGCGTTGTTATAGAGAACGCGAAGGGCATTATATGTTTTTTTGTATATTTATTCCATAAACTACATGTGTAGAAAGAAGTGCAATATGCTCGGAAAAGTGTTAATTTAACCTGTGCTGTGCAGCGACTAAATCTGCGTACTATTGGCCCTGACTGATAATGTCCTTCGCTCTCTTTCAATGTCTGCATCAATTCTGTTATTAGGTGTCCTAAATATTTAAACTTTTGAACTCTTCTGAGAGAAGCACCGTTAAGAGTCATAGGTGGTACATAAGAAGGGCATCTGGTACCAGATTTAAAAACCATAAGTTCACTCTTAGTGGCATTATAGTTGAGCCCAATATCAACAGCATATTCCTCACAGATTTTAATGAGCTTTCGTATACCAGATACTGATGGACTCAGCAAAACCATATCGTCTGCATAACTAAAATTATTTACACAAGTTTCAACAATATGGCAACCGACATGTGTTGTGCTGAGGTTACTAATTAAATCATTGACATAAAGGTTAAAAAGTTTTGGTGACGTTAGCCCTCCCTGTCTTACTCCACATTCCATCGTATTCACGTATCTGACCGTACATCCTCCCATTTCACAAAGTATTCCTGGTTAAGGTACCAAAACTTCAGAATGTTAAGAAGTTCGATGGGCATTTGAAGTTTTTCTAGTTTTTGCCGCAGGACGTCATAAGAAACTAAGTTGAAAGCTTTTGATAAATCCAGGAAACAAGCGTAAATGGGGGTTTGCCGAACAGTATAGGTAGTACTCGACAGTTTGCTTTAAGCTCAGAATGGCACTTTCAGTAGACAGGTCAGGCCGAAAACCAAATGGTTGTCACGTAGCTTTATATATTTGTCGAGGTAGGTGTTAAGCAAGCTGTCGAGGACCTTAGCTACAATTGTTGCAAGTGATATCGGCCTTTAATATCCGAAAATCGAGAACCAGATTTGCACTATAATAGCACGTTTTGAAACGCTTCCTCAGTGTAGCCATACGAGCTCTCTCTTCCTCACTCAATCACATTGATGCAAATATGCTATCCTGTTGTCTGTGTTCAAATTGAAGTAAGCGTAAGTTGTGGCCGCGGGCAAAAGGTAGTAGTTAATAGAATTACCATCACACGGCATTTATGACGCAACAAACAGAGGCGTACGAAAATCAAAGCGTGTGAAAAGTTTTGTAAGAATCGCCGTCCAGTTGACTCAATTATGTCGTATATTGCTTAATGGCGGGGGAGCAATGCTTAGTTCTGCCTGGGGCTATCCTGTATTAACCCTTACTTGATTAAGGCGTCATGCATTGCTGCTCACACAGGTAGGCAGAGTGCGGATGAGGTGCTGCGTGTGATGTTGGGGGACTTGTGTGTGCCTGTTGCGGTAAAACGTGACGCTCATACATTTAAAGATAGCTGCTCATTTACACCCAATATAATTGCGGGAGCCAAGCGAAGTGAAGCGAACTGATGGTACAGCCAAATAATTATGTTAGAAAAACCTTCACTAAAATTGACGATTAGTTATATTATACCATCATCATTTACCAGTCAATTATTAGCATAACTCATGCATAACTTATTAATTCGTAGATCGTACTATGCTCTCATTTATATTATGAAAAATAGCAAAACTATTCTAAGTAAATAGCAAATATTTTCTTCATGGTGTTTTTCGGCTCGTAAACCAGGGCTGCCAGACGTACGAGAATGTACGCGAATTGTACCTCATGTGCAATGTATGTACGACGCAAACCAAGTTCTCATGCGCAAAAGTACGAGAATTTTAGGTATAAGGGCCGTTCTATACTTTCTATACAAATTAAGAACATGTAAAAAAATGACAATAAACTTGCTAGTAAAAATGTAAGAGATGCATTAAAAATCTCAGTCTAGCTAGTACCGTCGTGTGTGACCCAATACTTCGCCTGGATTTTGACACATCTTGTAACGCTAATCTAAAACTATTTTTTCAATTAGATATCATTAAAACAAATCTACTTGACTGTGGCTATGCATACGGAATATTGACACTTTGAATTTCCCTACGTAAATTACTAAAACATAGGCCTAAATATACTAGGTGAAATTCAGGTATTTTCCCCAAACTTCGCCTACCTGCATTTTCAGCGAACATATAAACGGATATAGGATAATTTTTAGTCATAACAATAGATATATAGGACAAACTAAAGTAATCATTGTTATCTGACACATTAGAGTTATATTTCTTTGAATAATCCATGCCAGGCAAGGTCTTGAAAAAAATATAAAAAAACACTCCTTCCTCACACCACAAAAATCTCAATGGTGACCAAGATAACAGTGGCGAGGGGTCCGTATAACATGATTCCCATCGGCTTTTTTAGAAAATGGCATTCATACTACATTTCTTTATTCCGTGCTCTTCGCTTTGTCAAACATTTCCATAAATCTCAATACGACAAACACACTTGGCTGACAGGGCGTTGCAAGGTACAATTTTTTTTCATGTTTTCCTTGTTTGCTTTCTGAGTAAGGCGATTCTTTTTGCCCGGCTTCCTTTTTTAAAATTTTCACCATTCGCCACTGCGATATAGTGAACTTAGCCTATTAAATAAGCTTGTACTTCTTCCGAGACTTAGCCACAGCCATAGGGAAAAATTGTCTCGCCACAGAAAACCTTAGCAAAATGTTGCCAAAAATAAAAATAAACGAAATGCCATGTATTTAGTAGTTTTACAAAACGCTTAACTAAGTATGTAAATTAAAGTATGTAAATTTACAATTATTTCAAATTCATCGAGGATATGGTTCACAGGCAAAGAATGGGATTGTAGCGACCAACTTTCTATGTCCTCGCCGCAGCCTACAAAACTGGACACTAGCTCTCGAACCAATATTGACGGCTGCGCAGTGAGCGAGCCGCCACAACCAATGACCGACCGAGCGAGAACCCGTTCCGTTCCTCAGTCCACTGCCTCAGTCGTCCACTAGCCACGGACGGTGAAGCTACACTCCTTTAAGCTCTTCCAGCCGCCATTAAAAAGATTTTCAAAAAAATGTTAAACCCTGTCAAATGTAAAATTTTTTGCCAAACCGTTTACTATAGTGAAAACCCGGTAGCTGTAGCTTCAACTGTTCCTGAGATATAGCAAAGTGTCCAAAATTTTTGCATATTCTGGTAGATCTCGTCGAGCCCTCTAGTCGAGATTTAGGCATTATGTCTATTTATAGTTTATTCATCTAGTAACTTATTTATTCATTGAATTATGTAGGTAACAATATTTTAATTTCTTACTTATGTTAGTATGTATTTGGCTAGGCATTATATTTATTTAGGGTCTATTCAGTTTATTTATCAACTTATATATTAATTGCATTGTGTAGTTATAATAATATTTGTATTCCAATAAGTTTTTATTTTATGCATTTAACTTATGTAGCCCAACTTAAATATAGTTTTTTTATATGTTTCCCGTATCATATTTGTTGATCATAAAATATTATTTTTATACATATTAGATTTGACATGTAAAACGTATACTTCATGTATCTATTTTACAAATAAACAATTTGAATTTGATTTTTTTTAATTTGCCCTTTACTTAAAATCCCATGAACAGGGGTCTACAGCTGTTTGGGAGATATGTTTTGAAAAATGTTTGACACACGAGAAAAAAAAAATTTTTATACCTACGGTCCAAATGTAAGTGGTCTAGGACCAACCGTTCCGGATATATGGCCAAAAGAATGTTTTTTCGAACCTCGGATCGAAAAAAATAAAATTTTACTATGGTGCCCTGGGGTCCAAGTTTGAAGGTTCCAAGACCAACCGCTCCGAAGATATGGCCAAAAATATTTTTCGGACCTCGTATCAAAAAGATAAATTTTTTTTTGGCGCTCTCGGTCCCAAATTTACATTTTCTTGGACCAATCGTACCAGGGAAACGGTCGAAAGAAAAAAAAAATTACAAACATTTCCGCAAAACAAAAATCATAGAAAGTGACAATCACGTTTCAAACATTGTACCATAAAAAAGTAATAAAGTTGAAAGTTGGGAATTTCTTGTAACTTTGGTAAGTACCATGATCACAAAGCACATCTGTGACCATGATGCACACGCCGTACGATGACGCAACTTCGTTTGCTCTCCTTCACTCGATCGGTCGATCCATGTAGTTCGTGGAAATCTGTTGACTGCGGTTGTTTTCGTTTCGGTACCATTTTCGAGTATTCGAAATCGTTTCGCCCAGTCACTGGTTTTCGTGCGACCCAATCATCGTTACTCGTGATTACAACAATCACCGGGCCGCGTTCAGTTTGATCGCCCGCTGATCACTGAAAGCAGATAGCACATACAAATTCAACGCGTGCAAAAGAGATGTCATGATCGCCGGGCGTGAGCGGGCGATCAAACTGAACTCAGCCCCAGTTCTAATATCTGTTGACGTTCCGAAACGCTCACTCTGAAATGAATATTGAAGGAACTATATTTCTTTTGCCTGGTTACAACAAACAAACAAGTACAAAATCTGTTAAATCGAGTTTACCGCGTTGTTATTTCATAAATATATCACCTAAATTATACTACTAAAACGTTTAAAGTTCATTCAAGTTCAATATCATTTCAACACTTTTTTGACAGACTTGCATCTGGCAACATAAGTTACTCTATGCTGGCAACAACGACTTTTTGGCGGGCTTTTGAAACGTAAAGGCGGAATTGTTAAAAGTTTTTTCAGAAAATATTTTTCTGCTGTAAAACTGTAATATTTTAAGTTGATAAGTGTAAATAAAAATTGTACAGTGCATAGAGTTTTTGTAAAAATGAAAGAGCCTGCGGGGGCTGAGCCCCCTGGGCAAGATTCTTCTTCAACCCCTACGGGAACAAAGCGTGGTAGAGGTGATGATGCTTATCTTCAAGGTGCTCAGAACTCTCAAGATAATGAAGTTCTCTACAAACCATACAATAAACCAGGTTATAAACGTATTTTCCCTGAGAATCAGGTGAGTACTGAATACATTGTTTATGTCGAAAGTACCAATGAAGGTGAGAGACTAGGGAACAAGAACCCAGACATGATTTGTACCTTATTCAAAAATGAAATTAAGGGCGTGGTGGGTATTAAAAGAGTCAACGCAAATAAATTGGGCATTACGTTTTCACAAAATATTCATGCCAACAATTTTCTGTGCAATGAGAACTTTTTGAAAAAATATAATTACAAGGCGTACATACCAGCTAGGTCAGTGGAAATCATCGGCGTTCTGAGGTTCGTGCCAACGAATATCAGCAACGAGGAGTTATTTAAAAAACTCTCATCTCTGTACGAGATCATAAATATCAGACGTTTTACCCATAAGGTGAATGGCACAATAGTGCCATATGGATCTGTAAGTGTTACATTTCTATCCCAACAATTACCGGACTTTGTATACCTTGATCTATATAGATTCAAGGTCTTTGAGTATGTTGCTCCATTATTGCAATGTTACAAATGTTTTAAATTCAATCATGGAGCTAAATTTTGCAAATCAACCCAAAAATGTTCAATGTGTGCTGGAGAACACCATTTCTCTACATGTGATAAGGAGGCAATTATAAAGTGCATCAATTGTCAGGGCCCTCACCTGGCAATTTCTAGAGATTGCCCTATCAAAAAAATTAAAATAGAAGAAAAATATAACAGAAAGAACTATGCTCAAGTAACTGCCTCCTTAAAAAATAATGGAAACCTCCATCCTTCTAATTATAGCACCAATTTTCCAAAGTTGACAATGACAAAAGAAATAAATAAGACAAAAAAAATGTTTGAAAATGATGTAATTAATAAAAACTCTATTCAAACCACTGAGTATGTAAAAGTTCAGACTGTAGACAGACCGTCTACCGTTCAGACAAACAAAAATACAAAAACTGAAATAAAGAAAAATGAAACATTAAACACAAAAGACTTGGCAGAAATAATTTTGAAAAATGAAGATATTATAACAATTTTGGTAAAAACTTTAGTTCAGCTGGGTAATTCAAGTGATGCTGAACCAATAACATTTAATAGCATAAAAGAAGTTCTGAAAAAATCTCTTGTGTTTAACCATGGATAAAGAACATATTAGAATATCACAATATAACATTGAAGGCGCATTAAATAAAAAACCCCTACTAATTAATTACCTTATTGAAAATGATATAGATATTTGTTTGTTAAATGAGACGTGGCTGAGAGAAACACATATTTTCAAAATTCCTAATTATGACTTTATAAATCAAAATGGAGCAGATGGACGATGTGGAGTAGGTATTTTAATTAAAAGTCAATTTAAATATACAGTTGTTTCAACTCCTTATTACGACTTTATGCAATCTGTAGCTATAATATTATCAACTAATGTTGGTAATTTAACAATATTATGCACTTATAGTCCACCTCCCGATGATAATCATCGTCGACGGTTTCAGGGTAGAAGATTAAAACAAATAATAAATAATTTACCAAAACCATTAATGCTATCAGGTGACCTCAATGCTCATCATATTGCATTTGGATGCCTTACAACAAAGACTAGAGGCAACGATGTCTATAATATTTTAGATGAATCAGACTTATGTATTCTAAACACTGGTACACCGACCACAGTAGGCAGTCCAACAAAAAATCCTTCTGCTATTGATATTGCTTGTGTTAGCCCTTCTGTAGCTCCTCTTTGCGACTGGAGAGTGCATGATGATGCAATGGGTAGCTATCACTATCCAACAATTATTGATATCCACACCTCAGTAGAAAAATATGAAACAGGGAGTCCAACGGAACGTTTTATTTATAATAAGGCTGATTGGTCATTATATACATCTGCAACAGAAAAAATACTAAGTAAATATACAATAGATTATGCTAACCCTTTAAAAAGTTACAATGAATTTTGCGAAGGTATAAATCAAATTAAAAATATTACTATACCAAAATTAAAAAAAACCACACAATATGTTTTAAAAAAACAAGTCCCCTGGTGGGATAATGAGTGTTCAGATGCCGTTAAAAAAAGCAAAGATGCATTAAATTTCTACAGAAAAGATGCAACAATGGCAAATTATATTAATTACAAAAAACTAGATGCCCTAAAAAAAAAACTGCTCAAAGAAAAGAAAAAAAATGGCTGGACTAAGTTATGCGAATCCTTTAATAGATATACTCCAGTTAGCGTTATATGGAATTATATTAGAAGGTTTAAACGTGTTTCTTTACCTAAAAACCCTAAGAATGATGAATGGATTCCTTCATTCATCGACAAGTATGCTCCATCCTCTCCATCTGAAAAATACATAGACGAAATAGCTTTGAATGAAATTTTTTGTAAACAAGGAAATGAAAAATGTGCTTTTCTCTCTAAACCATTTACTATAGAAGAATTTTTAAACGCAATTAAATCTAGAAAAGACACAACACCTGGATTAGACGATATTCCATACAAACTAATTCGAAGTATGCACATAAATGCACAAAAAGTACTCTTAAAAATTTACAATTTGCTATGGGACACAAACTGCATACCAGAATCTTGGAAAACACAATGTATTATACCAATATTAAAACCAGGTAAACTAGCAACCGATTTTAATTCTTATAGACCAATTTCATTATCCTCTTGTGTAGGTAAACTTTTTGAATTTATGCTTAAAACTAGATTAGACCACTATATAGAATGTAACAAAATATTACCAGATCAACAGTTTGGGTTCCGAAAAGGACGAAGTGCAACAGAAAGTTTCACATCTCTTATTACTGACATCAAAAATTCCTTTCATAGTCACTCAGCTACAGTCTGTGTATTTTTAGATGTGCAAGGTGCTTTTGATAATGTTAACCCTTCAATCCTGACCCAGATAATGTCAGAAGTAGGTATACCGGGACATGTCTGTAAATGGGTGTTTAAATTCTTATATGATAGAACCATGTATGTAAAATTTAATAACATCCTACATGGACCTGGACAAGTGTATAAAGGATGCATGCAAGGAGCTACCATTTCTCCATTATTGTATAACTTATACACTTGTCAAATCAATAAATATCTGACTGAGAGAAATATTAAATTCTTACAATTTGCTGATGACTTGTTAATATACACTGTAAATAAAAATGTAAATATAGCAGTAAATAGTCTCAATAAGGCACTTATACAGCTTCATAATTATTATGAAAATAAATTAAAACTAAATATTAGTGCTGACAAAAGTAGTGTAATGATATTTAGCAAGAAATATGATGAAAGCAACTACTCTGTAAAATATGCTAATAATTCTTTACCATGGATGATTGAAAAGAAATTTCTGGGTATTTGGCTGGATCAAAAGTTATCTTTTAATGCTCACATAAACTATATTATTAAAAATGCCAGCAGAGGACTCAATGTGCTGCGATCGCTGGCCGGAGTGCATTGGGGCTCAGACCCAAAAATTTTATCAATGTTATACAAAAGTATAGTGCGTAGTCACTTTGACTATAGCTCACTGGCATACATGAATGCGAGTCTCACATTGCTACGCAAATTGGAAGTTACACAAAACAAAGCACTACGAATTATAACTGGAGCGATGTGCTCAACACCCATAAATGTTATGCAATGTGAGACATGCATACCACCACTGCATTTCAGACGCATATACATTGCTGAAAGATTTTGTTTAAAAATGATATCATCAGACAATAGATGTGTTTTAGATAGAGTTCTTCCACAAAAAAATCTTGAAATAAGTAATTTAGGATCCTATGTAAATAGCAATCAACTTTTATCTGGACATGTACCAGAGCTAATTAGAATAATAATTCACTTACAACAATCTCATGCTGCAAATATGTATATAGATAGCATGTGGCCATTATACAAGGTAGATTTCAACAGCCTTGTAAATAAAATAGCTATACTTAGACAAGGTATTTATAATCAAAATGATCTACTAAAATTCTTAGATGAAAATCATCTATATTCACTCTATACTGATGGTTCCAAAACCAATAATAATGTTACTTCAGCATTCTATGACCCTCAACTTAAGATTACAAAATGTTTCAAAATTGATACTAAATGTAGTATTTTTACAGCTGAATGCTATGCTATCTACAAAGCTCTTCTTCATGTAAATAGTCTAAATATAACTAATATAATAATCTTCTCAGATTCACTATCTGTATTATTAGCATTAGAAAATAATTGTTTTCGATGCAATCTCAATTACTTAATATTTAATATTAGAAATTTAGTTAATACTTTAAATATGAATGGTACGGCAGTGCAATTTATGTGGGTACCCTCTCATAAGGGTATCACTGGAAATGAAATTGCTGATCAAGCCACCAGAAATCCTTATGATGAAGACCATTCCACAGACCTGAAGATACCATTCACTGACCTACATGTACACTTGTCGCAGAACCTAAAATTATTATGGTGTGAGTACTGGAAAGAAACATGCAAAGAAAAAGGAAAATGGTATTTTAAGATCCAAGGAAACCCGCCCGCCCAACCTTGGTACAATAGAGATAAAGCGGCTAATTGCAGAAAATATATAACTACAATTAACAGAATGAGATTTGGTCACTGCAAAACCCGTACTCACCTGAAAAGACTTAACCTGGCTGAAGATTCGAAATGTATTTATTGTGGACAAGAAGAAGCAGACCTTGAGCATTTGATATTCAAATGTCAACAATTTGGTGTTAACAGATTAGTGTTAGCTTCTGAAATACAAGAAATAGATTGTGATGCACCAAAAGAACTGCAAAAACTATTGTCTGACAAAAGATTTTATCAACCTCTATATAAATACATTTTAAATACTGTAGAAAACCTATAAAAGTGAAAATAAAAATTTGTATAAATGGGAAAAAAATAATATCAGACTGGCTCAAAAGGACACCGAATCCAGGGCCGTAAAACACATTAAAAAAAAAAAAATATGCTGGCAACCCTGCCGTAAACAATTCGAAATTTTTGAAATTTCGTTTGATGTCGTTGAAAACGTTTACGATATTACTTTACTTCAATTTTGCCCTATTATTAATATATAGGTGATAAGCCTTGAAAAACGTAAATGTGGGTGTCGTATCTGTTTGAAGTGATTTAGCATGATTTTTATTTGTTTTGTATAATCCATTGGCGGAAATCGTAATATTTCCATCGCGTGTCGTTCATAAATTGCCAGCAGTATTTCGCGCTACAAAATGGATCATTTCATGAAAATTGAGAAGATCGGCGAAGGTACTTACGGTGTGGTGTATAAGGGAAGGAATAAGATAACCGGACAATATGTAGCGATGAAGAAAATTAGATTGGAATCGGAGGATGAAGGCATACCATCTACCGCCATTCGGTATGTACTTTCTTTTACACCTTTTTACATATATTTATGTATTTTTTACCTTTAATTTTCCGTAACCATTTTGAAAATGTTAAAGTAAGTCCGAACTATTATGGTTCTTTTCAAAAACATGTTTATAACCTTTTCGAGGACTAAAATAAACTATCAATGACTTTTTTTTCTGCTTACAGAGAGATTTCACTACTCAAAGAGCTGAACCACCCCAACATTGTAAAACTAGAGGATGTCCTTATGGAGGAGTCCCGTCTCTACCTTATATTTGAGTTTCTCGCGATGGATCTTAAAAAATATATGGACTCGTTGGGATCTGGTAAAGTTAGTATTTTCTTTGGTTATTTAAATGGACTTATGGGGCCGACGAACTCCATATGGATAGGTTCCAATTTTTTTGGATAAAGCATGCAAAATATATGTACACACTTTGGAGCACACTACAGAAGTGTGTTGGGACAGAAGAATCACTCCTGTATCTAAATAGTTAGCCCTTTAAAGACGTATATCAAGACTGCAGCTTAAATCATCTGATTATGATTACCTTTAAATCACATAGCCTTGGTTTCAACAGTACATGCTAGAGAGGTTATTTTATTAATGAAGAGACAATAGTCACTTGGTGGGGCTAGGTCAGGACTATGAGATAGTGGTTAACTTCTTGGAAGCCAGTTCACTCAGGGCACATCTTGCAACGAGTGCCTTGTGGCATGTTGTCTTGCAAAAAAAAAAACTTTTCCGAGTATTCTCCTCCTTTTCACAGGGATAAAAGTGCAGAATAGTACTCTCCATTTAAGCCTTTAACCAAATAACCAATTAGAACCTAACCAACACAATGGGTTGCACAAGAGCTTTATAGCCTATCCAATTGCATCTTATGGCTGTAACCTGTTAGTTCCCTGGCTTGTTATGCAACCTCTATGAGCCTCATAAACCACCCGGGGGATGCTAAGTGAAAATTGTGGGTGAAAGCTGCCCTGGGGTTCCAGTAGCGCTTAAGGAACTCGGGGCTGCATAATAGATAATACAATTTAAAGATCAAATCAAAATATTTATTTTGTAAAATAGATACATACAGTATACTTTGTACAAGTCAAAGTTAATCTTTACAATACTTATAAATATAAATTTTTCACCATTTGTGGTGGAGAAGTCTAGAACTAATTTGGGCCACAATGCAATTTTTAATTGTTTATGTCGAGATCATAACAATCTCGTAAAAAATGCAAGTGGATATTTTTGCAATTTCAATAAGAAAATATAATGATTTGTTGCGTAATGTTGTTGCAAAAGATTGAAAAATTATTGTTGTTTTTTTTTTGCGACAGAATTTCATTATTTTAATTTTTAGTTTTTTTTAATATGTGTTTCTTGAAAAATTGTTAATTTTTGGTTAAATTTTTCACTTAAAACTGTATAATTTTCTATATTTCTTTAAGTTAGATTTTATTAGGTCGCTTCGAGCGCATTTAAGTGTCCTACAGGCATGCTGTGTTTGCCTATAATTGGGGATACACTCGTACATTTTGTGTTTGTCTTATCTATATACTTTTGTAAGTGTAATTTCTGTTGGCAGACCAATAAAAATAAATAAATAAATGAAAAAAAATATACTATTAAATACATACAAAAAATATTTAGGTTGGGCTACTAAAATGTAATTATACACTTGCATAAAAAAGAGAAATCTAGGAATAAAAATATTATATATATATATAATGCAATGAACAAATAAGTTGATAAATAAATACAAGAAATACATACAAAAAACATGAAGGTTAAACATTATAAAATTCATTTCCAAAATGGCGCTTGACTATTGCAGTCTTGGGTTCTAATATTTACTACAGTAGAACTTTCTTGGAACTTACAGAAATGAAAATCACTGCTTATGTAACAACAAGCTGCATGAACCTCATGTTGGAGACATGGACATAATATACACATAAGCACTACTAGGCGAGCTTGCCAGTTTCCTCCTCCTTGCAGTGCAGGCACGAAAAACTCCTGCACCTTCATTATTTACAGAAGTCCATTTAACCTACAATGGACACTTTACCAAACAACATATCTAGGTTAACTCTGCTTAGGTTGAGAATACACCTTACTTTTTGGTATTTATGAGAAACATCTTCAACTGTCAGCAGGCCTGGTGTTACTCCATTTTTTAAAGCCAGGCTTATGACGTTTTTAATGACGTTTGCATAAATGGGTAGCCTAGTTTCTGTTTCAATTAACCTATCCTTTACCCCTTATCTAGCTATTTTGTCTGTTTTTTTACTACCTTTAATAATAAACAATAGGAAAATGTGAAAAAACAGTCTGTTTTTGTTAGGTATTTTATAAAAAAGCTAGATTTATTACTAACTACCAGAATTTATAATCTTCCAGTAACACAATGTAACAACTAAGGAAGCTTTTAGTTGCTTCTGCTACCAGTTAAGAAGAATCACCAGTAAATAAAAAATAAAAAAACATTTTCCAGCCTTAAACATCTGTTTTAATAGAGAACTTTGTAGTATGTAACCAAAGGTTTTGGTTTTAGACAATTTAGCAAAAAATATTAGTCTCAGATTTTGGTAGCTTAGTAGAATGACATTGTAGCTGATTTTAAAGGCTTAAATTTTGTTTTACTGCTGTCAAAACTTGAATTTTTCCAAACTAAAATAACTTCTGTTGTTAATACTAAAGAACTATTTTGGAATGGAGAAAATTTACTTTTGACAGCACTGAAACTAAAATTAAAGCCCTTAGAATCGCCTTTATTGTTAACTGTATTCCCTCAGGGATTAGGAGATATCTCCTAGTCCCTGTATTCCCTCAGGGATTAGGATATTTCTCCTAGTCCCTGTATTTTCTTCAATACATTCCTACTTTTATAAGTACTAGCTAGAGGGACTTCATGTAACGTAACAATGTAAATATTCCAGTTTATGGACCCAAGCATGGTGAAGAGCTACCTCTATCAGATAAACAACGCCATCCTGTACTGCCACCAGCGACGCATCCTACACCGTGATCTCAAGCCACAGAACTTGCTTATAGATAAGACAGGGATTATAAAGGTAAATTATAAGACTTCCAAGCTTTCGATTGTTTACGTTTACGTAGAATTCAATGCCGGCAAGGTGCGTGCATACACAGTTTCTCGTTGAAAATGTATGTTATCATACCTAAATCTCTAAATTGAAGTTTTGGTATGGGAGGACTCGCGAGGGTGTTTTACGCACTGTATTGTACAACCTGCAGGGCAGGTTTCTTTAAAGGTCACTCTTAAGTTTCACAATACCGGAACTTTAGAAAATTCATTCGCAGTTAGAGCGATTAGGCTGTGGAATTCTCTTCCATACACAATCCGAGAATGTTGCACTATCTCCTCTTAAAAAAAACTAAAAGAGCACCATTCGGGTAATATAATTAATGAGTTTTTAAATAAAGGAATACTGAAACTTGAGGTATATTTCTGTCCTTATTGGGCCGTCATCATTAGTCAAATATGTAACTTTTTAGGGTTCCGTACTCGAAGGGTGGCCTCTATAAGGACAAATAATAAAAATTTAAAAAGTTATACCCAAGGTCCCCATACAATATATGGCGCCATCTGAGATGACTTGTTTAACCCCTCGGGCACGACTTCAAGCTTTGCGCGGCGCTTTGTGCGGAGCTTCTCTCTTCGGCGCGAGAGAGCTCTATAGGTAATAGATGAGGTAATGTAACGTACATTTTGGGGGGGCTTCTGCCCGCTGGAATCGCCACTGAGGCCTACTTCGTCCTGGCCCGAGCTGTAACTCACTTGTATAGCGGTGTCCATTGTTTATATATTCGAGTTGCTCGCTCCAGGTGGCCGACTTCGGCTTGGGTCGTGCGTTCGGAGTGCCGGTGCGGGTGTACACGCACGAGGTCGTCACTCTGTGGTACCGCGCGCCCGAGGTGCTGCTTGGTGGACAGAGGTTTGTTACACCCTCAATCTATACTAATAATTTACTTATAAAAATTCGCGTCTGTAGTTCTGTACTTTTAATATTCTTGCGAAATTTCAAGTGAAATTATTAGTATTGTGCTTAGGTCAAAACCACAATTTTTACAATTTTTGTCCGTCTGTCTGTATGTTCCATTTTAACTCTAGAACCACTCAACTGATTTGGAGACTTTTTTTTAATTATCAACATAGGTCCCCTGTTCAACAACATACAGGCTATATACGTTTAAAACCTATACACCTAAGTGTGGAAAAGTGACTTTCGAGAAAGTTAAAGTTTGTACAAGTGTCTTATTTAACAAGATGTTAAAGTTTGTTAGTTAAGGACCCGTTCTCCCTGACATTGAGCACCTCATGTTGCGTCAGGCAGAACTGAACTCTATGACGTTTCATTATTGTTTAAAATAGCGCGCTATGAGCCGTGCCTGTTACGACTGGTTACGACAACCGAAACATCGCGCGCTCTAAAGAATCACGTTTCGATGCCGCCCTCCATAGTAATTTGTATGGGGAAATCGCACGCAAAAGTTGGTTATGTTCGATGGATAAATACACCAAGTTACAATTTTTGTTTGGCAAAATTAAATCAATTACACCATTCTGTATACTCTTAACTTACGGGTGACTGAATTTCAGTTTCCAAAATGATCTGGGAAACCGTCAATGAGAAATACGCGAAGAGCAGTTTTACGTGATTTTCAGCAACTTTAGATTTTTTTTCTAGCTTGCTATGAATTCTATGCAAAAATCAAATTAATTAGGTTGTAATACAACTCTTCGACAACTTGTGTGATTATTTATTTCTCATTAAACAAATATTTTCTGTCATGAATCAGCAATACGGTGGGGCACGTTTAGGTGGCATGGACCCTTAAATTATGCACTTATTGGGTTACTAGGTCAGTGTTTCTCTGTGTTATACTTTTAAATCTGCGTAACTGATTACATCACTAGAAAGAGAGAGAAAAACTGATAAGGGTGGAGTTTTAAACTTCATTTTCGTATTTTTTGCACTTATCGGGTTTTAAGCCTATACCCTCGGTATGGGGTGTTCATAAAATAACGCCCAAGCCAAAAACAAGCAAAGATTGAATAAACGCGGCCGGAGCCGCGGGCAAAGGCTAGTACTAATAATAAATTAGTAAAAAAGTCGCATCTGTATATTATCTAAATTTTAAATGAAATTGTTGACTGTGGCAGATGGCAGTTTGCGGCCTGCAATTTTCTAGTTTTAACAGCAAAAATCAAAGTGCGTCCATTATACAAAGCGCAAAAAGTTGTATCTTGTGAAAAATTGCATAATTTTTGAAAGTCCGGGGGAAAAGCAAGTTTATAGTTAGAATTAGTTTTGAACATACAAAGTAACTGCCATCTTATAAATCTTGGAATTATCGACGGGTAGGATTGGCCATGGCCATGTGCTGTCAAAATATATTTTCAATTGTTGCGGTGCGTTTTGTGCTATTGAAGTTTACGTACTATTATACTAGTGTACATGATGTCAAGCTGTGTAACTTTGTACAAATTCATATACAGAGACTGTCACAAAAAAGCATATATCTCCTTTCTCCATACTTTTAGGCATTTATGGTTTTGAAATAGTTTTTATTTGGGCAGAATCCTGTACATTTAACTTGATTTAATGAGTTGAACATCACAAATTCATGGAAATAACACCGGATCAAGTCGCAGTACTTGACCTGCCGTTCACCATTGCTATCACAATTTCAGATACTCGTGCCCCATAGACATGTGGTCGGTGGGATGCATATTCGCTGAGATGTCGTCGAAGAAGCCTCTCTTCCAGGGAGACTCCGAGATAGACCAGCTGTTCCGCATCTTCAGGTAATTCATTATACTGGCTTTAATGGACCAGTATCTATACTAAGGATAAAGTATTTAAAAAGTCGTGTCTGTACATTGAATATTTTAAATGAAATGATTTGTTTTATTAGTAATCTACTAAAGTTAAACCTATCAATTTTTGTTTTTTTTTGTCTGTCTGTATGTATGTTACGTTTTAACTCGTGACCCACTTAATGGATTTGGATGCAGATTTCTTTCGTAGTGACCCTGGGGCCTTATTGTCTAACTTCGACATCCATCGCCAATCGCTTTCAAACGCGCCGTGATTGGCTAGAAATGACGTCACACATCATGTTTAGCCAATCACGACACCTTTGATGGCTATAGCGATACATATTGAAGTTAGACAATAAGAGGGCACGTCAACATATAGGCTATAGGTAAGGGGTGTTGATAAAATAACGCCCAAGCTGAAAACGGCAGAGATTGAGTAAACATGGGTGGAGCCGCGGGCGAAAGGCTGGTCTTTAATAAAATTTCATGTACTCTGCTGATCATACTTAACAACTTTCAAAATAAAACATAACCACGAAAATAAAAAAGGACTTTTTTGTTTCGTCCACTAATGGAAGTTTCGCCACTCTTGGCGGTCCTGGTAGAAGAAATGCCTTTACTTACACACACTGAAACCCTCACCCCAGTGACGCCGCTGCCCGTCACCACTCTGTTTTATATAAGGCCCGGCAATTGGGGATGGATATACCGCCATCCATCGGTCCCAGGCAATGTTGGGCCGCCTGGTTTTGCCTGAGAGCTGTTCTCTTACTCTCCCCCGAATAACTTCGGGAGGATTTCCGAGTAAGATGGTGGTACCTCCACAGTCGAGCCCGGCACGAGTTTTACCACCTAAGACAACCCGTTTTGATAGAATATAACAGCAATAACCGCGACAGTTTCAAGAGTCGATTATTTCAATACAGGATGCTGCGGACGCCCACCGAGGAGATCTGGCCGGGTGTCTCCTTGCTGCCCGACTACAAGCCCACCTTCCCCAACTGGAACACCCTCAACCTGCACAACCATGTGAGTCGACAGTTAATCACAGAATAAATAATATCACTACGTACAGAAGATGCACTCTTTGTGCGGCTCTGGGCCGTATTATATGCTGGTGTGGGATCTGATACTTCACTAGACTAGACACTGCAGTTTATATTTTAAATAATTTTAATTAGCACACAGATTGAGCGTGTCATCTCAAGCAACGTAGGAAGGAACAGGAAGTAGTAATGAGTTGCCACAATAGAAAATACAATTGTTTGTTGGGGTTGCCAACACTCTTCAAAGACACATAAATAAGAAGATACTCTCGCCACGCGGCAATAAAGGACAATTCAGCGTACACAGCGCTGCGTGCCTAAAATTGTGTTCACATACGAAGCGCCTCTCTTTCTATCGCCTAAATCTATCTTAAGGCCTTACCCCTGGTGCACGATAATCTTACTTACTGATTTTGAACTTCAGTATGTTGTCAGAAAGTCTACATTAGAACGCCCGATTCGCGAGCTGCCGGCACGCAAAAGCAATGAATTTTCAAAGTTTTTCTAGATTTTACGAAAAAGTATTTGATGTACTTGGGAGTTTTTTCATCTGACATCGGAAAATAAACCATGTTTTCTTGTTATAGCATTTAATTTCAAACATAAAACTCAAGCCGTTTAGACATAAAATGAATTAATTACTAATAAAGGCATCATTTTCCAAAATAAAATCTAACGAGTGAAATGTGTCCAATTAGGTAACCGACCTGACAACAGAAAGACAAATGTCTGAAAAAACACGTGTCCAAGTTTTACATTGATCAGATAAGTAGTTGACTCAGCATATTAAAACAAAAACCGTTGAAAGACCAAAGGTAAGCCCCTAAGGGGCTTCAGAAACTAAACTAAGCTGCGTTTAAAGACGTTTTTGAATAGCTTTAAATTTTCTATATTAATGTAACAAAATTTTCAAATATATGATTTTGTTTTTTAATTTAGGAAACGCACAGTTACAAACCCAACACATAACAATATACAAGAAGCACAAACAGACCTATAGTCCATTTAAATATAATTTACAAACAGAAAAATTTATTGGGAAACAACTGGACGATTACCAGAAGTAAAGATATCATTATATTTAAGACAAACAGAAACATAACATACAACAAAAACGTTTAACAATAATTATTCGCCATTTTTTTTTAAATGCGCCCAAGGAAAGATAAATTGTATACATCATTAGATACAGGTTAAAATTAATTTCGCTGGACAAAATTGAAAACTAGCGCCCAAATCCGTTTAAAGGCCCCTGAGCAATGATTATGAGCATAATATATTTATAATTTGTAGGCATTCAATATTTTATTGTTTTAATTTTCTGTTACGAACTACGGGGGTACAAGTAAGCGGGATTCGCGAAGCTAGAACACTGTATAATACAGAGTATTTCATCTTTCTCTCAAAAGTTTGTCTGCTGCATCTGATACAGAACCGGGCTTTATTGTTTTATTGATTCTATTTTATGCCTTCGCCTTCTACAGCAACTACAAGTTCCAACATGAATGGATAGATTTTATGCCTGAGCATTTTTAATATAAACCTAAAATATGGCTTATCATTACCAATATAATTATGAGAATATAGCAACGTCGAATAAATGTTTATAGATGTCTAGATATTTGTTTGAAAAACCTTCCATCGCATTCCAGGTCCAGAACCTCGACGAGAACGGCATGAACCTGCTAATGAAGATGCTCGTGTACGACCCGTCCAAACGCATCAGCGCGAAGGACACGCGCCGGCATCGCTACTTCCGGGACGTGACAACGCCGCCCGGCCTAGAGTCCACACTCGCCTACATCCGGGCCAGTGGTGAAGAGTCACCCGCTAACAACAACTAGATTCTTTTGTGGTGTAGTTGTACGAAATAATGCACGTCGGTAATATTCGCTTATCATTTGTAGTTAAACGAACAAGATTTGAGATTATGTATATTTGAATCGCGTTTGTTCCCAACGAGTCACACCCTCAACTGTCAGTGTTACTCGTTGGGAGAAAAAATAAGAAAAAGTCCCAACCAGTCACACTTACTCGATGGGACAACTTTTTATTTTAATAGACAACTTGTTTCTTCTCAAAGAGTAACACCGTTTTGTAAAGCGAATAGGTAATCTAAGTGGAGTAATATTTTCCGATCAAATTAACTGAAAGTATAAAGTACCTAATGTGTTGCAGTGGCGAAGGGTCCGTATAACACGATTCCCATCGGCTTGTTTCGGAAATGGCATCCATACTATATTTATTTATTCCGTGCTCTTTGCTTTGTCAAACATTTCCATAAATCTCAATACGACAAATACACTTGGCTGACAGGGAGTTGCAAAGTACAAAATTTGCTTTTCTGAGTAAGGCGATTTTTTTGTCCGACTTCCCTTTTTAAAATGTTCACCCTTCGCCATTGTTGTGTTGGGTGAGTCATAATAACAACTTAGCATAGTTTGGTATCTCAAATTGCTTATACGCTTGGAAAACCGACACATAGTTGCTTTAGGTAACAGTGTTACTCGTGGGGCAGAAAAAAGTTGTCAATATAAATAATAAGTTGTCCCATCGACTAACAGTGTGACTGGTTGAGACTTTTCCGTAATTTTTCTCCCAACGAGTAACAATGTGACAGTTGAGGATGTGACTCGTTGGGAAAAACGTTGAATCATCGTTAACGTAGATATACTATAGAATTCCGATTATCGATCGTTCGCACTTGATGTGACGTCACGAAAGATCACACGCGAACAAGCTTTACTTCGGGCGGGCCATATAAGATCGTGCTGTGACCACAACAAATGGCAACGAGGTCTAGAATCAGTACGCTATTACCTTGTTACGTAGCTTGGGATACTATGTAGTTGAAAACCGACGTGATTATTATTAAATATCGACATTTAAACTCATGTATTTATTGTTGACTATATCGATGCTGGCGGTTTAATAAAGCCGGTATTTAATAATAATATGTATATTAGCTCACGCGAGTTTTAATATTACCGACGTGCATTATTTAATTAGTACTACTGCTTGGAGAATTTCATCAAACCGATAGTCTATGTCTACGTCTTTGTAAATATAATAAGTAGTCGAAGAAACCTAATTATAATTATGTTCGTTTTCACTAAGGAACAAGGTGCCTAATTAGGTAACACCTAATTTTCGTCAGCAAAGAGTTCCATTTGTAATGACGTAAATGTAGGTCACCTATCTAATTTAGGCGTCTCCTAAGGTTAGTGGAAACAGGCATTAGGGCGGTTTCACGTAGGAAACAGGTATCCGGTGCCTATCTACCGGCTTGCCGGTTACTAAAACCCAATATTGAGTTGAGTTAATTGTTGTTGAGTTGCAACAATTTGCGTTATTATCACTAGAGATTAATGAATTTTATCAAGGACAAAATCTGCTATGCATCAATTCACTTAATTTGCGCCATGGACATTAATAGTAAACGTGACGCAAGAAAAAAAAGTTTTATATTTTTCGACTGTAGTTTTCTGAAGAATAATATATAACGTTTAGTGATGTTTTGTGAAGTGAACTTTTCTAATTATAATTAAATGAATCAAATATTTAATCCAGAAAAAAAAATTGTAAACCTCAGTTTTCATGATATTTCATATTTAAAAAATTAATTTCTCCTGTATTATTCAACAGATTCGCTTGGTTTTTATACAGTAAAACAGGTATTATTGATACCTATTAAAATTGCAGTTCTTACGGCAAACACAGATAAAGAAATCTAAATAATATGCTTTTTTCACGAACGCGAGGCATTTCTGTCGTCGTAACTGCCAGGACGAAGAGCGTGCGATTGTAGACTAAAATACAACGTATTAAATGTTGTTTTCGCCGGATGTAAAATAATGTGTTTAATCTTGCCTATGCCATATCCTTAAGCTGTCGCACTGTCATGGCCGTTATGCATTTTACTTTTGGTGTCCGTGTTACGCGCGCTAATTAGCCCAGCGGGAATACTAATGAAATCAATTAATTTCGTAGTCAAGTTTTTTGTGGGTCTCCGGTGTGGTTATTTATTTATTGTACACTTTTGTAACTGATCTTGGTCGAGGACTAGATACTTGTAACTGACGTCAATAACTTAAAGGAAAAAAAGACGAACCACTTCCGCAAACGTTTATGCGTTAAAAGACGGTTATAACCGCATAAAGCATGCTTTGTGATTTTATAACAATTTCAACAATAGAAACAATTTTAAAACACGCTCTGCAAAAATAAAAATGGCATTTTCGTATTTTTATAAAAAGTATATACATTTTTTCTTAATTATATAATATATTGTATTATATTATAAAATGTATTATGTATTATAATATAATATAATAAATTATTTATTATATTATAATAGATTTATCATGCTTTTTTACCATATTTGAACAAATCAACGTTTGTAAAAGTAAATCGACGTTTTTTTTCTCTCCTTTAAGTTATTCACATCGCATACAAAATACTTACACCTCGACCAAGATCTGTTAGAAAACATTAAGGTCCTCTTCAAAATGGCTCTCTTATATTAAAACCGAAACAAGTGATTCGTGAATTAAACCCATTTCTATCGGACTGAATTTCGATACAGATTGTGGCGAATCTCCGTGCTTTCTTTTATGAGACAATCATATCGCGTTTCAACGTAGAAACTTGATTACGATCCTAATTGCCAACGTCTTTCTGTGTGTGGAACAAAACTCTGTTGCGTAAAAACACCATAACCATAATGCTGACTCAAAACAGATTTGCATGTCTTACCGAAGAGTGCATACCATGTTTTATTCAGCGTTGACTTATACATACACAGTATATCAGGTTTACGCGAGCCAGTCAACCGGTAGAAAGCACCTGTTTTAAACGTGGAAGCGCCCTTAGTCTATGACTGCATGTGCGATTGAATGTACAGATAGCGCGTGAGTTCATGTCCATCTTCATGCCCCGCCTTCACCCACCTCGCCGCATTAGTCTGCAGTCGAGTGTTGTCCTCGGTGGTTGTGACGCGCACTTATCGATACCGAAAATTAGTCGCTATTGAAAAGACGGACTAATGGAAAAAAAATACGATCAAGAAATTCGTAATTGAAGTCAGCGACAGCGAAGATATTGATTCCGACTCCACTCTGTCGGTTGTCTTTGCATCTGATAGAGTGATTAATTGCATTTAAAAAAATATTTTTCTCTATTAGTAATAAACGAGTAAGTAAGTACTTATCACATTTATTTTATTTCATAATTACCTTGAGTCACAATAAACCAAATTGACAGCTGTTGACAGAATCGGTAGTAATTATCGACATTACCATAATACACAGCACTACCGCATTCCTCAGGATGGACATGAACTCGCGCGCTTTCTATATAAGTCTCTTTGGGTGAAGTCTGATCGTATAATCATAAGTTAGATACTGTTAGAATTGGCATTTTTTTGTGGTTTAGGATTGAAGCTGCGTGTCGGGAATATTGGAATTGTGTGAAGTTTGTCTCTTCGTATAATTTATCGTATATTTGTGTATTGTTACTTTAGTATATTATATCCAGTATGTTTGCGTTATAAAGTTTTAGAGTTGCGGGTCATATTTTTGCGTTGGTCCTTACTTTCAAACTGAAACACACTAAAGAGGTGATTGAATGTCGCTAAAATATCACAATACATTTTTTGAAAACTTGTATTTTTTAGCAGTCAACTGACTAAATACAGAACTGAGAATCGAAAAATGCATTTTCTAAAGAAACGTGCTCACTAAACGCTACCCAATCTACAGTACAACTATTTCTAGTTTCAGAAGTTTTATATGCTAAGATAGTTGCCCTAAGTAAACTTCTATTGGGGTTCTCGTGTGAAATATTTTATTCGTCAAGAACATTTCTCTTTTTTGGTTTTGTTCGTTCGTCTAAACTTAATCAATGTTTTGTGCCAAATTGACTGTAATTAATGAATTATTACATGAGCATGTCGTGTTTCGAGTATAAAATAATTTGATGTTATGTAAATTTTAAATACGACTGATCGTAACCGAAAATTCGTCAAATATGTGTATATGGTGGCCTTATTCGTATGTAAATAATTGGTTGGGTCGATTAAATCTATACGTCTATTTTTTATTAATAAGAATAACTTTGTTTTGCCTCGTGTTTCCGTTACAATATTACCTTTCCAAATAAAACTACGTTGCCACAGAAGGGGGGAGGGGAGGTTCCAGGAAACTGCTACGGTAGGCTACGGGGGGGGGGGGGGGGGGGGCAGAAGAGGACAAATTGAAACTACGTGGTTTATGAACGTTCCCTAAGGAGGGAGAATGTTAGGCTAACTCATTTGCAAAAATTTTAAATAAAGTAAACTAAACAGAAAAATGTTTAGACTTATGTGTAGCAATAATACATTTTTATATACTTATACTTTTACACATAATTATATTGTATCCAATAAATAAACATCGCTTAACTTTAGTCACCCAACCAAATATAGTCTTCTGTAATATCGGGATATTCTCTGCGTACCTTTTGACATCGAATTTTGTACATTTTATACTAGTAGCATTTACAAGTGGAGAAATTTAGGTGTTGTTTCTGGAAGCAGATTTTTTGTGATTTTATGGTCGTCTCTAAAGAAAATGTTGTTTACATTAACATATGCTGTTTCCAAAACCACCGTCTGTTTTATTGGTGCTCTTTCCATACATACGATGTAATTCTATGGTCTGTATTGGTAGATTGTTAGTTGCTATAGATTATTTCATACAACCTCAGTTACAAGTATTATAACTAATGTAATAGGCAAAAGATCTATGGGCAAAACATTTAGTGTCTTAGTTGTAAATATTACCTATCTTTGAAAATATGAATCGAAACATTCATTTGCAGTGTATTTTGAAAGGGCCAATAGTTATAAAACCTAAGTGGCTTAATATCTGAGTCCTTCACATCTTGTGTATTGTTTTGATTTTAAATAATAAGGTACTTCTTTCTTTAGCTGTTAATTTAGCATTTTAATATATTTTAATTATTTAGTAAGCAAGTTTTTTATTTTTCTACGGTGATCCAAAAAGTTTAGATATTGGTGTCGATTCGGTGTGACACGACTTAACTTATTTGACAGGACTAAACTTAATATAAGCATTCTGTCTTTTTCTTACTGTATCGAAAAGACAAGGGCATGATGCTTAAAATAAGGTTTGTCCTGTCAAATAAGTCAAGTTGTGTTGCACCGAATCGACACCAATGTAAATGAACAGTGGTGGATTTAGCAGGAGGCTTGATCCTAGGGCGGCAAATTTGAGGACCACGTCTTTGTTTGTGCTATAATTAATAGTTAGTGCGGTAAGGACGCAATAGCTTACGAGGACAATTACGAAACAAGAGCGATAAGCGAGTGTTTTAAACGTCACGAGTAAGTTATTGTCGTTACCCACGTGTATCATACTACGTTTTTTAATGCATAGTGTGAGTAAATAAATGAAACTTAATTAAAACTATGCTAGAAATAAATTTCTATATTTTTAAACACTTGGCGATTTATCCATCGCAAGGAGATAACAAATTAAATTTATTTCACTGCGGTATAAAAAATCAGAAAAGTAATCTGGATGTGAGGAGCTCTGAACCGGGATTCGAGCCCGGGACCTCTGGCTTACCGGGCGGTTGCTCTACCAACTGAGCTATCCAGTTCTCGACATGACCTGCGAATTTACGCTTGTGCTTTCCCATACCGCAACGATATGTATAGGTACCCACTTAGTAGTGAGCCTCTTGGCGCCTAGAGGACGCTAGTGTATTCAAGACAAGTCTGAGACTATTATTTGCCCTAACGTCACCTGTTACAGCATCGGGTAGTTAAGAATACACATTACTCGTATCGAAACTATGATAGAAATACATTTCTATATTTTTAAACACTTGGCGATTTATCCATCGCAAGGAGATAACATATCATTGCGGTATGGGAAAGCACAAGCGTAAATTCGCAGGTCATGTTGAGAACTGGATAGCTCAGTTGGTAGATCAACTGCCCGGTAAGCGAGAGGTACCGGGTTCGAATCCCGGTTCAGAGCTCCTCACATCCTGATTTACTTTTCTGATTTTTCTATACCGCAGTGATATAAATTTAATTTGAAACTTAATTAAAGAAACAAACAATAAATACTCCAAATGAACATTATGCGAGCATTCTTTTTCTTTGCACGCAAGTTGCCAACTTGACAGAAATAAGCTGCTTTCAGTTTGATACGTTCGAAGGCTGCTTTCCGGTTGTCGTCCGACGATCAAACTGAACACATGGAATCAAGATACTTACGATGCTGATGTTTTTGTGCCTAATTTGGAGCCAAGTATTTGTGTAAAATCTAGGCCGTAGGTACAGTGCTTTTTGAAATCCAGAACCGCCCGCTATAAGGACTCTGAAAATCTTTCAACTTTGTTAATCTTTATTCTGATGTTGTTTTTCTTTGGTGCCTAAATATTATTTCCCTTTGTCCACAAAAATCCATTGGAAAGATCCATTGATGGATTTTTCTGGACTTTATGTCTACTTTAATCCTTTACATAGTTGGGTATACTCACTTTGGACCCAACTATGCTGGTTATGAAGTTTCAGGACGTGGTTGCTGAACGATCATCGTTCTAGCGAACCCACATATTTTGCGGCGTAGCATTAAAACTGTAAAATATTATAAGATGAAGTTTTGTATCCAGAATGCACAATGTTTGAGCAAAGTATGAGTATCGGAACCAAGTCAGTACCTGCTTTAGTTTTTGGGTTACTAAACTTTGGCCGCTTAAAGAATCTGTCTAGCGGTGTATAGAAACACTTCTACAGCCCACCTAATGTGGCACCTAAATCCTTAAGCATACAGAATTGGCTAATTCGGAGCTAAATCATGATATAAGTTAAAATCTTTTAGCAACTTACGGTCCGACGAACACTAATGCGAGGGCCACGGGCAACGACGCTCCAAGCGAATTCGCTATGCGCTGCAAGCGTCGCGTCGGCGTCAAGCACATAAAAAAATTGTTTAATCGACAACATTACAAATTAATAATTGGAGCAAAACTAAACACCATTTCGAGATATGGGCCTTCTGCGCATCATTTTTTTTTTTCAGAATTAAATCGTGATTAAATGAAGAGATAAACTAAAAATATGGTAAACACAGGATTTTAAAAACAGTTTCCTTCGCTTTAAGTTCATTTTGTTTAAAAAAAATCAACTGTCATATCATGTGACAGTGGACATAAACATGCCAAGCTTTTTTTTAATAATCCATTGGCAATGAACATCGACTTTTGAAATCCTCAGATGCGACTTAAGTCTTTTTAGAATGAGTGAATAAGAAAACATTAATTATGCAGGAAAAACGTAAAATAAAATAAAATAAAAAATACATCAGCTTCTTTTTTACCCAGCCGTTCAATATAGATATTAAAAACAAAATGGTTATCTAAAATGAAATGTTGTCGATTCGCTCTGCGCTCTGGGCATACAAAATGCAATTTTGTATGAGCTTGACGCCGACACTTGCAGCGCAGAGCGAATTCGCTTGGAGCGTCGTTGCCCATGGCCCTCGGGTAAGGGCGGGAAAAATTTAACAGCCTACTGGGAAAATGTGTAAATCCGTCACTGTAAATGAAACAAAAAGTTACGTATGAAATGTTGTGCTTTATTATTAATTCTAAGTATAAATAGGACAGATAGTAAAAAAATATTGACATATTTACAGGCTAAAGGTACCTTTGACGATCATAAAAATGGCATCTTATAAGTTTATTTTGAACTTACAAATATAAAACTAAATTATTATCTATTTTCGCCCATGGCTTTACCTATTTACTATACAAAATAACGTATTCTACTGAACGACTTACTTCAGAAATAACTATGACACTGACCAATGCTTTTTATACTTATATGACGTTGCCATAATTGATTGTTTTTTTTTATTGAAAACTTATAGTGAGCATTCCTTACATCCTATAGTTGATGTGATTTATTCACTCTAATTTTCGTCGCATGGCATTTAAGAAACATTCTTCAATTAAAAAAATCAATATATGTATAAGGTCTTGCAATAAGTGAAAATAATTCTAGGGTAGATCCTGTATCGTTCACTGATCAAATTCCAGAAGAAAAATTTTTTGCTAAATAATTTTGCAATTCCTCATATATTCCATGAAGTTTTCTTTAGGGTCATCAATTAAATGAGGTTCTATTATTTGACATTGTTAATTGAAAAAATCCATGTCTGTAAAAACCAGCATAGATAATTATGCCGTCGGAGAGTCGTGGTTTCGGAATATCATGATGTGCCTCGGCAGATCGTTCGAGACCATCGGCCTCGGATCGGACTTGGTCGTTAGTGCGAGTGAAATTGATATATATTGTTTATATCCATTTCGCACAGAGACACTTCTACATGCTTCTAATTCTACCCATAGACTTAGGATATACTGTATATCCTAGATTTATGACTTCTACCTAAACAGGGTGTGAAAGTATAAGTATAGTAAAAATAAAATATACCTTTAATTTTCACCAAAAATTCCATTATTTTTCCAAGCTATGGCCACGCCGCTCACCGGCCTCCCCACACACCTAATTGCACCCCGCAACCCGCACCCCTCATCCGAGTGGCCAGCGACCAGTGAGGGTGTTCACGCGATTAGTGTATTTTGAGTAAAGAAAATCGTCTTATTATGAGGTACTGGTACTTTATTTAGACATACCAGTATTTAAAATAATATCTTTACCGATCATACTAACACACCCTTAAAGGGTTTTTGCCTTTGCTTTTACACCCGGTATATCTATTTAACTCGCACTAACGACCAGGGTCCGATCCGAGGCCGTTGGTCTCGAGCGGATTGCCGACAGCGTCAGGCAATGTTTGCGCTAGATTTGTGACTGCACAAGTACAGTACCGTTTGCTCAAATAGTTCGCAGTACACTCGCACGCTATTTTAGAATGAACTCTGTGGATTACATTTTGAAATAATAAACCCTCGGGAGATATTGTGATCTGAATCCTCTAAACGTATCAATTACAAATGAAATAATCAAAGTTGTCAGATAAACATCTAATGCTGCCTTGTTTTTGGCGTATCAAGCGTGGAAACATTGAGCAAACAAACCATACATCGCGCATAATGGCGGGCGGTACTACCATGCGTTTTGGTCACGCCCGATACAGTCTGCAGCACGAAAGTCCAGCGATGACCGTTAATGTGCAGAAGTCAAAATTAAGTTGTCGTGGCGGAAGAAGCGGCGCGCGGGGCGGGCGTACGTACTCATGCGTAAGCACTGATTGGCTCCCCGAATGTACTCATGCACAGCTATACCTTCCACGTTTCGTTCTCCGCTAGACTTTAGTGCCGCAGATAGTCGTCCAAAAACTCACACCGGGTTGGGTTCGTACCCCGGGTTCCAACACTAAACCGTTCAAAAATCAATACGGGTCGCGAGTCGCGACACCGACCGTTCAAAAATAGCAGTGTCGCTACACCGGTGTCGAATGTTTCATTCAACACCAACTCTGAGCAGGGTTCGCAAGGTTCGTGTAGAGACGTCAAAATTACAGTTATAATTCAATACGAAATCTATTGGAGATATGTGGAATGACGTTTGGAGTGTAGCAACTCGGCCAAACCCGTTCAAAAACTCAGCGTTGCAACCCCGGTGTACTTATACCCTGGGGTTCTTTAATGAACGCACTTCTGACTGTACACGTTACCGACAGCATAAAATATTTTGTATTAGAAATTGTGGTTCCTGTCATAAGCCGTAGTAGGCCAACTGTAGGTAGTCTAGTGATGTATGGTGTAGACGGCGGGGTGCGGCGGCTGCTGCAGAATGATCCGGTGCGCGACCTGTCCCAGCTCTTGCTGGCCGAGACCGGACACCGCGACTGTGCCTGGCTGGAGCTGTACACAATCAACTAGTTAGACTATCCGGGTTTACTAAAACATGCTCAGAAAATTAGAAAATAATTTAATACACATAGCATATCGTCACGACATGAATCAGAGGTATGAATCATGTGTCAGCCTAGAGGTGTTCCCGAGTGTGAAATGCAAGTAAAAGACCTCAACCGGTACACCCGCGTTTCACCGACGATTATTACCTCCCAACGTGATGGGTGGTGAGCCCTAACGCCGTACTTCGGGCACAAGTACACGCTTTTTTTAGTCCATACAGGTTTCCTTACGATGTTTTCCTTCACCGTTCAGCAAGTGGTAAGTACAATATTAGGTAAGAGCACTATGTACATAAATTCGTAAAAACACATTGCTGACTGCCCGACAGGGAATGGTTCTCAAGATTGAGAGGCCAGCGTTCTAACGAAACTTAAAAAGAAGTGAATATGCAGGTATCAAACAACAATCTACTGATCATACGTAACAACCTTCCTAAAGAAACATACTGAAAATATCTATTTTACTTTTCCTTGCTAATTTTGAAATACAGTGAATTTTGTGCGAACAGATCCAATGTTTTTTTTTATTTCCCATTGTATGTCTCTCTTGAAAATCTGTTCAGCACTCGCGACTTTGAATTTAATATCAAGGGCCCATAATACCTCAATTCGCAGTCCTGCTCTAACGCTTCTACTTTTCAACGGTCTATCCTACCCTAATCAGATGCCGCGCACACAAAAACATCAGTTATTTTGAAATCGCGGCTACACTAGTGGTTTTTTCATTTTTATGGAACAGTCAGCAGCTGCTTTATACTAATATCAGTTATATTGTGCAAAGTTTCAGATCTAATTTAAAGGATTCATTGAATGCTATCGGTTTATTGTATGGTTTGGATTGGAGGTAACTTTGTAATTTTTTTCTATCGAGAAAATTTAATGGAATTAAGTTTACACAAAAGCATTGACATAGCATTAGTCCTCAACTTTATCATATATCAATTTCAGAGTGATTGTTGCAGTATTTGTTGGTATAAAACAGGATCAGTGA
Organism: Ypsolopha scabrella; assembly: GCA_910592155.1. Taxonomy (NCBI): domain Eukaryota; kingdom Metazoa; phylum Arthropoda; class Insecta; order Lepidoptera; family Ypsolophidae; genus Ypsolopha; species Ypsolopha scabrella. Next base: position 8,438,761 of record OU342980.1, on the reverse strand, counting down.
AGCGAAGTGAGGTATTAACACCCTTAACGTCTTAGTTTGATTCTCCACGAAAGTTTGAAATATTATGATTTTAAGTAACTGGGTATTTAGGCCGCAATAGAGAACCCCCCAGTTCGTATTTGAATCAAAAATGAAAGAAACTAAGATAATTTGAACGTTTGATGTGTTACCTGCAGGATGTTTGGCAACATGGTTTGACACGACGATGTTGCAACATGTAATTGTTGCTGTTGCACCTGCTGTACGCCCACCGCCTGCAATCAAACAGAAACGTCTTATCGTCAAATTTATACTGGAGACTCGGTAAGTGGCCAAGGTTCAATGACCCTGTTTGCGAAATACGAAAAATGCTTTTCTGTGCCTCTGTACTTGCTCAAGAACAACCTCGACTCAATTTGTATAGGGGTCCAAACTTTATATTGCGTATTACACAGAAAGGGTCATTGAACCTTGGTCCTGACCATTTACCGAGTCTCTAGTATGAACTTGGCTGTATAAACAAAGTCACCTTATATAAACAAGCAAAAGGAAATTATCGTTTGATTGAAAACCTTTTTTTTCTCAAAGGTACTGTATAACGTGTCTACCAGTGTCTACTATCCTTGAATTCCATTATCCTTAGTCTCACTTTTGCGTATCGCACTCCATATAAGTTTGTCGCGTGTGATTGCGTTTGTTTATTTCCTCTGCTCGCACGCTTACGTGCAGAAATGAAGCTTGAGGTAGCGGCATTCTCAAATTACCTATAGTTATCTAACTTACATGAATTTGTATAGGTTGATGTTGAGGGTGTATCTGTATCGTTTGCACTTGAAGTTGTTGCGGCTGTTGCTGCAACAAAAACATTATAGTTTGTCATTCCTTGCAAAATACTCCCGGGGCTGAGGCTAGGTACTTCCACTTTTCGATATTAAGCTAATGATAGTTCAGACTGGTGACGGCAGCGGCGTCACTGGTACACGGGTTTCGGCACCGCGCTCACCAACCCGCCTGCCCAGCGTGTGTGAGTATGGGCATTTCTTCCAGGACGACGGCCTAGAGTGGCGAAATCCTGGAAAGGCCTATACAGGTTGTAAATGCAAAGTCGAGAATCCCTTTAGGATGTGAAAGTATAGACGATTCTGTTGCCATTACGAGAAAAGAATATATACCTTGAATTTTCACCAAAAATTCCATCATTTTTCTAAGCTATGGCTACGCAGCTCACCGGCCTCCCCACACACCTAATTGCACCCCGAAACCCGCACCCCTCATCCGAGTGGCCAGCGACCAGTGGGGGTGTCCACGCGATTAGTTTATTTTGAGTAAAGAAAATCATCTTATTATGAGGTACTGGTACTTTATTTAGAGATCCCAGTATTTAAAATAATATCTTTACCGATCATACTAACACACCCTTGAAGGATTCTTGCCTTTGCTTTTACACCCGGTATGTCCAGCAGTGGACGAAACAGGCTGGTGGATGGATGTATGGATAGTTAAATTGACTTATTTTAATTATAGATACTAACGATTAATAGCGGTCATTGGCGAGGATGATATGATCGCTATTTGTGGCGAGTGCGTTTGGCGGGAGATTTTACCGAACGAGCCAGAGGGCAGGGTGTACCTGCTCACAACGACGGAGGGCGGAATGGCGCGTTGTGAACGCAGCTGACTACTCGCCACTCTTACCTCCCGACGCCTGCAGAACGCGGATGGATTGGACATTATCACAGATGGGAAACAATTCTGTTTTTAAGGTTCCGTAACCAAAGGTTAATCAACGAGACCCTATTACTAAGGAAGCGTTTCAGAACGTGCGATCATAGTGCGAAATTTCACTCGTTTATTAGAAAGAGACAGATCTATAAAGGAGCATGAGAAACAAAAATCAGATTGCACCAATCAGAAATTCGCATCACTCCGAGTGAAATTCACTCGTTTCCAAACTCCGCTGTCCGTCTGTCTGTCCGTCTGTCACCAGGCTGTATCTCATGAACCGTGATAGTTAGACAGTAGAATTTTTTACAGATGATGTCTGTTGCCGCTATAACAACAAATAGTGAAACCGGCAAAGTGTGAGTCGGACCTGTATGGGAAATGATTTTTTTGCCGTTTTTATAGATAATGCTACGGAACCATTCGTGCGCGAGTCCGAGTCGCACTTGGCCGGTTTTCTTATAGTGTGGATGATCGAAGTAAAATTATTGAGCGGCGCGGTTCTGATGACGTCATCTGCATTCTTCCGGCTAAATGCCATGCGAAATACACGCGAATGATGGCCAGTATTTTTCGGAAACTAATTTCCCTGACCTTTTTCGGTTTTCCGGAAACTGACTGCCATTTGCGGTGGGGAGGTGAGCTAGATCAGCAAATTTGTTTCGTATGTTGGGTCTGAATGCTGTTTCGACTTTAGGGCGAAACGTTTCGACGTTTTGCACCGAGCAAAATGCACAACTTAATGATTGATTTTCTTATTATTGTTTAAAAAATTCTAAATAAATGTGATTTATGGCATTTCGCGACCATAGTTCAATGTCAATTAGGCTTTTCTACCAAAATTGTGTAATTGTATGCATTACGTTGTAAATGAATGTCCAACCAACATAAAACACGCTTTTAAGTTTGTGTGGACATTCACGCTAATTATAATCCATAAAATGACGCAATTCTGCTAAAAACCCCTGATAATTATCAAACAATAATCGCAAAATAAGATTAAACTATTTTATTTCATACATTTTATTAAAAAATAAGATAAACAAACATAAGTTATGCATTTTGCACTGAGCTCGAAACGTTCCCCGCCTTAGTCGAAACAGCATTATTACCGATTAGACAAGACTAAGATAAGCTTCGTATACTACTTACAGTATTGACTTGTTGCTGTGTTTGTTGGAGTTGCAGCGACTGGACGGATGATATCACAGGGTAGGCCTGCTGAGCGCCCTGTAACAATGTCAGATATTAACCTACATACAATCCGCAATCGCCCCGCAATCTCCGCACAACCGCTCCGTCCGAACAACTTCGTTAGACAACTGCAAGGATTTTAAACTGTGCTATTAGGGTTACGTACTCGGCTAGGCAATGCAAAACCGGCCGAAATTATAACCCGGTTTTTTTTCGAGTTTCATATCAAAAAACCCGGTTTTCGGTAGAACCGGTTAAGGTGATATGTGAATTTTTCAACGGTCACTGTTACTTCATGCGGAACGACTCACAGTGCGAGAGGGAAGAAAATGCAATATATCGGTTTTAAATTAATATAAAATTAACTAAAATAGTTCTCGAAATTTCACATTCACAAAATTTAGATATTGTTAAAATCTATCTAATAAAATATCGTCCAGGTCTATATGTTATTCCTATTTCGTATACTACGAAAAAAAGTGTAGAAGAAAACCTCATTTCAATAGATAATTATTTATATCGAGCGAAAGTTCTGCAATCGCGTTTCTGTATTCAAAAAAACTAGAAAAGGTACCCATATTTATATACTAATTTATCAAATTAATGGCTTTTTCTGAAAATGAGGTAAATAACCTCAAAAAGTGCCGATTTTAGTGAGATAGCGCCCAAAAAAATTTTTTTTTAATTATTTGGACAAATTACATTTTTGAACTGCACGTAAAATTCAGGCCACCTACATCTTGCATCTTCGCAATTTTTAAATACAAACGTACATAAGTATTTAAAGGAAAAATATATTTAAAATTTCATCGGAAATGCAGAGATTTGTAAAAGGTTTATTTGCTTTATAAGCTTAAGCTAAGTTGGTACAGTTATTTTACTACAATAATAATCAAATCAACAGCAACCGAACATGAACTAATGAAATAAAATCAAAGGGTAGTCATAAAAAAACAAAATGAACATAATAAACTCTTAAATTATGAACTTTCAGTTTTAAAATGAAACGATAACAGTCTCAATAGCGTCCGACAATACTCGTAGTACAGTTCAGAAACAAAAGGAAATTCGTGATGCTTTCCGGTTTTCTAGCTATTCTATTATATTCATTTTATGTATCGTGTCAGCATTTGAAGTTTAGAGTAAGGAAAATGATTTACCTGCGGCACGTGCTGCGCGTGAATCAGCTGTTGCACACCGCCGACCTGCAAAACAGCTTGTTGCAGCTGTTGCTGTTGGTGGTGCTGATGGTGTTGCTGAATCTGCACCTGTTGCTGGTGTTGCTGTTGAACCTGGACCTGCTGTTGTTGCACCTGCTGCTGCACCTGCTGTTGGACTTGTTGCTGGACCTGTTGCTGTTGAACTTGTTGATGTTGTTGAACTTGTTGTTGTTGAACTTGTTGTTGTTGAACTTGTTGTTGTTGAACTTGTTGTTGTTGGACTTGTTGCTGTTCTTGTTGCTAGAGGGTAAAAAATGTATATTGTTTATGGATATTGTTTAAGTAGATTAAGAACCGACCAGTAGAATATAAAATTGATTGAAGTACCAAAAAATTGTACTGTCGAGAGGAAAAGGTAAGTCAAAGTTTTTTTTTATATATGGAGTAAATGGACAGGTAGCGGCAGTAAAAACCACACAAAAGTTTAGTTTCATATGAAGTTGGCCATTGATTATTGCACCTTCATTTACTGCTATTACATACATACATACTGACGCCCGTCGCAGAGGTGTAAGCAGAAACTACAGATTTCCATCTGCTACGATCTTGACACACCTCCTTTGCTTCTACATCCATCAATCTTGTCATGCAAGCTCTTCTATTCCGGGTACTTTTTACTTTGTCCTTCTTCAGTACGTCACCAATTATTTCCTATTACATAAGCAAAACTAAAACAAATTTACATTTACCTGCACATGCGTCAACATATGCTTCTTCAGTGTATGCATGTACATATAAGACTTCATACACACTCCGCACTTGTACCGCTTGAGTACCGCGGTGCCGCCGGACCGTTCCGTTTGTTGCACTATCACTTCCTGTTGCGACTGTACTTGATTCTGGAAGTATATATGGTGACATTAGTTGACATAGCCAAATTCATACCGGAAACTCGGTGGTAAGTGATCTGCCAAGGTTTAATGATCCTTTCTGTCGAATACGCAAAATAAAATTTACGTAGATCCTTTATAAAAATTCAGTCGAGGTTGTTAATTAATTATTTTTCGTGTTTCGGATACATACATATATGTATGTATATGTATATCGTGACCAAATCAAAATCAAATCAAATTATATAACAATACAACATTAACATTGATACAGTGAATACATAATATAAATAATGTATGCGACAAGTTGTAGAGGCGATCTTTTCGACGGACCCAAGACAAAGCAGAGCTTGAAACACGGCCCATAAAACGATTAGCTTTAGTTACTAGTTCTCAGTTTGATTAGACCACGGTTGATATCATTAAACTATAACGAAAACTCGTGCCTTATGAAGTAAATAGAGTACCTGATCGTGCGTCGACTGGCCCTGGCTATCTTCGGGCGGAGTGTCGGCGACCCTCGCCTCCTCACTTTTGCTCGGTTGCTCCGACCCGCTCTCCGAGTTGGACTCGGTTTCGTTCTTCTGTTGGTGCGTCTTCAGGTGCTTCTTGTATGACCTTGATTCTACGTACGCTGTAACAGATATGGGGGTTATCAATTTTGGCTCGACAGTTATTAGTCGGGACATCAAACTGCTAAAAATTATAATAGGGCGTGGCACAAAAAATAGAAGTGATATTTCGAAGGATTTGGTTCGGTTTCAAAACGTTTAAAATTTAACGGTGCAGCGCAAAGCGCGGTTCGAACCCGCCTCCTCAGAAATAATAGGCTGAAAAATAAAGACTTCTCTTATGTCACTTAGAACTTCTATGATCCGCTTGCCCGGCGGGGTGATTACGTGGCGGAACTGAACCTCTGTTCGCAGAACTCGCACCCGAACAGTTTCTCTCCCGTGTGCTTCGTGGAATGTACGCGAAGTTCCCAGCAGTGGATGAACCAGGCTGATGGATGGGATCTCTAAATTAGTAGAGGAATGAATGATACAACGTAGTGACTCACACTTGCCGCACACGTTGCACTGGTGCTTCCTCTCGCCAGTGTGGTGCCGCCTGTGCACCGCCAGGTACGAGGCGGAACTGAACCTCTGTTCGCAGAACTCGCACCCGAACAGTTTCTCTCCCGTGTGCTTCGTGGAATGTACGCGAAGTTCCCAGCAGTGGATGAACCAGGCTGATGTATGGGATCTCTATATTAGTAGAGGAATGAATGATACAACGTAGTGACTCACACTTGCCGCACACGTTGCACTGGTGCTTCCTCTCGCCAGTGTGGTGCCGCCTGTGCACCGCCAGGTACGAGGCGGAACTGAACCTCTGTTCGCAGAACTCGCACCCGAACAGTTTCTCTCCCGTGTGCTTCGTGGAATGTACGCGAAGTTCCCAGCAGTGGATGAACCAGGCTGATGGATGGGATCTCTATATTAGTAGAGGAATGAATGATACAACGTAGTGACTCACACTTGCCGCACACGTTGCACTGGTGTTTCCTCTCGCCAGTGTGGTGCCGCCTGTGCACCGCCAGGTACGAGGCGGAACTGAACCTCTGTTCGCAGAACTCGCACCCGAACAGTTTCTCTCTCGTGTGCTTCGTGGAATGTACGCGAAGTTCCCAGCAGTGGATGAACCAGGCTGATGGATGGGATCTATATATTAGTAGAGGAATGAATGATACAACGTAGTGACTCACACTTGCCGCACACGTTGCACTGGTGTTTCCTCTCGCCAGTGTGGTGCCGCCTGTGCACCGCCAGGTACGAGGCGGAACTGAACCTCTGTTCGCAGAACTCGCACCCGAACAGTTTCTCTCCCGTGTGCTTCGTGGAATGTACGCGAAGTTCCCAGCAGTGGATGAACCAGGCTGATGGATGGGATCTCTATATTAGTAGAGGAATGAATGATACAACGTAGTGACTCACACTTGCCGCACACGTTGCACTGGTGTTTCCTCTCGCCAGTGTGGTGCCGCCTGTGCACCGCCAGGTACGAGGCGGAACTGAACCTCTGTTCGCAGAACTCGCACCCGAACAGTTTCTCTCTCGTGTGCTTCGTGGAATGTACGCGAAGTTCCCAGCAGTGGATGAACCAGGCTGATGGATGGGATCTATATATTAGTAGAGGAATGAATGATACAACGTAGTGACTCACACTTGCCGCACACGTTGCACTGGTGTTTCCTCTCGCCAGTGTGGTGCCGCCTGTGCACCGCCAGGTACGAGGCGGAACTGAACCTCTGTTCGCAGAACTCGCACCCGAACAGTTTCTCTCCCGTGTGCTTCGTGGAATGTACGCGAAGTTCCCAGCAGTGGATGAACCAGGCTGATGGATGGGATCTATATATTAGTAGAGGAATGAATGATACAACGTAGTGACTCACACTTGCCGCACACGTTGCACTGGTGTTTCCTCTCGCCAGTGTGGTGCCGCCTGTGCACCGCCAGGTACGAGGCGGAACTGAACCTCTGTTCGCAGAACTCGCACCCGAACAGTTTCTCTCTCGTGTGCTTCGTGGAATGTACGCGAAGTTCCCAGCAGTGGATGAACCAGGCTGATGGATGGGATCTATATATTAGTAGAGGAATGAATGATACAACGTAGTGACTCACACTTGCCGCACACGTTGCACTGGTGTTTCCTCTCGCCAGTGTGGTGCCGCCTGTGCACCGCCAGGTACGAGGCGGAACTGAACCTCTGTTCGCAGAACTCGCACCCGAACAGTTTCTCTCCCGTGTGCTTCGTGGAATGTACGCGAAGTTCCCAGCAGTGGATGAACCAGGCTGATGGATGGGATCTATATATTAGTAGAGGAATGAATGATACAACGTAGTGACTCACACTTGCCGCACACGTTGCACTGGTGTTTCCTCTCGCCAGTGTGGTGCCGCCTGTGCACCGCCAGGTACGAGGCGGAACTGAACCTCTGTTCGCAGAACTCGCACCCGAACAGTTTCTCTCCCGTGTGCTTCGTGGAATGTACGCGAAGTTCCCAGCAGTGGATGAACCAGGCTGATGGATGGGATCTCTATATTAGTAGAGGAATGAATGATACAACGTAGTGACTCACACTTGCCGCACACGTTGCACTGGTGTTTCCTCTCGCCAGTGTGGTGCCGCCTGTGCACCGCCAGGTACGAGGCGGAACTGAACCTCTGTTCGCAGAACTCGCACCCGAACAGTTTCTCTCTCGTGTGCTTCGTGGAATGTACGCGAAGTTCCCAGCAGTGGATGAACCAGGCTGATGGATGAGATCTATATATTAGTAGAGGAATGAATGATACAACGTAGTGACTCACACTTGCCGCACACGTTGCACTGGTGTTTCCTCTCGCCAGTGTGGTGCCGCCTGTGCACCGCCAGGTACGAGGCGGAACTGAACCTCTGTTCGCAGAACTCGCACCCGAACAGTTTCTCTCCCGTGTGCTTCGTGGAATGTACGCGAAGTTCCCAGCAGTGGATGAACCAGGCTGATGTATGGGATCTCTACATTAGTAGAGGAATGAATGATACAACGTAGTGACTCACACTTGCCGCACACGTTGCACTGGTGCTTCCTCTCGCCAGTGTGGTGCCGCCTGTGCACCGCCAGGTACGAGGCGGAACTGAACCTCTGTTCGCAGAACTCGCACCCGAACAGTTTCTCTCCCGTGTGCTTCGTGGAATGTACGCGAAGTTCCCAGCAGTGGATGAACCAGGCTGATGGATGGGATCTCTATATTAGTAGAGGAATGAATGATACAACGTAGTGACTCACACTTGCCGCACACGTTGCACTGGTGTTTCCTCTCGCCAGTGTGGTGCCGCCTGTGCACCGCCAGGTACGAGGCGGAACTGAACCTCTGTTCGCAGAACTCGCACCCGAACAGTTTCTCTCCCGTGTGCTTCGTGGAATGTACGCGAAGTTCCCAGCAGTGGATGAACCAGGCTGATGGATGGGATCTCTATATTAGTAGAGGAATGAATGATACAACGTAGTGACTCACACTTGCCGCACACGTTGCACTGGTGCTTCCTCTCGCCAGTGTGGTGCCGCCTGTGCACCGCCAGGTACGAGGCGGAACTGAACCTCTGTTCGCAGAACTCGCACCCGAACAGTTTCTCTCTCGTGTGCTTCGTGGAATGTACGCGAAGTTCCCAGCAGTGGATGAACCAGGCTGATGGATGGGATCTATATATTAGTAGAGGAATGAATGATACAACGTAGTGACTCACACTTGCCGCACACGTTGCACTGGTGCTTCCTCTCGCCAGTGTGGTGCCGCCTGTGCACCGCCAGGTACGAGGCGGAACTGAACCTCTGTTCGCAGAACTCGCACCCGAACAGTTTCTCTCCCGTGTGCTTCGTGGAATGTACGCGAAGTTCCCAGCAGTGGATGAACCAGGCTGATGGATGGGATCTCTATATTAGTAGAGGAATGAATGATACAACGTAGTGACTCACACTTGCCTCACACGTTGCACTGGTGCTTCCTCTCGCCAGTGTGGTGCCGCCTGTGCACCGCCAGGTACGAGGCGGAACTGAACCTCTGTTCGCAGAACTCGCACCCGAACAGTTTCTCTCCCGTGTGCTTCGTGGAATGTACGCGAAGTTCCCAGCAGTGGATGAACCAGGCTGATGGATGGGATCTCTATATTAGTAGAGGAATGAATGATACAACGTAGTGACTCACACTTGCCGCACACGTTGCACTGGTGCTTCCTCTCGCCAGTGTGGTGCCGCCTGTGCACCGCCAGGTACGAGGCGGAACTGAACCTCTGTTCGCAGAACTCGCACCCGAACAGTTTCTCTCCCGTGTGCTTCGTGGAATGTACGCGAAGTTCCCAGCAGTGGATGAACCAGGCTGATGGATGGGATCTCTATATTAGTAGAGGAATGAATGATACAACGTAGTGACTCACACTTGCCGCACACGTTGCACTGGTGCTTCCTCTCGCCAGTGTGGTGCCGCCTGTGCACCGCCAGGTACGAGGCGGAACTGAACCTCTGTTCGCAGAACTCGCACCCGAACAGTTTCTCTCCCGTGTGCTTCGTGGAATGTACGCGAAGTTCCGCGCGGGACGTGCAGCCTTTGAAGCAGACTGGACACACGTATCTGAGGTAAAACATCTTTTTTTTAGTTTGTGTAACTTATATATGGTATCATCATTATCAGCACCTAGACAAAATAGTTTATTTTATTTTATCCCAAGACATTCTTATTTTGATTAGGTAGTAAAGCTGATTTTGAAGGTTTAATTTTAAGCTATGAAACTTACTACAAAACTTAATTTTAAGTGACAGCGCTATATTTTGCTATTTTGAAGGGCACACTAACTAAAATTAGCAAGTCTTTTACACACTCTTAAATTGAATTCACAAATAAAATCAGATAAATAGACTACAGATTCGAATTCAACATTTTGGGATCCAACATTTTGACATTTAGGAGACAGAAAGGAATTTTTATTCCCGTTTGTCCCCACAATTGCTGGTAATTTCATTCGGTCAGTATGGAAAGCTTATATATTTCTACTTCTGATATTTAATAACAACTTGATAACTAGCTCGAGCAATTCGACATGACTGAATACCAAGTAGTTATACCCATAGTGCATATTACACTACAAAGAATTGACAAACACAAATCTGCTGTAATATGATCAGATAGTACGATGCCTCTATCCTCTTATTATTTTTACCTATTGTATTTTAAATATCAACTTAAATGGCTACATTAAGCTAAATAATTCGGTATTCATGTCATGAAGAGATGTTTTAAAGGTTAGGTACTGAGGTGACCTCTTGTTCCCCGTGTGCGTGACCATGTGGTTGTTCCTGGCGGAGGAGGTGGTGAACCGCGCGGAGCACACCTTGCACGAGTACGGCTTCTCGCCCGTGTGCGTGCGCCGGTGGTAGATCAGCGCCGACTGCTGCGCAAACTTGCGCTCGCAGAACGGACACTCGAACGGCTTCTCGCCTGGGAACGGGATTGGACTACAATTATACCGGGTGGATATGGGCTGCTATGTTTAAAGGAAACCAAATACTCTATTATTTAAGCTGTGTGTGTCTTTTAATTTACTTTCTTTTTGTATTTTGTTTTTATTTTTAAGTGCATGTTTGTTGGCAGCGAATAAATGATTTATTATCTTATCTTATTTATCATACTGAACAAATTTCCATAAGAAGCAGCAGCAGACAAAACGATTTTTTCGTTTTTAGATGGAATCCATAGCTATGGAGCGTTAAATAATACCAAGAAGCCGGGTTTCGTTCCAAACGAAATGATAAAGCTAGCAGGATGAAAGAGATACACTGACCTCTATTACTAGACAAGTTCCCTGGACGGGCAAAATAACAGTTCTTTTGAGTGCCGATTCAAAGCCCCACCAAGCGACCGGGAATTAAAGTTGACACAATAGAAACGTCATTATCACTCGTCGCTCACTGCAGCTATTAGCGCAAAAATAGCGGTAATCAAATTGCTTCATTAACACGTTGTCAATAGCCAGTCCAGCGTACTTGTATTAATAGACGTGTGTGGATTATAGAAAACTGTCTGAGCAGGATTGACTGAAGCTAGAACGCAGTCTATCCCGCTTACTCGCGAAGGTTTGTTCCCTTCACCCGAAACGGAACCGTTCTCGTAGAGTTTGCGCCAAACTTTTAGACGGCTGAGTGAAGAAGACGGATAGAGAGAAATAGATGACAGAGATAGATGAAAGAGAGAGATAGACAGAGACGAACTATAAGCCGCGATTACACCATCCGATTTATCGGAATCCTAACTAGGGAAGGATTGGACTTAGGACAGTGTAATCGCGTTTAGGACGGCATGTTTCTTCGCGCATCCTAATTAGGATCCTAGTTAGGATGCCGATCAATCGGATGGTGTAATCGCGGCTATAAACGTACCTGTGTGCACCCTCATATGGGCATTCAGCTTGGAGACCTCATAGAACCCCTTATTGCAGACAGTACAGACGTGGTTCCGAATGCCGCGGTGTTTCTTCATGTGCTGACACAGCGTCGAGTGGCGGCGGAACGTTTTACCGCACTCGTTGCATTTTAGCGGCTTCTCTCCAGTGTGCAGGCGGAAATGGACCTGAGATGTACATTTTACTTGTTAAATAAGCTATTTACCCGCGGCCCGATTTTCTCTTTGTTTTACTTGAAATTGTCACAGCGCAACTCTCCTTAGCTGTCTATAGCGCAATGATACTATATCCCCGAAATCCTTTCTTGAGAAAGTAACCCTAGTTAACAGTGAACCGTATCAAAATCCGTTCAAAGGTTCTAAAATTACTCGTATATAAGCGAATAAGTCTAATATTACTGCTTAGCTTGCGTTACTTAAAGCAAGCTGAGCATCCTCAAATCTGTAAAAATCACATTAAGGGGCTATGTATATTTTTTTTGTCACTCTCACTCCAAGTGAAAAAACGCGCAGTGCGAGAGGGGCGGTTTCAGCGCAAAAGAGAAAAAAGTAAGTTTTTTTATTTTATAAAAAAAACTAAAATACTTAGCAAAATTTCCAAAATTAAATATATAGATAACCCACCTAATAAAATATGTTTGAGTTCTGTACATGATCTCTATCTCTCAAACGAGGAGAAAAAGTGTGTTTGAAGACTTCATTTCATGAATTATTTCTATCGAGGAAAATTTATCCAAACGTGTTTTCCAAAATCAAAACCCTAGATTATATAGTGAAAATGCATACACCAAAAATTCATTACAATTTTCCATTTACTTGATGAAATACACAGAACCAAAGCATCCGTATATTTTTTTTACAGCGCCTTAAAATCCGTTTAGTGGTTCTCGATGGCAGTATCGGGCAGACAGAGGATAGATATAGAGGATAGTCCTGGGTACCTAGCATAGTAGGCCATAATCGAGCTTTGACAGCTAGAAATACACAGTCTGTCTCTCTTTAGGTAGATCAACAGAGTGAGACAGGGCACTGTATCAAGTGCTATCGAGCTCGATATGGTTTGCTATGCTAGACTAGCAGAGAGAGGTTGCATTTTACATGTACCGAGAGATTTAAAAAAATACTCCCATGCAATCACTAACTTCAAAAACGGTTTTACAAGTTATACAACGTTGTTTGTCAGTATGGCAAAAATCAATGTAATTCAATATTTTATTGTAACAACGCGTTTCTCCGCTGTGATTGGTCCAATTTGTGGTCACGCCGCTTATGTAGGGTGACTTTCGTTTATGTAGTCAAATTCATACTGGAGACTCGGTAAGCGGTCAGTACCAAGTTTCAATGATCCAGTTTGAGAAATACAAAATTTTTTTTTGTGTCTGTACTCGTTCAAGAACAACCTCTACTCAACTCAATTAGTATAGGATGTATAAATATTATTTTGCTTATTTCTCAGAAAGGGTCATTGAACCTTTGAACTTACAGTCTCCAGTATGAACTACGCTATATAAACGAAAGTACATAACTTTAAATAATTTCAAAAAAGTATTTTTTGAGGGACGATTAATTGACACCCCACATGAATTTTTAAACATGATCATGAAGTAAGGCATCCTAATTTTCAACCCGTTGACATTTTTTACTAACACTTGTTATTTTCAGCCGCAGTGCCGCATGTTACATATTAACGATGTTACAAAATAGCTTGAACTGCAAGCAATAGTAATATTTAGTTTAAATCATAGACGTAAGTAATAATTATATGTCTGTGGTTCAATAAATAGAAAGGAAAAAAAGAGGCCGTCACTATAAAAAAAATACACAACTCTTTATGGCTGTTGTTGGAACTTTACGAAATGCCACTCGACACAAGATGGCAGAACATGCGAAACACTGCGGATCTGCTTTATCGACAACATTCGTGTTTTTTCCGTCGTAATGTTGGTATTATGCATATCCACCTTTAGTTCATCAAAACGTCACTGGAGGCAGCACTGTCAGTGTTTTAGTTTTGAAAAATAGATAGCAGCACTTAAAAATGGCCAAGTAATAAGATTAAATAAAAAAATATATACAATTGACAAGTTTTATCATATTTTTGTACACGCAATATTTATTGAATTTCTAAATATGGGATTTGATTATTACGGAATCTTGGGAGTGAAACGGTCGTGCAACCAATATGAAATAAAAAGGGCTTACCGTAGACTAGCCATCAAATACAACCCCGATAGATACGAACAAGATGACAATATGAGAAACATATTCAGCCTTATCGGCGAAGCTTACGAAGTTCTTGTGGACCATCAGAGAAGGCAAATTTACGACCAATATGGAGAGGAAGGACTTAAAAGAGGCGTCCCAGGACCTAAAGGGTTTATAGAGCCATACTGCTATCACGGCGACCCAACGAGGACTTATAGGGAATTCTTCGGCACGGCAAACCCTTACACCGATCTTCTTGATTATTACGAGAACCCGCCACCAATGTTCGAGTCAGTCCTGGGCAAAGGATACAAAGAAAAGGACGCAGATATTGTCAGACCGCTATCTCTATCACTCGAAGAGGTCTTCAGAGGTTGTCTCAAAAAAATGAAGATCCAAAGATTAGTTTTTACAGACGAGACTTGCTCTGAACTAAAACTTCGTGAAAAAGTTCTTTCCATACCCATAAAGCCTGGAGTGTATCCGAGCACCGAAATTAAGTTCTTTGAAGAGGGCGACCAAGGACCGACTAAAATCCCAGCTGACGTTATTTTTATAACAGAAGATAGACCCCACGAAAAATTCGTCAGGTCCGGTCTAAGCGACCTTCTCACTGTTGAAAGTATTACTTTAGAACAAGCCTTAAGCGGGATAACCATTACTTTGAACACTTTGGATAACAGAGTGTTACGAATTCAAATAACCGATGTGATTACACCTACATATGAAAAGGTAATTGAAGGTGAAGGGTTGCCGATACTCGCATGTCCAACCAAAGCCAAGGGGAACATGATTATAAGGTTCAGGATTGAGTTTCCGACATATCTGTCAAGTTTGAGCAAGAAGGCGTTCGCAGGCGCATTTAAAGTCAAAGAAGAGGAAGAGTTAAAGTTTAAGAACTTGAAATGTGGAGCATTACCTTTGCCTGATAAAATAATTTGAATTTGGAATTTTCTTGGCCGATTTTATTTGTGTTATTTCAATAGTATAAATAGCGCATTAAATTATTGGCACGTGATCTTGGAATTGATTTAGTCGTAGATAGTGATGGGTTTCGTTCAAGAAAAGATTTTTTTGTCCCATTAGTTTTCAAATATATTTCTGATATTTTTCTAAATGTTAAAAATTCACTATGCTTTAAAAAAAAAGATAATTACACTGAAATATAATCAACATTTATTCTTTAACGATTACAAATACTTGTGCAATTGGAAATGATGAAATTTGAAGGAAATACACACGCCAATGTAGGTATACTTTTGTTTAAGCTGAGGTTGAAGAAACAACACTGCCATTTCGTCCTCATTAACAGGTTTTCCTTCGAAACCAAGTTTTAAAATATGACGACAAAGCAAGTTTCTCATGCACGGTGGTAATATTGTAAATCCTCCATAAGTAAACTAGCAGTTTTATGTAAGGTGTGATTTTAATGATATTGTCAAAAATTTTCAGTAAACAATATTTTTCCATTATATGTCCATTTATTTATTTTACCGAAAAATAAATCAAAAATTTCTATGATTTGATAAGTTTCGGAAAACTACTCATCAGTAGTCGTTGACCATTTATGAGCTTAAATCTCGTGTTAGCTGAAATCTAAATTATCTATACTAATAGTAAAGCTAAGAAAAGTCGTGTCTTTACATAGAATATTTTTTCAAAATTTTATATGAAATGGGTGATTAGTATTTTACTGAAGCCAAAACAACTATTTTTAGAATTTTTGTTGTACGTCTGTCTGTCTGTATGTATGTATATATGTTCCGTTTTAACTCGAGAACCATTTTGGATGGGGATTTTTACTATCAACGTAGTAACCCTGATCAACATACATGCTATAAGGGGTGTTTATAAAATAACCAAGCCGAAAACGAGGCAAAAATTTAATAAAACCGGGCGCCGTCGGAGGCTGAAGGCTATTTAATATTAAATAAGACAAAAACGTTACTATTGCAAGTTAAACTGACCTTCAAATCCGTAGGATTATAAAATCGCTGAGAGCACATGGTACAAACATAAGGCCTCTCGCCCCTATGCCGCGCCATATGCGACCTCAGCGCGTACCCGCTAAAGAACCTCTTTTCGCAGACGGTGCACTGGTGCGTCTTCTGTTCGAAATGAGTTTGTCTATGTCTGTAGAGGAGAGTCTTCGTCGGGAATGTCCGCTGGCACACGGAGCAGGTTGGAGGTTTAGCGGGGCGCGCCTCGTGGGTCCTCATGTGCATTTTTAGCATTCCCGGGCCCTGTGGAACAATATTCATCATTGGTTTTGAAAGCATGCGTACAAATCTGCGAACATTTACAACGTGTCACGACGTATTATATCCCCAAAAGGGTGTCAAGAGGTGTTTTCGACTGTTAACTGTCAGTGACAGTACACACTCGACCACACCTCTGACACCCCTTCGGGAATATATGTCGTAATTGTTGCATATCGTCTTTTCATTGACGATTTTTACGTCTAACTCTTCATTTATTTCAGAGATCGCTCCTTTACCGTTCAGCAAGTGAAAATGTTCTTAAAACAGTACTAAATTCACTATTTTCCGTTTATTTGTTATGTTATGAATACACGCCCAGGGTTCGCGGGTCGTAAATGTGTACTGACTGACTGTCGGCGGCGCGGCGCGGCGATGCGCGCCACAGAGGTGTTTGGTTACACCGAACAGTACGATTAAGTATACAAATCACACTAATATTATAAATGCGAAAGTTTGTGTGTGCGAGGGTGTGTGTGTATGTGTAATCTTTGTTACTCTTTCACGCTGAAACGGCTGGACGGATTTGGATGAAATTTAGAATGGATATAGCTTATACCCTAACTTAACACATAGGCTACTTGTCATCCCGGAAAAAAGCATGTCGTTAAACCGAATAACACGCGGGCGGAGCCGCGGGAAAAAGCTAGTACTGTATATGTTACGGGTAAGTCGGATATAAAGCCCGAAAAAAGTCAAAAATAGGTGCGACGACGAGCGTGTTAGGGTGACATGTTAATAAACATTGGGCGCCGAGTGAAGCGGTGCGGAGCGGGGCGGCCCCCGAAGTTTTGTATAACATTACCCGAGTAAACCTAGGTTTACAAGTGTCGCAACGGTTTATGAGCGGTGACTAGTCATTTTTTCTCTATCACACTTGCTAATTATGTGCGCGAGTGAACACATGCGCTAGTCCCCCACCACTTTCGCCGAGCGCTCATAACTCCTTGCGCACTTGTACCCTATCTTCTAGTATTACCCGTAACATATACATTAATTCCGAAAAAAAAATGATTCATGCTCAACCGGCAGGATTCGATCTTGAGTCTTAAGATTGAGAGCCCGGGGTCATACTGACTGAGCTACCGCCGCATGGATCTATATAAATTTTAATTTGATGGCTATACGGTGAATTTTCATACCGCTATTGTTATATTATCTTACAGTTCGTGAAATATATAATCTTGCTTGAGCTCTAAGACAGTAGGACAGCGCTATACAATTTGTATTTCTCTCTATCATGCTCAAATATGTATAGCGCTGACGTGGGCGTATATAAGCGGTTGGGGGGGTTAGGGGTCCGGAACCCCTTCATAAATATTCGCGTAATATTTACATTTTGTATCCGTATAGTATCAAGATTTGATGGCGCTTGTTGTGATTTTTTAAAATACGTCCCGAGAGAGAGATTCGTCTGTGAGAGATCAAGATTTTATTTTGCATATTTGGATCCTTGGTCCCCTCTGAGAAAGCTATAGCTGCGCCGCGCCCGAAAGCGCGAAATTTTGTTTTTTCTATCGAGCGAACGTTACGCAATCGCGTTTCTGTACTGAACAAAACTAGAAAAAGGTTCCGAAATTTATATACTGATTTATCAAATTAGTGGTTTCATCTGGAAAGCAGGTATACAACTTCAAAAAGTGCAATTTTTATCGAAATAGCCCCTTAACACTTGCTGAACGATTAAGGAACACATCGTGAGGAAACCTGCATGCCCAACAAAGCGTGTAGGATTCATGTCGTGACGATATGTCTTATGTTATTGTAGTGAGAATGTACAAACCTTGAAAGTCCTCTCACAGACAGGGCACATCGGCGGCTTCTTGCAGTTGGCCTTTATCCAGTTACTGTGCGATCGCATGTGTTGCTTCAACCACCTCGCGTGTTTGAACTCCTTGTGGCAGAGGTTGCAGACGTGCCTGCCCGGGGCTACAGTCGCTGGAATACCAATACCACAGTATTTGAATGACGCAGTGTTTTATCTCGGCAGTGTCGTGAAAAACAGTTCTCATTAAAAAAAAACGAAACTCTTTCTGGCAACAAATAGCCAAAAAAGAGGATTAATTATTTAAAGAAGAAAAACGTTAATATAGGCAATTCGAAACCTTGTACTACCTACTGTTGTACGACATTACAATTTTTTTCGTATAATACAATATTTTTCTTATTATTCTATTAAAAATACAAACTTGAGAAGTGTTTCGATTTTTTTGATGAGAAGTGTATTATATGTATAGGGCCCCATAATAATAAATGAAAAAAATTCAATCTTTAGATTGTGTATCATTAACTGATCACATTACGAAACAATTTTTTTTTTCAGTGAAGTGGTTAAATCAGCTGACTAAATTTCTACGGAAAAGGGAAAAAAGATTGCGCAAATAAAAATTATTTTCGGTGGAAAGCGATCTATTAGCGATACTCAATCACCGCTTGAATTTTTTTCACTTAAATTGTAGGATCTTACATACATAAGGTCCTATTCATATTATTTAGGGCTGCCCACTGGTTCTGGTTCCAATAGAGATGAATTTAAACATCCATACACTGAATAATATAATAGATCATTTCGTGCCATAATTTACGTCAATAAATGCTCGGGAGAGTCTCACACTTTCCGCGTCCGTACGTAACTGTCGCGATTGTCGTGTACCGTAGTTTACAAAGATTTGGAAGCGCGTTGTTTCGGCCGTTTCTATGAAGACGTAATACTGCTTAATTTAATTATACTGTGTAAATACCATTCTTTCATCGTTTTGACAGGAATATGTGCAGGGTTGTTGTGATGCGTACAAGAATATCTATCACGCAAATCATATTTAAAAAAATCAATGTTCTGAAACTACTTTAAAAATAATTGTCAAATAAGGCCCTTATATAAATGTAAATAAGAATCAATTTACCTGAAGCGTGAAAGACTACCATTTGGAGATAGCTTTCCTCGTCTGAGTTGAGACCTTCATCAGTTTTCGTGACGACTTGGGACGTGGGTGCTGGCTCCGGAGCTGGCTGCAAAGAGAATAACAATCATTAAAAGGGCTGTGTAAAGAGATTCCTCTATGCACAACGAGTTCCTCTCCCATTCTTCCAGCTTACATTATTTTTTATTGATACCTGGATAAGTTTGATCCAACAAATTACATCTGAAAGTCCCTGTAGTTCTTTTTTAACACAATGCTGCAGGAGAAGAAATACAGAATTCAGAAAATTCTAAAAACACATCATTTGGAGACTAACTTTTCAGTGATAAAATATTTTCTTTACAAATACAAATCTAACAACAGGTATGTCTCGCTAACATTGTCTAAGTAACTAAGGCCATAAATTTTCCAAATACATTGATATCATTCAATAGCAACGGAATTACCAATTTGAAAAACACACGGGCGTTTATAGAAAAACCTACAACTTCTCTCTCATAATAAGGGCTAGCTTTGAAAGAGACAACTAATTACCACGCCTTCTCCAACGCGGAGTTCAGTCGTCGTCAGTTCGTGGGACCGTTTCAAGGTAAGTATTCGTAGTCGCAGTGTCGTAGATACAATAATGTAAATGGGAACTCTAGCCAAACATTCATTGTCTGCCTGTCCATCCATGTATGTCGATGAAGAGGATCCATATCTCCAGCTCACCTTTCTTCTAGAAGAAACAAACTAATTACTTTTTCCGGTGGTATATTCTCAATAACAGTGACCTCTGGTTGCGGCTCGTTGAACAATCCCTCGAGCGGCAGCGTCGAGCTCGTGGACAGCGCTGGCGTGTCGATGAAGAGAACCGGTGGTTCTAACATCTTGAGCTAGTCTTTCTTCTAGAAGAAACAAACAATTTACCTTTTCCGGTGGTATATTCTCAATAACAGTGACCTCTGGTTGCGGCTCGTTGAACAATCCCTCAAGCGGCAGCGTCGAGCTCGTGGACAGCGCTGGCGTGTCGATGAAGAGAACCGGTGGTTCTAACATCTTGAGCTAGTCTTTCTTCTAGAAGAAACAAACAATTTACCTTTTCCGGTGGTATATTCTCAATAACAGTGACCTCTGGTTGCGGCTCGTTGAACAATCCCTCAAGCGGCAGCGTCGAGCTCGTGGACAGCGCTGGCGTGTCGATGAAGAGAACCGGTGGTTCTAACATCTTGAGCTAGTCTTTCTTCTAGAAGAAACAAACAATTTACCTTTTCCGGTGGTATATTCTCAATAACAGTGACCTCTGGTTGCGGCTCGTTGAACAATCCCTCAAGCGGCAGCGTCGAGCTCGTGGACAGCGCTGGCGTGTCGATGAAGAGAACCGGTGGTTCTAACATCTTGAGCTAGTCTTTCTTCTAGAAGAAACAAACAATTTACCTTTTCCGGTGGTATATTCTCAATAACAGTGACCTCTGGTTGCGGCTCGTTGAACAATCCCTCAAGCGGCAGCGTCGAGCTCGTGGACAGCGCTGGCGTGTCGATGAAGAGAACCGGTGGTTCTAACATCTTGAGCTAGTCTTTCTTCTAGAAGAAACAAACAATTTACCTTTTCCGGTGGTATATTCTCAATAACAGTGACCTCTGGTTGCGGCTCGTTGAACAATCCCTCAAGCGGCAGCGTCGAGCTCGTGGACAGCGCTGGCGTGTCGATGAAGAGAACCGGTGGTTCTAACATCTTGAGCTAGTCTTTCTTCTAGAAGAAACAAACAATTTACCTTTTCCGGTGGTATATTCTCAATAACAGTGACCTCTGGTTGCGGCTCGTTGAACAATCCCTCAAGCGGCAGCGTCGAGCTCGTGGACAGCGCTGGCGTGTCGATGAAGAGAACCGGTGGTTCTAACATCTTGAGCTAGTCTTTCTTCTAGAAGAAACAAACAAATTACCTTTTCCGGTGGTATATTCTCAATAACAGTGACCTCTGGTTGCGGCTC
The DNA here is from genome assembly GCA_910592155.1 of Ypsolopha scabrella. Taxonomy (NCBI): domain Eukaryota; kingdom Metazoa; phylum Arthropoda; class Insecta; order Lepidoptera; family Ypsolophidae; genus Ypsolopha; species Ypsolopha scabrella. The sequence continues at coordinate 8,417,490 of OU342980.1, read as the reverse complement.
GTTGAACAATCCCTCAAGCGGCAGCGACGAGCTCGTGGACAGCGCTGGCGTGTCGATGAAGAGAACCGGTGGTTCTAACATCTTGAGCTAGTCTTTCTTCTAGAAGAAACAAACAAATTACCTTTTCCGGTGGTATATTCTCAATAACAGTGACCTCTGGTTGCGGCTCGTTGAACAATCCCTCGAGCGGCAGCGTCGAGCTCGTGGACAGCGCTGGCGTGTCGATGAAGAGAACCGGTGGTTCTAACATCTTGAGCTAGTCTTTTCTCTAGAAGAAACAAACAAATTACCTTTTTCGGTGGTACATTCTCAATAACAGTGACCTCTGGTTGCGGTTCGTTGAACAATCCCTCGAGCGGCAGCGTCGAGCTCGTGGACAGCGCTGGCGTGTCGATGAAGAGAACCGGTGGTTCTAACATCTTGAGCTAGTCTTTCTTCTAGAAGAAACAAACAAATTACCTTTTCCGGTGGTATATTCTCAATAACAGTGACCTCTGGTTGCGGCTCGTTGAACAATCCCTCAAGCGGCAGCGACGAGCTCGTGGACAGCGCTGGCGTGTCGATGAAGAGAACCGGTGGTTCTAACATCTTGAGCTAGTCTTTCTTCTAGAAGAAACAAACAAATTACCTTTTCCGGTGGTATATTCTCAATAACAGTGACCTCTGGTTGCGGCTCATTGAACAATCCCTCGAGCGGCAGCGTCGAGCTCGTGGACAGCGCTGGCGTGTCGATGAAGAGAACCGGTGGTTCTAACATCTTGAGCTAGTCTTTCTTCTAGAATAAACAAACAAATTACCTTTTCCGGTGGTATATTCTCAATAACAGTGACCTCTGGTTGCGGCTCGTTGAACAATCCCTCAAGCGGCAGCGTCGAGCTCGTGGACAGCGCTGGCGTGTCGATGAAGAGAACCGGTGGTTCTAACATCTTGAGCTAGTCTTTCTTCTAGAATAAACAAACAAATTACCTTTTCCGGTGGTATATTCTCAATAACAGTGACCTCTGGTTGCGGCTCGTTGAACAATCCCTCGAGCGGCAGCGTTGAGCTCGTGGACAGCGCCGGCATGTCGATGAAGAGGAACGGCGTGTCCTGACATATCTCCAGTTCGTTTTTCTTCTGAAATAACCAAAAATAATATCATGTCAAAGATGTGTAGACTAAAAACTTTGTTAATTTGAACCTAAGAAAAAATTCGCCCCCAAATTTTTATCGACAATTAATCCATCCCAATGGAATGTGGTTGGGTAAACTAAGCGCAAATACTCGTACTTACCCAATTACATGATATTTAGGGTGGATGCAGCAGGTTTATCTCACTATTTCCTTGACCGTTCGGCAATACTTACTTATAGGCTTACAGGCCTGTTTATCCGTGGCAAAATAGCATAACTCAAAAACGGGTCGGTGTGGCTCGGTCGATTGAAATCACAGAAACGTTTGCCATTGATCTGGGACTCCGAAACAATACGGAAAATGATAGATAGCACGTTTGAAAATATTTTGTAGTAGCTTTAGTCCGCGGCTCCACCCGCGTGTTATTCGGTTTAACGGCATGCTTTTTTCCGGGATAAAAAGTAGCCTTTGTGTTAAGTTAGGGTATAAGCTATATACATACTAAATTTCATCAAAATCCGTTCAGCCGTTTCAGCGTAAAAGAGTAACATACACACACACACAAACTTTCGCATTTATATTAGTGTGATGTTTTGTCATGTACGTTAATCCATCTATACTACTCGTAATAATCTAATTATAATGTAATAAAAAATTAATAAAGTAATAAAAAATAAAAAATTCGTGTCTGTACATTAAATATTTTTGCGAAATTTTAAATGAAATGGATCATTGAAATTTTAAATGAAATGGTATTGTACTGAGGCAGAAACTATTTTTTTTTGTCTGTATGTGCTCGTATGTTCCGTTTTAAATCGAGAACCACTCAACGGATTTGAATGTGGTTTTCTTTATTATCATCATTAGCGATCAACTTATTACCTATAGCCTACAGGCTATAAGATTTTGATATTGAATACACGCGGGCAGAGCCGCGGGCGGGCGAAAGGCTAGTAAAATATAATTTCATAATTAGAGATAACATATAATATACATAAATAAAGATATAATTGCTATATTTAGCCTTTTATTTTCTTTAAATATTACTTATATCAATAAAAATTAAATAAACACACAATTTTCAAAATATTTCGGCCTCTTCTATGAGGCCGTCATCAGTTGAGTGACAGTTATGACAGTTAAAGACTATTTACAGAAAAAAAATAAAAAAAAATAAAATAATGATATTTACAATATTAATGTGTGATGATGATGATGATGATGATGATGATGATGATGATGATGATGATGATGATGATGATGATGATGATGATGATGATGATGATGATGATGATGAGTCAATCGGTCGAGTTATGTCTGTCAGTGTTGTCTGTTGAGTCCGGGTCCATAGTGTGCGCCAAGTGACCAGATGTATGATGTCTCCCAGGTCCTCAGTTCTATGTCGGTCAATGGTGGAGTAAATGACTTAATGATACGCACAGTGAAGCAGTCGTTAAAGAGTTGATTGTGGAGGCGAGTGTGAGTGGGGATGGGCAGGATGTTGTTTTGTGTAGTGTCTGAAGTGTGTCTGTGTTGGTTCATGCGGATGTGTAATGCGTTTTTAGTTTCACCTATGTAGAATGCCGGGCAATGTCGGCATTCTAATAGGTAAATGCAGTTATTAGTTTTGCAATTTGTGTTGGATTGTGTTCTGTATGTGTTTGTTGTGTGGTGTGTGTTGATGTGTGTGTCTGTATTGATTAAAATGCATGTTTTACAGCGAGGCCGTCGGCATGGGGAGGTGCCACTGGTGTATGAGTTTGAGTTTGGGATGATGTGAGAACGTTGTTTTGTTTTGTTGAGTGTGCATCTAAGGTTTCTATTTTGTCTATAGCAAATTTGAGGAGTGTTGGGTAGTAGGTGTTGAGTTTCATTGTTTTGTCTGAGAATGGGTAAATTGTCATTGATCAGTGTTTTAAGTTTGTGGCTACCATGAAAGTATGTTGTGACAAGTCGTGTTTGGTTTTTGGAGACGTCTGTATGTCTGTTTCTGTGGAATCTTGGTCTGTGGTGTATGTGTTTTTGTAGAAAATTATTTGGGTAGTCCCTGTTTAGTAAAGCTTTGTGGATGGTGTTGTGGTAGTCTTTGAGTGCATTTGGGTTATTGCAAATTCGACGGCCACGAAGTGAAAGTGAATAGGGAATGGATTTTTTGATGTGAGCGGGATGACAGCTGTTGAAGTGTAGATATTGTTGTTTGTTGGTCGGTTTGAAATGAACGGAGGTGTTAATATGGTTGCTGTTGTCAATGGTCAGGTCTACGTCTAGAAACGTGATTTTCCTGGATGAGATGTTATGGGTGAATTTTAATGAGCTGTGGTTGTTGAGTCGGTCTAAGAAGTTGGTCAGCGTTTGTCGGTTGTGCGGCCAGATCATGAAAATGTCGTCAATGAATCTCTTCCACACAAGAGGTTTCATAGGTTCCGAGGCTAAGAAGTTGGTTTCCATGGTTGTCATAAATAGGTTAGCATAGCTCGGAGCCATCCGAGTCCCCATAGCTGTACCTTTCGTCTGTTGATAATATTGATTTTCAAAATGGAAGAAGTTATTTTTTAGTATTATTTCCGATAATTTAATAATGAAATCGGTTGACTGTTGATGAGGTGAAGGACGGGTATTCAAATGAGTTCGAAGAGATGATAGGCCTGCGTCATGTGGGATGTGTCTTAAACAATAAATCTGCTCCTAGTTACCTCCGTGAACGTTTTACATTTATTACAGAGCGCGGGCGTGCAATGCGCTCGGGCAACAGTGAAAGGTTGGCTATTCCCGAAAACAGAACCGGATTTTATAGCGATTCTTTTTCTGTACACGCTGCAAGACTTTGGAATCGATTACCTGTGTCTATTCAGTCACTGAAAAACACGAATTCATTTAAAATAAAATTAAAACAATTTTTCTCAACAGAGTACCCATCATAGTAGAATTCGAATATCCAGTATTATGTATATTTATTTAATGTTTATTTATTTTTTATAGTTATGAGTATATATGTGTATATTTTAATTTAAGTATTAATTTAAGTAGGTTCATGAATTTGTAAGTATATGTAAGTTTATGCCCTAGATAATGTATTTTCTTCTTAGTCTCCTTTTTTATAATTAGCATTTACACCTTCCATGTAATTTCTTTGTCTATCTCTCTGTATGCTTCCAAAGGTTGCCTGGAAGATATTGCTATTAGCAATAAGTGCCGCCTTTGTACACAATATTTGTTTGTTTCGTTAATCTGTCTCCCATATAATTTTTGTAAATGTGCAAAAAGTGTTATAAATAAAATAAATAGATGTTGGTGTAAAGAGAGACGACATCTATGGTTACGAGTAGAAGATTTATATTATCAGGTAGTTGTAGGGAATTTATAATTTCGAGAAAGTGATTAGTATCTTTGATGTATGATGGTGAATTTTTCACAAGTGGTTTGAGATGATAGTCGATAAAGGCGGAAATGCGTTCGGTTGGGGCATCGTAGGATGCTACAATTGGTCGGCCTGGGTTATTGGTTTTGTGTATCTTTGGTAGCATATAAAAATGGGGGGTCCTTGGATGGCTTGGGAGCATTAGCTGCATGTCAGCCTCAGATAGACCCTCTGTTTCCCCGTCTGTGTGCAAGAGGTCCCAAATGGCTTCCACGATCTGGTCGCACGGGTCACTTGGTGCGACAGAGTAAGATGTCGTGTCGGTTAGTTGTCTTAGTCCTTCGGTCACATAGTCGGATTTTTCCATTATAACTGTGGCAGAGCCTTTATCAGCTGGTAGCATAATAATGTTGTCATTGTTTTTTAGTTTTTTTAATGAGTCTTTTTCTCCGGGTGTTAGGTTTTGTCTGGGCTCTTGTAGGCTGTTTATGTATCGATCATCTGACAGTTTAGCAAGGATATTGCTTATGAAAATTTCTATAGGATGATTTGGAGGGAGTGCGGGTGGTTCGTTTTGCGCATTGGGTTTAAATTGTTGAAGTGCTGCATGGGTTGTGTTAATGGTTTGATTTTGACGCGTTTGCCAATAATGTTTCCATTTTAGTTTTCGGCCGAAGCGGACAAAGTCATTTACTAATTTGATTCGGTTAAATTTTTCGGTGGGGCAGAATGATAGTCCTTTATTTAGGACAGATTTATCAGAAGGAGATAGTTTTAGTGTGGATAGATTGACTATTGTATCTGGGTAACTGTTTTGTTCTAGTTGTATCTGAGGTGGAGCGGGTATACCGAAAATATTTGAAAGATTTGTTGGTGTTAGATTGAAGTTAGCCGGTACATTGTTAAGGTGAAATTGAATCGGTAAGTTTATATTGTTTTGTCTATAGTAGTTTTGTTATTCTGTTAGTTTTTTAGATAGCCTTTGGTTATCTGAGAAGAGTTTGCTTTTTGCATTAAATAAAATGTTTTGGATATTAATGAATAGATGTGGGTAAGCGATAAGACTTATGGTTAGGAGATCATTAAGGTTATTTTTGTGATGGGTACAAAGTTTAAAGTATTCGTTATGAAGTACATGCGTAGTATGAAGAGCGTTTAGGTAGTTAGTAGTTATTATATTAGGTCTCAGTATTGGAGGAATAGCATTAAGTCCTATTTTGGGAATTAATCCTTTGGGTGCAGCGCCGATTTCTAGACATTTTCCAAGATATTGCAAATGTGTATAGTATTTTCCTAGTTTCAGGGCATCATTTTTTATTTTATTTAGTATTTCTTTCATGGAGGTTGGTTGGTTTGTGGTGAAAATAGGTTGATTCGTAGTACAAATAAAGGTCGTTAAAAAGTTTGTCTATGTTTTGAATTTGTCAAGTTTTCAGTGTGACAGCTCTTAGGAGAGATATTTTAGGTTAATGGATAAGGAATTAAATCGGAAATCAGATTAAAGCGCTTGATAAGAAAGCTGTCGAAGGCGAAGAAGAGTCGAGAAATGAATGGTCACTGGATTTCCAATTATTGATATAAAAGTAAAAAAGTAAAACCATAAAAAAAGAAAAGTCCTTCTTCTCAGTCGTTGCAATGGATCTTGATAATTAACACGCCAGATTGCCCAACCTGGTTTCCGGTCAATACAACGAAAATATTCGTATTTTGATACACGTACTGTTATTTATTGTGGTTTACTTGCAATTATGTGGCAGCCTGATGTAGTCGAAGAATACTTTAATCTGCTGCTGTTGATTATGGCAATTGGAGGCGAGACACTTTCTAGACTTTTTATCTTTAAAGTGTCTCGCCTCCAATTGCCATAATCAACAGCAGCAGATTAAAGTATTCTTCGACTACATCAGGCTGCCACATAATTGCAAGTAAACCACAATAAATAACAGTACGTGTATCAAAATACGAATATTTTCGTTGTATTGACCGGAAACCAGGTTGGGCAATCTGGCGTGTTAATTATCAAGATCCATTGCAACGACTGAGAAGAAGGACTTTTCTTTTTTTATGGTTTTACTTTTTTACTTTTATATCAATAATTGGAAATCCAGTGACCATTCATTTCTCGACTCTTCTTCGCCTTCGACAGCTTTCTTATCAAGCGCTTTAATCTGATTTCCGATTTAATTCCTTATCCATTAACCTAAAATATCTCTCCTAAGAGCTGTCACACTGAAAACTTGACAAATTCAAAACATAGACAAACTTTTTAACGACCTTTATTTGTACTACGAATCAACCTATTTTCACCACAAACCAACCAACCTCTATGAAAGAAATACTAAATAAAATAAAAAATGATGCCCTGAAACTAGGAAAATACTATACACATTTGCAATATCTTGGAAAATGTCTAGAAATCGGCGCTGCACCCAAAGGATTAATTCCCAAAATAGGACTTAATGCTATTCCTCCAATACTGAGACCTAATATAATAACTACTAACTACCTAAACGCTCTTCATACTACGCATGTACTTCATAACGAATACTTTAAACTTTGTACCCATCACAAAAATAACCTTAATGATCTCCTAACCATAAGTCTTATCGCTTACCCACATCTATTCATTAATATCCAAAACATTTTATTTAATGCAAAAAGCAAACTCTTCTCAGATAACCAAAGGCTATCTAAAAAACTAACAGAATTACAAAACTACTATAGACAAAACAATATAAACTTACCGATTCAATTTCACCTTAACAATGTACCGGCTAACTTCAATCTAACACCAACAAATCTTTCAAATATTTTCGGTATACCCGCTCCACCTCAGATACAACTAGAACAAAACAGTTACCCAGATACAATAGTCAATCTATCCACACTACAACTATCTCCTTCTGATAAATCTGTCCTAAATAAAGGACTATCATTCTGCCCCACCGAAAAATTTAACCGAATCAAATTAGTAAATGACTTTGTCCGCTTCGGCCGAAAACTAAAATGGAAACATTATTGGCAAACGCGTCAAAATCAAACCATTAACACAACCCATGCAGCACTTCAACAATTTAAACCCAATGCGCAAAACGAACCACCCGCACTCCCTCCAAATCATCCTATAGAAATTTTCATAAGCAATATCCTTGCTAAACTGTCAGATGATCGATACATAAACAGCCTACAAGAGCCCAGACAAAACCTAACACCCGGAGAAAAAGACTCATTAAAAAAACTAAAAAACAATGACAACATTATTATGCTACCAGCTGATAAAGGCTCTGCCACAGTTATAATGGAAAAATCCGACTATGTGACCGAAGGACTAAGACAACTAACCGACACGACATCTTACTCTGTCGCACCAAGTGACCCGTGCGACCAGATCGTGGAAGCCATTTGGGACCTCTTGCACACAGACGGGGAAACAGAGGGTCTATCTGAGGCTGACATGCAGCTAATGCTCCCAAGCCATCCAAGGACCCCCCATTTTTATATGCTACCAAAGATACACAAAACCAATAACCCAGGCCGACCAATTGTAGCATCCTACGATGCCCCAACCGAACGCATTTCCGCCTTTATCGACTATCATCTCAAACCACTTGTGAAAAATTCACCATCATACATCAAAGATACTAATCACTTTCTCGAAATTATAAATTCCCTACAACTACCTGATAATATAAATCTTCTACTCGTAACCATAGATGTCGTCTCTCTTTACACCAACATCCCACATGACGCAGGCCTATCATCTCTTCGAACTCATTTGAATACCCGTCCTTCACCTCATCAACAGTCAACCGATTTCATTATTAAATTATCGGAAATAATACTAAAAAATAACTTCTTCCATTTTGAAAATCAATATTATCAACAGACGAAAGGTACAGCTATGGGGACTCGGATGGCTCCGAGCTATGCTAACCTATTTATGACAACCATGGAAACCAACTTCTTAGCCTCGGAACCTATGAAACCTCTTGTGTGGAAGAGATTCATTGACGACATTTTCATGATCTGGCCGCACAACCGACAAACGCTGACCAACTTCTTAGACCGACTCAACAACCACAGCTCATTAAAATTCACCCATAACATCTCATCCAGGAAAATCACGTTTCTAGACGTAGACCTGACCATTGACAACAGCAACCATATTAACACCTCCGTTCATTTCAAACCGACCAACAAACAACAATATCTACACTTCAACAGCTGTCATCCCGCTCACATCAAAAAATCCATTCCCTATTCACTTTCACTTCGTGGCCGTCGAATTTGCAATAACCCAAATGCACTCAAAGACTACCACAACACCATCCACAAAGCTTTACTAAACAGGGACTACCCAAATAATTTTCTACAAAAACACATACACCACAGACCAAGATTCCACAGAAACAGACATACAGACGTCTCCAAAAACCAAACACGACTTGTCACAACATACTTTCATGGTAGCCACAAACTTAAAACACTGATCAATGACAATTTACCCATTCTCAGACAAAACAATGAAACTCAACACCTACTACCCAACACTCCTCAAATTTGCTATAGACAAAATAGAAACCTTAGATGCACACTCAACAAAACAAAACAACGTTCTCACATCATCCCAAACTCAAACTCATACACCAGTGGCACCTCCCCATGCCGACGGCCTCGCTGTAAAACATGCATTTTAATCAATACAGACACACACATCAACACACACCACACAACAAACACATACAGAACACAATCCAACACAAATTGCAAAACTAATAACTGCATTTACCTATTAGAATGCCGACATTGCCCGGCATTCTACATAGGTGAAACTAAAAACGCATTACACATCCGCATGAACCAACACAGACACACTTCAGACACTACACAAAACAACATCCTGCCCATCCCCACTCACACTCGCCTCCACAATCAACTCTTTAACGACTGCTTCACTGTGCGTATCATTAAGTCATTTACTCCACCATTGACCGACATAGAACTGAGGACCTGGGAGACATCATACATCTGGTCACTTGGCGCACACTATGGACCCGGACTCAACAGACAACACTGACAGACATAACTCGACCGATTGACTCATCATCATCATCATCATCATCATCATCATCATCATCATCATCATCATCATCATCATCATCATCATCATCATCATCATCATCATCATCACACATTAATATTGTAAATATCATTATTTTATTTTTTTTTATTTTTTTTCTGTAAATAGTCTTTAACTGTCATAACTGTCACTCAACTGATGACGGCCTCATAGAAGAGGCCGAAATATTTTGAAAATTGTGTGTTTATTTAATTTTTATTGATATAAGTAATATTTAAAGAATATAATATACATATAATATAATATAATATAATAGGTATACATATAAACCAAACAGTATTTCAAAACATATTTCTGCCCCAAGGCGAGTTCTAGTACAAACTCGCCAAGTCAACTTGAGACCTGGCGGGCAGAGGCAAATTTTATCTGTATACAGGTTGAACCAAATTAATGCCCCCTGGAGGGAAAGTACGTTAAATAATTTACAATAATTTAAATACCATTAAATAAAAAGTTAAGGAAAACTGCATTCAAAGAATTAAAAAGTTGTTTTTTTTACTAGGAATTTTGGGATATCTTTAAAAGTTTTGTTATTGAAATGTAAAATTTAGAATAGAATAGAATAAAGCTTTATTGGTGTCACACGACTTAAGTACAAAATAAGAAACTAAACAAAACAAAAGTGACACCCAAAAACCCTCCACTCAGCATGTGTCATGGCACCATTATGTACCACGACGCTGGTATTCCGTGAACACCTCGCAGGGTAACGTTGTTTAGCATGCAACATAAGTACATAGAGTACCAGAAAACTTAATTATCTTAATTAAAATAGACTAAATATGTTTATTTATAACACAGTAATGTTTATAGAAAACAGAAACAAAAAGAAAATATCATAAAACAACAGGGTAGTGTACTAAAGTTACCTAATATTTTGTGAATCAATAAGGTATTTCTTATATCTCAAATTAAAACAAAATTTCATGGTTATCCTTTAATTTACGATACTATGTTACTTAGAAGAATTTGGTTCATATGTCTGACCCTTTCGGTCGGTATCATAAAAATACAGAATGTTTTTTTTTTTGGCATTTGTCGGTCCGATTTCCGGCTTATGCAGGTGATTTTTTTTCAATTATTTAAGTGCAGTTTTCCTTAAAATAAAATAAAAGTTCCTTTAAGTAAAATTTTCTATCTCTAATATTTAAGGTACTTTCCCTCCAGGGAGCGTTCGTTGGGTTTAACCTGTATATGAGATTTAAATTCGTCCATGACATGAGCAATCGTTTGCAAGGACAATGAACACAGGTCTCAAGTTTACTTGGCCATGTTGTTGGCATAGAAGTACAAAAAGAGTCGGAATGGGTTTCGCCAACCAAAAACTGAAGCACTCATAGTATGCCTACTCGCCCGGTACGCATACATTCACATCATAGTAAGCCTAGTTCCATATTAAATCCACTCACACACACTTGTAACTTCAGTTGTTGCTTAGCGGCGGCTCCGTCCCCTGTTTTATTCGTCTATGGTTGTTGGCTAGATATTCCACAAAGTGTGAAACTCATACCATCCGCAACTCCTCTTCCTTCTTCAGCTGCTCCTGCGCCAGCGCGCTGCAGTGTTCGCGCAGCGTGGCGTCGTTCCTCTCTATCAGCTCCTTGAAGGAGTGGCAGCGCGAGATCTGGTGCACGCACTGCAGGCACAACTGCGAGGGCAGCCCGTCGTCCATCGACACCTGCACAAACAATATCCGGTAATGAGATAACGTACCGGGAGTTCTTTAAGAAAGATATTCAGTGTTATCAGCAGTATTTGATACAGCTATCCATTTACAAAGGATTTTTTTTAGTAGTATTTTATATTTGTTATTAAAACCACGTACCTAATACGTATAAATACATAATAAAGTCGATTGTGAAGCATTGATATAACAAAAGGTAGATACGGTACGTTCTTATATCGTCAACTGAAAAATGGACCTCGTTTTTTGACAAGCGCCACCGAACGACAGAGATAGAACGACAAGCTACGACAGTGGCACGAGCGAGACAAGCTGCACAAAACAGGTCCATTGGGTCTATATTTACAGTGCGGCGCGTGAGAAGCGGGGTACCATATCTTTCTTTGATTTTATCTAAGTTCTGATGACTTTAATTTTTGTTTTAATGCTGTCAAAACTTAAATTTTGCCAAAATGCTGATTCTGAAGGCTTTAATTTTAATTTTTTGACAGAATTAAAACTAAAATTAAAGCCTTCCGAATCGGCTTTATTGTACCTATTTGTAATTTTTATTGAAATCAATTACCTAACTTATTTGAATGGTACGGAATCCTCAGAGCACGAATCCTGGTTTTAGGATTCCGCGCCTAAAGGACAAAACGCAGCCCTATTAATGTCGCTCTGCTGTCTGTCCGTCCGTATGTCACGGGTATCTAGCTTGCAGACGGAATGAGATACAGATCTGAATGGATACCTATTGTTTTGTAAAACTGGATAATGAATTGAAAATTAGCGGAGGTTTCTGTACAAAAAAATAACCCGGACAAGTGCAAGGCGGACTCGTTCACCGAGGGTTCCGTTATAGACGGAACTTTTTATGACTTCTTATGTATTTTTTAATGAATTAATCACAAATGTACAGTTTTATGATTTTTCCCTATACTTGTAGTATAAGACGATATAACTTGCCAAATTTCATAGTTCCAGGTCAACGGAAAATACCTATAAATTTTTATTTCCTTGAGTTGGTCGAAATATACGTTTTTTGCGGCCGTATCTTTTCAGAGGTTTAATTTTTTCACAGCTTTAAGGGACTTTAGACCCAAGTATATGGTTTTAATTTCAACTCGATACCTCCACGCGTTCCCTAAAAGGGTCTTGTCTTGACAGACAGACGGACGGACGGACGGACGGACAGACGGACGGACGGACAGTCGGACAACAAAGTGATCCTATAAGGGCTCCGTTTTTTCTTTTTGAGGTAATTTTTTTTTTCTTTTCCCAACATGTGGGGGGTGTCATTGTCTAGAACTTATCTAGTAGAGTACAAATACATTTTTTAAATATCAAATCATGATTCATGCATGATATACAAGGTGAAATTAAATTAACCTACCAAATTCATACTGGAGACACGGTTAGTGATCAATCAGAGACAAGCTTCAATTACACTATAGGTGAAATTTAAAAAATATTTTTTTTTTCGAAAACTATCCCAACCGGTAAGGGAGCAAAAAAATGTATTTTTCGAATTTGGCCAAAAGGATTACTGAATCTATATCCTTATCACTAACCGAGTATCCAGTATGAATTTGGTCGGTTGATTTAATTTCACCCTATACACTTAAATTCATTCTGGAGACTCGGTCAGTGATCAGGAACAAGGTTTATATAGGTTGTTAAGATGATAACAAAAAATCAAACAGACTACAAAATGAGGTAGATACCTATAATTTTGTTAAGAAACTATTTCATGTTGATTTTAATTTTATTGTTTCACCTAACACGGAAAAACGTCCAAATAGAAGACTGAAGATTTAGTTTTGTTATCATGTCGCGTATATGGGTGTAACAAGGTGTAATTTACTGAAAATGCTGAACAAAGAAATAAGTCGAGGTAAATTAACACAAAATTCACTTTTCAGGTAAGGAAATGTGATTTTTTAGGATTCCGTACCCAGAGAGCAACCAACGGGACCCTATAACTATGCTATTACTAAGACTCCGCTGTCCGTCTGTCACCAGGCTGTATCTCATGAACCGTGATAGTTAGACAGTTGAGATTTTCACAGATGATGTATTTCTGTTGCCGCTATAATAACAAATACAAATACAAAAGTTATACTTGCGATTGTCGGCAATTGGTGAAACTAGAAACACGTCTTGATTAAAAACACTTGTACTAGTTTCACTGAATATATTGTGAAACTAGTACAAGTGTTTTTAATCAAGAAATACAAATACTTACTAAAACTCTCCAATAAAAAACTCCAACACATGGCCCGGCGTGCTATTCGGTTTAACGACATGCTTTTTTCCGGGATAAAAAGTAGCCTATGTGTTAAGTTAGGGTATAAGCTATATCCATTCTAAATTTCATCCAAATCCGTTCAGCCGTTTCAGCGTGAAAGAGTAACAAACACACACACACACACACACACACACCCTCATACAAACTTTCGCATTTATAATATTAGTGTGATTTGATGGTACGGAACCCTTCGTGCGCGAGTCCGACTCAAACTTGGCCGGTTTTATTTTTTCATTTCCGCAGTTTTATGTTCTTTGGGCAAGCTGTTCAGTATGATCAGTTTGTTTCATTTAGAGATACCCGTTCATTTACACCCGGTATTGTATATTGTAAGTATTAGGTGACGAAGGAGATTTTTTTTCTTTTTGTTGGTGTGTTCCCAGCCGAGTGATTGAACAAAAAGTTCAAATAAAAGTGTACTTCAAGTATTTTTCTGTTTTATTTTTATAAACAGCTCTTAAAACATATATATTTTTTTTCGTTTAATTAAAAAAATCATTTTTCGCTTATGTTTACCAGTTGGTACTAAATGAGTTCATATTTTATTAGTTTGTGATTAAATTATTCTGTAACTACCTACCATTGTTGTGAATAGCTTTAAATATTATATTCTTTTAAGCTCATAAAGGTGCCCTCAGCTTGTACAAGTACTTAGATATTATTGTAATATAATTAAGTGTACAATTTTATTGTTCTTTTTCAATGTATTGTGCATCTGTATTCTGTACTAAAGAATTTGGAAAAGTAAAAAAAGTACTAAATGAGCATAAGTGCACAGCAGGGAGCTAAGTGTGCTCCCTGGTGTTTTATTTGCTCAGTGCTCCTGGTGCACAGCACAGCAATCAAAAAATCAAGTAAGATAAAAAGTTCTTCATGACATTGGTGACGTTTATTTATACAGCCAAACTCTAATTTTGCAGTTTTATTCCATGCAGTTTCTAGATGTTTTATCTAAGTTTCTACGTACTGAGTTTGTAATTTTATTAAAATCATTTAGGTACTCTATTCATTAAAACCTCAGGGCGCGAGGCCTACTCCCAGTTCCCACTTGACCTTTTTTTGTAAATTAATTTTCCTGTTCATGTTTCTTTGTGAAAATTCTTGGAAAATTGTTCAATATAATCAGCAGTGTTATGAATTTATGATACCTATCCATTCACACACGACTTTATTTTCATAGAATACTCGTTTATATTTGTTATTAAAAACCAAAATCGGTACACATTTTTTTGTAACTAAAAAATCATCAGATGATTAAAACAATCCAAATTTAATTTGCATAATATTTTTCTTCCTCAAACTAAATAACTAAACTCATCATTACTCGCGCATCTTTCTCGTTTCATCTTTTACGTCCATACAGCAAATGACAGAGACGGCATCATTTCTCATCGAATTCCGATAATGCGTACGTATGTGAGGTCATCGCGTCACGTCGACAAATCTCGAAATCGTCAAGCATTCTAAACAAAGACAGCAAGTGATGCACATACCGATTACCTACTAGTGGGACAGAGATATCACTATATTTGAGAAAATCATTTTGAAATTCAATCTGACTCACCTGCACTTTTGATATGGTCATCAACATCGTCGCAGTTAGCTGCTCGAACAGCGGTCTCATATCCTTCTTCACTTGCAGACAAGCCCGACATATTTTATCAAACCTTAAATTCTGCATTTTGGTCGACGCAGCCATTTTGATATCTATCAAACGGAACGATTTTCTGCCTCTTTAATCCGACGAAATCCTGAAAATGGGAACTTTTAACCAAAAATCACGGTTTTTATGTTTTGTAATCACTCTAACGTTAAAAACGAAAACTAAAATCATTAAAACGATTGTACGTACTCGTTCTTGCGAAATAGAGATGAAACACGAAGACAAGTTCAATTCAATGTAATAACCAACCAACTAACTAGGACGACGTGAAGAGTGAAAGGGACAGCCAGCTGCGCGCGCTATATTTGTCTCCCTGTGTCTATCTTTACAACTAGGTACTATTTTCTCTATGAACTTTAACACTTTAGATATAGGTACCAATTTACCTTCACAGATTGCTGTTCTCTTAAAAAGTACGGGACGTAAAGAGTTGCAATTAAAATTTTCAAACAAAAAGATTCAAAAATATATTACAAATGAAATAAAAAAATTCAGCATCATCTAAAACGAATAAACATGCGAACCGAGATTTATAAAAAAGCTTTAAAACGGTACGCGTGAGCGATAAAAAGAGATGCCTATAGATACGTAAAAGTTGGGTTCCTTAGTCTGAGCGTAAAAGCGACACCACGATCCAATGCGTGTAAGTGTAACAGAGACAAATAATAAAATATGTAGGTATACGATTGTGAATGTGCATAAATATTATACGCCGCAACAACGCAAGAAAAGAAAAAATCAGCCTTTTCAAATACCTAATAAATGATAAAGAGATAAAAAAAAAAAAATCAAAATAAAACACATGAAAAGATTCTAACAATTTGTTAAAATAAAATACCTACGAGTTTTGTGTCTTTTGCTCTACAGCTCTTAGTAGAATGAGGAAATGAGATAACAACATTAGCATGATTATCAGCCAAAAGCCAAAAGTTGTAACATTAACATTACGGTAACCTAACCTACAAACAAGATTATTCCTAGACGGTAACAAATAAAAAGCATCTACTCGTATTTATGCATGTAACAAAAGAAAGTGAAAACAAGCAGTCTTCGCAGGGACCTTTTCTCTGTTATCGTACTCGTACTTAGAGAAAATAACTCTATAAGTATATATACTCGCATAGGTACTTAATAAACTCATAGTAAAGTATCCAAAAAATAATCGAAACTATAACGATTAACTTAAAATGTTAGAGTACATAATGTAGTTCTGTAATACATTACTCTAAGCTTAAAATACTTAAATAAACTTATAATCGATTTACGGTAGTTTTTTCTGGCATTCTCTGTCAGGCAAGCGTTTTAGAACGTGCGATCATAGTGCGAAATTTCACTCGTTTATAAGAAAGGGACAGATCTATATAGAAGCAAGAGAAACAAAAATCTGGTTGCACCAATCAGGTGGCCTAGTGTGATTTTCACATTACTCCGAAGCGTTTCAAAACACTTTCGTGTAACAGTCAGGTAACAGGTAACAGTTCGGTTACCCTCGGTCTAACTCGGGTCAATTTTTGAACGCTCTGGGGTTAATTCGCATCACTCCGAGTGAAATTCACTCGTTTCCAAATAAAACCTAAGGTCACGTTTCGAATCGAGTGAATTTCACTCGAAGTGATGCGAACGAATTTCACCCTAGAGCATTCAAAAATGGGGAAGAAAACTGGCAATTTTTGCCACCGAGGGCGCTACGGTCGCTTGACCCAAGGAAAGCTTCAGTATCTGTCAAATACCATACGAAACGTAGTTTACAAAAAACTTAAATATAGTATTGATGAAATAATGCCACGTTGTGTAGCGATTGGTTGAAATAACAATGGAAATCATTCATTTCCTAAACATTTGAATGAAAAAACTATGGGAAAAGGCCACCAAGATGCAAAGATTATCGGAGGAAGCACATTGCTACTATTATGATAGCTCTCTGGCGGTGGTAAATCCATCTTTATATCATTAGTTTCATTTTGCTGGTGCTGGGGTATCTCAAAGTTACAATTCCGATCAAATAAGTCGAGTCTGAAAGAGAAATGATAGGTTATGATTATAATGTTTGTAGGTCCTAAAGCATTGAAAATATACTAAAATTACTGTGTATAGTTAAAAGATCTTATCAACTCAGTAAATAACATGAAACCTATCAAACTATTAACAAAATTAGGTAAAAAAGATAATGTAAATGAAATGCCTGGTAACCAGATCAGCTTTTCGGTCTTTTAATGAAGCTCCTCGGCTCTTTAGTTCAGTTTTTAACTGAGAAACCGTCCACGTAGAGTATATTTTTCACCGCCATAGCAAAATGAACGACACCTCTAGGTTTTATTGTTGTAATATCGAACATCACAAAAAAATCCAAAATGACAGATGCTTTGTTATGAGTCAAGCGTTAGCAGCGCCATCTGCAAATAGCTTTGCGTTTTCTTCCCCATTGACCTGAGTTAAACCGAGGGTAACCAAATGTTACCTGACAGACAATGTCTTTGTCTGACAGTTGCTCGGAAGTGTTTTGAAACGCTTCCGAGTAATGCGAAAATCACACTGGGCCACCTGCCCCCTGATTCTGTATCGTAAACTCAGTTGCCAAACCAAGTGCCTGTCGTCTAAAACATACATATTCGCTTATTTATGGATAATTTTGCACTTGAAATGACTTCACAATTCGTAAATAGTTCAATACCCATTAAAGGTTAATTTGGAGGTTCACTTTATGTGTTTTTTTTTGTGAATAGCAACTATAGCTAGTAACCGACACTGAGTTAAATAATAGCCACCCTAACCCCCGTTCATTAATTAACACTTTCGTCAGGTTCCGACACTGACAGCAGGATAGCATACTATAATTTCCAACGCGTGCGACAGAGATGGCATTAGAACCCGTCTCGGGACCCCTAATTTATGAACGCGGCCCTGATTGGTGCAACGACATTTTTCTTTCTCTTTCTCCTATATATATATCTCTTTCTAATAAACGAGTGCAAATTCGCACTATGATCACACGCACGTTTTGAAACGTTTCCTAAAAATAAAAAAACAAATGTCAAAATAATGAATAATTTGCCCGAAAAACTTTAATCTTTTAGCAAAATAAATTGTTTATTTGTATCTAATTCGAGCAAATTAAAGCAAAAATCTCATAAAATAAGTTGCTATAGTAATTGGTTGTCACAATGAGTTCAATAACAGCCACTTCTTGGGAAGGTAAGATTGCTTCCGTATATAATTTGTTAACAAAACACCGGGATTCTATATCTGTATGACGTTGCAAGTTGGTATTTGATATACCCTGAAATTCCAATGAGACGAAAAGTTGCGATTGCGTTTCCTATAATCTCTTTATGAAACTCTGTGCCTTTAGTTTTATAAACCTGACGTTACTTAGTTCAGTGTAAGTGTAAAACTCACTGACCTATGTGTATTAGAATAATAATATTATTATGATATCTATGGTAAAACTCGTACGGCACGCACGGACACAATAACAACTATTCCCTTAAAATAAATCAATAAAAAAAAAGTTATGAATCTCTTTCAGAGCTGAGAAAACAAGCGAGGCTACTAGAGAATGACATAGATGTGAAGCTTGTAGGGTTCAGTAAATTGGGTGCAAGCTCTGGCACAGCAGGGCTCAGTGCAGAGAGTGTGCCACTCATTAACAGTGATGACATGTTCGACACCATGTCCATGGAGCTACAGCAGCTTCTCAACAAGGTAACACAAAATACCTCTAATAACAAGTCGAAACGATGGTGTATATGTCGTTGGCAGATCGTAGAATTGGGCATATCATGATTTGCCCAGGCATATTGTTTTCTCTCCTCCTCACTGCTCATTGTTGCAGCTATTTTTCAATTTTGGTGTAAGATTTTTAGTTTTATACTTTATGATCTGCCCAATTCTACTGACGACATATACATTTGATCACTTAATTTTGAATATAAGTCCCATCTTCTATTGTTTTATTATTGTTTTTCCAGTCCTGTAAGGATTACAGGTTCAATTAAATATAATTTATATGAAATCAATTTTTAGGCAATCTTTTGATAGTAACATAACCTGACAGCGACAGTTATGCTGCCTCTATTTTGTCATGTTGCCCTATGTTGTCCTAATGACTGTTTTGGTAGGTATCTCTCTGAAATATATAAACAGGGTTCTCATATTCTGTTTAATTTCATTATAAAGCACAATGTTTCTTTTTGCAGTTATCATCAATCAATGATAAGATGGCTGACCTTGCACCGAGTGGGGCTGCAACAATGCATACAATAAAAAGACACAGAGAAATCCTTATGGTAAGCATCTGACACAGTGAGGTACAATGGTTGACACAATGATGCTATGACACAACACCCATTCACAGTCAAATTGTGTCCACAGTACTTTGCAGTGTACGTTTCCTTGAAGTATTATAAGCAGTGTATAGGAATAACAAGCCACACATGTCAGAGCTTTATGCATTAGTCAGAGCAGAGCATGTGCGGTAGACCTTTGTGAACGTCAAGTATTCAGCACCCAAACATACCCATAAGACATACTCATACCATAGTCATACAGATTTCAGACAGGTTTCAATTAGGCTCATTATTTTTAATGAGAAAGTTTTGATTTGGTTTAATGTTGCCTCTCTATTTACGTACTGTATATTGTGGATATGAGAAACCAGTCAAGGTGACTGCCAAAAAACTGGACATGTTTCTAAAAGCAAGATATGGATACTTCTGATTTTCATCAAAAAGTAAAAAATTAGTAATATAAATGATTATTTTGTATAACAATATTCTACTCATAAAAAAACAGCTTAGTGAAGCATAAAAAGACCTCTCAATTAATACCAAACTCTCCTTTATTAATTTTTTAGTTATATTAGCATGTTTGGCATACAATGGTGTTGATTTGGTGTAACACAACTTATTTGACAGGACTAACCTTATTTCAAGCGTCCTGTCCTTGTCTTTTCGATACAAAAAGACGGAATGCTTAAATTAAGTTTAGTCCTGTCAAACTAGTTAAGTCATGTTACACCAAATCAACACCAATTTTTTACAACCAACTCTTCTATCTTGCAAGTGGATCGATCAACAGTACAGAGGATTTGTAAAAGGCACCAAGAGATCGGCTCTTTCAACCAAAGACCTGTGGGCCTATAGCATATCTTTGAATCGGTTGCCAACTATAGTTGCTATTCACCAAAAACAGATAAAAATGAATTTTCAAAATAACCTTTAGGTAATGGGTATTGAACTATTTACGAATTATGACGTCATTTCAAGTGCGAAAGTATCCTTAGATAAGCGGAAATGTATGTGTTCGACGATAGGCACTCGATTTGGCAACTGATTTTAACAGAATCAAGAGGCTAGTTCTAGAGAATAAAAGAGGTAACACAATCAAGGGACGACCGTTTTTAGCATTGTGAAATCACCGAATGTCTTATGTACACCTAAATAATTGCAAGAAGTAAGGAATGTTCAAGTAAGTCGGAAGGAGACATAACTGTCTAGAAGTCCAAAATTGCTCTAAGGACACTATGTTGCGTGGTTGGCTTTAGCTCGTCATTGTGCGTTGTGGACACGTGAGGACTGAGGTAGGGTGCTGTTCTCCGAGGAATGCCGTATCTCTGCACGGTGAGGATCGTCGCGTTAAGCACTAAGAACACCAGGTGAACACTAGTACGAGTATGTTTCCAAGAAACAGTGCCCTGGCGAGGAGGCTTAGCTATGTTTTTGGCAGGAGCAAGATCGTACGGAGATGGTCTTTATAGAAAATGGTTCACTTAATGCACCACAATGTCGGGATCCTAGATCCACATGTGCAACGAGCCATAGCTGTTATTGTGTCTTCATGGACGACAATGCTCGCGCTCACCGTGCTGCCTCGGCGAACGAGTACACAGATTAAAATCCAAATAAGTCGCCAAAACTGTAATCCAAACTGAGTGGGCACGTATTCCACAGCAAACCATACAAAATCTTATCGACAGTATGCAGAAAAGAATTCAAGCTGGAATTTCTAATCGAAGAGGCCATACCCCTTACTAAACTATCAAAAATATTTGATTAATAACTGTGTTTATTATATTAATATGTGTTTATTCTGTAATAAAATTCATGTAAGGTACGGACAGGGATAGATCTACGTTTCTTTTACACCACGATGTACAGCAATATCTTCCCTAAATAATTTTTCAGGGGACATTTCATGTTCTTACTAGGAGTGGTTTGGTCTAAGGGTGGATAAAACAGCCAGTCGGGGAAATTATTTTTTCAAAAACATAATTATTCAGTTTTGGTTTTCATCTTAATCAGCCCCGAGACTCTTTTTTGCTATTTCCTATACTTTTGGATTTGGCCATCCACTCCCATTAGAAAAACTACCCCCGTATTATAAATGAGGCTATGAGAGCCAGAGTGGCCTATCTTTTCCAGACACAATTAATAATCAATTGTGTCTGGAAAAGATAGGCCACTCTGGCTCTCATCGCCTCAAATATATGTCTAACTATGTAACTATCCCCAGGACTACCAACAAGAATTCTCAAAGACGTCAGCGCGCGTAAACTCACGGCGGGAACGCGAGGAGTTGCTGCGGGGGGGCAGCTCCTCCCCTCCCCCCTCTGCCGGGCTCTCGCGCCGCGACCAGTACGCTAAAGAAGCCAACCACTTGCACAGGTGAGCTCAAACCAATCAATAGGTATATGAGTGAAAGTGAGTGTTTTTAGCGCTTTAAAATAGTACCAGCTTGCATCGTAGGCGCAAGCTATACAGAAACGCCCTCTTGAAGAGGTAAGCTCGCCTTTGAGCATATTTTTCTTTTTGTAATCTTAGTTTAAGTTTCTATGTGTGTACAATAAAGGATATAATAATAATAATGATAGTAATAATAACCTAAAATAGAAGTAAAAACAGACAACAGAAACGAAAACAATCAAAAGGAAAGGAAACAACAACGTGAGAACGAAAATGTCGATGAGAGACTGACATTGCTTTCCGGTTCTTATTTTTTCTGCGTAAAACGAAAACCGTTTCATAATTTCTACTGATTCAAAAATACGAAAAATCGTGACCATTCGAATTGAATTTCGCACGTGAATTGTTTTCGAGCGTGAATATATGATCCACGGCGAGTGATTCAAGAATAGCTCCAGTATGATGTCAACTGATAGAACACCAAAAACCTACGTTATGGATAGAAGATACGAGATACTTTATCAAGAAGCGCCAAGCTCTAATCATAAGGTACTGAATTTTTACACTGACGGCTCTAAAAACACGAACGGTGGTGCTGGTTGCAGCTACGTCTCACCTGAACTAGGGCTAGGTAAATCAGTCCCACTCAACAAGATAACAACGGTTTTCCAAACCGAGACAGCAGGTATACTCCTAGCAGCTAAGGCTGCGATCGCGATTTGCACAAGCAGACCGTGCGATATGGAAGAGGTTACAATAACTACAGACAGTGCGGCTACACTATCAGCACTAAGCAAACCTGTAAGTAGATCGAAAATTATTGCAGATTGCCATACACAACTGCAAAACCTGTCAACCTTGTGCAAGGTAAAGCTATGCTGGACCAAAGCACACAACGGAAATAAAGGTAACGAACAAGCAGACTCTCTTGCTAAACTAGCATCTCATATGAAGGTAACGACTCAGGGTATCAACTTGTGTCGACCATCAGCAGAAGCTATCAGGGGAGAATTGCGGAAACACACTCTGACTGTACACAACAGTAAATGGGCAGAACGAAAAGACTGTAGACTGTCACGACTAATGATGCCGAATTCAAACGGTAAGAATACCCGATACTTACTAAAATTAAAACGGTCCGACCTACGGGACATGGTAGGTATCATAACTGGACACTGTAACTTAAATAAGCACCTTTTCAATACAGGTGGTACCGATAGCCCTCTATGCAGAGGTTGCCTTTTAGAGGAAGAGACAGTGGAGCATGTGCTGCTCTATTGCTCTGCAACCGAAGATACAAGACGAAAGGCAGGGATAGCGACGAGCTCCACCTTCCCTTCACTGGACCAGTTCTTATGTCAGCATGCTGAAGCTGTTCGGCTCTACTTCAAGGAGCTGTCCTGGCTGGGCTGACTGACCGGGGGGAAGTGCACAATACTCACGATCACGGAGAGTCAGTGCAGGACTCATCGCCCCCGCTACGAATTTAGAATTTAGATGTCAACTATCTGTAAGAAAAGTTTCAGCCGGCGTACTAATACTTTTTTTTTTACCACTTTCGCAACCTCTCTCCCAATCCCACCGCTACTTGAGCAGCTGACGGTCGATTCACATATCAGTCATGTGAGATCTACGATCGATGTCAATATCAGCCGGCTTACTATGACTTTTGTATTTGTAACGGTACCTCCCGGGCTAATAGTTTCGGATTAGCCATCCACGCCCACTTCAAAAACGAATTCTGTATAACGCAGAGACGAAAATCCTATGACTGGTTAGCCAATGCGTTGGTGCGCTGACTAGTGTGAAAGAGACAAACATATGCGAGTAAGTGGAATACACTGCGTTTTTCTCGCTTACCCGCATTGCATTGTCCCTTTCACTCTGGCCAGTGCACCGAAGTGTACAGGGGGCAAAAGAAGGGCGTACTGATGTAATAATTGAATTTCCAGTTCACACATGCTGGTGGACGAGCAGATCAACATAGCGATGGAGGCGCGCGAGCACCTCAACTCGCAGAGGCAGACCTTCAAACGAATGCAGACCACCTTCAACGACATCACTAACAGGTGACCATTGACACTACATGTTCATAACTATCTATACCGGTTGAAAATTAACACTCTAGCTATAACAAAGGAAACTGTTCTATGTTCGAAATAAAAAATACATGTTTTGTTACTTTTGTTAAAGATATCGACCGCCAAAGAAGCACTAATACTCCGGTGACAGAGACGATGCTCTACAAAACCCATGTGTACATAGCTTATCCATGTGCATTATTTACCGCCGCACCGGGAATATGTATGGTCTATTGTCAGTCAGATGTTTGAAAACAAAAAAAAATGAAAAAGAAGAAAGAACTTGATTTATAGAGTTCAATAAAGCTAGAAGTTTAATTTTCTACCTGTATTTTAGCTATCAGAGTTGTGAAACTAGTAAAAATAATCATTGGTTCCAATCATAATACACAATACAACATTAAATGAATATAACTCAGCCCCTAGATTATGTATCTTTGAGTCGGTTGCAAACTGGTTGCCAAACATCGAAGACATACTATCGAATTCCGATTATCTAAGGATACCATCCATCCATCCATCAGCCTGTTTCGTCCACTGCTGGACTTTCCAGAATTTCGCCACGCTTGGCGGTCCTCCTGGAAGAAATGCCCATAGGTACTCAGTGACTAAACTGAGCATTAAATAACGGGGTGTAGTACTCACACACGCTGGGCAGGCGGGTTGGCGTGCGCGGTGCCTAAACCCTTGCACCAGTGACGCCGCTGCCCGTCACCAGTCTGTTTTATATAAGGCCCGGCAATTGGGGATGGATATACCGCCATCCATCGGTCCCAGGCAATGGTGGGCCGCCTGGTTTTGCCTGAGAGCTGTTCTCTCTACTTTCGGGGAGGTTTGCGAGTAAGATGGTGGTACCTCCACAGTCGAGCCCGGCATCAGCTCTACCACTTAAAGATACGATAGATCTAAGGATACATTCGTGATTAAAGTGACGT
The DNA here is from genome assembly GCA_910592155.1 of Ypsolopha scabrella. Lineage (NCBI taxonomy): Eukaryota > Metazoa > Arthropoda > Insecta > Lepidoptera > Ypsolophidae > Ypsolopha > Ypsolopha scabrella. The sequence continues at coordinate 8,392,546 of OU342980.1, read as the reverse complement.
CACAGTTCGTGAACAGTTCAATAACACACTGAAGGCAATTTTGAAAGTTCAGTTTTTATGTATGTATTTAGCGTTTGGCAACCAGTAGCTAAACGATACAACGTTACGTCTACTTCCCAACAAGTCGCATAGAACATGTTCCGTTCCTTCCACTCGCGTCGCAGACAAGGAATGCAAAGAGAATATATATCTACTACGAAGGTGACGTAGGAATGCTTCATAAAGTTGAGCTACCACGGCCTCTCCTGACTTGTGGGTCGCCCTCGGCCATCTCCACCGTGCGTGCCCTATAACTATAACCAGGGTTCGAAATTATCAAGATAATTACGCTGCTTGATAGTTATTCGATAATTATCACTAGTGTAAGAAATTAATTTGTTATAACAAATGCATTATAATTTTAAAAGGCATTTTTCAAATTCAACTCAATAAACGACATTCAACTTAACAAACCAATGACACTCGTGTTCACTAAACTTTGCATAAGAGCCCTTCTTTTTGTGCGTTTCTGCAGCTCTTCAGTCGCGCGCGCGTCGTCTATTCATACATATTTAAAGTTATAGCGCTTTAAAAATAAATGCGTTCGAATACAGTTCACTTTCATAAACCGGCCAAGCGCGAGTCGGACTCACACACGAAGGGTTCCGTATCTATAAAAACGGCAAAAAAATCATGTCTTTTGTATGGGAGTGCGCGTGTCCGACTCGCACTTGGCCGGTTTTAGTATTTGTTGTTATAGCGGCAACAGAAATACTTCAACTGTCTAACTATCACGATTCATGAGATACAGCCTGGTGACAGACGGACGGACGGACAGCTGATGGTTAGTAAAAGGGTCCCGTTGGTTACCCTTTGGGTACGGAACCCTAAAAAGGGGCAGTATAAATTAATGAAAAACTATATTTCATGAATATTTAATAGAAATAAATATTTATCGAATATTTTTCCTCGAATTTTACAGTTTAGACCGAAAAACAAATAACATCACTCCAAATTCCATGAAATTTACGATACTAAAACTTAATTTTGTGAAATAGGTCTTAACTGGACGTGTGTGTTTTTAATTGACCCGAAATGTATCGACCGCCTACCCAGTTCCAGTTGTATCTGATAATCTCTTGTTTCAGATTCCCGATGTTGAACAGTCTAATGTTCCGGATCAACGCGCGCAAACGCCGCGACTCTCTGATCGTGGGCCTCGTCGTCGCCGTGTGCACCTTCCTACTGCTGCTATACGCGTTCCATTAGACAGGTTCTGATGCCCTCTCTTTTACACGCGTCTAAAGTAGATACGCTGTCCTGTTGTCAATATTGATGATAATAGTGGGCATTTTTTAACGCCACTGTATTATAGGTAGCAAAAAGAATGAATAGATATGGAAAAAAATAACTTTGTTAATTTAGGCAACTTTCCTCAATTTTATTCTGACATTCCATTGGCGATGCTAGCGCCGCCGCGCCGCTTCCTTCCCACGCCACGATGGCTCTGAAGAAAACTTAATATTTTGCTCTGCACCGCTATAACTACATAAGGTAGATGGCGCAAGCATCGCAAGGTTTTTCGCCTTAAGAACCCGCTCCGTATTTTTCGTCTGTTTGATGCGAAGCATGATTTTAATTTATTTTTCTTGCCATTGCCGCGATGTTTTTGTAAAAATCAGGGACATACACCAGTCCATATTGGCCATCTAAATAGCATTATTTTGATACTTAGATATTATGAATAATTATTCGAAGCGGACTCGTAAGTAATAAAATAACTCGCAAAAGAGAAACAATTCAATCAAATACATTCTAGGCCTTTATTAAGACGACCAATATGAAGTGGTGTATGTCCCCAGTTTTTCCAAAAACATCGCGATGAAGGCCAGAAAAATATTAAACATACGATTTTTCATCAAAGTTGTCGTCGTCACGGACCGGGCTCTTAATAAATGTCAACATCTAGAATCGAATGCACTATACTAAAAACTTTCGATCCGAGACTACACAATGAAGACAACAATTCGATTCGCCATCACATTCACTCGTGAAACAATTGCATTTTTTTTGCGTTGTGTGCTTAGCGGACAGTTTTTAAATGAACTGTAATCGACCATAAGTGGGAAAAGGACCTCAAGATCTACTCCACTTAATGAGACTTTATCTTACTTGCAATCCCAAAGTTCGCAATGGACTGAAAAATTAAAGCCTAACTTAGCAGATTGTGAAAGATTTAGTTTAAATGCTGTCAAGATTTAAATTTTTAATTGGAAAATTGTAAAAGAAATTTGAGAGCTACGCTCCTGTGGGTAGATACGTATGTACTCTTATAACGTCGCCTGTCAAAAAATTTGGATTTATTTTTCAATATAAATCAGACAATAAATATTACATATCTACATTACGAATTAAAAACCTGCTGTAGTATTTGCCTGTGGTGTCGACTCCAGCAGCAAAGAGGTTTTAACTCAGCATAGGCGCTACGGGGCTAATAGACAGCGCGCTAAATTTCACAATTACACTGGAATATCACAGGCCCATCTCAATTACAACTATCAATTGAATATTGTTTCAAGTGTCATATGGTACAGACTCAAACATGAGGATAGCTTGAATGAGCATGTTGCTCGACTTCGTCAACAATAGTCTTTATTGCTTGTCAATGAGAGTTGGCTGGAAGTCTTGTTGGATTACTTAGTAGTGGGAGAGACTGTGACCCTAACGAACACAGAGGCTTATTTTTACACCGGGAAATCATCAAAAAACATACAGGCGAAGCCGTGGGCAAAATGCTTTATCATAGGCTGAACAAGGGGTGTAAGTAGACTGGATGTTATTTTCAATTAAGGCATCAATGGCTCATCTATTCTTGGCCCAATTTTAATAAAAGTCATATTAAATGTCGATGAAGATTATGTTTCTGATAAATGCTATAATTCAAACTTGAATTTGACAAAATTTTATTATTTATTTATTAAAGGATTTAGTTAAGATAAAATATTTAGAACTATATTTATTTGCATGACAGGCATAACGTTTTTCAATATTTTTAGTTAAGGAAGCAAACCATAATAATTATTATAATTGTTTTGACTGTATAAAACATTGCATGTTAATACCATTAAACGACAATCTTAGAAAAACAGTGTTGCAATTAAACTTTTTGTATTAACTTCCAAATAGAAATTAAAACATAATATATGTGTACGTTATTTATAAGAAATTGTACGTATATTGTAAATATTGATAATACGGTTATATATTAATAAAAAATAAACACTTATTTTTAAATTTTGAATTTTATTTTGTCTAGAATATTCTCGTCTACTAGACCTCCGATTTCTGGAATCAGCATGAGATAATTTTTATCACACATAATCGCATATGTTTAAATTCAAATTCCAAATTTACACAATAAACATTCAATAGTACAGAGTATAAATAAACAGGTACGTTTAAATTGATCCACATATTCTACTGATCATACTCACAGCGTTTTTGAACTTTACCAAAGGAACGGCCTGCGCAAATAAAAAGTCTTCTGTTTTGACAAGCGTCTAGCTAATCTGACAGCTCCTCGCTTCGTTCGTCATCGCATCTAGTCGGTTCTTAAATACTGTCACTGGCCATTTATTTTAAAAATAGAACACCTAGAAAAAAAAATGAAATGTTGTTCAATTTCCAAATATTTTTTGATTAATAATCTGCCAAATCACAATTACATTCATTCATTTTTTACGATGGAGTGGACTCGCAAAGAGGACCGAGTAGCAGTAATTGCATTGCATCGTTGCGGCCATCCACCGAAGACGATATTCAACTTGCTTCAAAAATTAAAAATCACGAAGAGGTTCGTGTACCCTACCATCAAGAGGTACAATGAAAAAAATGTCGATGACGAGAAAAGAACTGGCAGACCTCGTTCCGTTAGGACACCAGGGGTCATCAAAGCAATTAAGGCGCGTATTGCAAGAAATCCTGTCCGCAAGCAGAAACTGATGGCTTTGGAGATGGGATTAACCAGAAGTACCGTAAAAAAAGTACTCAATGAAGACCTGGGACTACGAGCTTACCGAAAAAAGAGTGGACATCTTCTGAACGCGCGTCTGATTGCTATGAGAGCCAAAAAATGCAAAATTTTGCTAAAGCGATACGCAAGAAACAGACACCGCGATATCCTGTTTACAGACGAGAAAATTTTTAATATCGAAGAGAAGTACAACAAACAAAATGACAGGGTGTACGCTACCAGCTCTGCGGCCGCTGGAAATGCCATTCCTAGAGTGCAGCACGGCCATCATCCATCATCAGTCATGATTTGGTTGGGAGTGTCCTACTATGGCCCTACTGAAGTGCATTTTTGTGAAATAGGTGTCAAAACCAGTGCAAAAGTGTACCAAGACACGGTTTAAGATCGCATAGTAAAAGATCTGCCCCAGACACTCTTTGGAGGACGGCCATTTGTGTTTCAACAGGACTCCGCACCTGCTCATAAGGCCAAAACAACTCAGGAGTGGTTCGAGCGCCAGAATATCGAGCTAATAAGGCATCAAGATTGGCCCTCATCTAGCCCTGACCTCAATCCACTGGATTACAAAATTTGACAGGAATTGGAGGAGAAGGTCTGTTCTAAACCTCAGAAAAATTTGAGCAGCCTAAAGTCATCATTGATTACAGCAGTGGCCGATATCGACATGAATATGGTCCGTGCTGCTATTGATGATTGGCCGCCATGATTGAAGGCTTGTGTGAAAAATGGTGGCAATCATTTTGAATAAATTTTGTGTTTAATGTAAGCTAATTAAATTACCTTTTTTTAGAAAATAACTTTTTTTGAATATCATGACTACTTTTCATTTTATAGCCAATTTTGTTTGTGACAGAATTTAAGCACCGACTAGGTATTTTCGACTTTTTGTTGAACGACTAATTCGGTATTTCTGTATCATCTAAATACCAATAAAATATGTTTGCAAAAATTGTATACAGTATTTTACATGCAAAATTAAAGTATTGCTATTTTATTGAAACTTAAAATATTTTGATAATTTTTATTTACCATTTGTGTAATTGTCTGCTATATAAAATACCTAAAAATACAGTGAGTCTCTAACTTGAATGCATTATAATTATAATACTATGAAGTTATGGTGTACTGTCCATGCATATTTTTCGCAGAAGTAAGTTGTTTTGTTTTCAGTCAAGTTATATTCGTCAACATGTTGACAGTTGACACGAGCATGCTTTCTTAACAAAAAGTCGTTAGATCTTATTATTTCCTGTTTAACTTGTTCCTTTTGTCGAGTTTGTCGTTGTGGTACGTTTTTTTCATTACTGTTATTTAGTTTCTACTATTTTGACGCTTTCGTCATAATGAACGCGGACTAAACAGCTCTCGCACCTTTTCTCGCCTGCAGAGATAACGGGAATATCAAGCCCCCGTTTACAGATTTTGTAAAAGAAAAGAAAACAACAGAGCGACTCAAATTTCTTCCACAGCCATCACCATTATTTACATCAGAATACTTGGACTTGAGTGCGATATGCAAAGTACTTGTGTTTTAGAACCACTGTTCTCTTGTTACATTTTGTCTCACGACCGGCTGAATGAAGTATAGAAACAACGATTCTATATCTGTTGCGGAGTCGTGTAATGAAATCGTTTTCATTTGACAGCCAAAAACGTACGATTTTAATTCGAATGGCCTAGAATACCATAACAGCACCTAATTCTCGATTTTTTTGAAAGGAATAGACTTCTTAAGGTTATATAAAAGTACATATTTTTTTCTCCTTGAAATACAAAACATGTACTTGAAAATATTCAGGAACTGAATAAATAGCTTTGATGACGTAATAGTCATGTCATTTAGGCATTACCCAATAGGCCATTGCCCACAAAAAAAAAGTTATGTCAAAACCGTTTTTTTTTATTTTCAGTAATTCCATCTTCAGGTTTTATCCCCATTTTTTTTTATTCTTTCTTTACGTCAAGTCTCATATTGAGCCTAAATGGTATGACTATTACGTCACATTCCCATTTCTCCAAACTGATTTTCAAAAAATAATTTCTTTATAAATAATACCACCTGAAAGTTAAAGAACACTATGTATCTTCATAATTTAGCCTATATTTTCAGGACAAATATACAAAAGAGCCTGTTACGATTTATGGTTGGTTCGAATTGTGAAACGGGCTAATTTGCTTAGCCGAATAGCCGTTTGAAAATCTAAATCGTACGTTTTAAGCCGTCAAATAAATACGATTCTGTTACACATTCGTAACTCTTGATGTAAAGAATCAAGCGAAACGTATAGAATTTAGTCACGTGATTTCGCTCGCGGCACAGCATTCGAATATACAATAGTACCGCTGCGGCACACACACTTTATTAAAAATACATAATTTTGTACCGGGCAGAGATCGCCCTAAAAGGGGCGAGTTTCGTTCTTTAAGGCTATGAACCGTCCTTTTTTTGTCCCTTATCGTCTACCATCGGACTAGCCGGAATTTGAAAACATACTAATTTCGTCGTTAGTTCGTTGTGTACTATAAATTACTTTAAAGTCTTCAAAGCTGTACTATTCTTTTTTTTATTCAAATTAGCTGATACTTTAAGTTTTACTTTTATCTCACGCAACATTGAAACACCCTTCTTTTTTTCCAAAATCGTCCCGTTTTAGATAGCCCATCGGCTTCCGAAATTGATTTCCGAAATTGGTCCTGGACAAGTCTTTTTACTTGCGCCGCTTATTTTTTTAGTAAAGCTGTGTTCGGCATCATCAGTAAATCACGTGGTTTTCTCTTAATAAATTAAAGACTTAAGCAAACATAATTAGTCTTACATTAAACTACAAAAGAATGTACACTCTCTTTATGCTGTTTCAAAGTGACATTCTGTGTAAACTTCTTATCGCACAGGTCACAGGAGAAGGGCTTCTCTCCCGTGTGGACCCGGACGTGCTTCATCAGGTCTCCCCTCGAAGCGAAACTCTTGCCGCAGACGTCGATCGGACAGAACAACTTCTTGTTGTGCGACCGTTGGTGCAAGTAGAACTTCTTGTACACTTGGAAGGTTTTCTCACATACCTGATGGAAGGGAAACGAAATAAGACGATCGTTGAATTAATTCCCTGACTTTGCTTGGAGCATAAAATGAATAATAGTACTACAAAAGATGAACTCGTCAATGACCTAATATAAATTAATATGAGCGTTCTAAAATTATCACTTTCATAGATTGGAATTTTATTCCAAGTATAGTATTTTTAATTTACGTTAGAACCTTAGCCTACCTACAGTGCTTGTCACCAACTCGTAAGCTAAGACAGTCTTGTTTTAACACAGCGTAGGTATTAACAAGCTAAATTACAAAATAACTGAAGGACTTAATAATAAAACTGTACACGCGTGGAAGGTGGGCACAAAATGAGTATGATGTGTGCGTACCACATCCGTCGCGAAGAGCAGGCGCGACCGCAGCACCCCGTACCTTTCCGGTGCCGCCAGCGCGCAGCCCGCGAGTGCAGCGGGGTCGTCCACTCGGTTGTGTAACAGCAGATAATAGTGCACCAATAGCGCTAGCCTACGTCTCAGCTCTAGGGTGTCTACCCCTACCATTTAGACCACGAACATGGATGGGAATAAGTAGGGATAATACCCATACATTTTTTTATACAGATATCGAGCAAATTTACGTTGGATTCTTTCCACCGTGAGCTTGTATTTAGTCTCATGTGGGTCCCAGATGATTGCGTTGAACTCTAATTTACTTCTCACATTGGCATTGTATAATGCTACAATGGGTCTCGGATCCTTAAACCTAGCAGATTGTATCATTACAAAGCCTAGTGATTTATAGGCTTTCTTACAAGTCAGCTCAATGTGGTCATTTAAAGTCAGTTCACTGTCAAGTGTCAGTCCTACGTCTCGTATTTGTGAGACTCGTGCGAACCGAGCTCCGGCTATGGTGTAGTCCTGATCAGGTGGAGTGCGAGACCTGGTAAACGTCATGATCTTGCACTTAGAGCCATTCTCCAAGTTGTTGCGTCTACAACACTATCTATATCGCTTTCAAGCGCCTTCACATCATCTCTATCACCTATACTCAAGTATAACTTCGAATCGTCTGCAAACATCAAGCACTGAGCTGCCCTCACAACACCTGGGAAATCATTTATCATGATCAGAAACTGTGTGGGCCCTGGAGTGCTTTCTTGACTTATACCAGAAAAAGTTTCGTAGAAACAAGAACGTATACCAGCCAACTGGACATATTGTTCGCTTTGGCAAAATAGTTGGCAAACAGCTTCAATAACTTTGGGGTAAAACCTATGGTAGCAAATTTTTCAAGGAGCAGGTCATTATTGACGCGGTCAAATCAGTTCAAGGATGTTGTTGCATCATTAACACCGTTAATTAGGTCAGTAGAAGTGATCTACCTGTACGAAAACCATGTTGGCAGACAGAAAAGAAAATCCTTATCTGTGGCATAACATTGTGATTAATCACAGCCTCATAAATCTTCCCGGGGAATGAAAGTATGGCTATAGGCCTATAGTGTTCTACTTTAGATTTGGAGTCATCCTTGGGTATAGGTGTTACTCTGGAAGTTTTCCATTTACGCGGATACACACAGAGCTTCAAAGATAAGTTACATATAAAATAGAAGTGGCTCTTCCAGGATCGATAGACAGTCCTTAACGACGTAAGGTTATTCCGTCTGGACATGGAGGAGAGGGTCGAGCTTTTAATCGCCGGACAGCATACCGAAGATCGACAGCAGTGAATATGTCGATAGCTTCGCGTGACGAGCTTACACCAGGGCTGGCGCTCCGCTCAGCGGCCTCAGCGTCCAGTGTCGGTCGGTCAGGATTTCGGGAAGGAATACATATTGAAAGTGCGAAGCGAAGGCGTCCGCTGCCTCGATTTCTGATACAGGTGTATCTTCATACTCATATTTGTTTGTCACAGGTCCGTCCCCAATATGCTGCTGAATTTTGTATGTATGAATTTCATGTGTGAAATACATAATAATATCTAGGTAGGTGGTAGAGCTGATGCCGGGCTCGACTGTGGAGGTACCACCATCTTACTCGCAAATCCTCCCGAAGTTATTCGGGGGAGAGTAAGAGGACAGCTCTCAGGCAAAACCAGGCGGCCCACCATTGCCTGGGACCGATGGATGGCGGTATATCCATCCCCAATTGCCGGGCCTTATTAAAACAGACTAGTGACGAGCAGCGGCGTCACTGGTGCAAGGGTTTCGGCACCGCGCTCACCAACCCGCCTGCCCAGCGTGTGTGAGTATGGGCATTTCTTCCAGGAGGACCGCCAAAAGTGCCGAAATCCTGGAAAGGCCTATGTCCAGCAGTGGACGAAACAGGCTGATGGATGGATGGATGGATCTACGTAGCAGTGATTTATGATCAAATAAATATATATAAATAAAAGGTAGAAAATAAATTGTACAAGGCTTTACTAACTTCACACTGGTACTTTTCATGCTCTGTAGATTTCCTCGGAACTTTCTCGTGGTGGTCTGTACTTGCACTAGGTTTTGAATATTCCTTTTTGATATTTTTATGTAAACCATCCTTATTTCTGGATTTTTCCTAAAGGAATTAAAACATAATTTTACTGGGCGAATCAGCTAATTCGTACCATCTATGTTGGTAACACTAAAAGTACCAACGATTGTGCTGATCTCTAAGAAAAGCTTGCCTTTTCCTACCCCATTACGACTAACTTCCCGCCTGACTTCTGTACTAACCAAGAAGTTTATATTTCCGAGTGCGGTTATGAGTCCACAATAAACACCCACGATTTGGTTACAACCCTCACCAAATATCAAAAATCGTCGGGAAAAATTGGCTGTCAAATGTGTTGTGCGGCTAACTTCAGGACACAGCAAACGACCATGCTAAGGACTATGGGGATCGGCTGAACGTGTTTATTTAGTTTATTTTCGTAACCGACATTACAACGATAGCTGAACGTGATTATTCTGTTGAAAGTCATAACCGCACCTTCTATAAACTTTCTATACACTTCTTGATCTCATTGTAAAGTTGAGTCAGCCATCCAATTTTGGCATCCATTTTGAATTTTGTTTGTTTTATTTTACACCTACCTTCTATAATGTAATATTTCATGTGTGAAATAAATAATAGTAATGTTCAAATAAATTGTAGAACACGGCTTTACTAACTTCACATTGGTATTCTTCATGCTCTGTAGATTTCTTTCTAACTTTCTTGTGGTGGTCTGTACTTGCACTTGGTTTTGAATGCCCCTTTTTGATATTTTTATGTAAATCATCGTTATTTCTGGATTTTTTCTGAAGGAATTAAAACAATACTTTAGTGGGCGAATTAGGTAAAATTCAATGTTTTCATGCAGTTCTTGATAAAATAGCCAGAGTATTTCCATTACTAACCTTCATGGGCGACGAATTAAACAAATCCTTACGAACACTCAGGTTTTTTGAAGAACTCTGTGTATAAATTGGAGTCATTTCCTGAAAATGTGTGGTTGAAGTTACTAAAGTTATAGAACTTTAGTCATGAATTTATGTCATGTTAATAAGTATGAACTTTAGCTAAATATTACATTTTATGGGGAAGAATAATGGATCATTTTGTCTATCATAACATAAATGAGATGATAATAATAATAATATGAGATAATAAGTTTAAATGAAATTGATCAAAAGAAAATTGGTCCTTTATCTGGTTATTTAAAAATCCGCTGAGTAGGTACTCACGTCTATGACCAAATTTGGATAGCAATCCTCTTTATCATTTTGTTCCACCGCCACGTATTCTGTCAAAGTGACTTCTTCAGCCACAGTTTCTGGTATCTGCAAAACATGCGTTGTACTTGTTAGTAATGTACACACAAGGTGATCTAACAATCTAACTGATCTGAAAATATGCTTCCCACTCAGTCCCTCATGAGTTGAAATATAATGACTAAAATATGGCATTCAGAATGTATGGAAGAATACTATCAATGGATATTTTTGCTACATTGGATATGACCCTGAAGTTTGGGTAAATTCACTGGGGCTCTGCACTTCAACTGTAATATGTTTTTTTATCAATAGGCACCTACCTCGTTTATATTATTGCAGTCTTCTTCAAATAGAAACTTCAAATGGTTATCGTTGCTTGTAGCAAGTAGTCTTAATTCTTTAGCTTTCTGTACAATGTCAAGACAATTGGTGCATATTTTCTGAGGTAAATTATCACCTTTGGTGACCTGAAAGCCACATAAAACTTCAGCATGAACATCATGCAAATAAGATGAAACAAGAGTATTGATCACACTAATATTACAAATGCGAATGTTTGTGTGTGTGTGTGTATGTTTGTTACTCTTTCACGCTGAAACAGCAGAACGGATTTGGATGAAATCTAGAATGGATATAGCTTATACCCTAACTTAACACATAGGTAGGCTACTTTTGTTCCCGGAAAAAATCATGTCGTTAAAGCGAATGACACGCGGGCGGAGCCGCGGGCAAAATCTAGTATTAAATATGTATATGATATTAGTATTACAAAAGAGAAAGAGTACTCAGATAATAAAGCCGATTTTGAAGGTTTTAATTTTAAGCTAAGAAACTTACTAAAAAACGTAATTTTAAGTGACAGAACTATATATTGCTAATCTGAAGGGCACGTCAACTAAAATTATCAAGTCTTTTAAATGCTCTTAAATCAAACCAAATTTTTAAATTTCATCAAATGACAGCTCTAAAATGTGCCTTGAAATTACCAAAACAAGTTAAAATCATTAAGTTGAGTTAATTATGGCTGTCAAACTAAAATTCTAGTTTGACGTTTATAAAATGGTGACTTGAAAATGGCTCTTCTTTTAACCCTACTTAAGTTTAACTAAACTAAAACTAAAGCCTTCCAATCGGCTTTAATAAAAGTTAAGGATCACACATAAAAAACTAATTCACAATACACAATTTTGCATTCTTCCTTATCATTATATTGATGCTGGCATTGTATGGAAATTTTATAAATAAATAATAGGTCAGGGAAATACTAATTGCGTATTTTCTATGCATCAAGTTGTAATAAAATCTCTTTGGTAGTACTGTTTATATCTGGCTGATTTTAATTTTAATGCCATTAAAAAGGTAACATTAAAAAAAAGAAAAAAAAAGGTATGACGTAGTTTCCCGCCATTTTTCAGTCTGCCAAAATGAGTGAATTTAGCGAAGAAATTCGATTCATTTTAAAATTTTATTACAAAAAAGGGAAAAATGCGACATAAATTTGAGACATTTATGGACCTAATGCAGTGTCAGTAAGAGCTGCTCAAAGTTGGTTTATACATTTTAAGTCTGGGAATTTTGACGTCAAACATGCAGCGCAGTCTGGTCACCCTGTTACGGATAAAGTCAAAGCCATTTTTGAAAAGTGGAGCAAGATCCGCGTATTAGTAGTTATGACTTAGCTGAAGAACTGGGGATTGATCACAAAACAGTTTTGACCCATTTGAATAAGTCTGGGTACACAAAAAAACTCAATATTTGGGTGCCACGGAGCTCCGTCACAAGAAACCTTGAAACCTTATGAACCGTGTACTCATTTGCGATTCTCTATTGAAATGTAATGAAAACAAATAATTTATACCATACTCGAAATAACACTTGTGAATGAAAAATTTAATTTAGCAATTTGGTATTGTGTGAATTTATCACCCACTATATTTTTCCTGTAATCTTTACGTAATCCTAAATTACCATGACTTTTTCATATTTTTCTGTTCATTCGTTTCGGAAATAAGGGGGAGGGGACATGCATTTTTTGTGGTTTTTCAAATATTATTCGAAATTGGTGCCAGTAAATATAGTAAAAGTATATATTTTTACAATCAGCTCTTTAATATCTACAATTTGATACCCATATTGTATTTTTAAGAATTTATTTTTCATTTTTCTCACTTTTGTATTGGAAATATTTTGAACCATTACAATTTTTTTTTAATACTGTATTATGTAAGCAAGTGAATGCTATTTTTGTGGAAAATTTCAAGTCTTTATCTTTAACGGTGCTAAATTTATGAGGCTGGGACATACGGACGGACAACGGAGTCTCACAATGAAGGTTCCTTTTAGGTACTATGGAACACTAAACACGGGTGAAAAGGATCATGTTCAAAGGGCGGTCAAGCTCCACAGACTGGCAAAACCCGGATTAACAGGCAATAAGGTGATGCTGTGTGTATGGTGGGATTGGAAGGGCATTGTTTATTATGCCTTTGACGCTGGGGAAAACCATTGATTCGGATCTCTACTGCCAACAGCTGATGAGACTCAAGAACTCTTGAATATTATTAAAATATATGAAGAAACTTTTTCCTCAACCTTATTAAATCACTGTTGAGATATCATATAGTTTATTACAATGAATATAGTCTTGATAGTTACAGTCTTGATCTTTTTCTTAAAACATTAAAAATGTACCTACCACTTTGTACACAATATGCACATTTTATCCACAAATATTTGCTGCTTTCAATAGAATGCCCATAAGTATGCTCTGCCTTAAGGGAAGTTTTCCATAATGATGTACCTATTAAATCCTAACAGGGAAAAACGTACTTAAGGGCAGGTTATTCGGGCCCTGTAGGCATTTATCGCTACCTCCGCCCCCGCCAGTTGACCGCGACGTATTTTATTGCGATGCGCCCGAGCGACGCGACTTCGCGTGAACCGCCACACATTAAAATGGGCTTGGGCAGTAAATGTACTTCGTACTAATAATTGATTCCCATAAATTAACCAAATAAACTATTCTTGCTACTTTGTAAATTTAGGGGAATTCACTACATCGGACAAAAAATTGAAATAAAGGTAGAGCTATGAGTAAATAATAAAATAAAATATACATAAATGACAAGATCAAGATAGGACCCGAAATAATATATATAAATTTCAGATTGTTATAACTTAAACGTGGCATTTATATGTATTTATTTAGTTATATACTTTAAGTCCACTACATATACATTACATATACATTCAAAAAGAAAAAATATACTACACTTGAACACCATATTCCTACATTAATAAAATACGTTATATTGTATATTAATCAACTTTACCTTTCTACCATGTGTTTAAGAGGGTAGACGTAGAAGTAATATACCGTTAAATAATAATTCCTTAATATTTTTATAACACTATTTATTTCATTTTAATATGTACACAAACTATAAAAAAAAGTTTCTGGTTCCTCTTTTCAAGTAGGAAGGCAACAGAGACTTATACCATACATTCATGTCCAAGGTTTTACATAGGTAACACTAAAAGTTTCCGGAACTGGCCACTTACATAAACAATATTTAAAAATTTATTGCAACATTTGAAAATAGAACTCTTTGGCTGTAGAATGCAGTTTGTTTCATCTGACTGTCTTTTGTTTTTACCTTGTGGCGCCATTTAAAAAATTGTGTGTCTGCATCAACATGGATTTAACTCGGGAAAATTTTCGTAGTATGATTTTCTACGATTTTAAGTGTAATTTGACAGCTCAACAGAGCATCGCTCGGCTTGAAACAGCTTTTGGCAATGAAGCACCATGCAAGACGACTGTTTATAGCTGGTTTGCAGAATTCAAGCGTGGTCGTATCAATCTCAGTGACGAATCTCGCGATGGTCGGCCGTCCACCGCTGTGACCAACAAAAGCATCGATGCTGTGCGCCGTATGATTGAAACAGACAGGCATGTGACCTACCATGAAATTCGCGCATCCTTAGAAATAGGCATGAGTCAAATACAATCAATCCTACACAAACATTTGGGTGTGAGAAAGCTGTGCTCGCGGTGGATCCCACACAACTTGACCGAGGCTCAAAAAACGGACCGCGTCACTTGGTGGGGTGCCATGCTTACCAGATTCAACGAAGGTGCGTCAAATTTGGTGTGGGACATAGTAACAGGTGACGAAACATGGATTTATTGCTACGATCCCAAAACAAAGCAGCAATCGAGCGTATGGGTCTTTCAAGATGAGCCGAAACCAACCAAAGTGGCGCGCGTGAAAAGTGCATCTAAGCGGATGATTGCTTCTTTTTTTAATAAAACTGGACACGTGGCTACTGTTGCTTTAGAGAATCGTCGTACCGTGAATAGTGACTGGTACACGACCATTTGTTTGCCGGAAGTTATTGACGAACTCCGTAAAAATAACCGTAAACGCCGTATCATCCTGCACCACGACAATGCTAGTTCTCACACGGCCAGACAGACAAACGACTTTTTGAAGACGAAAAATGTAGAACTCATGAGTCATCCTGCATACAGTCCCGACCTGGCACCTTGTGACTTTTTTCTGTTCCCAAAAATTAAGAACCAATTACGCGGTCAACGATTTTCATCACCAGAAGAGGCTGTCGAGGAGTATGAAAAACACGTTTCAGAGGTCACCACAGGGGAGTGGCACAAAAGTTTTCAAAACTGGTTTGATCGAATGAAAAAGTGCATAGACGCCAAGGGAGATTATTTTGAAAAACAATAAATTAATTTTGTACCTTTAATAGTATTTTTTCATATTCATTCCGGAAACTTATAGTGCGTCCCACGTAATAACTAATACCAATTAGGTATGATATTGTAATACGAACATTTGATATTATAATAAATATTTATATATTTATATATACTAGATGAAATTAAATCAACCGACCAAATTCACACTGGAGACTCGGTTAGTCATCAGCAACAAGGTTTAATGACCCTCCAGATGAAATTCGAAAAAAAAAATATTTTTGTCCCGTAGTGCCTGCACTAGGATTTGAATTTAAACTAGTCCAACCAGTAAGGCAGCAAAAATATTTATTTTCCGAAATTGGCCAAAAGTATGACTGAACCTAGTTCTTGATCACTAACCGAGTCTCCAGTATGAAGTCAGAGTTCTTATAGGCATCCCACATATATGCCGTGGGTTTACTATCTCCGGTAATAAACATTTTGTTTAAAATTGTACTTTTTTTTTCCATCTTCGTCAGCCAAAAATTTTCATCTCTCGTAATCCTTTCAATATGCACAGGTTCATTTTCTCCCACCCAAATACCGAAGAGACACAATCGCCGTTCCGTCACGTGAAGCTGTCCCTGTACCTGGTAATACTTCGTCTTCGTATTTTTATCACTAAAGGTTCGGTAATTTCTTGGGATTTTCTGAAACCAAAAGTAAAAACTATAGAAGAATTTCTTCAGTACGGGGTAAAAAAGTTAATCAATTTGAGATTTTTTTCTGTGTAGGGATCTCCACTTCCGGTTCGGTCCACCTAAAAATTAAAATATAGATAAGGGACTTTAGGAAGTGACCTGAAAATGACCTGTAGTAACTAACCCAATAGTTGTGACAGGTTCTACGGGATCCAGGGAAACAATGTAGTTGTCAGGGACATCAGCTTCAATGCTACGTGGCACCAGTTCCGACTCTCTGAAAAATATAAAATATCAAAATATTTATTACTAGCTTTTGCCCTCCGCCCGCGTGTTATTCGGTTCAACGACATGCTTTTTTCCGGGATAAAAAAAACCTATGTGATAAGTTGAGGTATAAGCTATATCCATTCTAAATTTCATCCAAATCCGTTCAGCCGTTTCAGCGTGAAAGAGTAACAAACATACACACACACAAACTTTCGCACTTATAATATTAGTGTGAAGTGTGATGCTGATGAGATAACATAACCTTGTCTTATTTCACCACAAACGATTAATGACTGCGCTAATTAGACACCTGATGTATGAAATAGCAAAGCCTTGTCTTATTCTACCACAAACGAATAGGACCGCGCTACTTAGGCCGACTTGGACCAAGCAAACTTAACTCTGGTTAACTAACTTTTTATGCTTTGTCCTTATCTTTATGGTTTGATGTGAAAAGGACAAAACATAAAAAGTTAGTTCACCCGGGTTAAGTTTGCTTGGTGTAAGTCGGCCTTAGACACCTGATTTTTCAATGATATTGATCTATCCTACAGGAACCATGCATTTTTCCGGGATAAAAAGTGTGTTTAGTTAGGATATAAGCTATATCCATTCTAAATTTCATCCAAATCCGTTCAGCCGTTTCAGCGTGAAAGAATAACAAACATACACACACACACACGCACAAACTTTCGCATTTATAATATTAGTAGGAAGTAGGATTTATTGCAAATCACGAGCTTAATATTTATAAAAATAAAAATACTCTATACAATATAATCTTCGACTATACGCAGTACGCAATATTTTATGTTGTGAAATTTGCACGTCTGCAAAGAAATGGTCGATTTCAAAATAACTTTAGCTACAGTATCCGTCTGAGATAGGATGAGTGCCGGCTTACAGAATGGACAGACAGACGAACATAGCGAAAATATAAGAGTATATGGTTAGTTAGAGAACTCTAAAAAGGATAAAGTCACTTACCGTTCCTATAGGCATTTTTCGATGCGAAGGTGCCCCGATCAGAACGATGAGCTAATGAGCTGAAATTAACAAATTTAATTTAGTCTTCTGGTAATATACTACTCGTACGTACATATGTTTACAAAAAAATAATACCACCTGGATACAATCGCATTTGTGACTGCAAGAGTAAGTATTGTGATGTTTTACTGTTGTACTGTTATACTTGTACTGGTCACTTAAAGTTTTCCCGCGTAAATTCAAATATCATATCATACAACAAAGTTGTTCTGTACGATCAGTAAACCATCTGGTTACAGTTTGAAAGCAGGTCACTGATACACCTGGTATCTTGAAGTTCAAACAAAGATAACCATAAAACTGGTTTAGATGCACTGATACTTATATGTGCCCTAAACTAATAAATTTATCCAAAGTACACTTACCCATTTAGTTTTCTTAGCTTCCGCGATTTCAGATTTGACACTTTATTCTTCTTCAATTCCCATTCTTAGAACATCCAAGCTAAAGCTAAATAATTTTTAGTTACACGATTATTTTAGGATTTATCTAACTAATAATAATGTTATATACATACGATTTAATATATATACAATTTATCTACCTACACACAACTCTATCTTACTCATAATATATTTACACACAACGAATAGCTTCGAAGCTTAGAGGCGAGGGGGAACGGGGCTCAGAAAACTGACACAGGTCTTGCGTCGACAACGGCTAGCAGCCGACTGAAGGCTGCTGGCGCGAGTATTCGCCAGTCAACTTTTCCTTTTAAATTAAAGAAAAAAAACGATTATATTTATCAAAAAAGTAACCGCGAAAATAGTTACTAAAGTACCTTTTCTTTAATTATCTGTGATTTTCATACAATTTGGTTAAGTACACCTTGCACAAAATGAAAAAATCTTGAAAAATCGACCAAGTTTCAGATTTTTTTTCGATCGAGCGAAGTTTATCGTATCGAAAATTGAACCGTAAATAACACTGGAGAAAAGATGTATCTAAAACATATATTTTTTTCAGACTCTAAATGTTACAATTTGATGGCTTAAAATGGATTTGAAAAGAGACAAAATTGGAATAAGCCCCCCTTAACATAGAGCAACAAAACAGCTTGGCCCTCAGGTATCTACTTACCCTGTGCCCTCTCAGCTACTCAATTTATTAGGGTGTCCTATTTAACCACCTGTTTGTGATTTATATTATTATATATATTTCTACCGGCCTATTGCCAGGGCATACCTACCCACATAAGTTAGAAAAACAAAATTAAAATATTACCCTTACTCCTGTACACGAAAATATCTCGTTTGGTAGATCATCTACGAACATTAAGTTATGACCCGGTCTGTTTAAGCATAGTCTACATAACTCGTAGAACATAGTTATGCCTTGATTTTCCATTTTACTGATTCCTTAAAAATACTTTATAAACATAAAATTCAATTCAATACAGAGGAAGCAGCATAGCAAAACAACTTCTGTTTATTTTTTGGCAGCTACACAGTAGGGTGGACGATATATCGATGTATCAAAAACACTCGATGTTTTTAATACGATACATCGAACGAACTATTCGATGTATCGTTAGACCCTCGATATTAGTGCTCAATATTCTACGTATAGTCAGAAAGACATCTGCTACGTTGTTTGACATACACGTTTAAGAAAACCGTAGGTTTTAAAACGACGTAATTTTATAATTCTACGTAGACTACGTAGGATGTCAATCGACATTTTTTCGAAGTCTACGTTTTGACCATAGATATATATATAACTAACCTCGTTTACGAAAGCCATAGACGTGCTTTCTTTAAACTGAACGTCATTGTCAATCTTTGCGCTCTATGCTCCTATGTCAGAAAATGATATTTCGTAGGTACTTTTGGAAGAAAGCCTCCTTTCTCTATAATCCTGCTAAAACTCTATTAAGCATACACGTAGTTCACAGCATAGTGGTTCATCTCGCGGAAA
This sequence comes from Ypsolopha scabrella, assembly GCA_910592155.1. NCBI lineage: Eukaryota > Metazoa > Arthropoda > Insecta > Lepidoptera > Ypsolophidae > Ypsolopha > Ypsolopha scabrella. The sequence continues at coordinate 8,373,134 of OU342980.1, read as the reverse complement.
AAGCTGTATGGTGTGATCGCATATCTTAGGTTAGTAGTTTCTCTTTTTATATTCTGGAATACGGAACATTTGTCAAATGCATAAACGTGCTATGTTTTACGTCGCACCGTAGCAACGTAGAAACGTGTGTAACGTAACGACGTACTACTTAGCTACGTTGCGACGTTGTTCCGTACTAAACGTTTTTGTGACAGTGCATCTAAACGGTTACACGTAGGACGTCCCCACGCATGACACGAAAACGGATTGAACCGTAAGCCCTACTCGATATATTTAATGTATCGATGTTTTTAAAACGATGCATCGAATGCAATCGAACTTGCTGCGTACGCTGATCGTGATAACGGAAAGCAACTTGAAAAAACATTGAACGTGAGCCCTCTAAAAGCTGCATAGCATGTGTGTCGAACGTGACACCAGAGTTAAAAAGGACTAGTATTCAGGACACGTAACATAAAACCTATTAAAAACAAAACCCGTCAAACAAGTACCCGCCGAAAAGCTGTTTTCAAAAGCATCGCTAGTTTTAAACAATTATAGGAATCAGGTTATAGGGCAAAAACTGCATTTACTTTTGTCTTTACAAAGTGTATAAAAAAATGAGGAAATTTGATTCTGTACTTTCACAATTTCGATTTTTTACTAACAAAACCATGATGTTTTAAATTTACTTAATTAATTTGTATATTAATTCATTAAACATTCACTGACATACACTGAAATTTCAGTCCTCTATCAATCAGAAAATCAGAACCGAAAATCGAAATATTCAGAACAACCTCTTCACGTATCGAAAAATATATCGATGTATCAATGTCCATCCCTAACAGACAGTGACACCACAGAGCACATAAAAAGAAGTGACACATGCAAAGTTTTCCGAATGGCGCTAACAGTGCTAACTAATAGTGCGATCCGATTCAAGACATAATCGATTACATCGCGTCTATCGTCATTCCGATTCAAGCTAGCCGTGCGGCGTGCGTGAGTACTTTGATGGTACTTTTAGTGCTGTCCGTGCCATTGGGAACCCGGCCTAAAACTGCCATCAAACTACTCACGCCCATCAAGTCGTTCGGAATGGGAAATGGCGTCCATCACGGTCACGATATGATCTATTCGGAACTCTTTTAGAATAGAATAGAACAACTTTATTTGGTATATTTACATTTTTGTATACATCTTATAACTAGGAACTAATAAGGATACCAAATAGGTCTCCACTCAGCATGTGTCATAAGCATAACATGTGCCATGACGCTGATTTTCAGTGGATGCCTACATATTATCTTAGTTATATAAATTGTTAGTAAAACTTAAAATTAAAATTCTAAATTTTACAGGAAACACATTTGAAGTTCAGAGTTCAGAGTGCTACATAAAAATAAGAAACAAAAGACAAACAAGAAACAGTAAATTACAAATAACAAATTACAGTAAATTACAAGCAACAACAAATCCCCAACAACAACAATTTTCAAATACAACCGCTACTATTTCAATATACTAATTAAATAATTAATTAAATATTGCTACGATATCGTAAAGAAGAAGAAGAAGGTAAATCTGGATGTTTGGCTGGTGTACCTAGCTGATATGCGAGTAAGTAATATTTAATTTAATTATGAGAGCATTTTCTGGAAATAAAGAAGATAATGTTTATATTGTATCTTAAAAGAATTAACAGAAACAGAACTCTTTAAAGGAGGTGGTAAGTTATTCCAGCACTTAGTCGCACGATAACGAAAACTCCCTCTGAAAGCAGCAGTTTTGTGAGTTGGACATTTAAGGCGATCAGAGAATCGTGGCCTATCAGAAAATTTTAGTTTATTATACTGCGGATTTTTATGCTTAATGACGCCAAACAATAATACAGAAAAGTGGAGGTTACGTCGAGAGTCCATGTTCATTAAACTATTGCTATTAAGGTATGGCGTTATACGTGCTCTACGTGGTATCGGAAATCAAAATCGCACACATGAATTTTGTAAACGCTGTATGAGCTTCTTAGTGCGCACTAACATACAACCATCCATAACACAGTCTGCATAATTTAATTTCCACAAAATGAGAGTTTCGCACAGTTGTATCCGACTTTCAACGCTCAAAAACTGTCGTATAGGATACAAAACACTAAGCCTATAATAGCAATTCCGGACAGTATTTACCACATGTTTTTCAAACTTAAGATTAGAGTCCATTAATACACCTAAATTTCTGGCCTCAGTTACTTGCTCAATATTATTATTACATATTTTAACTTCCGGCTTATACATATTTATAGTTTGCACCTGCAACTTTGTGCCCAGCACTATACATTTAGATTTGCTTGGATTTATGAAGAGACTATTGTTTTTCGACCAAATAGCGATTTGTTCAAGGTCTTTATTGATTTCATTTACAGCGGTTTCGGTTTCTATGGGTTTGAAAGTTTTGTAAATTTGTACATCATCTGCATATATATGATGGCCACTATGTAAAATACAGTCAGGCAAATCTGAAGTAAACAAAATGAAAAGAATTGGGCCCAATATCGATCCTTGTGGGACTCCTTTTGTAACGGAAACAGTGTTAGATTGTTGTAGTTTTCCATCACAATTGATTTCAACTCTTTGTGATCGACCGATCTTATAACTAGAAAACCATTTAAGTGTAGGGCTATCAAATCCATAGTAAACTAGCTTTGCCATTAGTAATGTTGAGTTAATGGTGTCAAAGGCGCGTGAATAATCCAATAAAACCAGAATTGCACCCTCGCCAACATCCCTCCCTGCAAGTATATCGTCAAAAACATCCAAAAGAGCTGTGCTAGTACTTCTGGCTTTGCGAAATCCTGATTGCCTTTGAGGTAAAATATTGTTAACATGTAAGTATTCAGTGAGCTGCATACATACAATTTTTTCTAAGACCTTAGATAAGATTGGTAATTTACTGATCGGACGTAGATCTTTTAACTCGGATGGATTATTGATCCAAGAATTTCAAGAATCAGGAAAGATTCCGGTTTCAATTGATCTGTTTAAGATGGAAGTAATTACACCTAACGTTCGAGGAAGTGTCAATAAAATCATATTTAATGATATACCATCCACGCCTTGTGCATCTGTTTTTATATTTTTTATAATTCGAAAAACAGTTGCTTCATCTACAGGTTTTAAACTAAAAACTTTAGAGCCGAACCTATTAAACCAGTAAAAACATAATCGGTTCATGTCAATATCAATGTTATCAGGGAGGTTTAAGAAATGACTGTTAATCAGATGAGGGTTATTCAGATTATTATTCAGAACTCTATATGTTTTTTATTGAAGTCAATTACATTTTTTTTAATGTTTTTCCAGAGTCTATGAGGATCTGTCAAATTATTATTTATGTTTTGTTGAAAATATGCCTTTTTTTCTGTAAACAAAGCTGCGTTAACCAAATGTTTCAACTCTTTGTAGTACTTTTTGTGACATTCTAGTTTTGTTTCACGGTATTTGGCATGTGCCTTGTCCCGGAGACCAATCATTTCCCTAACGGTATGCGTTATCCAAGGGTAGTTTTGCTTTTTTATAAAAGTTGTTTTCATAGGTGCGTGTGTATTAAAAAGAAGTAATATTTGAGTATTAAAAGCATTTATCGAGTCATTAACATCATCATATAAAAGATTTTCCCAATGTATTGCATTTACATCTATATCAAAACGCTTTAAATCTATATCCTTTAAAGGTCTGTATGTTATATGCCTTGGACTGAATTTAGGTTTCTTAATATTTAGTTGAAAAGATACAAACGCATGGCTACTGAGAGTGGGAATATAGTCTACTTTAACATGAGTAATTTTGGCACTACTACACACTAAATCTAGTAATGTCTCTGAATGATCGGTGAAATGTGTGGCCTGTGAAATATGTTGTTTAAGATTTACACACTTAAGAAACTCAAGTAACATTTGAGTATTACCATCACTTGTTTTGAGTAGATCTATGTTGAAGTCACCTAACAAGACAATATGATCCACTTTATGTAAAGAACTAATTGTTTCAGCTAAAGCATCTAAGAAAGTTTCCACGTTTAACCACGGAGGGCGGTATGCTGTACCTATCGCTAACTTGTATCCGTTCATACTGACACGAAGCCACATTTGTTCGATAGAGGGCGCAGCTGGATGTTGAATTAGTCTCGCATGAATTCCACTGCGGAGATAGTACCCAACCCCACCGCCACGGGTTCTCAGCCCAGCCGGGCGGGGTACGTGCCGCAGCCGGTATCCGGGCACTACGGGAGCACGCCCATCTTCACCCGGCCTTAACCACGTTTCGTTTATTGCCATGATATCTACAGAATGACGTTCCATTGCTATCAAAAATTCATCATGACGTGTTCCGAGTGAGCATGGATTGAGTAAGCCTATGGAAAAGTTTTTGGCAATTATAAACTGAATTACAAAGGTACTTGATAGCTGAATAAATTTACAACACGATAAAAAGCGTCTGAGACAAGTCACATGACGCTTACTTAATTTAAATAATGATATCACAAAATACAACTTACGATGAAAAACAGCCACAGCTTTTATTACTAAACTCGCATAATTATAAACAGTTATTCTTAGTGAAGCTGTGTGGAAAGTCACTTGGAGGGAGTTTGTCTGACATAACATGGAAGCGAAAAAAATTAACTTACCTTTAAAATTTGTAGTAAAATGAAAACGTTTAACAGCTATAAGTATTAAACAATAAATTATAATTTTAAACAGTATGATTTCTAGATATAATTTGTTAGGAAAGATACTTGATTGCATATTTGTTTGCTTATTGTTACGCACAGTCTTTTTCAGCTGACTCGACTCTAAAAATATTTATCAGATCAGTTTCCGTGCGGATGCGGTGAGTTTTCGATAACTCGGTAAGCTTTGCGAGAACTTGGCCCTCCTTAGTCCAAACAAATTTCCAATTATGCCTAATACGAAGCTCTCGTGCTTTGGCAAATAGTACCCGGTTCAGTTTCGTCAGCCTTTCACTTATATAACATCTTCTAGTGTCACGCTGCGGGAGCCCTATATCCTCAGTAGTAAACCCACGTCTCACGCGCGCATTCCTCAAAAAGTCATCGCGGAGTGCGCGCCGCGACAAGCGCAGGACAATAGGACGTGGACGTGCATGCTGGCTGCCGCCGCCGCTACTCGGAGCCCCTCCAGCACCAACCGCCGCCGACGCCGAGGGTAACACACGTCGAGCTCCAACACGGGAGACGTTGACCACATCGTTTTAAACGTACCTAACGTGGATGATAGATGAAACTTAACAGTGACAGAAAAAATAACCTTTAACCACAATTTATAGAAATTGGTTAACGTTATGTGAATACCAACAAAGGGTATACTTTACCTATTTTGTTGTGCAAGAGTTATTTGCACCTCATTGAAATCAATCACTACTTGTTGGTTTGGTATTTCGTCAAAAATCCTGATTTCTAGGCTCGTCATTATTTACCTTTAGTACTATAAATGTAGGTCTACGAAGCGAACTGCAATCTCTGTTCATGGTTTAATATTAAACTCTTAGGGCGGCTTGCACCAAAATTTTAAATCTCGATTTTATCGCTAAATCAGGTTTACGATCTGTCAGACAATACATTTCTGTCAAATTAAACTCAGCTTAAGTCCTAAATCTAGATTTAAATATTGGTGCAATTCGGCCTTATACTACGAATATATTTTTGACTTTGCCGCCGCCTGGCTGTCATTTTTGATAGATCATTCACAGTGCTTACGCTCAGAAGCATGGGCGGTGAAATAACACAACATGGCGGCCTTAATGATGTCATTTATGACTTCATAACAACCATTTTAGGGCTATCGTTATCGGACTAAGGCCGACTTGCACCAATATTTAAATCTAGATTTAGGACTTAAGCTGAGTTTAATTTGACAGAAATGTATTGACTGACAGATCGTAAACCTGATTTAGCGATAAAATCGAGATTTAAGATTTTGGTGCAAGCCGCCCTAATAGTGATTCGGAATGAATATAGACGTGATATAATCGATTATGTTGTGACTCTGAATGCGCTGCTGATGTGCAAGCAGCGAGCGGGCAGTATGACCATATGTGGCAGGTTCCTGCCTTTTTGGCAGTATTAGTCCAGTAATTTAATCTCTGGCAGATTATGTTGACGTTTTATAAAACTGGCAGTTTTTGGCAGTATTTCACGAAATTAAAATATATTGCCCACATCAAGGGAAAATTTACCCAATTTTGAAATGGCAACCTTGACCATTAGAGAATTCATTTTACTTACATGGTCTGGGTGGGACTCCCCATAATTAGTATAATTACTGTTGTTGTGTTTATAATCCAACCAATTATGAACCGTAACATAGTGAACATAATGTTCATAATAGTCTTCTTCATTATAAACATTGCACAATTTAGGGATGTCGATTCTTTCTATAAAAGATCGATCTTGAGATCGATTTCTAATCGTGGAGATAAAAACCGATCCAAAAAAATCGATACAGGAAAGATCGATTCAAAATCGGTACAGAAATGTAAATTAATTTTTATTTATGTTTGATTTTATAGATAGATTTGTGTTATACATTTGAAGTATATTAAGTTTTTGTAATCTTATTTCATTGGGTATAGAAATAAACTTGTGATGTGTGTGTATGTATCAGAAAAAATAAATGTGTTTCGTATAGTTTAAGTGGAAAAGGTAGACTTGGTCGAGTAAAAGAGAGACGTAGATTGAAAACATATAATGTCAGATCAGATACACGGTAAGAAACACAATTGGAAGTAAAACTATTGTATGTAACTCGGATTTAAACTAAAAAGATCACAAAGTGTTTGATACGCGCGGCGGGCTTGTTCTGACTCGAATCGAATCTTCTCGATCGGCGCGGGAGCGGGACGTTACTCCCCGCGCACCTCTCCACACCCCTCTACCGCATAATCCTTTAGACGCGTAGGAAGACGACCGCGGCGGTTTGAAATACGCGGGTTTACGATAGACTCCCCCTCTAGTCTAGGAGGACGACCTCGTTCCTGGACTAGCTCATTAGTACCTCGCTGTTTCGGACGACCGCGGCGGCGTTTGGGTATAACAGGTTGAGGTGGTGTGGCTTCTTCATCACGAGTAACGAATGGAGTCAGATCCTGAGAATGATACTTTCCTAGGGATTCTTCAGGATTTCCGGCTGGAGAGATAAGGTAAGTAGTGGGGGTTACTTTCTTAGTAATGACATACGGTCCGTCCCGTTTAGGCACAAACTTGGCAGTCAGACCCTTACTTCCTTGACTGAGGACATGAGACTTGACAAGCACCTTGTCTCCTACCTCGAACACATGGCCTGGCCGGCGAGACTGATCAGCAACCCGTTTAGACTGATCTTGCTGAGCTTCTACTCGTTCTCGTACCGCTGATAAAGAATTTATGAAAGACCTTAGATAAGGGGTGATTTGATGAACAAAGTTCTCTTTGTCCAGTATGGCTCGCAAGTCATGGCAAGCTTTCAGGATTTCAGCTCGGAGATTGAAGGGTATCACGAACTGAGGAGACTCACTTTCCGAATCTGGATTCAGTCGGTAGAGTACACCTTGTTCCATTAGGTACCCACGCTCAATCCACCGGCGAGCCGCTACTTCATCTGGACCTTCTACCTCCTTGATAATCTTCTCTACTTCCGGGTCAGCAAGTTGTTCCTGCCTCAATTCTGCAGGACTCTTAGTGGGTAAGTTTAGAATCACGGAGCAGATACCACAGCCATCTCGAGTCTCTTCGATGATGTCGTCCTTCAGCATTCTATCAATTTCCTGTCGCATTAGTTCTTTCTTAGCAGGGGTCAATCGATACGGAGGTACAGATATAGGAGGGTGCTCACCTGTATCAATGCGGTGCTCAGCGAAAGGGGTTGGCTCTCCCCCTGGCTGGAAGATATCCGTATTGACAACCAATAGCTGCGCCAGCAGGTCTCGGTCAGGCGGATTTAAAACAGTACCTTCGTCATCCCTGAGTACGTCCGCAGAAGAGCAGGAAACTTCTGGTAAAGAAGCAGGCTCGAAACGCATTTTGTATTGAACGCGGTGATTATTAGAAAAATACCAGCATTCTCGTGAAAAATCCATAACTACTTCAGCGTCGAGCAAAAAGTCCATGCCGAGCAACGTCTCGTTGTTTTGTGCCTCAGGAAGTATAAGAAAGGGAGTCTTAATCACCCTATCCTCTAAGTACACATCAAGAGTAGTCATGAGTACGTCTACATCGCGAACGTGACCGTCAGCAAGCTTTATGAGCCTTCGCACCGGCGTGAGGGGGTGCTCTTTACGGAGGAGAAGTGCGTGGAGAGTATGACCCGCGATGCAGTGCTTAGCACCGGTGTCGACTAAAGCAGTTCCCGGAGAACCCAATATCTCAATGTCAAAAATCGGCCGTAAGACTTGTCGCATTTTCGATCAGAACCATTCCCGGTGCGCATATTCTCATAAGAACAAAAACCATCAGTACAATCATTACGCGTTTCTACGCTACTGTACATGCGATCGCTTGACAAAGTATTGATAAAACATTTTTCATTGTCAAAAGAACTTTTTTTATTGGACAAAACATTTCCGCGAAAACAATCATTTATGTGTGCGCGACTGTACGGATTATCATTATTAACATCGTCGCAACAAAATTTTTCATCTACAGAATTATTACAAAATTTATCGTTAGCACACTTTTCTTTGTGACCGTACTCGCGGTCATTAAACAAACAATCACTTGACAAAGTATTGACAAAATATTTTTCATTGTCGAAAGAACACTTTTCATCAGACGAAACACTTTCGTGAAAACAATCATTTATGTGTGTGCGACTGTACGGATTATCATTATAAACATCGTCGCAACAAAATTTTCCGTTAACAGAATTTTCGTAAAAATTATCAGTAGAACACTTTTCCTCGTGACTGTACTCGCGATCATTCGACAAACGATCGAACAAAAAATTATTATTTCCTGAACTAGAACTGTTTTTATCACCCTTTTGATCGTGACCGTAGTTCCGTTCATTTGTCGAATTACCACGGAAATAAACATGATCATCATTTTCACGATGCAACTCGTACGTGACATATTCATTAATATCACTTCTAGAATACGAACACAAATCAGATGACACTTCCACATTATATTTCTGTGCTATCGTGTCCATACTATAGAAGCATTGGTTATTATTGTTATTACACCGTTTGCAGTTTTCACGCGTCACGTTTTTCGAACCGCACTTATAACACGACACACTAGCGTTCACGGGATTATTAGAATCGTTTGAGGACTCACCCTTTTCCGCTAACTTACGGCACTGGTCGCGCTGGTGTCCATATCGTTTGCAGTAAATGCAAAACGGTCGTAACTGCTTCGGCGTCGTCGTTGGAGAGTCCGTAGCAACGGCCGCGGGGGGAGGCCGAGTAGTGGGCGCGGCGGCGGCGGAGGCGCGGGTGGCGTGAGGCCACGCGCGCGGCGCGGACGGCGGCGGCGGCGGCGCGGCCACGCTATTACGTGACGGCGCGGCGGCTGCCGTGTTCGACGTAGTGTTCACTGCGGGCTGAGTTGTTACTTCCGGCGGGTTTCGTCTAGTACGTGCGGCAATGGACGTCGGGTTGAGTGGCGTTTCTCTCCTTAATGAATCGCTGATGGAGTCTTCTATTATTCTCGCTTTGGATAGCAACTCCGAAAAAGTACTAAACTCTTCTCTACGCAATCTTTTGCTTATCCTTCGGTGTAGAAGGCTGTAAACCATATCTAGTTGGACCTTTGTAGATAGGTCGTTCATGGGAAGACGTGCAAGGAGGGCTCTCTTCCTAGCGACGAAAATATCAGTTCGTTCCTCTCCTTGTTCCGATTTGAACAGTTCTCGGTAGATCCGGTGTTCCGGGCGGCGATCGCCGTACGCGTCCCGTAAATATCGTATGACCTCCTCCCATGACTTTATCTCAGCGCGTATGCTCCTCCACCACGTCGCAGCTTCCTGGGTAAGAAGCATAGAAACGCCCTTGAGGGCGACTTCTTCCGTAATGTTCGTGCAATCTTTGTATGCTTCTATCGCATCGATAAATGTGTCGACGTTATCGTCCGGCGATCCGGAAAATCTCGCGGTACATCGAGCGAAGTTCCCGGTCCTCTCTCCCCCTGAAGTAGAACTCAGCGGCGGCGGCGTGCCTGCCTGCTGGAAGGGAGTGGATGCGGACATGTTTGAAAGTCGTTCAAACATACGATCACACATTTCGGTGTTCGACTGCTGTATCGAAGATATGAGCGACGCGAACGTGTCGCGGGACATGGTTATGTTAGGGTTCACTTCTTCCTCAACTTCACTAAAACCAGATTGCCTTTTTCTTGGCATGACTACACTTTTCACTACCACACTATTATAAGTTTACTACACTGCACATTAGGTATTTCATTGAGTTTATGACCGTGGCATTCGGGCTCACAGTTGGGACGCCATTTTCGTATAGTTTAAGTGGAAAAGGTAGACTTGGTCGAGTAAAAGAGAGACGTAGATTGAAAACATATAATGTCAGATCAGATACACGGTAAGAAACACAATTGGAAGTAAAACTATTGTATGTAACTCGGATTTAAACTAAAAAGATCACAAAGTGTTTGATACGCGCGGCGGGCTTGTTCTGACTCGAATCGAATCTTCTCGATCGGCGCGGGAGCGGGACGTTACTCCCCGCGCACCTCTCCACACCCCTCTACCGCATAATCCTTTAGATGCGTAGGAAGACGACCGCGGCGGTTTGAAATACGCGGGTTTACGATATGTGTAATAATCAGTAAAAAAATATATGTGTGTCATTAAGTTATTATTTTATGAGCCCCTAACAACGAAATAATTATTTCGATGGTCCCTAATCTATCTTTAAAAAGTTGTCATTTTTTCGGCATTTTATTCGAAGTGTGTGGCACTATTTGGCAGGTTTTCACCTTAAGCATTGGCAGGATTTCCAATTTCAAGATGGTCACACTGCGAGCGGGATTATTAACTCAGTCAGTGTCGGTTGCTAGCTATAGTTGCTATTCACCAAAAACAGACAAAAAATGAACTTCCAAAACATTGGCGTACTACCAAACGTCAATGTTCCAAAATAACCTATAATGGGTATTGAACTATTTACGAATTGTGAAGTCATTTCAAGTGCGAACTTATCCTTATATAAACGGATACCATGTTTTAGACGATAAGCACTTGGTTTGGCAACTGAGTTTACGATACACAAGACATGGGTGCAGCGGGGCTATTATGTAATTCAGTGTCGGTTGCTAGCTATAGTTGTTATTCCCCAAAAGACTGTGAAGTCATTTCAAGTGCAAACTTATCCTTATATAAGAGAATATGTATGTGTTAGGCGATAGACACTTGGTTTGGCAACTGAGTTTACGATACGGAATCAGGGGGCTGGACTGCACGGCAGAAGTCACTAGTCTTTAGGTGGGAATGAAAGTTGAGTTTATTTTTTGTTACATTACTGAGTTGCTTTAGTTTTTAATGTGTAGCCTTATAAGGGTGACATCGTCGCTGTGCGACAAAACCTTTTTCTAATAAAGATTATTTAAAAAAAGAATCAGGGGGCTGGACTGATACTGACAGTTTTTGTTCGTTTTTTTTTTATTGTCGTTTGCGGAATATTATTATAACCAAAGACATTGTATAGAGAACAAGACTGTGCACTACGATACGAAAAACGAGCCGAGCGAGATGGATGTTGGCACTCGTTGGTCCCTTGCTAACACGTTAGAATCTCAACAACACTATTTAAGTATATTGTATATATTTTAAACACTGGCAACTCGCCAGACAAGGATACACGAGTAGCGACAGCTATCTCGCTGGGCTCGTTTTTCGCTCGAAAATGGTATCATAATAATTACAATCTTATTTCTAAAGAAATAAAATCTAGTTTAGTTGAGCAGAAATTGAACAGTGCACAGTCTTGTTATAATACAATGTCTTTGATTACAAGATGTCTATGCGTTTACTTGGCAAAAAAGAGTTTGACGCGGTGACAGATGAAACTAAATATTTTGGTCGTAGAATACAGTATCGCTCGTAGTGTGTGGTATGACTAAATATGTGGTATAGCGCCTTCATTTTGTCCAAACTCTTTTTTGCCAAGCACGCCTCAGATAATTCTATGTCTATGGTTTACGCAAATATATAATCTTTGGTTTTACGGCTCTAGAACTTCATATTTTGAGCAAGTTCTCATTTTTAGGGTTCCGTAAACGAACGGTGCCAAACGGGAGCCTATTACTAAGCCTCCCCTGTCTGTCTGTCCGTACGTCTGTTATAGGGGTCGACAGGGTAATATAATAAGTAGACACTATTGCTATGGCCGCCACGACGGCAAACGACGGCAAATAATAAAAATCCCCACACAATAAACCAAAAAAAAAATAAGTAGCATTTTTTAGCTCTATCTTTAAAACGGTAATACCTACATAGAAGTTTCAAATTTAGTCACATTGTTTTCCATAATCTAAAAGAAAATAATAAAATTGGGCGTTCCGTACTCAAAAGGTGCTGAATTGTTTGTAAGGCGGTACCATTTTAGCGCCTTGTTTTTTGTCGTCTTAATGTTGCTATAGCATCTATAATGTTCATAGGTTTTAGGGTTCCGTGAACGTATTTTGTGGTGGTACGGAACCCTTTGTGCGCGAATCCGACTCGCACTTGGCCAAATTTTTACGGAGCCCTATTAATGTCACTTTGCTGTCTGTCCGTCCGTCCTATGTCACGGGTCTCTAGCTTACAGACGGAATGAGTTACAGATCTGAATCTGAAATTTGAATATATCATGAGAATGTTGAACCAAAACCGAATATTGAAATTAAAATTAAATTAATTAATTTTTTAGGAAGGGTCCCATTAATGAAAAAGGAGCTGTTATAGCCTCTCAGTCAGTGGCGGTCCGAGGGCTCACAGGGGTCATTACCCCCCCAAAATGATTCACGTCCACTCTAAAAATTTAAAACTTGACGGCTTACGAACATTTCAAACAAATAATTATCTGCTTACTAACGTCTAAGTCAAAAATATTCAAAATCTGAATATATAAAAGGCACTGACCTCTCATAAACAACTAGACTCATAATCTCGCTCAAAAAGTGTCCGCGATGCATTTTGTCACCGCTTTGGGGTGACAAATTCGAATGACGATTTCATACAACTTACATTGCATCTTATGTTAACGACATAACGTCCTATTTTGGTTGAAGATTTTTGCTACTATGCACGTTACAGGTTCGGACACTTTCTGACGAACTTTTCATAGAGACTGTGTGTCTTGTTGTTTATGAGAGGTCAATGATAAAAGGCAAACCTGACTGACTCATCTATCAACGCACAGCCGAAACTACTGAACGGATTTCGCTGAAATTTGGCATACAGATAGTTTTTACCAGTGTAATGACGTAGGCATCCGCTAAGAAAGGATTTTTGAAAATTCGCCCTCTAAGGGTGAACCGAACTCCACGCGGACAAAGTTGCGGGCAAAAGCTAGTAACGCTATAAAAAGTAATTCAAACGGTGCAAAACAAATTTGAAAAGTTGGCGAAATATTAGTGCCAACGCGGACTTGCGGTGGAGACTTTTCAGGTGGCCTCCCGAATTGTACTCGAGCCAAAATGACCCCCCCCCCCAAATCTTAAGCTGCGACCGCGCCTGCTCTCAGTGCAAAACTGTAACAAGTAATAAATATCCATTAAATTAAAAAAAATTGTTACACGACATTTTTAATAAGTACTAGCTTTTGCCCGCGGCTCCGCCCGCGTGTTTTTCGGTTTAACGAAATGCTTTTTTCTGGGATAAAAAGTAGCCTATGTGTTAAGTTAGGATATAAGCTATATTCATTCTAAATTTCATCCAAATCCGTTCAGCCGTTTCAGCGTGAAAGAGTAACAAACATACACACACACACACACAAACTTTCGCATTTATAATATTAGTAGGAAGTAGGATGTTTTTATTTGCGATCGGGTCCTAGAATTTCAATAAAATTATCTACCTAGCTAAGTCTCATCTCTGTGAATAACACGCTGGTGAATACTATACCGAGCGGAGATCGGTCGCCCAGGTACTGAATCAAGTATTAAATAACATCAAATAAAAGTAAAAAATAAATTAAAGTTAGGTGGTAGAGCTAATGCCGGGCTCGACTGTGGAGGTACCACCATCTCACTCGGAAATCCTCCCGAAGTTATTCGGGGGAGAGTAAGAGAACAGCTCTCAGGCAAAAAAACCAGGCGGCCCACCATTGCCTGGGACCGATGGATGGCGGTATATCCATCCCTAATTGCCAGGCCTTTAAACAGACTGGTGACGGGCAGCGGCGTCACTGGTGCAGGGGTTTCGGCACCGCACTCACCAACCCGCCTGCCCAGCGTGTGTGAGTATGGGCATTTCTTCCAGGAGGACCGCCAAGAGTGGCAAAATCCTGGAAAGGCCTATGTCCAGCAGTGGACGAAACAGGCTGATGGATGGATGGAAATAAAAGTAAAAAATTGCAACAGTCAGTTTTGTTGGACTGTGTCGTAGTAATTACTAGCAAGAAGCAAATGAGAAGTTTACAGGGTGTTACCGTGGCAACTATAAGGCAAAACTTAACTTTCATCGATCGCCGGCAGACCTATTTAGCGCCAAACCACCTAGGTACTATCTTGGATTAGTAGAGACATAAGTTGCCGTCATACGTACGAAAGCGGTTAAGTGACATTTTTGTGAAAATGACTTTCTGGCACGGTTATATTCATACAAAAAAACCTATCGACCTGTCTTACAATGATTACCCTAAGACTTGTAGGTATGGGAATAGACTAGTCTTACCTACCTAATTTAAAAAAACTGGTTAATATTATCAAAACAACTTTTACTATAGAGGCAGCAATAATATAGAACAACAAATAATTGCGCGATTTTAGGGTTGGCTGGCTCCATAAAAAGTTGTTAGTATAGATGAGATAGTAGATCTCTAGATTTAGGCTTTTCAGCTACTACGAGTAAAAGCCAGCTAGTATTTCTTACTGAACCTTTACTTTTTATTTATACCGGCTGTAAGAGCAAAGTCAAGAATCCTTTAAGGTTGTGTTAGTATGAGCGGTAAAGATATTATTTTAAATACTGGGATCTCTAAATAAAGTACCAGTACCTCATAATAAGACGATTTTTTTTACTCAAAATACGCTAATCGCGTGGACACCCTCACTGGTCCCTGGCCACTCGGATGAGGGGTGCGGGTTGCGGGGTGCAATTAGGTGGTGTGTTAGGCCGGTTAGTTGCGTAGCCATAGCTTAGAAAAACCGGCCAAGTGCGTATCGGGCCACGCGCAATGTAGGGTTCCGTAGTTGCCCGGTACATATAAGTTGGTCTACTAATACAGACCGTACCAAACTTCTGGTCCCATACATTACATTACGGTCCACTCTAACTAAAATTTTCACTTTAAAGCTTAATATTTCGCCAACGGATCTCTAAATCGAAAAATGATTTTCACACACCCACAATGTTTTTAAACGGGCTATCCAACGATACCCCACACTATGGGTTAGACGAGAAAAAAAAATCATCCCCATTTTACGTGCATGAGAGGTACCCTTAAAAAATTTTTTTTCCAGATTTTATTTTACCATTTTATTGACGTGATAAATATTTATATTCATGCCAAATTACAGCTTTCTAGTATTAATAGTCTCTGCGCTAAGCCGCGGACAGACGGACAGATGGATATGGCGAAACTATAAGGGTTCCTTATCGGACTACGGAACCCTAAAAATGATGGAATTTTTGGTGAAAATTCAAGGTATATATTTTTTTCTCGTAAGACATCAGAATCGTGTATACTTTCATACCCTAAAGGGATTCTTGACTTTGCATTTACAGCCTGTATACAGGTACAAATATTCTATCTCACAAAGTCTGGTTATGGTTGTAGTATAGTGACATAAAGCGCGTTTTGTGTGTGTGTGGCGCGTTTCGTAGCGCTCCCGGGGGACTTCCTGAGATAGGATATTTTATCATTTACTACTTGATATTGCAACCACTCGCATCTATCGGCATAGATAACGCGAGGAATTTATATTTACCAAACTCTCTAGATAAAGGTAAAAGTAAATAAAGTTAGATAATAATTAACATTCTTTGTGGGAGAACTCGGGAGAAGTCATGCATGACATGACATACCTATGAAACCGATTAGAAAAGTATTATTATCCTAGAGTCTATAATACAGTTACTAACGCAGTTTTAACCAGGGCTTAACTAATTACTTGTATTCATGCCAAACTGTTATACGATTTTGTTATTATAGTAATTTTCTCAAATTATTTGTAGGAATATTTATTTCATAATAACCTTTGTTGTCCATACATCCATCCATCAGCCCGTGTTCCTATACCGCTGGACGTAAGCCTTTCCCAGATTTCGCCGGTCCTCCGTTCTCCTCATCCAGCCGCCACCCACAACGTCCTTCAGGTCGTCGGTCCAGCGGGCACGAGGTCGGCCTACGTTACGCTTTGCTGTACGTGGTCTTCATTCTAAAGCCTTTTGGCCCCAATGGCCATCATGTCGGCGACAAATATGGCCTGCCCACTGAGACTTCAACTTAGATACGATTATGTAGGCTATGTCGGTCACCTTAGGTCTCCGACGGATCTCCTCATTTCTGACTCTATCCATCATGGATACCCCAAGCACCTTTAATGTAAATTACCTATTGGATTATGAAACCAGTTATGAATATTTTTTTTAGTTACCTATATCTGAGATTTTCAGCTCTGTAAGTCGAATTATATTCAGAAAGTTATCGTTTAAGTGAAACATATAGACATGACGAAATGATAAGGGTTTCTTAAGTTAGCTACGAAACCCAAAATATTATTAAAATTACGGAACTTTTATAACTACATTTGTATAATGTTTTTATACTTATCTATCATGTGCCTAGTTATTTTTATATAGTAACAATACTCGTATATACTTACGTAATCTAATCACACAAATATTATAAATGCGAAAGTTTGTGTGTATGTTTGTTACTCTTTCACGCTGAAACGGCTGAACGGATTTTGATAAAATTTAGAATGGATATAGCTTATACACTAACTTAACACATAGTCTACTTTTTATTCCGGAAAAAAGCATGTCGTTAAACCGAATAACACGCGGGCGGAGCCGCGGGCAAAAGCTAGTTAATAATATTTTTTTATTTTTTATGTATTACCAGAGAGGTAATAATTCTTCGTAGTGTACCTTCTCCATATACTTTTTTTTATATCACTTGACGCTGACAAGAATGGCCTTTTATAAAGACCGTAGTTGTCAAAAAAAAAGAACACATCAAGTTATACACAATGGACTTTGTAGTTATTTTATATCCTTCACTATAGAGACTATGTCGTACTACAAGTATATAACTTGACAATGACAAACACGTGTGCAAATTATCGATTTATTTCGGGCCACTGATAGATAAGATAAACGTTGAGTTTTGTAATGTTGGAGAAATAAATAAAAATATTATTTTGCAATATACTAGTTGCATTATTTATATATGTGGCAGTATACAAGGTCAGGTTTTAATGTAAAATAAACAATCTAACTGAATACAATTCAATAGAATGCAAATTTGGCTCTTTTAAAAAAAAATAAGTAATTAATAAAGTAGAAATAAGAGAATAAATTAATTATGTAGAATTCAATATATGTATGTGATAAATATGTTGTTGATCAGGTCACTATCGTAATAATAAAAAAACTGCATCCAAATCCGTCAAGTGGTTCTCGAGTTAAAACGGGACATACATACAGATAGACAGACAAAAATACTAAAACCATTTTTAGCCGGTACGATCTATAAAATTCCGGTAGGTTAAGGGCTTGCCTTTGGTCTTTCAACGGTTTTTGTTTTATTATGCTGAGTCAACTACTTATCTGGTCAATGTAAAACTTGGACACGTGTTTTTTCAGACCTTCGTTTTTCCGTTGTCAGGTCGGTTACCTAATTGGACACATTTCACTCGATAGATTTTATTTTTGAAACTGATGCCTTTTTAAGTAATTAATTCGTTTTATGTCTAAGCGGCTTGAGTTTTATGTCTGAAATTACAGCTATAACAAAAAAACATGGTTTATTTTCCGATGGCAGGTGAAAAAACTCCTACATCAAATAAGTTTTCGTAAAATCCAGAAAAACCTCGAAAATTCACTGATTTTGCGCGTTCTAATGTAGACTTTCTGACAACATACTGAAGTTCAAAATCGCTCAGTAAGATTACCGTGCACCAGGAGTAAGGCCTTAAGTAGTTCCAGCTTAATTATAAATGGCTAGGAACAAAATTGGTAAAATCAAGTGAATAATTACCATGATCCTCTGTAAAAAAATGGTCAATTGCGAGTAGAACTCCTGCCCTGAGGGTTCCGCATATAGTTTAAAACATGAATAAAGTTGACCTAACCTAACCTAACGGGTCGCTTCTGCGCTCAAAAATTTCTGAAACACCATGTCAAAGAAGTTTAGGAATAACATTATTGAGATCAGGGGTCTACTTTTTGAAGGCTCCAAGAGGCGCAAATATGCGGCCTTAGGAGAGGGCTACATGTTTGTGCCCTTCGGCGTAGAGACTCTCGGGCCATGGGGACCAGAAGCGCGACAACTCTTTAAGGAGATCTCGTCGCGCCTGATCGACGCTTCAGGTAACCAAAGGGCTGGGGCATATTTTGGTCAGCGGATTAGCCTCGCGATCCAGCGAGGCAATGCCACCAGCCTTTTGGGTACCTTGCCCAACGACGGTAGCGATCTGGCCAGCATATTTTATTTATTCCAATAGGTGTCCAAAATTTCCCTTTCTTTTATTTATTTGTATAATATTTAAATTGCTAGGTAATTTTAATTTTTAATTAGTTTAGTTTTGATTAAATATGTTAAATAATTAGATAAACTTCACTTTATTTTAATACAAGGCTTTGTAATTTGATTGAATATTAATATTGACCTCTTAGTCCTTTTTGAACAAAACCATATAAATATCCGATGACGTCACTTTTCGTAAAAAAGTTAACATTAAAGAAACCCGCACGTACTTTGTGAATGTCGTACACTTGGTACACATAAAACTTAAACTCTAAAAGCCAACGAACCGGACTTAGTTATTCGTATTAATTGGGTCCTTGAACTTGAATTCATTCGTTTTTTTTAATTAACTAACTATAAAAGGTTAAGCGTTAAGCGAATATTCAGTAACGCTTGTTTATTGGCATTCCGAATATCTGAATATCTTTTCCTAACGCCATACTCAATGATGTATTAAATTGTTCACCCGCTGAATTAATTTAACATTTCCTAGTAGAGTTCCTTTCGCCACACAAGGGAAGCGTCTACAACTACAAACCGCCCACGAAACTAACTACGGAAAGCGCCAGTATCGCTACAACTGCGTAGCAGACAGCGCGCGCCTTTCGTGTAAGCAGCGCTACGAAAACTGCTTTTGTTTTTCCAACGTGTCTTTGTTTATGTAAGTGGCGTTTTGTGCTTTTTCCGTAATTATTATTCTTGAATGTTTGTCTACAGTGTAACAGTGATTAATTTACGGTGTTTGTCTATTCACTATACGAGTATTCTTTTATCGACGGTGAGGTATTTATTTACAATTTTGTTGCTATGATTTTGTTTATTAAAAAAGTATCGCTATAATTTATGAACGTGTATGAAGGCCGTTAAACTATTTATTAAAATAATAAAGAAAATATTTAATGACAACACACGTGTACGATTAGTTTAATAATGAAATTATGAGAACCTATCTTTCATGATCATCTGCTACATTAATACATAGTAAAAGTATTATAACCAGTTATTTAAACCTCCTGGTAACTAATTCCTCATAAGTTGAAAAGAGAATGGTTAGTATAAAGGGTGATTGTTTGTTTGTTATTTTGTTAGTTTTGGCATATAATTCTGTCTCTTCCTTATGACCTCATGACCCAGTTATCTCAACGTAATACACTGAAATAAATAAATGTGTAAATTGAACAAGATCTTGTTAACCCTAAACAACTATCTTAACTCCATATGAGCGCAACAAGATGTCAGTTTCTTGTACTAACTCAACTTGTTTACTTGATCATAAAAACATTGGAAACAGCCAATAAGTTAGTTGATAAAATTGCCGCAAACAAACTTTGGTTTGGAATCTATTTGTTTCAGTGTACCTACCACAAGAAGTAGCCTTGCATTTTTAAAGCCATAAACTGGCACATGGACATATTGATAGACAAATCGACAGACAATTGTAACCCCTATTTGTATATTTAATGTCTGCCCTAGTTTCTTTGTGAGTAATTGAGTCACGCAAGATAATTTGTTGCTCACTGTTATATACCTGAAATACAATCGCACCGTCATGTCGTCGTTCGTAACCCTCGGGCTACAAATTTGTGGAAATTATAATTTCCTTTACTATGTTACTGTGACAAACAGACGGACAGGCAACGGAGGCTTAGTAATAGAGTCCTGTTTTACACTCTTTGTGTAGGTACTACTTGTTCAAAAACTCCGTTTTTAGGGTTCCGTAGTCCGACAAGGAACCCATATAGTTTCGCCATGTCCGTCTGTCCGTCTGTCTATTAGTACTAGAAAACTGTAATAAATATAAATATTAATCAAGACGACAAAATAGTAAAATAAAATTTTGAAAAAAAAAATTTTTAAGTGTACCTCTTATACAAGTAAACTGGAGATGATTTTTTTCTTCTCATCTATCCGATAGTGTGGGGTATTGTTGCATAGGCCGTTCAAAAAAATTGTGGGTGTGTGAAAACCATTTTTCGATTTAGGGATCCGTTGGTGAAATATTAAGCTTTAAAGTGAAAATTTTAGTTAGAGTGGAGCGTCCCCCCCCCCCCTGCCGGCTAAACGGTTGTTTATAGAAATGTGAAAAAATTTACAGAAGTAGTATATATAATGAATTTAAAAGGAAAACTATCACAGCTAAGAAGGCTTTACAGGTTTATGAGTACAGGTCGCGCCAAACTTTTGGCCCCCTATAATATATGGGAGCAGAAGTTTGGCGCGGTCTGTATTAGTCTCGGATTTCCTCCGAGGTATTAGTAGACCAACTTATATGTACGGGACGGCTGTTGCAGTGGCTGTAGGTTGATGGTGCCGTACTTGACTGTTGCTGGGGTTGGAGAAGAAATCAAACACCTTTTACTGTTTCAAGGCTTTGAGGGAGGTTCCCATCTGCTCCCGGGCAGAGTTCGTAGAAAAGTGTGTCGTAGTAGACTAGGCGTCTCATATTTATATGATTTTCCTCTATTAGAGCGAGATGGGATACTCCCGGCAGAGCCCCCATGCGGCCAGCCCGAGAACTAATCTAATTTTTGGTATATCTAAGCGGCGTTGCCGCATGGAGACTACTGCCCTTATAGCCTGTTATTTTATTCTCTATTTTGTACAAAAGTATATTAAAACAGTATTTATATACATTTAAAATTATTATATACCATACTAAAAATTAATATCTATCTATTGGAACAAAATACAACCGTAAGGGTAATGAAACACCACAGAAAAAACATCTTTATTCGAAAGTGTTCAGAATGACTTATAAACCTATCTTCTATTTTATAACATAACTTATATACCTAACTATATGTACATAGACATTAACGTGTTCGCCGGTCGTCCGGAACATCTCTCCCGCCTTGTATCGTCGTCGCGTCGACGTTACATCTGTTCTCCGTCGGCTGCTGCAGGACGTCCGGCCTAGTTGGTAGTATCACGAGCTTCTTCGTGGGTCGTCGGAGGATACCGCCTTTCGTCTTCACGTCTGCTGTCCTTACGATTCCATCGGCGCCGGGGTAAGTAGCAACGACGACACCTCGTGGCCACGTGTTCCGAGGTAGATTGCCGTCCGCTATTAGTACGACGTCTCCTGTCTGTAGCGCTGGACCTCGACCGTGGGGTTCCCGCCTGTATTGTAGGTCAGGCAAGTATTCCTTCACCCATCTCGCCCAGTAGATATCTGCGAGGCGTTGAGATGCTCTCCAGTGAGTCCGTCCGATGAGGTCTGAGTCGTCGAACGTTCCGGGCGTGGGGACGCGTGCTGAACCGCCGAGCAGGAAGTGGTTTGGAGTTATGGTTTCCGGGTCGTCTGGGTCGACTGACACGTGGGTCAGTGGTCGGCTATTGACGGTGTATTCGGCTTCCGCAAGGAGGGTTGAGAGGACCTCCTCCGTCGGGTGACGTTCGTGTAGTGTGGCGCCGAGTGCTGCCTTCACTGCACGCACCATTCGTTCCCACACCCCCCCCATAAATGGGGAACCCGGTGGTGTGTAGCGCCAGCTGATCATCTTCTTGTTCGCCTCCTCTGCTATTTCCCTCTCAATAGTCCGCCGTAACTCTTTGTCCGCGCCATGAAAGTTAGTCCCGTTGTCTGACCATATCTCTGTAGGGCAGCCTCTTCTGGCTATCATACGACGTAGGGCCATCACTGTAGAGTCTGTGCTGAGAGAGGAGACTATCTCTAGGTGGACGGCGCGTGTAGTGAGACACGTAAAGATGGCTACGTATCTCTTCTGTGTGGCGCGGCCGACTGTGACTGTTAGTGGTCCAAAGAGGTCGACTCCCGTGAACTTGAACGGCCGCTGATGGTGAGCGAGACGGCACGCAGGCAGGTCACCTGTTGGTGGCTGTGGCGGTTTGTCTTTCTTCATACGGCAGAGTAGACACCGATGTATAACCATGCGGGTTACTGGGCGCAGTCGCAATATCCAATAATGTTGGCGGCACTCGTTTAGCGTAGTTTCGACTCCGGCGTGTGAGAGTTGTCGGTGGGTGTATTCGATCCACAGCTTTGTCACATGACTGTTTCCGTCGAGGACTGGAGGGTTCTTCACCTCTTCTGGTACTCCATAGACGGCGCCGATGCGACTTTTTATTCTTACCAGTCCGTTGATGTAGGTTACTGATAGCCAGTGTAGGCGGCTCCTACTAGACGTCGGTTTATCGTTGTTCATATCTTCGATGTCTTGTGCGAATGTTTCCTGTTGGCTTGTTCGTACTAGCAGAGTTTCAGCGGCGCGGAGGAGACTCGCGTCGATAGGCAGGAACTTGTTCAGGCCTTCTTTCTTCTTATAATTCGTGTTCTGTTTCTGTGTACTTCGCTGGCCTTGTCGTTTCCACGTAGGGTCCGCTTTAATGTTTTTCTTAGTGCGCTTGTAGTGGGTGACGTGTTTACTAGCGCGACATAGATCGATGAACTGTAGTACTCTCGCTGTCGTGTGTAGTAGTCTCTCCCATTTCGAGAATCTTGTGGGATCAGGAACGCTTTCGCTTAACTTCTGTGGCTTTCGTTTTTCTGAGACGTAGTTCGTTTTCTCTTCACCTGTTTGTATCTTTACTGTAGTCGTGTCCTCTGGCCACGTAGATGGGTCGTTGCGCAGGAACTCGGGTCCCGTGAACCACCGGTGATCGGAGTCCAAGTCACGGGGGACGTCTCTGGTAGCGTCGTCCGCCACGTTAAGTTTCGTGGGAACCCACCGCCACTCGCTTACTGTACTGTGCTCTTCGATCGCCGCGATGCGATGCGCGACGAATGGTCTGTATGAACGTGAGCCTGTCTTGAGCCATGTTAGTACTGTCTTGCTGTCAGTCCAATAGGTGGTGGACTCGGGTTTCTGTTGGTGTTCTTCTAACACGACGGTGGCCATGCAACTCCCCATTACCGCGGCTTGTAGTTCTAGCCGCGGTATAGATGTCAGTTTCAGTGGGGCTACTCGCGCCTTCGCCAGTATAAGTGCTGTAGTGACGTGTTCGTCGGGCCCCACCATGCGCCAGTATAGTGCGGCAGCATAAGTGGACTCGCTGGCGTCGACGAAGACGTGTAGTTGTAGCGAGGCGGCGGTAGCGTAGCCTGTGTAGCATCTCGGCACGGTGACGTTGCGTAGGCGCTCGAGGTGTGTCATCCAGTCTGACCACTGTGTTGCTAGGTCGGGGTCAATCTTTTGGTCCCAGTCTGTTCCGCGGCGCCATACTTCTTGTAGCAATTGTTTTGCTCGTGCTGTGACAGGTGAAGCGAGGCCGAGTGGGTCGAACAGCGACATAATAATCTTGAGAGCTTCGCGTTTCGTGGGCGCGTCGCTGTGTAATACTGTAGGCGAGATGCGGGCCAAGTCTAGGTTGAAGGCAAGCTCGTCTGTAGAGGGTTTCCAGACGAGTCCTAGGACGCGTTCAGTCTTGGTTTCTTCGCCTAGGTTCACTGTGTTTCTCTGTATGTCGTCGCGGTCGAGTTCTTGTAAGACTGTTTTCGAGTTAGACGTCCATTGTCGGAGCTCGAAGTGGCCGGCGTGATGTATGTCTCGTACTTGAGTAGCTGTTTTGATAGCTTCATGTTCTGTTTGGAAGCTGTCCAGGTAGTCGTCCACATAATGATTGTTCAAGATCGCGGACACGGCTTCGGGATGACTGTCTCTGTATTTCTCTGCGTTGATATTCTTGACGAATATGGCTGTTGACGGGGAACACGTCGCGCCGAATATTAGTGACGTCATTCTGTATTCGCGCAGTGGACCCGCTTCTTCGTCGCCCCCGCGCCATATGTATCTGAGTGTATCTCTGTCCTCTTCCCTTACTTTGACTTGCATAAACATCTCGGCTATGTCGGCGGAGACTGCAACTGGATACTGTCGAAACCGCATAAGGACCCCCGGTAGTGATTGTAGGAGGTCCGGTCCTGTAAGTAGGTGGTCGTTGAGCGAGACCCCCTTAGTCTTGGCCGCGGCGTCGTGAACTATTCGTAGCTTTCCCGGCTTCATTGGGTTAATAACCGGGAAGTGTGGTAAATACCACGTCCTTTTATTTTTCTTCTGTAGAGGCGCAGGTTCGGCGTACCCTTTAGTGATAAGGGCATCCATCTGTTCGCAGTATTTCTGTTTCAGTTTCACATCTTTGTTAATCTTCTTTTCTGTCGTCGCTAATCGCTTCAATGCGTTTTCAAAGTTTTCAGGCATCTCGATGTCGTCGCGTTTCCATAGTAACGGCGCTTGATAACGCCCATCTTCTGTCTCTTTCACGCCTTCATTGAGTAGTTTCAGGGCTCGTTGTTCTGGATCAGATTGAGACTTCTTCGGGTTCACCGTGAGGGCTTCTATTGAAAAGTAGTGGCGTAGCTGTTCGTCCATGCTGTCTTCTGTAGTAGTTAAGTGATGGACGTAGTGAACTCGTTGCCCCAGAGAACGTGTATGTGCGCCGTGCAGTACCCAGCCGAGTAGAGTGAGAGAGGCGACTGGCTGATCTCGCTGTCCTTGTCGCACTTCTGTCGCTAGTAGTAAGTGCCAATTATCTTGCCCAATTAGTATTTTCGGCGTGGCGCTGTCGTATTGAAGGCTCGTGCTTATGTCACGTAGATGATGGCAGCTGGCTATGTCTGTCTCAGTGATGATTTGCGGCGATAGTTGCAGTTTGTGGATGGTGTGAGCTTGGATTTCGTGACGATCAGTCGCTCCCTGTATAGTTAAGGAGACTCGTCTTGATGTTGAAGCGGCGATCTTCGTGTCGGCGATAGCTTCTATGTTCAGTGGAATGACGGGGCCCTTGGCTCCGATCCTATTGGCTAGATCGGAGTCTATGAGGGTGACTGTGGACCCGTCGTCAAGCAGCGCATGGGCGTCTTCTTCTCCCGCCGGTCCGAGTACGCGTACGGGGATTATCTTGAGATATGACTGTGACTTCTTAGGCGTCCACGTAGAAGTGACGGCTTCTGTATTCGCTTCATTATTCTGGTCTAGTTGGCGCGTGAAGTGAAGTAGTTTGTTATGAAAGTGAGTGCACCCGTCGATTTCACATCTTTTCGCCTTGCAGTGATGTGTCTGTTTGCGGTAGTGGAGACACCGAAAACATAGGCGATGAGTTTTCGCTAAGTCCCAGCGTCCGTTGGAGTCGGCATCTTTGAATTGTTTGCAATCAGGAACGGCGTGGCCCGTATTCGAACAAACTAGGCATTTACTTTGGCTTCTGTCTGTAGTAGCGTATGTTTTCTGTGTTCGTCGTTGCGGCGCCACCGTTGTCTTTTCTTGTTTTTCTGGTCCAACTACCTCTGGCTGTGCATATGGACCGCAGAGCTCGGCTTCGATGTCGAGAAAGCGCGCCAACTTGAGTAGGTCGGCTTCATCTCTTGACTGTGTTGCGGAGAACTGGAACCATTGACGTCGTAGGGTCGATGTGAGTTTTTCTATGGTTAGCTTCGTGACTTCAGGGTTGTAGAGATAGTGAGTTCTATTGAGGGCTTGCAGTGTGGCGATGCTGTTGGCGACTCGGCTTGCGAAGATGCAGATGTCTTTGGGCGTGTCTGTGAGGCGTGGTAGCGCGCGTAGGCGTTCTAGTTCAGCGAGGGCGATAGAGTCCGCTCGGCCGAAGCGCGATTCTAATTTCTTCACGACGTCTTGACTGTTCGTGTTTGCGATGAAGAGACAGCTGACTGCTTCTTTTGCAACTCCCTTTAAGCTTTTTCTCAGTCTTGATATGTTTTCATATTCTGAGTAATGACTCGATGACTCGTTGAAGGCGGCTTTGAAGGATAACCAATCTTGATAAGCGCCGTTGAATGTAGGTAGTTCGGCGTTGAAGCGCGGCGATCGTTGCGCAGCTTTTATGGCGGAGGAGATGGCTGACGATAGCTGTGCGACGTCGTTTCGATGATACGCTGTAGCAGGCACGACCTCTCCCGCCGATGAAGTCTGTAGGTTGGCGGGCGGT
Organism: Ypsolopha scabrella; assembly: GCA_910592155.1. Classification (NCBI taxonomy): domain Eukaryota; kingdom Metazoa; phylum Arthropoda; class Insecta; order Lepidoptera; family Ypsolophidae; genus Ypsolopha; species Ypsolopha scabrella. The sequence goes on along the minus strand of OU342980.1, from coordinate 8,346,348 downwards.
GCCTCGAATTGTTTGTAGAGTGGCGCCGATGGAGGCTGTAGTCCGACGAGCGGTGCCTCGTTCTGTCTGTAGAGTGGCGCTGATGAAGACTGTTGACCGACGGGCGTGGTGTGGTTCTGTTCGTTGAGCAGCGTTGGGAACTGTTGACTCTCTGTTTGAGTCGGTTGAGGCAGCGGGGCTGATGTGTCAGCTTTCTGTGTCAGGCAGGCTTCTTCTGTTCGCTGTTCGTGTGGTTCGTTGTTAATCGCTAGCATGTGGGTCTGGCTCGAGTGTAGCCATGTGTTCACTCGACGTGTCGTGTCTTGCTCGGAGATCACGGAGTTCTCGTCGTCTTCGGATTCTGTTTCGGCGGCTTCTATGACGGCGAGACGAGCGGCGGCAAGTTCGACTTCTTTTCGTGCTAGTTCTTCACGTGCGAGAGCGATGCGGCGAGCACGTTGTGATTTGCTCGTATTGAAGCTTTTCGACTTCTTAGATGCTGCCTTGGATTGCAGCTGGGCCTCTGGTGCTGTTTTCTCATTGTTTTCATGTTCTTTTCCACCCGTGGTTGTTGTGGTAGTCTTCTCTGTTTCTTTTATTGCTGTGTTTTCTGTTGACGTCGATGTTGTATTTTCTGTTGACGCCGTTGTTTCTGTAGCTCGCGAAGATGAGCTTTCTATATTCCTCTCGCTCGTAGACCTCGTGTTGACCATCTTGACTTCTCAATCCGTTTCGAAGGACCATAAATGTACGGGACGGCTGTTGCAGTGGCTGTAGGTTGATGGTGCCGTACTTGACTGTTGCTGGGGTTGGAGAAGAAATCAAACACCTTTTACTGTTTCAAGGCTTTGAGGGAGGTTCCCATCTGCTCCCGGGCAGAGTTCGTAGAAAAGTGTGTCGTAGTAGACTAGGCGTCTCATATTTATATGATTTTCCTCTATTAGAGCGAGATGGGATACTCCCGGCAGAGCCCCCATGCGGCCAGCCCGAGAACTAATCTAATTTTTGGTATATCTAAGCGGCGTTGCCGCATGGAGACTACTGCCCTTATAGCCTGTTATTTTATTCTCTATTTTGTACAAAAGTATATTAAAACAGTATTTATATACATTTAAAATTATTATATACCATACTAAAAATTAATATCTATCTATTGGAACAAAATACAACCGTAAGGGTAATGAAACACCACAGAAAAAACATCTTTATTCGAAAGTGTTCAGAATGACTTATATACCTATCTTCTATTTTATAACATAACTTATATACCTAACTATATGTACATAGACATTAACGTGTTCGCCGGTCGTCCGGAACATTATATGTACCGGGCAACTACGGAACCCTACATTGCGCGTGGCCCGACACGCACTTGGCCGGTTTTTACTAATGTATAAAGCTTCGAGGCGCGCGGCACGAGGACCCTCAGTCCGCGAGGCCGTAGGCGGTGGCCGATGTCGCCTACCCTTTACGCCGCCTCTGACTCCAATTACTACGTCTCTTTTTGATAAGAACAATGTTTTCTTGTAGCAGTAATCGAGTATGAGTGAGAGAGGCGGTCGACGCGGCGCAGGCGCCCCCTTCTACGCGCCACCTCGCAGGAAGACTTCCGCCGAGATCATCAGCGAAGCTAGAGCCGCACTTTATGGAGGTATGTACAACCAGGGGCTTTTGTCTAACTTCGACATCCATCGCATTCGCCTTCAAACGCGCCCTGATTGGCTAGAAATGACATCACATATAACTTTTGGCCAATCACGACGCTTTTGAAGGCTAGCGGTGGATACTGAAGTTAGACAATAAGAGGGCTGTAGCCTTAGCATGAAAACATTTCAATTACGTTAATTTGAACATAATGCGGTTTTGTATGAAATCTGATAACCGCCCCTAGCGGTCAGTAGCGGAACTTATCAGAATTCCATACAAAACCGCGTTACGTTCAAACTAAACGTAACCGTAATGTTTTCATGCTAAGGCTACTGGTATACCATGGTGGTTCACTAGCTTCACCCTACGGTTACCGTTCTCTGTACGATTGTAACCTTTACTACGCGACCGAGAGCATTTGACGAATGGTGAATACTTTATTATCTCTTGTTAAAGGCGGTTGTTTGTTAGTTCATTCGTCTACTAAAAGATTCGTGTTTAGATTTATACTGATTTTGAAACGGCTAAACTCACGATTTTATAGTCAGGTTCCCCGTTTGACGTTTGACGTTTGAGTGTCAAACGGGGAACCGCCGCTTAACCATGTTTGCTTCCGAAGAAACTGTACGAATACAGTGAAACTAGTCAGGCGAAATCTGACTATTGAATCGTAGGTAGCCGTTTCAATATCAGTAGATATTAATTTGTCTAATTGGCTTGGTTGATAGCACAAAAATTTTCTCTATGTAGATAATGTCCCATCGAAGAAACTACCACTGCGCCACTTTTCCTTTTACGAGCAAAAACTGGGATTTCCTTACTCGGTTGAAACAAATAAACAATCCTGAGATTTTAACTTCTAACTTTAGAAGTTTGAATTAGCTACACATTTTGGCGTTTGAACTTTTCAACGAACTTGTTTTATATGGCTTTGACTACAGTGGTTAAATTAAAAAAACCTTTTGCCCGCAGGAACGCCCGCTTTAATTTAGTTTTTGGGTAGTCCTGTCGACCAATAATTCTATAGTACGTATTTGAAAATGATTTTGTATTTGACCCTATTTCTATGTCCTTCTCTAGGAAACTGCCCGTCCCCAGGGAACAAACCATATTTTATGTCTAAGTGAAGTGTCTAACCATTACAAACATCAGTAAAATAATTTTCAAAATCAGTTCAGTAGTTCCAGAGATTATACCCCCGTGGATGTAATTAATAGGAATGTCCCTAGATAACTGCCTATTTCCAGGAAACAACCTATGACCTTGTCCACATGCAGCGTTTTGCACCCCCTAAGCACTCGCGCGTAGTCGTTGTACTAGGCTCCAATCCACATGCTACGCGCGAACCAATGCGCGAGTTACAAACGTAGCATGTGGACGCAACGTAGACAGATGGGATGCAACGTAGACAGACGGGACACAATGTAGACAGACGGGACGCAATGTAGACAGACGGGACGCAATGTAGACAGACGGGACGCAATGTAGACAGACGGGACGCAATGTAGACAGACGGGACGCAATGTAGACAGACGGGACGCAATGTAGACAGACGGGACGCAATGTAGACAGACGGGACGCAATGTAGACAGACGGGACGCAATGTAGACAGACGGGACGCAATGTAGACAGACGGGACGCAATGTAGACAGACGGGACGCAATGTATTGGAGCCTAGTACTTCGACTACGCGCGAGTATCTGGACAAGGGTTATAGCACTCACGAGTAAGTGAAAGGATTTTCAGAATCGGTTCAGTGATTAATATTTATGTTGTTTATATATATAGTAATTTATCTTTATGGTATTAGTGTAGATGATTTAGAAAGTTACTCGTAACTTTTAAAATAAATTAGAAAAGTTTTATTTAATGCAATTAGGTCAATGCAATGGATAATGCATTAGGTACTTACAAGATTTTGAAAGAAAACTGACACCACTTATTTCGTGCCAACCCTGTATATAACTAACAAAGCTACGGTATCAGAAAAACACAAAATATAAGTGAAGCGAAGAAAGTTTTAATACTGAGTATCTCAACTAAAAATACATAAAAGGTTTTAGACACGCACAAAACGGCGAAATTGAACGATATTTCACAAAAAAAGGTAAATTTCGCACCACATAATAGTCCAAATCATGGCTGAAGTTCACCTTGTACAGTGGAGCCCACATCAAGCTATACACATTGAGTATAAGCTGACCTCTCATTGTACGGGAAGACTATACAATGAGAGGTCAGGATATACTGAAAGTGTTTAACTTGATGTGGGCTCCACTGTACTATCGGCACCAACCAGCCCCTCAAGGTGAAAAAATAAAATAAAAAATAACTGTTAGTCACGCGAAAGCCTGCCTTTCTTTTGTTCGATTAGTGACGTCAAAAACGGAAAAAATTGGTTTCTTTGTCGCATCTGACGTCACATTGTGATTCTAAATCGCTAGCTTTTGATGTAAAATTTACTCTGAAAATGTGATTGATTGAAGCCATTTTCTCTATGATTGTTGTAGCAAACCAAACTTTAGTTAGGCGGACTTGCCCGCAGGGAATTCTGTACTGCCGTTTAAAGTATTATCATAAAGACTATGCAAATAAAATAGGGCTGTTTTATTTAGTGTATTTCATGAAATACAGGGCAAATTTTAATTAATTTCTAGTAGGTATGCATTTTGACTTTAGATCTACGATTTTGTTTTGTGAAATATGTTTGGAGAATAGAAATAATTATTAAAATTGTCTTCAAACACACCTTTTCTCCTCGTTTGGCAAATAGGAATCTCGTTTGAATATATTGTTAAAATGGTTTCTGAACAATATCTAGATTTAGGGTTTTGCTAGCAATTCCAGTAAAAATATATTTAATAAAAATAAAAAACGTAAGTAGTTTCTTCTCTTCCACCCTGAATCTACCCCTCTCGCATTACGCGTTTTTTCGCCTGGAGTGGCAGTGACAAAAATAAATTTCACATGGCCTATTATATCATTTATTTACTAAGTTAATAAATATATTGTAGAAAAACCATTGACATTGGCTTTTAATTTATAGTTAATTGTGTTTTTTTTTAAATAAAAGCAAGATAATTACAGTACAATGCGCTATATTTCGACCCCCCAGTGGGGTCGTCATCAGGCAATAGTAAATAAACAATAAATAAGAAAAAAAAAATCCTCGCGAAATAAAATAAAAAAATATAATTTCGTGTATTTCCCACACCTCAGCCACAGAGGAAACTTGGCTAGTTCCTCTATGAGCATACCTTATCAACCAGCATATTTATAATCGATAACCAATCAAAAAAAAATTCAGACAAATTTGTTTTAATTTTACACTCAGTAAAAGCCGACGGCTCAAAAAACGCGCTTTTTTATTAGTTATAAATGTTTATGTTAACTATTTTGCTAATATTGTTTCCCAAGAAAAAATGTAAAATACTAAATCCCTTCATCTGATATATTTATCATTTCAAAACAATACTTATACAATAAATGAAACTGTTTTTTTATCTGAATACTATCTACGTGTTTTAGAATTATTTCAATGCAGTGAAGTAAAATAAATTGTTTAAATAATCCCACAATAATTTGTATAAGTACACAAAGAAGCACATAATATTATTTTGATAATTTTAATCCATGTTTTAATTTTAATGACTTTTGGGTAAAACACGAAACCCTCGCCTTGAAATTTCCGTTTCTAAATGTAGTCAGCGAGATTTCATTATTGTGATCCATTATCTCTCTATTAATATATTATTATACCCGTACACATTTAATAATTAAAATGGAAGTTTCGGGGTTACAATGACTTCTAGCATGAAGAAGTTCTCTCCAGGCGTCTAGTTCTCGACCGTACAATACAACCCCTCTTCAGATCTAATTTAGAATTCAGTATCATCAAATCAAGTAGGTTGTGTGTAGTGGTTTATTGGTTTAGTTTTGTAAACCTACTCTACGCGGGTAGCGGTAGTTTTCGGTTAGTATTTATTATACATGGGGTCGTTGTTTCTTCAAGGTGTTCGAACCCTATTACGGCAATCATAGAGCGTCTCTTTTCTTCAGTAACATCTTTATCCTTATCGATCGTTATTTGATTCCTAGGATTTTTTTTTGCAAGATCAAATTTCCAGTCAACGAAATAAATTTCTCGCTGCAAGGCCATGAGGATCATATCTGTCAAATTATGGTTTTAGAATATTTAATCGAAATTAAAGATAAAAATCTTACAATCTCTTTTAAAACAATTCAATTCAAATTTGAATTTCAATTTAAATTTCAAATCTATTTCTGAACCCGTTACCCTTGACATCGAAATTGCCGATAATTATTTCTTATAAATAAATTATATACAAATTCTTGTGCTTTTATTCCACACACTTTTATTTTTATTTTAACTTAGGCTAACGGTTTCGTGTAACACAGCAACAGGCTAGCAAAAATTAAAAAAATAACATCTCAAGCAAATATTTATTTATATTATTTATTATTTTCTTGAGATGTTTGTTTTAAATCACTATTAAAATTAATAGTTTGTTAATTCGATGATGTTGTAATACGAAACCGGTAGCCTGAGTAAAAATAATAACCGGTCAAGTATGAGCAGGGCTCGCGCCCTACGGGTTCCGTATCATTCAAATAAGGAGCGTTCAAGTATTACGTAACGCAATTTTATGAGATTTTTGACTCCCCGTACCCTCCATGTAAAGCGCCGCGCCGTAACGTTTTTCTTTTTTGCCTTCCTGAACTGAAAGAATGGTTTGAAGCTAATGGTATTATTTTAAATAATGACAAAAGTATTATTATGTCCTATAAAACTAGAAAAAATAAAAATGGCTTTATTCATGCTAAGGAGACTACTTTCTTAGGTTATATCATAGATTACACTCTGACTCACTCGGCCCACATTAATAAAGTCTGCAAAAAACTAGCAAGCGCAAACTACGCTTTACTAAAATTAAAGTCTCTTGTTAACAGAAAAACCCTCATTGCTGTTTATTATGCCTACATTCAATCTATTATAAATTACGCTATCACAGTATGGGGAAATGGAGCTGATATAAAACGAGTCCTAATTTCTCAAAAAAGGGCAATAAGAATTATAAACGGGCTACACAAACGTACGTCTGTACGAAGTTATTTTAAAAGAGACAAAATTATGACCGTAATTTCATTATTTATTTACAACTCTTTGATCGAAACTTATTTACAAAAAGACAATTTACCTAAAAAAATGGACATTCACAGATATTATACAAGAAATAAAGAGAAATTCATAACACCAAAAACTAGACTAAAAAAGACGCAAAAACAAGGAAAATATATTAAATTAATTATGTTTAATAAAATACCTACAGCTATTTCAAAGTTGCCGCTCTTAGAGTTTAAAACGAGGGTGAAACGTTTTTTGGAAAATAAACCGTTTTACTCAATTAATGAGTTCTTGAATTTAAAGCTAAAGACATGTTCATTTTCTGATTATACAGTTAAAATATAAATTTATTTTTAATTATGACATTTTTAATTTATTTTTAATTTAAGCCATTATTTTATGTAAATTTTTATAAATTGCATTGTGTATGTACATTGTACATGTTTTGTATTTCGTGTAAATTTCTTATGTATTGACAAACCTTTTATAACGGACATTGTTATATGGTGAATAAATATCTTATCTTATCTTATCTTCCTCCCCTAGTAAAACGTTACGTAACCACCAGGTGACCATTTTCCCTAAAAGTCACAATTATGTGGCGTAAAGTTAAAAAAACAATTAAAGTAATGTAACGTAACGTAGTGTAAAGGGCCGCCCCTGTAACACATTGTAACGTTTTACAAGACCCCCCTCCCCCCAAATCGTTACGTAATACTTGAACGCTCCCTAAGGTTTTGAATAAAAAATACAAACTTACCTATAAAATGTATAAAACCAAACTGAACAATTTAGTTGGTCGAGTATTCGGGTACGTAACCCTAAATCTATATTAAAATCGGCGTTTTCTGTATTTGTTGTTTAATTAGATTAGAGTATATGACACATAATATACAGAAAATTCAAAATTCCTCACTAGTTTAGCTTTTGAAATAGACCACGTAACCAAAATGGTCTAAAACTGATAACTTTGATGGCACCATTTGAAAAAAAAATCACACTAATATTATAAACGTGAAAGTTTGGATGTATGGATGGATGTTTGTTACTCTTCCACGCCGTAACTACTGAACCGATTGGGCTGAAATTTTACATGGATGTAGTTCTAGACCTGGAATAGGACATAGACTACTTTTTATCCCATAAATCAGTCCCCATGGGATTAAAATGAGCTTTCAAATTTCTATAGAAAAGTGATGCGTCACCCTTTCACGCCATGCTTACGAAACCGATTAGGCTGAAATTTTGCATAAACGTAGTTCTAGACTTTGAATAGGACAAAAACTACTTTTTCCCTTTATTCCCATGGATAAACTATAAAAGAGACACACAAAATGGGAAATAGAGGCGCATAACATACACATACAAAATTGACTGATTTTATAGGAGTAGGCACAAAAACTAATTCAACGCGGGTGAAACCGCGGGCAAAAGCTACTCAATTGTTCTAGCTAGACAATAACATCACAAACAGGGGGATACAAAAAAAATCTGCTCCTCGTTTATGTATGGAACCCCCCAGAAAAAATGTTTAATTGAATTTTTAATTCAGCATTCGGTTTTGGATTAAACATTCTACATAACGTAGCCAAATACCAGATCTGTAAATCATTCCGTCTTTAAGCTAGAGACTTGTGACATGCGGACAGACGGAGAGACAGCAAAGTGCCATTAATAGGGCTCCACCTTGCTCTTTCGGCGCGGAACCCTAGAAATAAATATTTGTGGAATAAAAGTACAAGAATTTGTGTATAATTCTGTTGAAGGCGATGTTCCAAGAACCAACAATCGAATCCATCGAATACTCGTAATTCTTAAAAAGCTTTCAGACTACGCTATAATATAATAGCATATAGTATATAGCTCATAGCACAACAGTATCGCGCACCATCCTCATTAATCTAAATGTTCAAAAACTTTGAAATCACCACGTTCTCCTCTGAACTTTATATGATTTGATATCCACGGTGTCAAATTCCGCATTGTCATCATCGCTCGATGAGCTTTCAAGACTATCCAGATAGGACATCAGTTATTATACTCTTTGCTATCCATTGTGTCGATCGTGATGCATGCTGTGCAACTGTGCACGCTGTTCAAAGATCGCGGTCAACTGAGCTTGTTATCGTAATGTGAACGCCATGCTATTGGTATGGCATTAGGTCCTTCTTTGCTATACTATATAGCACAATAGTATAGCGTAGTCTGAAACTAGAATTAACCACAAATTTCAGTTTCACTGAAATAACATGGTCGTATGATTATTATACAAAGATTGCAATACAAAACAGCCCGTTAGTTGGCTCTAGGCTGTGTAACTGTAATTTTCATAAATCGTTATTCATGGGGGGGGGTGTTCTCACAGGTGAGTGAACCCTGACTTGTGATGTGCCTTCGGTTTGCCGTCCTACAGTTTACTCGCCTTGATATCAGTTAACACGCGATTGCTTATACTTGCTGAAGGAGTAGGTAGTTTGGTTTATGACCTGTAATTTTAACTAGCAGCTAGATAGGCCTAGCGTAAAGCTAATGTTTGTTTTGTGAGGTGAGTTTTATTGATTTGGTTAGCATTTCTTGGTCTCATTTACACAAACACATATTTTACGGTAAAAGTTAGAATAAGGCAAATGTTTCAGTTCGCATACCTTAATACTCATATCTAGTTAAATCACTAATAGCAAAAAAAAACCGTTCAAGTGCGAGAAGGACTCGCGCCTGAGGGTTGCGTGGCATTTAAATGAGTAAATAGATGATTTGAATAAAAATTACAAACTATAAGGGTTCTTTGTTGACTACGGAACCTTAAAAAGTTGTAATTTGGCACGGGTATGCATATTAATCACGCCGAAAAAGAGGTAAACAAAATCTTAAAAAAAAATATGCTGACATGATTTAGTTTCTCGCGGGGATATTTTTGTTGGAGTCAAATGTCCCCCCCGCTAGCTAAACGGTTGTTTTTGGATGTGTGAAAGAATTCGCAGCAGTAGAATAGGTATATGTATATCGAAGTTAACAGGAAAACGATCCCACCTATTTACAAGTTAAGAAATAAAAGTCGACCAACTTAATTTTGCAGTTCTGTTTCATACGTTTGTAATTTTTATTCAAATGTGAATGCTGCGGAACCCTCAGGCGCGAGTCCTACTTGCACTTGACCTGTTTTTAGTACTTAGAGTCTCGGACAGACAGACTGACAGGCAGACGGACGGACGTGGCGATACTATAAGGGTTCCTTGTTGACTACGGAAACCTAAAGAGGACAAAAGTCAATAATTATGACACTGTAAATTGAACTCAAATGGAGTTTATTATTATTATTATTATTATTATTATTTATTATACACAAGCAGCTATAAGCTGATGATGTGTATGTCACAGCACTTTATGTTTTTATTTATTAAAAAATTTGTCCAGTCTATTTTTAAAGCAGTTCACTGAGGTAGCACTTATAACACTGTCAGGCAGTTTATTCCACTTGTGAACTACACGGTTAGGAAGGAAATGTCTACGTGGGTTGCTTGCACATGTCGACGTGTTAATTTTAAGATGGTGACCTCTCAGATGACGATTTTGGTTCATCTTGAAGAGTTCCCCCAGCGCGGGAACGTCATAGTGTCCAGTGAGCACTTTGTATGTTTCGATGAGGTCCCCACGTTGTCGTCGTTGCTCAAGTGTAGTTAGCCCGAGTTCTTGCAGACGTCGTTCATATGGTAAGTCACGTAAAACAGCTACCATTTTTGTCGCTCTTCTCTGAACTCTTTCCAACATATTAATGTCTTTTTTGAAATATGGACTCCAAATTTGGAAAGCGTATTCCAATAATGGTCGTAGGTAGGTTTTATAAATCTTTAGAAATAGTTCCTTGTCAATGTAGCTAAATGTTTTTCTGATCATGTAAGTTATTGAGTTGGCTTTTTTAGTAACTTGAAGAATGTGTACATCCCATTTCAGATTACTTGTTATTGTAACTCCCAGATCTTTCTGTGATGTTACTATCTTTAAAGACTTTGAGTCAATTGTGTACGAAAGTTGAGGATTTGTGTTACCAACGTGCAAAACGGTACATTTATCCGAGTTTAATGTTAAAAGCCAATCTTTAGTCCAATTATTGATTCGATTGAGGTCATCTTGAATAATGTTGTGAGAGATTAGTGGATTTCCCATTATCTTGGTGTCAGCACCTTCCCTACCAGTCTTTAAGAGACTGGTAAAAGAACACTACCTCTCACTCTGACCACTGAACTATCTACATTCCTCTTAAAGTTTATTTATTATTTATGTAATATATGTATGTATGTATATATTTATTCATTCATGTTATTTATCTATAATACATTATTATTTTTTTTTTAATTTATTAATGTAGATTTTGTATAGTATATTTAAATATTATTTTAAAATTAGTGCACCGCCTATTCATCAATCTCCTTTTAAACCAGATTCTACCCAAAGGTTGTCTGGAAGAGATCGCTATAAGCGATAAGGCCGCCTGATTGTACCTACGTTATTTGGCTATTGTAATTTATATTATTTTTGTTTCCTTCTTTGTGGTGTGCAAATAAAGTTATATTGTATTGTATTGTATATTGTATTGTATCAGCAAACAAGGATAATCCACTTTTAATGATAACCTTTAAGTCTGTTAAGAAAATTCCAAAGAGGACGGGGCCTAGTACGGAACCTTGGGGAACACCACTGTGGACAGAATGAGAGTCTGAAAGTTGTTCGCCGACTCTGACTTTAAATTTCCTCCCACTAAGAAAGTCCTCTATCCACTTCAGAAGATTCCCACGTATTCCAAAGTGTTCCAGCTTTGCAACTAGTCTTTTTATCGGGACACGATCAAACGCTTTTTCATAATCCAGATATATTATATCAATAGGTGCATGCTCATCCCAGTTCTTTGTCCAGTAGTCTAAGCAGCATAGCAAGTTGGTAACTATTGATCTACGGGGTACAAATCCATGTTGCTCCTCAATTATGATCTGTTCTCTAGATAAAAAGGTTCTAATTTGTTTTGCTATTATTTTTTCCATCGCTTTGCAGGAAATACATGTTAAACTTATAGGGCGATAGTGACTTGGATCAAGCTTATCTCCTTTTTTATAGACGGGAGTGACCTCTGCTTCTTTCCAGTCCAGTGGCACTTTCCCTTCTCTTAAAGACAAGGTCATAATGTGAGCAAGTTGAGAAGAAAGCAGGCTTTCACATTCTTTTAAAAATATTGCTGGTAATCCATCTGGTCCCATTGCAGTGTCAAGTGCAGTTTGCTATCGAATTCAAGTACTTATATTCTTTTACACACAGTTAATCGTAAAATTTGTGCCTTCTACAACAACATCTTGAACAACAGTTCCCTTATAAATGTTTTTCGAGGTATGCTGGATTTATACAAAATCTGAGCTCCTGTAGCTGTAGAAACCCTGAAACAGCTCCATTATGTTCAGCATTTAACACAAAAAGAATTTCCCTTATCAGTCAAAACCGTATCAAAATCCCTTTAGTGGTTCTAAGGTGACACATACAGACGTTGAATTTTATATGTATAGAATAAGATAAGCCATACAACTTGTGTCTACAGACATGAGCAGCGCGTCAAGCGGCGCGAGCGGGAACGGCGCGCTCCGGCCGCTGCGCACGCGTCGCCCCTTCACCCCGCGCGACCCGCAGCGTACGCTCTTCTCTGACAGAGAGAGACGGAAGGATCCACGACCTCCTAGTGCTTTCAAGTGAGTACCCAAATGATAAGCTTCTGCTTTTCCTATCAGCCAGCCCTATGGAACATATTCCAAATCCAAACTTTTATTCAACAGTTTAAAATATCTGAGCCTAGCGGAGACTGGTGAAAATGCAGCCATACTGGCGATGGGTACGCGGGTCGCCAGTTTAGATGAAGAAAATATAAAAGGGGTCCTAGTGACGGAGCCGCAGAGCAACAATACATCAAAAAAGAAACCTTTGGTAAGTCAAATGAATGCTGCTGATACATCTCACTAATTACTCCAGGCTATCGCAAGATTGCATGACCGAAACACGTACTTACCGACTAATGCAAGAAGAAGAAACTTCTTGTTTGCATAGGCAAATAAGCAGTCTCAATCAATCATCTACCATATCGCTAGAAGATATAACAGAATACCCATCCCCTGTAAAAGATTCCTTTGATTTAAATGTTATTTTTGCCAACAGCTGCGCACACAATCTCGACCGCTACAAGAAAGGCCTGTTGACAGCTGGGCAGGGCTCCCAAAGCTTCCACATCTCAGCGGTCGAAGCAAACCTCTGCATAGACGGAGCACCACGGGCACTGATGGTAAAATATATTATTTTCCTTACTTTCTGCCTGCTTGCTTACAAGTGAAATTCCCAGTTTCTAAATTCTAAAAACGGAAAACCTTACTGAATGTTCTTTATTTAAAAATAATAACATTTCAGAATCTAAGAGCGAGACAGATCTAGCACAAACTATCATTGTGACCCAGCCACCTGGATTTTCCAACATGGATGCGGTGATGGGCAGAGCAGGGGGAGAATACGCTAGCAAATGTAAGACGCACAATCCGACCACATTTGTAACTTCGGTGACCATTTAAATTCGATATTTATAGGTGTCGTCCCTTTCAGCCCTTAGCCCAGATTCTGATACAAAGCGGAAACACTTCACCGGCACAAAATCACAGTCTTATGATGCAGCAGACCGAGGAGCTTTTGGAGATATTGCAGTGAAACATCTCGCTGTCCAACTACCCAACACTGCTGGAATGGACCGGTTTGAAACGTAAGTACTTACCGCTACTAAATACAAAGCTAAATGTTCTTAATCCACACCATCTCTAAATATGTAGATCGCAGTCCAGATCGTGGCTTAAATCCTTCTTACAGATTAATATCTGATTGCCAGAGGACAGTTCAATAACTCACACTAATGACAGCTTACCTGATTATTTTTGTATAAGTTTGTAAACGTGGCGCAAAGAAATGTTCAGTATGTTGATAGGCATGGTTTGTTTTCAGTTTGAGCATCCTAGAGCTAGCTGAGGCGCTATCGCAAAGAAGCAGGGACGTTGACAGAACGTTACTCCTGATGGAAAATATACAGCGGGTGATAGAAGCGAACCAACCAGCCAACAGCCTGAGGGACTTGACTCTCCGCTCTTTGTACACTTACATCGATAGTGACGATGAGCGGATACTTGTCGCTATCGCTCGTGCTATGCTCACGGTATTTTGACTCTTGAACCTTATTTCAATGGCAGTTGTAGTTGTTTTCCAGTGTCTAAAATTGGTTTTGTTTTAGCTGCGGGTGACTGGAGCCCATTTAGCTGCTGCGTGTAAGCTCGTCTTCAAGGTGGCAAGAAATGATAAGAATGACCATTTCTTTAGAACCACAAATCTCCTAGGTAAGGAAAGAAATAAGTATCCAAGATTTTAAAGATTACTCGTAGAATGAAGTTTCATGTTTTGGATCTTCCTTCATCTTTTATTTACAGAGCTTCTGGTAGAAGGTTGTGGTCGTGCAGATCCGGTCTCCGAAGGTGAATGTTGCGTGTACGGCGCCGGAGCTCTGCGCTTTCTAGCGCTAGAGCCAAGACTTCGATCGCTTGCCCATAAAGCTGGCGCGCTGCATCTAGCTGCTTTACATCTAAAAATACTGAATACTGCTGTAAGATCCACTGATACCTTTAAAATTTTACTATATCTAGTCAACGAGTTATAGAGTCTAGTCTATCCGAGTAAATGTTAGATGCCTTTGTCACAGTATACTTTGTAACGTTGTATTTTAAGTACGTTCCATCGAGTTTTAAAACTCTTTCATTTTAAATAAATATTTTAGTCATCATTATATAAAACGGAATCACCATCGTCGAATCTCCTGCACCGGACATCTCTTCGAGCTGTGGTCCACACGCTTCGAGGGCCGGTTCCTGCTGGACAATCAGGACAGTACCGGACCTCGAGTGAAACCATACAGTGCACGAAACCCCTAACTTTACTTTTAAACCCTGAGTAATTAATAAATCCAACCTTATATCCCGATCTTGACGGAAGACACTATCTTTTATTTACAGTCTTACCTTCACGCTCTGGTCTTAAACCACCCCTTTTTTATTATTTTCATTTTTTATTTAAATTTTGAACGTCCCCTCGTAGTAAGTCACTCTAATAACTTACCGCGAAGGGCTATAACCGTTTCAACTTTGATAAACTGTGCTTTTGTGGAGGAAGTTATTTTAGAAATGCTCTTTTGTTATCCAAATCATCTAGAGGACACAACAAATATTTAGAGATTATAGAGATGATATTATCAAGGCCTATCGTCACCAAAATATATCCAGATGTTGTTTGAATATTCATTTGCACCATCTCTCAATAATTGACCAATTATTGTCCTGTTTCCAGAAAGCGGAAGCTCCCCGCAGCGTCACCGAACAATCAAGCCACGCCCTGTACCAACTGACGGGGGCGCTGCGCAACTTGGCGGGGGGCGGGGGGACGGAGCCGAAGGCCTTCGTCGCGAGCGGTGCGCTGCAGGAGCTGCTCTCAGCGCTGCAGTTGCACCACACTGACAGAGACGTGCTAACTAATGTTGTCAGATGTTTGAGGTAAATCGACTATACCTTCGTCTCAGGCTCTAACTCATGAGGCCGTCAACAAGTATCTGTTCTCGATTATGTCATTGTAATAAGATAAAAAGAGATAATCTTACATACAACGAGATCACATACAAACCAATACACAAAACAAGTAACGCCTTAAATTGGATAAAGAATCTTTTCGTTTCCAAGACACAGAAAAGTCTGCCTAGTTACGCATATGGTTTTATGTACACTCTTTTGCACTGAGGACACTACTGCTCAATCGATGATCTGTGGCTTAGCTTAATTATGTCTAAATCTAGCTTCATTACTAAGTGGCTTTTGGTAGTCATTCGCCAAAGCCTTGTCACCTAGTCAGCAGAATGCACATGTTAATACTTGCAGAAACAAAGCGTTCAGCCTTGTTTTTGTATACCAACAGATATGTCTAAATCATGCTGGAAAAACGTATTATAAATTTGAATGTTACTTTGAACGGTGTTTCTTCTGACAGTGTGCTATCAGCGGATGAGTGTTGTTGCGCGTGGCTTTGTGCATCATCGTGTAGCGCCCACGCGCTACTGACCGCGCTGGCTGCTTGCGCCTCGCGAGCGCCGCTGGCTGTCCGGCTGGCGTATACCTTGGGAAACATGGCGGCGGCCGACGAACACGCCAGGATTCATGTAAGGGTTATAACAAGGTTTCTTAAAGTGGGATCCATAGACCTCTTAGGGATCTGTGACATGAGTACCAGGGGTCCAAATTCAAATTCATATTCGGTCCAGCCTTGCCTTATCGAAGACAATTCCTCAGTCAACTGTGCAGTGAGAACCAACAAAAGTGATTTTTAGTATTATGAACTGAGAAAACTGGTAATCATAAAATAAAGTGAATTCAGCTGAAATTATGATGATTCACGTAAAGTAGGGAGCATACGGACATCACAACAAAATACGATGAAACTACTGTTGCTGCTGCTAGCGTTATAATATGACGCACGTTCGCTATAACTTTGTAGGAAGCAATATTATCTGTGGAAGCAGATAGAATTATGCGCTCCGTCACAGCTTTTATGGTGACAGTAAGCATACCGTAGTGTGACGGACCTCTTTTATGGGGAAGGCATGATGTAATATAAAAATCTTATTTTCTGTGACCAATTTTACGGTGATCTGTCATCATAATATTGCGTTACTTACCTTAAAAACTCGATTATTTCCTCAAACGTTTTAATTACAGCATAATACTTTCCAAATTACACCAATTTTATAAACAATTCACCGTATTTTAAACTTATGTAAGGCTATTTTATAATGAAGCCAAAAAATTTTCTTTTTTCAGTTTGTTTTGTTATCTTTTCCTAAAATTTTCTTCGACAGGGGTCCGTGGAACTTTTGAAATTCAGAAAGTGGTCCGTGGCTACAAAAAGTTTAAGAACTGTGCTATACATTATATTATTTTCCAATACAAAAGTGAGAAAAATAAAAAATAAATTCTTAAAAATACATAATGGGTATCAAATTGTAGATAGAGCTGATTATAAATATATTATATACTTTTACTATATTTACTGGCACCGACTTCGAGAAATCTTTGAAAAACCACAAAAAAATGCATGTCCCCCCCTTATTTCCGAAACTGATGAACCGGAAAATATGAAAAAAATCATGGTAATGTGGGATTACGTAAAGATTACAGGAAAAATATAGTGGGTGAGAAATTCACGATAGCAAAATGACAAAATTAATTTTTTCATCCACGACTTTTGTTTCGGGTACTGTATAAAAATATTTGAGTCTCTCTTTTGTGGTACAATCAATTCTATTTTTAGTTATCATAAACATTTATGGGCAAGATTTTAAATACCTTCTTACTGACTGTTCCCAAAACTGTCGAATTACGGAACCCTAGGTATGCGAGTCTGACTCGCACTTGACCGGATTTTTGATTTTTTAAAATCTAATTCATTAGTCACTACGCAAACACAAACATGCGGCGCTATAGTTGCATATTATGATCTTTGCGCCTTTAGCGCTAAGCGTCTCATATTTAGAGATACAATCGGTCTTCTGTTCGCGTTCGTGCAGTTATTTTTTTTAAATATTATGTAGGGTGTTTCTTTCTGTTTTCGTAATTATACTCGGCCACTGAGGTCCAACAACAAGCATACACCATCAACTGTTCATGATAATTAGATAAAATCTTAAGAATCCTATCCTACTATCCTATCCTACTATCCTACTAATATTATGCGAAAGTTTCTGCGTGTTGTGTGTGTATGTTTGTTAGTCTTTCACGCTGAAACGGCTGGACGGATTTGGATGAAATTTAAAATGGATATAGCTTATACCCCAACTTAACACATAGGTTACTTTTTATCCCGGAAAAAAGCATGTCGTTAAACCGAATAACACGCGGGCGAGCCGGTAGAGCCGGTATAGGTGGTAGAGCTGATGCCGGGCTCGACTGTGGAGGTACCACCATCTTACTCGGAAATCCTCCCGAAGTTATTCGGGGGAGAGTAAGAGAACAGCTCTCAGGCAAAAAAACCAGGCGGCCCACCATTGCCTGGGACCGATGGATGGCGGTATATCCATCCCCAATTGCCGGACCTTATATAAAACAGACTAGTGACGGGCAGCGGCGTCACTGGTGCAAGGGTTTCGGCACCGCGCTCACCAACCCGCCTGCCCAGCGTGTGTGAGTATGGGCATTTCTTCCAGGAGGACCGCCAAGAGTGGCGAAATCCTGGAAAGGCTTATGTCCAGCAGTGAACGAACAAGCTGATGGATGGATGGATGGAGCCGCGGGCAAAAGCTAGTTTGTTATAAATGCTACATAGACTGATAAACTCGCTTTTAAATAATGTAACATAACGTAACACATTGTGTTACATTTGTTCCAGATTTACACCGAGCAAGGAGGTGTTGATGTTCTTCTGACGATACTGGAGTCGTACACGAAACGTAACGACCGCGACACCAGGGACTCCGACCCTGACCTTCATCTCATTGGTAATTCTTGGTATTCGCCGTTTTCGGCTTGGGTGTTTTATTTTATAACACCCCTTATAGCTATTATGTATGTTGACCGAGATCACTAAGATGGTAAAGAAAACCGCATCTAGATCCGTTGAATGGTTCTCGAGTTAAAACCGACAAAAAATTTAAAAATTGTGATTTGGGCCTCAGAAATTTCATTTAACGCGTAACTACTTAATGTACAGACACGATTTTATACTAACTGTATTATGAGAATTTAATCATTATTAAATAAAGATTGTGAACCTCGCGTTTACTTCTAAAGTACATACTCACACAAGATATTCTCAAAATAAGTATTTGAAAATCTCCAATTTTATATGACAGGAAGCGACTTGGGCGGTTCTGATGGATCTAATGAAGATGTGCTTATCAAAGTAAGATATTAAAGCTTTTCTAGATAAAACACTTTAGTAGACAAGACAGACTCTGTTGCTGAGATGAAATTCTCTGTTGCTTAGCTGACAGACTCTGTTGCTGAGATGAAATTCTCTGTTGCTTAGCTGACATACTCTGTTGCTGAGATGACATTAATATTTATTACGATCTAGTCTAGTTATGTCAACAATTTAAGTATCTACTTTTTATTTTACTTTACATTAAACTTTTTTATTTTATTTTAAATACCTATGGCACTACCCTCAACAATTTCCTCATTGCCAAAGGTTAGTTGGTAGATAATACTAATTAGTATATAAAGCTCGCCTTTTTACAGATATTGATATTTTCCTGCAAATAAGAATTTTGTTATTATTATTATGTTCTCGTATCATCCTGTCTCACTCCCACTGTACAAATGCGTGTCGACAGACGGTGCGGGTGGTCGCTAACCTCAGCCTAGCGGAGCGCGTGGGCCGCGGTCTAGCGGACACACACGCCGAGCGCATCGTGTGTGCGCTGCTCGCGTGTCTGGAGCTAGCGAGGAAGACAGCCGACACTAGTGCGGTAAGATACCTAGGGGTTCCTAGCATAGTAGACCGTATCGGGCTTTGATATTCCACTGTCTGTCCCTCTTTAGGAAAATCAACAGAGTGAGACAGAGCACTCTATCAAGCGCTATCCAGCTTCATATGGTCCTCCATGTTCGAGGTGCTGGTTATATGGAATGATGAGAAACTCTTTAGCCTAGAACTGCCTTGCATATTCAACCGTCAAGGCTTTAATATACAAATTAAAGTGATATGAAACTTTTTCGTTAATTTGGTATGCAAAACAGGAAAAACCATCATATTCTGCTGGTATACATATTCGTAGGTTTATGCCGTTTGCCCTTCTTAGAAAACGTGACGAATAAGCCTAAACAATTATGCTTCTAAACCAAGTGAACGACATATTTGAACCCAAACACTGGAAAGGCGATTGCTGAACATTATCAATTCTAAAAATTTATACTAGTAGTTTTTTGTGTTCTGTTCTTTATAAAAATTTGTAGTCTTTTAATTATTTTTTTTTGTTGTTGTTGTTAAGTATTTATTGTAATTTTATTATTTTATCGTGTATTTCTTTAGTTATTACAAGGCTAAGCTGAAAATCGGCGGCTGTCTGCATGCGTGTCAGCTAGCTTTATGCCGAGCTTAGACCTTTTTGTCTTTCCACTTCCATTTTTGTAAGTAATATTGTATTTGAAATTTTGTATGTTAGTTTAGTAAGACAAATAAAGTATCTTTTATTTTTTATTTTTTTTATCAGGTCAACCCAAACTGAGGTTTAATGACGAAAATCAAGCAGCTACCTATTTAAACTTTGTACCTACTTTACTTATACATCTATGTCACCATTCCCCAGATGACAGATCTAGAAGAAGAAGGCGATACAACAGGAGAGGACAGACGACAAGAGCTGGCCACGGCTGCGCTGGCCACACTGAACAATGTCACCTTCTACAGGGAGCCACCGGCGCCACCTGATCCGTTAGCAACACTGCTAGAGAACTTGTGTCGTGGTGAGTTTATCCACTCGATCACCCGCTAGCGGGTCATGGTAAATGTAGGTCGTGTTGCCCGCAAATAATTGAAGTATTGCTACAGACGCAGTAATTCAGTTAAAAGCAACATAAGCATGTGTTGGTCTAAGCCAGCCAAATATCTAAAACTGTTTGAATGAAACATGGTAAATAAATAAGCCAATGGACCTTTTATCAGCAAAGATCTCAAAGGACGACATTATAGATCTAAATATCTAAATAGAATAATAATCTTATTCAAAATTGTAATTCATAATTAGCATATTTTAATACTGTATGATTCCTCTAAAGGCTTAAAATTAATTAATATGTAAACTTACTTTGTTAAAGGTAATAGACAATATGAGACGGGTTGACTAAGATATTTTTTTTCTCGTGACTAATTCCTGCAGTCTTATATTTTTTATGCCTTTACTTGAGTAGGTATGTATATGATTTTGTATCATATGTTTCATTTTGATAAAAGGAATGTTTCTTGCCCTTCTTCTTAGCAATACTAATCGAATGGTGCGGATGGTTAGGCATTATGTATACACGTATATAATATTTTTATTCCTATATTTCTCTATTTTATGCAGGTGTATAACTTTATTACATTTTAGTAGCCCAACCTTAATATTTTTTGTATGTATTTCCCGTTTTTATTTATGAACTTATTTCTTCATTGCATTATGTATATATAATATTTTTATTCCTAGATTCCTCTATTTTATGCAGGTGTATATTTTATTTCCCGTATTATTATATATTTTTTTATACTCTAAAGATATATTGTTAAAATCAACTTTGACTTGTAGAAAGTATACTTTATGTATCTATTTTGCAAAAATAAATATTTTGATTTGATTTGATTTGATTGATGAGATGATCTAAGATGACGCAAGTGCATCAAACTCTATGAAAATCAAGCGTGTCACACATTGACCCCTCATAAACAACTTAGCTGACATTACTTATGTATGGCCCCAATAATTTACAACAAAATACCAAATAATATCAAGGACATGAGCAGTAATTTATTTAAAAGTAAACTTTATGTTTTACTAGTAAAGAAATGCTATTATAGTATAAATGACTTTTTGAATGATACCTGTACTTACGAGTACGTTCCTTATTTTTCAATTTCATATTTTGTTCTGTGCATTTTATATAGCATGTTGGTAATTATTATTATTATTTGATTGATTTGATATGATTTTTTATAATTTTTATGATTATTATTGTATTAATTTGTAAATAATTGATACATTCATACGCCGAAAGGCAAAACATAGAGATCCTTTATAATTTATTAAGATCTAATGTACATTATCTAACCTATGTTTATGAATAAATATATTCTTATTCTTATTCTAGACTCACAAATCACAATCTCGCTCAAAAAGTGTCCGCGACGCATCTTGTCACCGCTATGGGGTGACAAATTCGAATGACGATTTCGAACAACTGACATTGCATCTTATATTTATGACATAATGCCTTAATTTGGTTGAACATTTTTGCTACTATGCACGTCGCACGTTCGGACACTTTCTGGCGAACTTTTCTTAGAGACTGTGTGTCTGGTTGTTTATGAGAGGTCAATGGTGTCACATTTCACATTTTACAATGACAGCAGTTGGAATCTTAGAAGGAGTTCTAAGCCTTACGACATAACATTATACAGAAGAGACAAAGTTGTAGGAGTCAATATCTGTGAAGGAACAGCATGCTCTCCGTTTGGCGCGCGATTGGGCACGCGTAGTATATACACTCGAGTCGCGGCATCTATTTAGATCCATATCTGTGCAATATACCCTATAACAAGTTAGGATATGTTTGCCGCAGTAACATGTCATTGGCTGAGTGAGAGCGGCGCGGCGGCTTGTGAAGCGGTGCGAGCGCTGGGGAACCTCTCTCGATGTGCACACTTGGCGCAACTGATCGTGCTCGAAGGAGCTCTCGACACGTTGGCGCCCTTCTTGAACCATGGTACTCGTATGTTTCAAATTTAACGTAGATTCGAATCACAACGTAGGAGAAGAGAAAATTACATGGAAAGCAGCTGAAGTTGGAAATCAAATTGTATACGGCGCGGCGTATGCTTGATAGGCTGTTTTGGGGTTTCGTCAAAAAACGGAAACCCATAATGCAGCTTTGCTGTCGGTCTGTCCATTTTCTTACCCATTCATAGATAAGATTTATCAATATTTATTCAAATATGAATTAATTAATTATATAAAAATATAATATTTTAATATAATATTCTTTCAGTTGTAAGAAAATAATGTAATATAATTAAGTAAAAGTAGAGTTATATCAATAAAAAATTATATGTAATGAAAAGCTATTAAATGACATTTGTAGATAGGAGGTAACTCACGCACTGTGGGGTCGTAACTTGAGTGCCCATCAACCATTTAAACCTAATCAATGTATCAAAAATAACAAAATAATTATCATCACTCAACAGAGGAAGCCAGCGTCCGCTGCGCCGCCGCAGGAGTCCTGGTGAACGTGTGTGGTGCCGGCTGCAGCGCTGAAGCCGCAGCGGTGGCCACACAAGCACTAGCTGCCGCAGCGGGGAACGGCGATGCGGCTTCCGCTGCACTGCTAGCTCGAGCGCTGTGGAACGCGCAAGCTCACCAGCCGCTGTCTAACGCTGACGCTTACAGGGCTACGGCGGCGCTGGATATGTTTATAGGTAACTTTATGAGGGCTAGTATAGGTCTACTCATAATATGAGAAGATGCTTAATTCCTCACTCCTTTCGTCCTCTACAAGGGAGTATGCTCAGAGGGCGTGTCGCGTGCGAACGCATCTGACAATGTGAAATAACGAACAGTACCTATCATAGACGAAATTAAACAGTATCAGTGGCGAAGGGTCTTGGACGAATCGTCCAAGCGAAGGGTAATACGATTCCCATCGGCTTGTTTAGGAAATGGTATCCATACTACATTTCTTTATTCCGTGCTCTTCGATTTGTCAAATATTTACATAAATCTCAATACGACAAATACACTTGGCTGACAGGGAGTTGCAAAGTACAAAAAAAAAATGTTTTCCTTTGTTGCTTTTCTGAGTAAGGCGATTTTTTTATCCGGCTAACCTTTTTAGTTCACCCTTTGCCACTGAACAGTATACCTACAAACTTAGGCTGAGATTCAGAGTGCATTTTGAGTCCAAACTCAAACTTACAAACGTCAAAAGGCGACGTGATCTCATACTAGAGTGACGTTTGTAAGATTGAGTTCGGAGTTTCGGACTCAAAATGCACTCTGAATCTCAGCCTAACTCTGTCTAGTCGATATTTCGTCGAGAATGTGTCGGACAGCGATGGATACATATTAAAGATTGCTCTGTTTAGTTTAACAAGATTTACTTCGTACTTCGAAGAGCAGGTCTACAGGACAGGAGATAATTCCCTTTGAATATGAAACAAAAGTATGAAGTTCTAAGAGGATAGCCAGTTAATCTGCCAGTTTTTATAATAATCATACGTAATCTAATCTACCAAACTGTTAATCTAGCAATACACGGTAGGGAGGCGGTGTGGTAGGAATTTACCCAGGTAAACGCCAATTTTTGTCGGGCAAATACCTTGGCCTAATTTTGACGTAATCTTAAATACTTGCGCTTTATTTGATACATAATTATCTCACATTACTTATTAAATCTAAAATTTCCTTTTTTACGGGGTCTTACTTAAGTAATTTAGGACTGCCACCTTTCCAAAAGGGGGGAGGCTAGGAATTTTTTAGTAAACAAAACGTACATATTTTACATCTATATCATTAGTTACAATTACAATACAAAAAAAACAGCGCTGCTCGGACCTGTTAGATTTTGAAATTATATTTTTTCTTTGTTTGTGATTTTTTCACTAAGTTCCGATTTTTTTTCCTGCTCTGGTACTTTTTTCAGGAACTTTAAAAATTATAGTTAGTTATTATAATAAATCTTCACAATTAACTCCGGCTTCGGCTTCACAAACACCATGTCGATTGTCGACTTATACTAACTCACTCTCTCTCACACGGCCCAGTTTGACCCGGAGAAATACGGCGTTAACTTAGGTAGCCCGGACAGCGGACAAACACCACTCAAACCAGGGTACCTAGCATAGTAGACCATATCGAGCTTTGACAGCTCGATATACACTGTCTGTCCCTCTTTAGGTAGATCAACAGAGTGAGACAGAGCACTGTATCAAGCGCTATCGATCTCGATATGGTTTGCTATGCTAGACTAGCAGGTCAAACCCGTATAGGTAGCAGCCCTAGTCTTAGTATGTACCTACAACACAGTCTGCCATTCGATATACGCGACCAGGCTTCATTACGGGGTTCGTGTTGTTGAGGGAACCCTAAAAGATACGAGGACATACTCCCACGATACACGTCACTTGGTAATTGGCCGCTATCACCAAATATATCCTACATACAAACAAAACCGGCAAAATTGATGACATAGGTAATGAAGATGGACCAAACCCAAGCACCCGGTGCTTGTATGAATGTGAACAAAACAAAAGAGGTGTGTCAGGATCGTAGCAGATGCAGATCTCTTGTCTCTGCCTATACTATCCCTTTGAGAGATAGTTGTTTTTATGTTTCAAGGCTACTCAGAGGTACTGATTATTTATTTCGCCACGCTCAACAAGTGACTCCGTGGCGCAACGGTAGCGCGTCTGACTCCAGATCAGAAGGTTGCGTGTTCAAATCACGTCGGGGTCAAAGATCGCTTTTTTATTTAAATTTTCATTTTGCTGAAATGATACCTTTTTATTTTATTTTTTCAACGAAACGTTATTTTTAATGTTCCTGAAATAAATATACCAGATCAACATGTTTTTGTTTTCCGACTCGACTATCAAACAGTTTATTCTGTTTATGCGATTTCACGGTGGCTCCGTAGCATTGATCTTTAAACTAACTTTACTAATAAAAAAGTAGTAAAAAAGTTGCGTCAGTACATTCAATATTTTTCAGAATTTCAAATTATATTATCTGTGGTAATGTACTGAAGCCAAAATTAAACATTTTTGAATTTTTGTATGCTGCTGTATTATGTTGTGGATTTAGATGCGGTATTGTTTATTGTCATTTCAATGAACTCTCTACCTACGCCCGCAGCATGAGAACATGCCGTTTCGTTTGTGATGATTTTCAAGGGGCTATGTAAAAAATATATGGATGCTTTGTTTCTGTGTATTTCATGAAGTACACGAAAAATTGTAATACATTTTTGGTATATGCATTTTGACTATATAATCTAGGGTTTTGTTTTTGGAAAACACATTTGGATAAATTTTCCTCGATAGAAATAATAATTGAAATGAGGTCTTCAAACGCACTTTTTTTCCTCGTCTAATGAATTGGGATCATGTACAGAACTCAAACATAATTTATTAGATGGGTTTTAACAATATCTAGATATTTGATTATTTTAATTTTGTTAGCTGTTTTAGTTTTTTAAATAAAATTAAAAATCATGCTTTTTCGCCTTTGTGCTTACCTCACCCTCTCGCACTGCGCGTTTTTTCGCTTGGAGTGAGAGTGACAAAAATAAAATTCACATAGCCTCATATAAATGTTACACTGTTAGAAAGGATATAAAATGTTATGTTATAAATAAATTGTTATGTTATTGTTCGTGAGCGGCACGAAACCAACTGACTTTTGTACATGAATTTAGAACTTGCTTAATTATGTGTCGCTAGCAGTATTCTTTGGACATCGTCTTCCGTATGGCACTAGAAATTGGCCTCAATACTAGCGGATGCCGTCTAAACAACTTTGACTTAAGTAAACTATGTTACGAGGCAATATCAATTGTGCTTGCGATTCTACACAAAGGTCAAGTGGCGCCTACAAGCATGCCAAGAGCATGCTACGGCGGCGGTCAACATATACGGGATGTTCATAAAATAAAACCCAAGCCGAAAACGGGGCAAAGATTATATAAATGCAAGAGTAAATTTAATCAGTATAGGATTGCGTTCAGTAAGTCACCTGACAGGTATCGATTATTTTACTTACATTTTTTATAGATGACGAGTCGGTGTTTGAGGCGTGCGATGCGCTGCGATGTTCCGAGCGACGCGCCAGCGATCCGGAAATATCTAAGCATCATGTGAGTTCTTCACAACTAACTCATAATAATTTACTAGATCAAAGTCGATTCTCAAGGCTTTCATTTTAATTTTAGTACTGTCCAAATTATTATTTTTCCAAAGTAATATTGCCTGTTTAATTATAACCAAAGAATGGAATTTTGGAATGAAGAAAATTTAGTATTGACTGTACTGAAAGTAAAATCATTATTACCTACCGGCCAAATCCGATTTTAAGATAAACTAGACCTAGGCTCTGGGTAGTTGCGAACGAAATAACCACGATGAGTGGCGCTATTTACATAGTTGCACACAGACGAAAAACTAATTTGGTCTTGTTATTGTCCTAAAATCGGGTTAGGCCGGTAGCATTCATATAAACTTAGCACTAAACATTTAACAGTAACATTCCACAATATAAACAGGATTTATGGTCTCGATTTCAAAATAGATATACTTTCTATATAGAAACGGTTTGTGTCACTGATTTCACATTCCATTTTCCTAGATGGATAATCCAGTGGCGGTTTTCCAGGGGAGGCAACATAGGCAAAATAAAACCCGCCTACTGATACTTAATATGCATACAATACCTATATCACAATAAACAAACTTAGTGTACGGTACAATATTCTTTTATTAAATAAAACTACGGAACCCCAAAAAAGGTACGATAATTTGAAACTAAATAATATTATAGTACTGTTATGAACAGGTTTCTTTCATGAATGTCTCCCCCGAAACAAAAGTTTGGATACGTGCCTGACTTGAACCACAAAATTACCTATATTGTGACAAAATCTTGAACCGAAATTGCTTCCATCAATTAGGTGCAACTTCGTTTGAAATAATGTAAATAATATAAAAACCATTTACGTTGTATTTTTTTGGGCTTTTGAATTGGCAATGAAATAAGTAGATTTGATTTGTATAATATGATTTCAGAGGAATAAATAAATGAAACATGTAGGTAGCGTGTTTTTGTGCCTGAGTTCTACACCAAATCCTCGCGCGTACATCGCGCTATGTGGTGTGGACGCAACACACGCTCTTTCGCGCGAGGCCTCGCGCGTATAATACGCCGCATCTGGATTCTGGACAAGGCCTATTATAAGTCCGCGAGTCCGAAATAGTCCGAATTGCACTTAGCCATTTTTTTCCTATTGGCGCCTCAGTCAGTTTTGAGGGCCAAAGCCGCCACTGCTATAATCCGTGAAATTTGTTTGTTGATGTTTATGATTCTCGGCACTTGGTGGTACCTTTGCTTTTATGACACATTTTGAATAAAATCCCGTGTACTTTTCTACTGTTACAAAAGACTTAGTTCACCTATCTGGTTTCGGTTGTAAAGGCTACGAATAATACAGCGAAACCGGCCGGTAAAAAAATACCTGTTAAATTTTTTCGTATTAGAAAAGCGATCAGTTTTCGCTTTATAAATAATCTGGCAGCACTAATTCCAACTTGATTCCCCAGGTAAAATTCGACCTAGCCAACAACAACCATGAAGACCAAAACACATCGAAGCGGTTCACAAAATCCAGCAGTGTTGACCAAGAGCTACACCTGGAGTGTTCGGACGAGGACGCTGATCGGACCGGGTGTTCGGGCGAGGACCTTGGGTTCGAGGAGGGGGACATGTCCGGGGAGGGGTGCGAGTGCGGCCCGTGCACGCGGCTGGCTGCCTGGGAGGAGCTGGTGGGCGTGGCCATACCACTGCTGGACAAGCTGAGGCCGGGCCGGGCTGACGCCTCTGTTGGGACCGACTAAGGGCTTCGTGGAGTCAAGCTGTAGAAGATTCTACAGGCTTTAGTTTAGAGGTGCTGTCAAA
Organism: Ypsolopha scabrella; assembly: GCA_910592155.1. NCBI lineage: Eukaryota > Metazoa > Arthropoda > Insecta > Lepidoptera > Ypsolophidae > Ypsolopha > Ypsolopha scabrella. Next base: position 8,318,068 of record OU342980.1, on the reverse strand, counting down.
ACTTAAGAGGACTGTAACTGCTGGTGACCTTGAAATACACAATTTACATTCGCTTCAATATTGTTATTTGAGTAAAAAATTTGAGAAAATATATTTAATAGACTGCAGAATATTTGGAATTATGGATCTTGATTAGTATTTTAAATTATGAAGAACTTTAACTAAATAAAAACCAAAACAACATGCAGATTGAGACTAGATGAGACAATTTAAGGCTAAGATCCGATTTAATTAAGTACATATACAAAGAAACAAATTGAAACTTAGTCAAATTGAAGATATTATAACTACAAAGAATTTCCTTGATTATTTTTGAAGAAATTTTTGTTAAAATAATTGTAATTATTTATTTAGGTTAATTTGAACGTGTTCGTAGCTTGATTTTCTCTCGAATGTCAAGACGTATTGCACGAGTCGTCTGAAGAAGTGAGACGCACGCACCAGGGTCACCAGCAGTGGTATTTGTCGCCTTAAATTTCTTTTTCATTGCCGTAATAAAATCTAAATTACCCAGTTGATATTCAAGTTTATACAGGTGTTAAGATGATAACGTTTTTCCTTGAAACGGGGTATTCTACCTATCAATATGAGCAACTTTTACTATGGGGCCAACCCTAAAATTGCGAAAATCACCTTAGAAAAGTTCCATAGAAAAGTTAAATACCTACTCGAACTGAATGTATGAAACAGCTGATTTTTTTTTCGCGATTTCAGTTTTGGCCTTATAGTAAAAGTTGTTCATATGGATGGGTAGAACACCCTGTTTGAAGGAAAGAGGTTATCACCTTAACACCCAGTATAGACAGCTTAAAGCCTTCAGAATCGAAACTTCAGAGGTTTGTAGATTGACAGAATAGTTTTGGGAATAATTTTCGTTCGCCGTGGGGGTGGCAACTTCAGTTCACGGACTTTTTTATTTGGTCCAAAAATGAAAAGGGAAATAAAATGCGAAAGCAGGAAGATGTCGTTATATTATTCTAGAGTTTTGTAGATGATGTAAGAACGAGAATATGCAATGTAAATTAAAGAATTAATCTTGTTATTTTAAACTTATCAATTTATCATTAACATGTTTATTGTAATTATGTATGTAATAAATGTTTATTAGAACGAGTCTATGCTTATTTCTAAAAACACATGGGGTTAGAATCGGTGATCTTTTTATAATCTCTTTTCTCCAACGGGTTGAATTGTAAGTTCGCTTATCTGTGAAAGAAAACAGTGAAAATATTGAATGTTAAAATAAATCATTAAAATGCGTGATTTAACAACAAACAAAAATATTTTCTGTTGGGACCACACGTCCTACTGGTTAGTATTATTTATACTAACATCGGTTTTAAAAAGTCTTGGAATTACCCATAAAAAGTTCACAAGAGTTTTTTATAAGAATCAGTAAAAAAAATAAATCTTAAGGTCGGACCAAATCTCGGTGCAAAATGCACATCATAACATTGTTTTCCTTACTTTTGAATTAAAAGTATGCAAAAATTGCGTTTTAAAGCAATTGGTGGAAATTGATTCTTAATAATAGGGTTTTCGCATTAAAATTATGTTATTTTATGCCTTACATTTTGATTACATTCGATTACAAGGCGCATTACATACGCCTACAAGTTGGTTAACCGAATGCAATCAAAATGTAAATCATAAAATGATAAAATTTAAATGTGAAAACTTAATTATTACTAATAAATTTCCGCCACTTGCTTTAAAACGAAATTTTTGCATACTTTTTATTAAAAAGTAAAGAAAACAATATCATGATGTGCATTTTGCGCCGAGATTTGGTTCGACAGCCTTAAAGAAATTAGTCCAGCATGATCAGTAGAGTATATAAAGTGACTTTCGTTAATGTTGCCAAATTCACACTGGAGACTTGGTAAGTGGTCAGGACTTGTACTTGTGTAAGAACAACCTCGACTCCGTTAGTATCTATCCATCAGCCTGTCATCGTCCACTGCTGGACATAGATTTCCAATATTTCGCCGCTCATGGCGGTCCTCCGTCTTCCTTATCCAGCCGCCACCCGCAACGCCCTTCAGATCGTTGGTCCGTTAGTATAGGAAATCTAAATTGTATGTCGCTTATTTCACAGAAAGGGTCATTGAGTGGTCAGACTTACCGAGACTCCAGTATAAATTTGGCTGTATAAACGAAAGTCACCTTATACATACCGGTGTAAAAACAAAGTCAAGAATCCTTTAAGGGTGTGTTAGTATGATCGGTAAAGATATTATTTTAAATACTGGGATCTTTAAATAAAGTACCAGTACCTCATAATAAGACGATTTTCTTTACTCAAACTACACTAATCGCGTGGACACCCTCACTGGTCGCTGGCCACTCGGATGAGGGGTGCGGGTTGCGGGGTGCAATTAGGTGTGTGGGGCGGCCGGTGAGCTGCGTAGCCATAGCTTAGAAAAATGATGGAATTTTTGGTGAAAATCCAAGGTATTTTTTTTTCTCGTAATGACATCAGAATCGTGTATACTTTCATACCCTAAAGGGATTCTTGACTTTGCATTCACACCCTGTATATTCAGTGAATGTACGTGACTCGACGACGGTACAGAATAAAGTCAGAGCTTACATTAACGTGCGGTGGAGTGGCCACGACGTAGAGTACGGCATCAGCGACGTCGCTGGGACGCAGCGCCGGCGCTTGCGCTGCGGCCTCCTGGAGCCCTGGTACTCGCGCGCCCTTCGTCAGCTCTGTCGCCACCAGCCCGGGGGAAATGCTCTGGAATATTACCGATTTTATAAACTATACCGCTTCGTCGGTCATTTGCGTCATCGAGATACGGAACGTTGTAAGTGAAGTACTTACTTATATTTTTCGCACGCACTGACAGTTCCATCCATCCATCTTATTTATTAGGTGGTAGAGCTAATGCCGGGCTCGACTGTGGAGGTACCACCATCTTACTCGGAAATCCTCCCGAAGTTATTCGGGGGAGAGTAAGAGGACAGCTCTCAGGCAAAAAACCAGGCGGCCCACCATCGCCTGGGACCGATGGATGGCGGTATATCCATCCCCAATTGTATAGGCCTTTCCAGGATTTCGCCACTCTTGGGGGTCCTCCTGGAAGAAATGCCCATACTCACACACGCTGGGCAGGTGGGTTGGTGAGCGCGGTGCCAAAACCCTTGCACCAGTGAACCAGTGACGCCGCTGCCCGTCACCAGTCTGTTTTATATAAGCCCCGGCAATTGGGGATGGATATGGATGGATATATGGATATACCGCCGGAGAGTAAGAGAACAGCTCTCAGGCAAAACCTGGCGGCCCACCATTGCCTGGGACCGATGGATGGCGGTATATCCATCCCCAATTGCCAAGCTTTATATAAAACAGACTAGTGACGGGCAGCGGCGTCACTGGTGCAAGGGTTTCGGCACCGCGCTCACCAACCCGCCTGCCCAACGTGTGTGAGTATGGGCATTTCTTCCAGGAGGACTGCCAAGAGTGGCGAAATCCTGGAAAGGCCTATGTCCAGCAGTGGACGAAACAGGCGGATGGATGGATGGATAACGCCAGTCCGCCATCCATCGGTCCCAGGCAATGGTGGGCCGCCTGGTTTTGTCTGAGAGCTGTTCTCTTACTCTCCCCCGAATAACTTCCACAGTCGAGCCCGGCATCAGCTCTTCCACCTAACCTTCCACTGACAGTTCATGCTAGTGGAAAGATGCATGAGCATTTGCACATTGCAACATCCAAAAGTTCGCGACAATGCGAAATGGCTCATGCACCACAGGAATTAAAAGCGCATTTCGCACCCACGAACTGCCAGTTTCCTTCTTTCTTTCTTTCTTTCTAAATACTTTATTGCACAAAACAAAAGTTACATGTACAACAGGCGGACTTAATGCTAAAAGCATTTTTTCCCAGTCAACCCGACAGAAAGTACAAGAAATGAACAGAGGCAGGCGTGCAGAAAGGCTTTAAGACATAAGAAATAAGTGAGAAAAAAGAGAAAAAAAAACATGAATGTACTAATAAATAAAATAGATAAGTAGATTTGTAGGTAAATACTAAATACATAGATTAATAAAAAATACATAAATATATTTTAAACAAATAACAATAATTACTACATAAATACGATTATATAATATTATTTAAATATATATAATACAATAATAAATACAAGAATAAACTACTAGTCGTGATAATTTCAGATTGCTATGTTGACACCAGATTTACTGTATTTTACTAAGACAATGTCTGCGCAAGGACTGTTTAAACGCATGACGAGACGGGGCATTTCTAATTTTAACGGGTAGATCGTTCCACAAACGGACAGCCGTGACGGCAAAAGAATCGGACATAAAACCAGAACGGTGAGAAGGAAAAGACAAGAGAAGGTTGTTAGAGGACCTGAGGAGTTTACAGTGGGTGTTATCTAAAAGTTGAAACAAAGATTTGAGGTAAGGGGGAGTACACGGGTCATTAATAATAGAGAAAAGAAGACAAAGAATTCTAACATTCCTTCGCTCACGAACTGGAAGCCAGTGTAACCTGGAACGGAACTCAGACACGTGATCGTATTTGCGAAGACCGAAAATGAAGCATTTCTTTTTGCAAAAAATATACTTTAGACAAGCTGTACCGCACTGGGTTATGGTCATTTCTCTAAAACTCCTGTGCGAGGGAGATGATAGGTCCATTGCAGTGCAGGTACGAGCGAGGATGATAAAATTGTTGCGAAAGCGTGTCTGACCACAAGTTTTGTTCGTAACGAATATTGGGAGCGCGCGCACGAACCTGAAAGAAATCAGATCCGTGAGCGCGTGTTGGTTGATGTTTTTTGTACTTTTTTTTTCCACTACGTGTGCCAACAGTTTTTTGGTATTATCCGATTCTTATTATCGCTAAAACATAGTAAAACAGAAGATCTCAGTCCAGATTATAGTTGTAAAACAACGGTTGTTTTAATCGGATATTTATCCAACGCATATTCGCTACGAAACGCGACGTGAACAAAGAAAGAATGTTTCTCACTTTTTAAGCCTATTTTTGTTTGGACATACAGTTATTTTTATTCAAAAAAGTATACATAACAGTAGATATTAAGGGCTATTTTTAATAATTATCCGATAACAACCGCTGTTTTACAACAGACCCATCTGTACAGAAGTTGTTATTTTGCGTTACAAAGGCTATGAAAAAGTAAACAAATAACTAACAGTAGTTTTGATGTTGCTCTTGAAGTGAGCCAGCTCTCCGCTTAGAGACTGAGTGAATGCAGTCAGCGCATACTTGGTGCTCGGGTACGCGTTGAAGATGTCGGAGAACGGGACGTAGTGGCCCGCGATGCTGCAACAAATTGTATAAAGTTTCAAAATATCAAGTGCGGAATATAATTTAATAAATCTACGTCATATTTTATGTGCATTTTATTGGCAGTTGTTATTGCGGTGTCATCTGTTAAAATCGTTAACAAAATGGGGAGCATGAACTGAAGGCGCCTGATCGTAGTTTTATAAACTTTTCAGTAACGATTTAGCGTCCCAGGGTGATATACGCGTTTGTAGGTTGGATACATCTGTTAGATCCAGAAATCGCACATTCAGTAGGAGGTAAACAAATAATAAAACCCTAGGTTGGTAGGTAAGTACTAAGCGTTCATACATATTCAATATAATGAACTATAGTTATGATAGGCACTTGTTGTTAAGAAGTAAGAACTAGGTAAGATAACTATGATTATTGTCTTTAGTTGACACTCCAAACACGTCCTAAACTCCGTCATGCATTGATACGTATGTTATTTATGAGTAAGTTAACTTCTAAATTTTTATATCATATATATATTTTTATAATGTATGTATATACAAGTTAGAGGACACATTGGAATAATATATTGAGATATATTTCGGCCATTACTATGGTCGGCATCAGTCAAAATTAAAATTAAATAGAGATTAGGTATGTGATAAATGTATGAAGTCGAAATTTAATTTGACAGGCATAATGTTGAGTGACAAATTGATGGATGAATAAAAAAAGTATAAACGGTAAAAAAGAATTAGTTAATTGTAAAGAATTTCGTGCTAGTTTATCTAAATGTCTATTTGTGCATTTAACATTGCCTGTTTAGACCGGGGCCATAGTGGGCACCAAGCGACCATATGTATGAGGTTTCCCAGGTGCGGAGTTGAATATCTGTTAATGGAGGTGTGAATGATTTGATGATACGTGCGGTGAAACAATTATTGAGAGTGTGATTGTGGAGTCGGGTGTGGACGGGTATGGGTAAAGTTTTATTAGTAATTGAGTCGGATGTGTGTCGGTGTCGGTTGAGTCTGATGTGGAGGGCGCTTTTCGTTTCTCCTAAGTAGAATGCAGAACGGTGCCTGCATTCTAGAAGGTAAACGCAGTTTTTTGTTTTGCATGAGATATTTGGCTGTGCATGGTAGGTGTTTGTGGAGTGATGAGTGTTGATGGCGGAAGTGGTGTTGATTATTGCACAGGTCTTGCATCTAACTTCTAAATCAAACTCACCTATTAATATTGATGACGTGTCCAGCAGCCCCCCTGTTGCTCATAGAGGCGACAGCGTGCCTGGTGCACAACACCACGCCCCGGATGTTCACATCCAGCTCAGAGATTATCTCCTCTTCGGAGAGCGGGTGGCTGCCCACCTCTGGAATACGAGAATCATTTAACCTTCACGATTTTGACACTAGCTTTTATTACGAAGATATGACACAAATAAAAATAATAATACAGACAACATGTGATTTGCATTTCACAGTCTACACTTGTGAATACCTCTGACACCCCGGAGGATTCAGGTCGTGACGATATATCGTATTTTTACGTTTTGGTAACACTGCCCATAAAAGACAACTTAAAAAGACCAAATGACCATCAGTTTTTAGTTACCCAGACACTTTCCCACACGAGCAAAGCTGCGGATACATGCATCAAAGAAGCACCTACTCTAAAACTTGATTCCGAAAATGGTACAACCGTCCAACCCAGGCCTTATTGTCTAACTTCAAGATCGGTTATGGCAGTCGCTTTCAAATGTAATATGATTGGTTAGAATAGATGTGTGATGTAATTTCGATATACATACAGCGATAGATGTTGAAGTTGAAGACAGTAAGGGGGGACGTAGAAAAACTCCATCCTGTTCCTAAAATAACACGAAACCAGAATCAATCGTTTATTTTACTGATTAACTCTTACCTGTAATATGGCCAGGTGTGAAGAGAGCGGCATTATTGACAAGAAGATCCGGACCCCCGAAGTTATCTTCGATCCACCGGAACGTCTCCGCTACGTCATCAGGTTTAGACACGTCACACAGTCTTGACGTAATGCTGCCTTGGCCAGTCACTTCCGCTTGCAATTTCTACAAGGTTGAGGAAAAAGTACAACGTAGAAGAGTGTATACTCTGAATATCCATAGCCTTTGGACCATGTAGGATAATAGAGTCGTGAGAATATTTATAATACGAGTAATTACCTATAATACGCTATAATAATTCTACGCCTGAAATCGCCTTTCCTGTACGTCAGCGCTGATAAAATGCATATCTCCAATACTACTGGGCCGTTAGTGCAGATAGAATGCATATTTAAAAAACTACTAGGCCGTTACATATTTGAAAAACTATTGAACTGTTAACGCTGATAAAATGCATATCTCCAATACTACTGGGCCGTTAGTGCAGATAGAATGCATATTTAAAAAACTACTAGGCCGTTACATATTTGAAAAACTATTGAACTGTTAACGCTGATAAAATGCATATCTCCAATACTACTGGGCCGTTAGTGCAGATAGAATGCATATTTAAAAAACTACTAGGCCGTTACATATTTGAAAAACTATTGAACTGTTACCGCTGATAAAATGCATATCTCCAATACTACTGGGCCGTTAGTGCAGATAGAATGCATATTTAAAAAACTACTAGGCCGTTACATATTTGAAAAACTATTGAACTGTTAACGCTGATAAAATGCATATCTCCAATACTACTGGGCCGTTAGTGCAGATAGAATGCATATTTAAAAAACTACTAGGCCGTTACATATTTGAAAAACTATTGAACTGTTAACGCTGATAAAATGCATATCTCCAATACTACTGGGCCGTTAGTGCAGATAGAATGCATATTTAAAAAACTACTAGGCCGTTACATATTTGAAAAACTATTGAACTGTTAACGCTGATAAAATGCATATCTCCAATACTACTGGGCCGTTAGTGCAGATAAAATGCATATTTAAAAAACTACTAGGCCGTTACATATTTGAAAAACTATTGAACTGTTAACGCTGATAAAATGCATATCTCCAATACTACTGGGCCGTTAGTGCAGATAGAATGCATATTTAAAAAACTACTAGGCCGTTACATATTTGAAAAACTATTGAACTGTTAACGCTGATAAAATGCATATCTCCAATACTACTGGGCCGTTAGTGCAGATAGAATGCATATTTAAAAAACTACTAGGCCGTTACATATTTGAAAAACTATTGAACTGTTAACGCTGATAAAATGCATATCTCCAATACTACTGGGCCGTTAGTGCAGATAGAATGCATATTTAAAAAACTACTAGGCCGTTACATATTTGAAAAACTATTGAACTGTTAACGCTGATAAAATGCATATCTCCAATACTACTGGGCCGTTAGTGCAGATAGAATGCATATTTAAAAAACTACTAGGCCGTTACATATTTGAAAAACTATTGAACTGTTAACGCTGATAAAATGCATATTTCCAATACTACTGGGCCGTTAGTGCAGATAGAATGCATATTTAAAAAACTACTAGGCCGTTACATATTTGAAAAACTATTGAACTGTTAACGCTGATAAAATGCATATCTCCAATACTACTGGGCCGTTAGTGCAGATAGAATGCATATTTAAAAAACTACTAGGCCGTTACATATTTGAAAAACTATTGAACTGTTAACGCTGATAAAATGCATATCTCCAATACTACTGGGCCGTTAGTGCAGATAGAATGCATATTTAAAAATCTACTAGGCCGTTACATATTTGAAAAACTATTGAACTGTTAACGCTGATAAAATGCATATCTCCAATACCACTGGGCCGTTAGTGCAGATAGAATGCATATTTAAAAATCTACTAGGCCGTTACATATTTGAAAAACTATTGAACTGTTAACGCTGATAAAATGCATATCTCCAATACTACTGGGCCGTTAGTGCAGATAGAATGCATATTTAAAAATCTACTAGGCCGTTACATATTTGAAAAACTATTGAACTGTTAACGCTGATAAAATGCATATCTCCAATACTACTGGGCCGTTAGTGCAGATAGAATGCATATTTAAAAATCTACTAGGCCGTTACATATTTGAAAAACTATTGAACTGTTAACGCTGATAAAATGCATATCTCCAATACTACTGGGCCGTTAGTGCAGATAGAATGCATATTTAAAAATCTACTAGGCCGTTACATATTTGAAAAACTATTGAACTGTTAACGCTGATAAAATGCATATCTCCAATACTACTGGGCCGTTAGTGCAGATAGAATGCATATTTAAAAATCTACTAGGCCGTTACATATTAGAAAAACTATTGAACTGTTAACGCTGATAAAATGCATATCTCCAATACTACTGGGCCGTTAGTGCAGATAGAATGCATATTTAAAAATCTACTAGGCCGTTACATATTTGAAAAACTATTGAACTGTTAACGCTGATAAAATGCATATCTCCAATACTACTGGGCCGTTAGTGCAGATAGAATGCATATTTAAAAAACTACTAGGCCGTTACATATTTGAAAAACTATTGAACTGTTAACGCTGATAAAATGCATATCTCCAATACTACTGGGCCGTTAGTGCAGATAGAATGCATATTTAAAAATCTACTAGGCCGTTACATATTTGAAAAACTATTGAACTGTTAACGCTGATAAAATGCATATCTCGAAAACTACAGGGCCACTGATAAATGCACACTTGAAAAACTATTGGACGGTTAGCGTTGATTAAATGCTCTGTTATTGTAATGTACCCTACCCACAGACAAATGTCTGTGTGCATACCTTACCGTATAAAAGGCATATTTAACAAAACCGGCCAAGTGCGTGTCGGGCCACGCGCAGTGTAGGGTTCCGTAGTTGCCCGGTAAATTTTAGAAGTTGGTCTACTAATACAGAACGGCCCATACATTGTACTCGTACTGTTTAGGGGGGGCTAAAAGTTTGGCGCCACCTGTACTCGTAAACCTGTAAAGCCTACTTAGCTGTGATAGTTTCCTTTTAAATTCATTATATATACTACTTCTGTGAATTTTTTCACATATCTATAAACAACCGTTTAGCTGGCGGCGGGGCCGCGGGGGAAGCTTGACTCTAACAAAATATTTCGCCAACGGATTCCTAAATCGAAAAATGGTTTTAACACACCCACAATGTTTTTGAACGACCTATCTAACGATACTCCACACTATGGGATAGACGAAAAAAAAAATTCATCAACAATTTACGTGATATGGGAGGGGAGGAGGTACCGTTAAAAAAAAATCTCGATTTTATTTTACCGTTTTGTCGGCGTGATTAATACGTATTACTCATGCCAAATGACAGCTTTCTAGTACTAATAGTCCCTGAGCCGGGGACGGACGGACAGACGGGACATGGCGAAACTATAAGGGTTCCTTGTCGGACTACGGACCCCTTAAAACGACTGAGTCGTTATAACGCTGACTAAATGTATATTTCAGACTGTTAGCGCTTATAAAAGCATACATAACTTAAAATCCTCTGGGCTGTCAGCACTTTTAAAACGCATATCTCAAAAACGACTGATCCCTTGGCGCTGATAAATTGCTTAATAAAAAATTACTGAGCTGTTAGCGCTGATAAAATGAACCTTATAGAAATAAGTTTCTTGCCCTTCTTCTTAGCAATACTAATCAAATGGTGCGGATGGCTAGGCATTATGTATATATACATAATATTTTTATTCCTATATTTCTCTATTTTATGCAGGTGTATAACTTTATTACATTTTAGTAGCCCAACCTTAATATTTTTTGTACTTATGTATTTCCCTTTTTTATTTATGAACTTATTTCTTCATTGCATTATGTATATATAATATTTTTATTCCTAGATTCCTCTATTTTATGCAGGTGTATATTTTATTTCCCGTATTATTATATATTTTTTTATATTCTAAAGATATATTATATTGTTAAAATTAACTTTGATTTGTAGAAAGTATACTTTATGTATCTATTTTGCAAAAATAAATATTTTGATTTTGATTAGATACCTACATAGATAACTGAATAATTTAAATATGTTAGAACCAAACTACACACAACAAGAAAAAAGCAAAAAAAAGTTCTGGGCAAGGGTATTGCTAATTATTACCCACTCACATGAACCAAGTGCGGTCGTCTCGCGATGCCAATCACCCGAAGACCTTGGTTGGCGAGCGCCGCGGCCGTCGCGGCTCCGATACCGCTACTGGCTCCAGTCACCACGGCTGTCTTGCCCAACCATCTGTCCATGGTTCACTGGCTGGATGGTACTTCTGTTGTTATTTTTAAAGCTTACTGATGCGGGACTTCAAATAACATCTTCATTATCGCACATCCATCACACTTCACACTATATATAATATTATAAATGCGAAAGTTTGTGTGTGTGTGTGTGTATGTTTGTTAGTCTTTCACGCTGAAACGGCTGGACGGATTTGGATGAAATTTAGAATGGATATAGCTTATACCCTAACTTAACACATAGGCTACTTTTTATCCCGGAAAAAAGCATGTCGTTAAACCGAATAACACGCTATAATGCTTTATTCCGAAATCCAGCTTATTTAGAATTTGAATATTCCAAATACTATTAGAGTGCATTTCAAAAGAAAACAACGGTTAAGTTAGAATTAGAATGTGTGTGTACGATGGTGGCGCAGTTGGTAGCGCGGTTGACGTAAAAGCAATAGGTCGCACGTTTGAATCCTTACACGAAGATTTTTTTTTTCAAAATATGTTTTTACTTGTTTGCTTCTAATTGATCTTTCTAATTTGTAATGCAATTTAATCCTATTTCTTCTAGCTAACCTTGAGTACCTAAGATAATTCTTAGCAAAGCCAAAAACTTAAAATAGGAGAAATACAGGATTAAAATAGAATAAGTTATATAATAATATATACCCGAGACTATGGATATAGTAAGAGACTAAAGATGGAGGCGATACCCTAGGGGATCCTTGCGTGCTTATGAATTTTCATGACGGTTTTAATTTATTTTATTCCCTGGGAAGACTAAAAGCTCATTTTATATTAATTTGAACTTTGAACACGAATGATATGACTCCTATAAACATAATTAACCTATTTACGCGTCTTATCTGTTCACAGTGTATCTTGTAATATAACATTATTTACTTAATTTCTTACAAACAATGCGTAAATGTTAAATGTTACTAAACCTACCTTGACAAAAACCAGCGACTTGGGCAACCTTCAGCAGACCTTTCACGATAAAATGAAATAATAAATGTTCCAGAGGCTGACGGACAAGTCCGATCGGCACTCACGCGCAACTCTCAACTGAGCATTACAACTCCCATTGCAGCCTGCTAAGTACGGTAATAGCAATTGATTGGCAATTGGCAAATGGGCAATTCCATTGAAATACGACATAAAGACCTAAAACTGAAATTATCTACATGGGCACAATTCGGTCTGCAAACATAGTTTTTTAAATATAAGTATAACGTTTCTTTTTCGACCTGTCAGAGCGGGAGATTTGGTGTTCCAAAACTGCCATAAAAGTCGTGAAAGTAAAATGAGTTCCAAGATCTATGTAACGTGAGTGACCAGAAATAAATTATGCAAAAAATTAAAAACTGCATGGAGGGCAAGAAATATATAATGAATAAACTTATTAGGCATTACTAAAACCGTATTTAATTATGGCATTTTTTTACTTCAAACCAAACAGAGTCTTGCTTCAATTCATACTAGTCTCAAAAACTATGTCGCCGAATTTAACGTGACTTACCAAAAGTTTTATCAATATAGAACCCAAGAAAATGAGAAAATTGCTCTAACATATTTTTTGTTTATTCAAGAGTAAATATTTACATTAGGAGGATAAATTATATAATCAAATTATTGACATATTATTAAAAGTATATCGTAAATTGGAGTAAAAGGTAACATGAGTTACCGTGGAATTACCCAAATTGCCGTTGGCTGCGGAAATAAATAGTTATGAGAATAAATTAATTACGCATTCATTGAACATTGCATCTGCTGGTAATACTGCGTCGAGACCGTCGAGTAGTAAACAGAAAAGTTTTATGCACATTTTTAGGATTCCGGACCCAAGGGTGCCAAACGGGACCCTATTACTAAGTCTGTCTGTACGTCTGTCACAGGGGTCTATAGCTTCAGCCATAATAGATACATAAGCCGGTTGAAATTTTTACAGAACACGTGTAACTATGGCCTCTATCATGGCAAATATGTAATAAAAATTAAAAAAGAAATTATGTATTAGAAATTATCATTTGCATTTTTTTTATGTTAGTTATTTGTTTTAGCTTTATCTTAAGGACAGTAATTTTTGTACATACGAGTACTCTAAAGTAAACAATAAATAATAAAAATCAGGGTTCCGTACTCAAAGGGTGCCGAATCATTTGTCAGACACTATCATTTCAGTGGCTTGTTCTTTTGTCGCCTTATATTGTTATTATTTACCACAATGTGGGTTCCATAACCGTATTGTGTTTCGGTACGGAACCCTTGGTGCGCAAGTCCAACTCGCACTTGGCCAATTTATTGTTTGTTTATATCAGTACTTAACTCCTATCTATTTTAATACTAAAGTAGTAAAAAAGGCGACATGTCTGTACATTGAAAATTTTTGCGAAATTAAAAAAAGCTCAATAATTTAAAATTGTATTGAATCAAAAACAAAAAATTTTCAACGGCCATCACGTCGGCGAAAGATATGGCCCGCCCATTGCCACTTCAACTTACTGATTCGGCAGGCGATGTCGGTCACTTCCGTCCGATCTCTGAAGGATCTCCTCGTTTCTAATTTCATCCATCCAAAGCATAGCCCGCTCCATAGCTCGCTGGAGCAACCTTAAATCGGTGGTTATTCACCAAAAGTCCAAAACATAATCATAATTTTTTCAGAACTAATCAATAATCCTTAACAAAAATTCTACAGCTTTAAATACAAAATAAGTACAAGGTTCGACAGATTCCAACCCCATAATTATTTAGGAACATCAGCCTTTCATTATAAATCCGATAATCACTTGCAAAAGCTACAGCTAAATACCGAAATTAATTTCTTGGTACCAATAAGAGGTACATTTAAGGGGCTTATCTATATCGCTGAGTGTTGCAAAATTACGAAGTTTTTTTTTGGGGATGTCAGAGGAATTTCATTCAGAGTATGGACTGCGAAATGCACTGCAATACACCCACGTGTCACCGACTATTATTACATTCAAGCGTAGCACAAACACACAGTTTAACGCGCCTTCCGAAGCACGCAGACCGACACAAATGGGCCCCCACTGGATTTGAACCCGCGCGCGACCACAGAGGCACAGAGGTATTTAGTTTTATTCCACTTCTCCATATAGGCAAGGCTCAGCTTGAAGCGTAACGTAATTCGAAAACATAGAGATCTGAATCTCAGCTGATTGAACTAAAATTGGGTGCTGGCAGGTACAGAATAAAACGGGATTCCCTAGAAAACTACTGAAATACTATAACTACGACACAGTGACTTTGAGTAACAAATTGACCCTATTTTTATAATTGTTCTCCTGTCCATCCATCCATCCATCAGCCTGTTTCGTCCACTGCTGGACATAGGCCTTTCCAGGAGTTCACCACTCTTGGCGGTCCTCCTGGAAGAAATGCCCATACTCACACACGCTGGGCAGGCCGGTCGGTGAGCGCGGTGCCTAAACCCTTGCACTTGTGACGCCGCTGCCCGTCACCAGTCTGATTTATATAAGGCCCAGCAATTGGGGAAGGATATACCGCCATCCGTCGGTCCCAGGCAATGGTGGGCCGCCTGGTTTTTTGCCTGAGAGCTGTCCTCTTACTCTCCCCCGAATAACTTCAGGGGCGATTTCCGAGTAAGATGGTGGTACCTCCACAGTCGAGCCCGGCATTAGCTCTACCACCTAATAGTTCTCCTGTAGCCTATCATTTTCCTATGATATTTTTTTATTTGTCATGTATCAGAACCTTAACTAGCTTAGTCAATTAATTAGCTGGTAATTATGACCGACTGAACTTACTATAAAAGGTTACTAGAATAGAAAACTTAGCTTATCAAAACCATTTCATGGACGTATTTACTCGACCATGCTCGTAATTCGTTTTCTTTTATTAATTGCAATATGCTCTACTACCGAAGCGACAGAGTTGGATCGCTTAAGTTTCCTTCGTGAGTTCCTGACCAGACAAGAAAGACCAGCAAATGTTGTTTCCTTTCTGAACATGCAAAAATGTAAGTAGCATCGAAAAGAGAATCGCGTGCTTCCACCAATTGGACCTAAAGATCTTCAGGTTCATGGTCCAGTAAATAGTTCGTCAAACTTAGAATGTTTGTATGGGGTTGGTTGAATTAAATCAGTGGTTCTTGAACTTTTTGTAGCCGCGGACCACTTTTAGACATTCAAAAATTCCACGAACCCCATTTGAAGAAATTTTCGGGAAAAGAAAATAAAGCATAATAGTTATTAAAAATCGCTGTTATTGGTTAGTTAACATTAATACTTCATTAAATAGTATTAAAACATACAAAAAAGTTCATGAAAAGGATACCGTTGTTTGGACTCAGTATAATAAATACGTCAAGAGTGAACTGAGTGGATGTGACTCATGTTACGGAATTAAATGGACACTGGGTGAACTTTGTGAATCCATCCATCCATCCACCAACCTGGTTAGTCCATTGCTGGACACAGACCTTTCCAATTTCGCCACATTGGCGGTCCTTAAATATCTATACTTATATACACGCTGGGCAGGCGGGTTGGTGAGCGCGCTGCCAAAATCCTCGCACCTATGCCCATCCCATACCTTCTAGATAAGAGCCGAAAATTGGAGATGGATGTACCGCCATCCATCGGTCCCATTCTTGGCCACCTGTTTGTGCCTGTTTGAGAGCTGTCCTATTACTCTCCCCTGAATGAAGATGGATACAGTCGAGCCCGGCATCAGTTCTACCACCTACGAACATCGAGAAAATAACTGAAAAAATATAATTCTCAATGACATAATTAAATCATGGCTAAGAACAATATTGGTGATATAGAAAAAGGGAAGGGAAGGAGGTGGTTATTATATTATTGGCTGTAATTCCAAACTATTCTACTTTTACTATCTGTAATTCAACCTCAAATCTTCAATTTACTGCTCTAACACTCATTATCTGCTACTTGTTTTGTTTTTGCAAATAAAAATAACAGACATACAGTGACTTTTACTACAGCCAAATTCATATCTACCAGCAAATCTATTACTTGACAATTAGGTTGACAATCTTTTGTAAAATACGTAAAATGAAATGTTGGGCTCCCCCCGTCGTACAAGCGGATTTAGCCTAGTTTACAGTGTCGGGTTCAAACATCATCCAAAGCATAGGCTGTAAAATTTTTGCCGCATTTACCTCTACTAGTTTATTTCAGCCGCCAGGGCCTTACCTCTCCTATTTCTGCAATACAAGAATCAGGTAGAAAAATATATTTCTTTATCTTATTTGTGAGCATAATCAATGTTCAATAATTAATGTACCGGATCCGGGTCTCTATTGAGCATTTTTTCGCTTTTCCCTATAGTTTTGGATTTGGCCCACTTGAAAAACTAAGCAGTTGTTAATTTATGCTACCTACACAGTAATGTAGATTCGGTTAATGTAAATTGGTACCGGGGGAATCCCCGGGTTCGAATCCCGGTTCAAAGGTCCTCACGTACATATTTACTTTTCTGATTTTCTATACAGCAATGATATAAAATATAAAATGATATAAACTTTTCACCAACATGTTACTACCCTGGCAGCGGAAGGATTTAAAAGATTGGGTTTCATTATGAGGAATGCACGTGAATTTCGTAGTTCACGAACTGCACAGTTGCTCTATACATCCCTCGTCAGGAGTAAACTGGAAACTAGCGCTTGCGTGTGGAATCCACATGAGGACAAGTATAATCTTATGTTAGAAAAGGTCCAAAAGAGATTTTTAAGATATCTTTACAAAGTTAAGTATAGATTATACCCTTTCATGTACCCAACCAAATTTCTTCTGGGTGTACTTGGTTTTAATTCCCTTGAGACGAGGCGCAGTCGAGACCAAATGCTGATAATTATTCAGATTTTGCGAGGGAGACTCGACTCCCCTACACTATTGAAAAAACTACTTAGGCTTAATGTCCCTAACCGCTTTAGTCACGGCATGAGAAGGCTCCGGCCTCTTTTCAGTCTGGAGAGAGCACGTACGTGTGCTCACAGCTGGTCCCCCCTGAACCGGACCCTTGCCAGATTGAACCAGCTGCATGCGGCGGTACCACACGCTGATATTTTTAATAGTCCTTGGAGGAAAATTATGAAGGAATGCTTGGCGTTTTGTGAGAAGGATTCATAGAAGGATTTTCACTCTAGTTCGAAACTTAAGTTAACTAGTCTTACCGAATCTTTGACATATAATATTAAATAATTTTAACATTTTGATTTTAATTTTTTGACAGTGAATTTAATTAAATTGTAATGTAATATTATTAGTAGGTTATTATTGACTAAGAAAATATATATTTTTTTCTTTTTTTTTGACATTTCTAATTTTGGTAATTATAATGTGTGTTTCGCTTTTTATGTAAATATGTATATAGTTTTAAGTCATGCAATTAATTACGCAATAGTTATCTGTAATGTAATTATGTATTTGCAAATAAATAAATAAATAAAATAAATAATAATAAAATTTAATTTGTTATCTCCTTGCGATGGATAAATCGCCAAGTGTTTAAAATATAGAAATTTATTTCTATCATAGGTTCGATATGGTCGCCAGGCTCAAGCCTCAGCCTGCTGGTAAATCCACCACTGCTTAGAAGTATGAGGACAAAAAACAATTTTTGATACGCATTATGTCGTTTCTTATCACATCATGACTTGAGTATTCATTATCAATTCTGGATGTATAAACCAGTCACCAGGCCCGTAGCTAGGATTTCATTTTGGGGGGGTCGAGCTCTGGACCAGAGACAATAAGAAACAACATTTTAAAGAAATACAAACCTTCCTACTTAAAATGCAACCGATGACGGGAAGCGTGAAGAAAATGAAAAAAAAAATCGAAAATATTTAGTAAGCATATGTATATAAAACGGTTGGTTGGCTAAGACCAATTGAATTTCAAGGGGGTGGTTGAACCCCCAACCCTCCCCCCCCGCCTACGGCCTTGCCAGTCACCTTATCATGATTATTGTCAATATTTGGATTGCAGATGAACCACGTGCACTTCACAAGGGTTTATCAAAAACATACAGTCTGGCAGTAATGAAACGACACACAATATCTTATACGACGGCTAACGGACAAAACGTGTATTTAGCTGATATAGCAGACGGAGACATAGAAGATGTATTACTGAAGGTATCTTATGAACATCAAAACGCATGAAACGAAAACCCTAGTGATTATCCGTCCACGGCATAAATCAAAACGTCAGTAAATATAAAGCGAATCCAGCTGTGTATTATTGATTCAGAGGTACCTACAATATTAAAGTTGATTATGAAGGCTTTAATTTTAGTTTTAGTGTTGTCAAAACTCAAAACAATTTTTTTTCTAAACTCAAAACGTCAGTTAACAGCGAAGCGAATCCAGCTGTGAATTATTTAGAGGTACCTACACTACAATATTAAAGTTGATTGTGAAGGCTTTAATTTTAGTTTTAGTGTCGTCAAAACTCAAAACTTTTTTTTTCCAAACTAAAGAACAATTTTGGAACCAAAAAATTTTAGTTTTGACAGCACTAAAATTAAAGCCTTCAGATAGAACCCCGGAAAATCTTCAACGTCGTCATATTTTGAAACATCAGGTCGACACCGTTAAGTCAGATTTTAATTAGCTGAAGCAAACTGACAGTCCGTGATAGTGAGAAATACACTTTTTACTCGTATGGTGCACTAGCTTTTGCCCGCGGCTCCGCCCGCGTCGAAGAGATTTTCGTGGAAATAAGGAAAACAAAAGAATATGATTTTTTGAACGACTATATGCAACGGTCACCATGTTTTACCAAAGCTCTAATAAATATCAATCAAATAAGCCCAAACTCGAAAGGTCTGCTGTTGTCCGTTGAGGAGATCCCGTACCCACCTTCCAGTCCCATCAGCAGACCTTGATCACCATGTTTTACCAAAGTTCTAATAAGTAATAAATACAATTAAATAAGCCCAAACTCGAAGGGTCTGCTGTTGTCCGTTAAGGAGATCCCATACCCATCTTCCGGTCCCATCAGCAGACCTTGGTCACCATGTTTTACCAAAATGCTAATAATAAATACAATTAAATAAGCCCAAACTCGAAGGGTCTGCTGTTGTCCGTTGAGGAGATCCCATACCCATCTTCCAGTCCCATCATCAGACCCTGGTCACCATGTTTTACCAAAGTGCTCATCATCATACTCTGGTTACCATCTTTTACCAAAGTGCTAATAAATACCAATCAAATAAGCCCAAACTCGAAGGGTCTGCTTTTGTCCGTTGAGGAGATCCTGTACCCACCTCCCAGTCCCATCATCAGACCTTGGTCAGCATGTTTTACCAAAGTGTTTGGTAACGCCAGATAAAACCCTAGTCCTATTTCTTTGAGTCATTGTTGCTTCCCAACTCCCTTATTTTATTTTCCGAAATACGAGTACCTACATACCTTTTGCTACTGAGTGAAGTACGCGCAAATGGAGTTCGTGCGTCAACGCTGCGTAGCCGAACACAGATCCCGAGTTAACTTGGTGAAGAGCGCACGCGCCGCGTTATAGCCTCACTGCGTAGGCCGCAACCCCATACCTCCAATATGGCGGAGACACCGGCTTAGCTTCTCCTGTTATCTCAAGAACGGGCGCACGGAACCAGGAAGAAAGGAGCATAGAGTGAAGTGCTATTGGTGGATAGTGATCTCGACCAGCGCTTGCTTGCAAGCCTCTGCAGGACCCACATAAAAGGTACTTTCACTCATCCTACTACATTCCCATACATCCTATCAATCAACCCCCTGATGAACCACCCCTAAAGAAAAAAAAAATACAGTCCACTAACGCTTTCTCTGGAACATTTTGGTCCATACGAGCGGATTTCTCTCGCTTTCTTTGTCTCGATAGCCACCATTTTCCGCATTCCACGCGTACGCATTATTTTAAATCGTTAAAGACGATAAATCCACTATAATTTATTACTATTTATCACACGTTTATTTCATTAAACTATGATGGCGCATATTTCAATGCATATTTGCATATATATTATCATCATCCGCTAAATATGTTTGCCATACTTAATGATAAACGCTAGATTTGCTTAACTATTCCACTATAGACTAGATATTTTAGTATTTCTATCCAACCGCTTATTTTCTATAAGCTAAATTGTTTCTTAGCTAAATTGTGCTATACAATATGTCTCAGAACCCGCTATTACCGCTATGAATGTTAAATTCATGTCACTTAAACCGCTTCCGCCTTTAAAATAAAGAAATTTATTTTATTGTTTCTTATTCACCATAAGTTTACATCTTTCTTACTTGAGATATTCCGCATTACGTAAACTATAAACGTACACTACCTATATATTTCACCTGCAATTATAACATTCTGTTTATTGCATATGAAACCCGCTTGATTTCTCTTCTTACAATTAATGTGAATTCTTACTTCGGCTTATTTACTTTATTATAGCCCCGAACCAAAAAGTTCTACCTACCTACATACAGTTTGTGATACAGTGATTCGTTTGATATTCGAAGTAAAATAAAAGGTTGCTATAGCTTGTAGACAGATCTTTTGAGATTAAATAGACAATGCATAGCCTTGTAATGGCATAGTTTCTTGTATACGCCTTATTATTGGTACATAACCGCTAAACCAGATAGTTGTCTGAGTAAGTAGGTACATAACTAATTGATTGTTCGTGCTACAATGTTGTGATATTTTTATTGATTTCGGTTAAAGTAAATACCTGTTGATATGTTTGTGCTACAGTGGTGATATTCTCAAGTTCTACTGTTTGAGTTCGTTACAGGTATACATAAACATACGTACAGTAGCTGTTCAATTTGCTATCAAAACAAACGAGCACAATTGCTGACTGTTAATTTACTTCAACGGCCATACTGCTCTTTCCGCAGTAAATTTATTGTGTTTGTGGGTTCGTTATCTTTCTAATTTACTTACTACCTTGTTTGAATTTGTTGTTATAAAATGCCACCAAAGGTAGATCCACCTGATGCACCTGAAGATTCACGCTTGCTAATGCTAGAGGCAAAGATAAATGCCATATATGAACGCGTTCAAAATATATTTGACATGTCAACACGCCTGAAGGAGGATGATTCGTTGACTGAAAGCTTTCTAAACGGAGCGACAAATGTGGAAACGCTTAGGTCTGAATTCTCAGAGCTTCTAGATAAACACAACGAAAGATTACTCACCCTACGACCAACAGCGAAACCAAGTTATAACAAACTTATTGCGTTTGAAGATTTATACTGTTGTATTAAACGAACATACCAGCAGCAACTTAGTGCGAGTGTGGTTCCGTCCCAATCAACAACTGTAAAACAATCAAAAATCAAAGGGGCGTTTACCGCCCATTGAATTAGTCCCGTTTAGCGGTGATATTCAAGAATGGCCACTCTTTTATGCTAATTTTAAATCTACAATAGATAATAACGAGTCACTGACTGATGCAGAAAAATTATATTATCTGCTTGGGAAACTTTCGGGCCCAGCCAGGAAAACTTGCGCCGGGACAACCGCTACTCCTGAAAATTATAAATTATTATTACAATCACTCATAGATGAATATGAGGATAAACGAATGCTCGCATCCAGTTACTTGGATCAAATACTTGATTTCAAACCTTTTTCTCATGCGTCGATTGCTAATTTTGTATCATTTTTCGAACATTTTGAAGCGTCAGTTAAAGCTATCAAAAATATGAAACTGGCAGACATCGCGGATTTTATTATATTGCATATTGCGCTCAAGAAGTTAGATGCTGAAACCGTTCAGACATTTGAGAGATCTCATAACGCAAAATATTCAAACAATAATACAATACCTACATTTAACGAGTTAATGGAATTTGTCAAGGGTCAGAAAAAGGCACTGCAGCGCTCAAACGCTATAACTTCTCAGTCAGTTGTACCGAAAAAGGGCGGCGATCGTCCACCCCGAAATAATAATAATAGTGCACCAAAGTATCAGTCCTTCGCTTCTACAGCTTCTAGCTCTTATCAAAACACTGAAGGCTGTTTGTGTAAGGATTTCACTCATCAAAATTTTTATAAATGCTCCACTTTCCATGACATGAGTCCTGCAGATAGATTTAAGGTCGTAAGAGATCATAATTCATGTGTCAATTGTCTCTCCACAAAACACAGAATTTCAGCATGCGCTTCCACTACATCGTGCCGCGTTTGTCGTCAAAGACACCATACTCTGTTACATTTTACGGAACCGCGTCAGTCAGCCGCTCTTCTTATGACGGAAGCGCCGTTCGCGTCACCATTACAGCAATCTAACGTGCCACTACCGCAAGCAATTTCAACGGAGTCATCTAATTTTGAGGCATCGTCCGAACCTGTTTGCTCCGAGGTAGCTTTGCATGCTTCATTCGCAACGGGCAACGTGTCAACACACCCTCTGTCATCGAACACACCACCGGTTGCTGGTATGCAATCGTTCCCGGCTACTACAGTATTATTGGGTACTGCGCAGGTAGTTATGACTGACGATAAGGGACAGCGACACATCATTCGTTGCTTGTTGGATAGTGCTTCGCAATGCAATTTTGCTACTTCGGATTGTTGCGCGCGTCTGGGTTTAGAAAGTGGGCATAAAACTAGTCACAAGAGTGTAAAAGGTATTGGAGGCACCGAAAAAACTGTTAAGGGTGAGACCTTACTAAAAATGACCTCAAAATATAATAAAAATATATCATTCGATATTCCTGCTCTTATTGTCGATAAAATAACCGACGAATTACCTACAGCCTTAGTGGATACTACAGCACTAGGCTACTTAAAAAATTTAACACTTGCTGACGACGCATTCGGAACGCCACAAGCTGTTGACGTGCTGATCTTTGTTTCCGCATTTATTACTACCAGGAGTCGTTAATAATCCAGACACATCCTTACCACCGGCTATTGAAACTGTGCTAGGATACGTAGTTATCGGTTCAGTACCCACATTGTACCCGCGCGCGTCTACCTCGCTGATTGCTTGTTGTGCTATGAATCTGACTAAATTTTGGGAACTCGAGGAATTATCCTTACCCCCGGCTCAGAGTCGTGAAGATGTCGAGTGTGAAGAATTTTACCACGCTACCACGACACGTGATCCTAGTGGTAGATATGAAGTCTCACTTCCTTTCAGTGGGGATTTATTTTCGCTAGGTGACTCGTACGATATCGCAAGAAAACGTTTCTCATGCCTTGAAAGAAAACTGGAAGCTTCTCCACCATTGAGATTAGCTTACAACACCGCTGTTCGTGAATATATCGACAGTGGATACCTTTCACCCGCGCCACCAGATGCCGCTTTTGATCCTCGCCCTATGTATATAATTCCTCACTCCGGAATTTTGCGCGAAGATAAAGCTACTCTACGCGTTGTTCTGGACGCTAGCTGTAAAACAAATGTCACCAACGTCAGTCTGAATGACATACTTCATAGCGGCCCTAATCTACAGGGTGATCTTTTCGAAATTCTTTTGAATTTTAGGCTGTTCGCTGTAGCCCTTTCTAGTGATTGTCGCCAAATGTTTCTTCAGATCGCTGTACGAGAAAGCGATCGCAGATTTCAAAGAATTCTGTATAGATTCAACACGCTTGAACCACTTACATTGTATCAATATAACCGAGTTTGCTTTGGACTGAGGTCCAGCCCCTTTCACGCACTACGCACAGTAAAACAGGTAATTGAAGACGATGGAAAGAGATTTCCGCTTGCGAGTGATGTTACATCTACCTCTCTTTATATGGATGATTTAGCCTTTTCGGTGATGTCTGTGAAAGAAGGAGTCGACACCGCTCACGAGCTGATCGCATTATTTAAGGGTGCTGGATGGGATTTGGTTAAGTGGTGCAGCAATTCGGATGCTGTGCTGGACAGCATCCCCACCTCTCAGAAACTTGAACAAGAATTTGGTGAGTCTGAACATAAATTGTTAGGGCTCCACTGGTCCAAGGATACTGACGAGTTTTATTTTAAAGTAAAGACGAAGCGCTCCATTTTATCTCAAATCGCTAGGCTCTGGGATATACTGGGTTTCGTTGCTCCTACGATACTGTGTGCTAAACTCATAATAAGGCAACTTTGGTTGCTGAAGCTGGACTGGGATGAAACCCCCCCTCCAAATATTGTGGAAATGTGGAAGCAGTTCTGTTCAGAACTTCAATTTTTGAATGGATTGCGTATTCCACGGCATGTTGGTGTAGTGACTGGTTGTAAGGTTACCCTTTTGGGTTTCAGTGACGCAAGTGAGCTGGCTTATTCTGGTGTGGTTTATATACATGTAAGTTCACCTAATGGTTGCACTATCCAGCTTGTCTGTGCTAAGTCCAAGGTGGCCCCTGTGAAAACACTCTCTGTGGCTCGTCTAGAGCTCTGCGGAGCTGTTTTACTAGCCAAATTACTAAAAAAAGTTTATGACAATTACAATCCGCGGTATAATATGAATGTGTACGCATTCACCGACTCGAAGATCGTGTTACATTGGATTAAGGGCTCGCCACATAGGTGGCAGACTTTTGTGGCAAATAGGGTCGTGCAGCTGAATGACAATATTTCCGCTGATAACTTCTACCATATTCCAGGAGTAGAAAACCCAGCCGATTGCTTATCTCGCGGCTTGACCCCCCGTCAATTGCTGGAGCACCCACTTTGGTTTCACGGTCCAAGGTGGGCATTACTAAATACCACTCAATGGCCTATTTATGAATCCTTATTGATAGACTGTGAGATACCGGAACAAAAAACACTTCCTAACGTGGCATTTCCCATTGTCTCATTAGCTAATCCAGCTGACGAAGAACTCCTCATTGACACTTTGTCTGAACGCATATCTTCATGGCCGAAGGTTCTTCGCGTGTTGGTTCTCGTCTACAGGTTTCTAAAAATCTTACCGCGTCGTAGTTGTGCCTTGCCTGGACGAGTGAGCTACACAGCGCACGATTTAGAATTTGCAGAGAAAAAGTTACTTGTTCAAATTCAAATCAAACACTTCGCAGACACAGTTCAAGCTATAAAAAATGATAAACTCTGTACACCCGCTATAAATAAACTTCGCCCCTTTTTAGCAGAGGGGTTAGTCCGTGTTGGAGGTCGACTCCAGGAATCTGATTTGGGGTATGATCAAAAACATCCCGTCGTTCTACCATCCCGGGAACCGTTGGTCATCATACTCATAAAATATTATCATAAGAAATACTTACACGCTGGACCTGAATTGTTGATGTCACTGCTTCGCCAAAAATACTGGATTATTTCTGCGCGCCGCGTCATCCGAAATTGTGTTCATAAATGTAACACTTGTTTCAGAGCAAAGCCTCGCGCTACTTTTCCATTGATGGCAAATTTGCCAGATAGTCGTGTCAAACCTGTTATTAAGGCGTTCACACATAGTGGTTGTGACTACGCTGGGCCTATCAAATATACACCCGTACGCCGTCGTGGTATGAAAGGGCAAAAGGGGTATCTGTGCATATTTACTTGTCTTACAACGCGTGCTATTCACATAGAGTTTGCTACTGACTTGAGCACCGCGAGTTTCTTAGCTGCTCTAAAGCGCTTTTTAGCTCGTAGAGGTCCCATTTTGACCCTAAATACTGATAATGCTACGTGTTTTAAGGGCGCAGACGCGTATTTACGTGAATTATATACCTTCCTCAATAATGAACTTGGAGGAAGAGTTGGCTGAGAGCCGCATTAGGTGTAAATTTATCGCGCCTGCTTCTCCACATCACGGTGGATGTTGGGAGAGCATGGTAAAGGTAGTTAAAAATCATCTTTTCAAAACGATCGGTCTCCAACTCATGTCATATGAAGAGATGATCACCGTTCTGACGCAAATTGAGTGTCTGATAAATTCAAGACCACTTTGTGCGCTAGGTTCGGACCCGGAGCCCACTGCTTTGACCCCTAGTCATTTCTTATATGGCTCGCCACTCTTGTCTTTGCCTGCTCCGCAAGTTGAGGGTGGTAATCTGACCTTACTTGATAGGCATTCTCTTATGGACAAACTAGTCCAATCCTTCTGGATACGGTGGAGAAACGAGTATCTTCATCAGCTGCAGTCCAGGCAGAAGTGGAATACTCCCTCAGATCCAATTACGCCCGGCAGAATCGTTGTGATAAAATACGAGGATTATTCTCCGGTTCTTTCTTGGCCTTTAGGGGTTATTGATAAAGTGTTTCCGTCTAAGGATGGAATCGTCCGGGTTGCTTCAGTCAGAACAGCCAAGGGCACCTTTACACGACCTGTCGTCAAGCTGTGCCCGCTGCCGAGCCAATAATTTGTTATATATATATATATATATATATATATATTTATTTTATTTAGTTTTACAAAAGTTTAGCTGTAGAATTCAGTAGTATAAGGCATATTGGATTAGTAACCTTTCATTTTACTGTAAGATAACGTTTATTAGAATGTGTTCTCTTAAAGGAAGCCCTTTAAGGCCGGGGCTAAATGGTAACGCCAGATAAAACCCTAGTCCTATTTCTTTGAGTCATTGTTGCTTCCCAACTCCCTTATTTTATTTTCCGAAATACGAGTACCTACATACCTTTTGCTACTGAGTGAAGTACGCGCAAATGGAGTTCGTGCGTCAACGCTGCGTAGCCGAACACAGATCCCGAGTTAACTTGGTGAAGAGTGCACGCGCCGCGTTATAGCCTCACTGCGTAGGCCGCAACCCCATACCTCCAATATGGCGGAGACACCGGCTTAGCTTCTCCTGTTATCTCAAGAACGGGCGCCCGGAACCAGGAAGAAAGGAGCATAGAGTGAAGTGCTATTGGTGGATAGTGATCTCGACCAGCGCTTGCTTGCAAGCCTCTGCAGGACCCACATAAAAGGTACTTTCACTCATCCTACTACATTCCCATACATCCTATCAATCAACCCCCTGATGAACCACCCCTAAAGAAAAAAAAATACAGTCCACTAACGCTTTCTCTGGAACAGTGTTAATAAATACCAATGACATCAGCCCAAACTCGAAGGGTCTGCTGTTGTTCGTAGAGGAGATCCCGTACCCATCTCCCAGTCCCATCATCAGACCCTGGTCACCATGTTTTACCAAAGTGCTAATAAAGACCAATCAAATAAGCCCAAAATCAAATAAGTTAAGTGGTAGAGCTAATGCCGGGCTCGACTGTGGAGGTACCACCATCTTACTCGCAAATCCTCCCGAAGTTATTCGGGGGAGAGTAAGACAACAGCTCTCAGGTAAAAACCAGGCGGCCCACCATTGCCTGGGACCGATGGATGGCGGTATATCCATCCCCGATTGCCGGGCTTTTTATAAATCAGACTGGTGATGGGCAGCGGCATCACTGGTGCAAGGGTTTCGGCACCGCGCTCACCAACCCGCCTGCCCAGCGTGTGTGAGTATAGGCATTTCTTCCAGGAGGACCCTATTACCAAGAGTGGTGAAATCCTGGAAAGGCCTATGTCCAGCAGTGGACGAAACAGGCTGATAGAAATAAGCCCAAACTCGAAGGGTCTGCATTCTTACCAAATTTTACAAAAGTTCGGGAATTATTACCTATTTGCTACGTAACTTATAATTACTACCAGTAAAAAAGTAAATTCTATAAATCTTTAAATGACGATAACTTCTTTTTCGGGATCCGATTTTAATGAAATAAAGCCTATATTCTATTCCAAATTAAGCTCTGTACAGCTGTGGAAACTACATGAAAATCCGTTTAGTAGTTTTAGAGATGTGCGTGAACAAACAGACATACAGACAGAAAAGAATTCTAAAAATCGTTGATTTGGTTCTATTACTCTTCTTGAGTCGCCCCCTTTCTATTTCTATTACCTTTCTTCAATGTACAGACAGCGGTTTCTACTGTTTTATTATATCTATTGATGAGCCATTTTACAATGCAATTATCGAAATGGCTCATGCACCATGGAGTTAAAACCGCATTTCCCCCAATCACGGACTGTCAGTTTACTCCAGCTAATTAAAAATTCAACTTTAGAACCTTACTCGTACTTCTTGACGACTTCCGAGCGACAACGACGTACGCTGATAAAACTCTTTTCACTTGCAGGCTTACAAACAAAATCTTCTGAAATATCCTTCAAGATGGGTTGTTTTCTTCACTTCGAGGAAGTTTCGAAACACCAACAATTCAACACGTTTCGGAATACAGGAGGACGAGATCGATCCAGAATTTGATCATGATAAACTGAATGTGGAGAGTGAACTTGGTTCAATATTCATAGCTCCGGACACAGAAGTTTATATTGCTTTTGAGCGTAGCGCCCAATTTCATATTTATCTCGGTAAAACATGATACTCTTAAAAATATGAATAACATATATTATTATGAATCTGCAATGTGAATGTGACCTATTCTCGTGCAGCAAACCCTAAATTTAGAGTTGAAAAACCTAAAATAATACAAGCCTTTATCCATCTGCGCTAAAGCATATTTTTCAATGAAAAGTTTTAGGTTATGCAGCTCTAAATATAATATTTGCTACACGAGAATAGGTGTCAATCTGCAGTTGAACATTATTTTATTTTAATATCACATACACAAGATGACATTTATTTATGCAGCTAAATTCACACTGAAGGCTTGGTAAATTATCAGTATCACGGATCAATATTCTTTTCGCGTAACTTACAAACATTTTTTTTTACTTTTCAAAGTATCAACTCGTGGCGGGGCTGGGCTTGCGTTTGTAGGGTGCAGGAGAAAAATAATTTTCGAATTTCCCAGAAAGAGCAATATCGATCCTTAATACCGATTTACCGAGTATTCAGTATGAATATGGCTGTATAAATAAATAAATGTCACCAAAACGCATTTCAAGAATATTATAGATAGAGATATATTTCGGCCATAAAGGATGGTTGGCATCGATCAAAATGATATACCTAGTGTGACCTATTCTCGCGCAGCAAACCTTAAATTTAGAGTTGAAAAACCTAAAATAATACAAGCTCATTTAACTTTTATCCATCTGCGTTAAAGCCTATTTTGCAATGAAAAGTTTTAGGTTATGGCAGCTCTAAATCTAATATTTGCTATACGAGAATAAGTGTCATTGATTCTTTATAATTTATATTACAAATTACTTTGAGTATTGAACACGACGATTAATTTCTGTCCGCAGTACACAAAATGCGTCAACATTGGCCTCTAATTTGGGATGAGTATGCTATCTGGCATTACCAAGAAGGGTTCGACAGACCTCGTCCCAAGGACGTTTTGGCAATGGCAAGACGTAACCTGCTTGGCTCCAGAATGGTAGCCGCTGCGACTTATTTTGACAACAACACTTTACACGATATGCCTGACTACTTGTGAGTTTTTTCTTTGATCATTGATCAACCCCTCGACGTATCCAGACTTTTATTTCGAGGGGGGGGGGACATTGATTGATACAAAAATATGAATTGTATGTGAAACAAATCTCTGTAATAATCACTGTACTATAATATTATTGAGTATCAAAAGTATCGTACCTTTTTTATTAAAATGTACTCTAACGTACTTTACAGTGGTTATAAATAAACATTCCCAGTCCCGTGTATGTCACGCCAAATTTCGGGGGGGATAAATACCACCTATCTCCCCCCCTGGGTACGTGCTTGCCCTCGAAGGGTATATCAGTGAAAGAATCAAGTTCGAATCCTGCCAGTCGAGATGCGCCACCCAAGTAGCATTTTGTTTAGTTCACTGGTGATCTCTAAGCATTAAAATTGGCCACAAGTGGTTCAATGGCTGTATTAAACTGAACAAATCCACTTATACCTGTTTAAGGCATGTATAGGAGTGAAAAAATGGCCCATTAAGTAACTATTGGTGTTATAATGGTAAGTATAACATTACTCTTCTAGTCAGCTTTAATTTTAAAATCGGTGGTTTAAGGGCGGTATAGCTTGCTATATAGCTCTTATACAGCTTGAAGAATAAATGTTTTACTGGCTGAACAGCGGATAACACCGTGAGGTAAATCTGCATGCCCTATGACTGTGTTTTATGCCCGAAGTACGGCGATGAGACACGTTGGGACGTAAAAATCATCGGTGATAAAAGGGGTGCTAACTGTTTCAGTGACAGGCTCTCGGAAACATCTCTAACACCATTTCTGGGACTATGTCGTGACGATATGTTTTAAGCATACATACTTGCCGAGTCCCGAGTCTGAATTTGGCTACATAAACAAAATTCACCTTATACTATGCCCAATTTACCCCCTGTGTAAAACTTGTATTAGAATAAGTATAATATAATACATACATACATATAGGGTAGGCAGAGACTACAGATTTCCACCTGCTACGATCCTGACACACCTCTTTTGCTTGTACATCCATCAATCTAGTCATACAAGCTCTTCTATTCCGGGTACAGTTTACTTTGCCCTATCAGTATAAACAACATTTCAGAAACCGGGGAGTGGACTCCCCGACCAAGATAAACTATTACTTCACCCATCACCTGTTCGACTGGATGAACGCCTCTGGGCTCATGAACAGAACCCTGTCCTACGGCTACAAGCAACCTGACGGGACGTGGGACGGGAACGTGGGAGAGCTGCTCGACGGGAGAAGCGACTTTTCTGGTACGAATCGTTTTCTTTTTTGTTATTTGAACAATTATTAGCATTAAATGAAGTATTTTGATATTAATAAAACTATAAAAATTATAGATATCCTACCAAAAATATAAATGAGAAAATGGCCCAAGTTCGGTAGGTAGGTACAAAGAATTGTGTTTGCTTCGCCAATAAAAGAAGCAATTACAACATGTTGAATTTTTCGCTGTTTTTCGGCAAATATAAGGGGACTTCTGTTTATATGGTAAAATTTACACTGGAGACTCGGTAAGTGATCAGGATCCTGTTTGCAAAATACGAAAAATTTTTTTGTGCCTCTACACTTGTTCAAGAACAACCTCGACTCATTAGTAAAGGAAGTCTAAATTTTATTTTGCATATTTCACAAAAAAGGTCATTGAAAGGGTCCTGACCACTTACCGAGTCTTTAGGTATTTGGTTCTATAAACGAAAGTTACTAGGTCCTACAATAATAAGTGAAAATATACCTATATATAGGGTAGATATGTGTCGTTAACTGAACACATTCCAGAAGGAAAAAAAAAATTTTGCTCTATTTTTTTTCACTGACCAGTACATGGTGGTTGAATCAGCTGACTAAATTTCTATGTAAAAAAAAGTTCGAGCAAAAATTATTCTAATCTTCTAATTATTCTATCTAATCATCTGTTATTTTTTTTTCACCTTGAATTGTAGGACCTTATTTAATTGATAAAAATAACCAGTTTAATTATTCGCACTATTTCCATTACACATATTGGTTTATAGGAATGGAACTAGGTACTAGTTTTCCTTGTTTCGTTTTTTTCGTTTCTAATTCTATTGTCATCTCTCTTAGTATCAATATTATGGGTGACGGCGGATCGTGTGCCCATCCTCAACTATGTGAGGCCGACGACACCAGGCGACCTAAGTTTCGTATTCAAAAAGCCATCATTAGCAACCATCACCAACATCTACGCGCTGCCGTTCAGCATGGGCGTTTGGGTCTCCACAATCCTCCTTGTTCTCGTGTCAGCTACCGCTATGGCATTGGGAGACTTTACTTTGGAGGTTAGTACTTCTTTAAAATTATCTACTCTAAGGCGACGCCACGAAATTTTGGCGACATGGATCTCCATTCTTCTCAGCAATAAAAAAAATGTCATTACCAATTTATATACTAGATTAAGCATTTCATTGACAACATTTAGCCCGAAGATTTAGTTTATTTATTAATTTTCATAGCAGAGAAAAAAATATTTAGAAAACCTTTTCAAATAGAGATTTCTATTTTACTGACAAACGGGAGCGAATGAAGCCTCTAAGTTTTTAATTTAAATTAGTCAACAAATACACTTCAATATGGCCGATTGGATTTATTAAATTACTTATTGTCATTTTAAATCAAACATACGACCTTACGGCAGTAGTTCGTGAGCGTATATTTGTATGGAGACCCTCACTCCACTCCCCTGAGGCGCCGATTTGAAATTAAAAGTTTATCACGGGTTTCATTTTATGCCGTGTGTCAAAGTCCTTTTTTCAGGAAGTATCAATTTAATTATCGACATTAATGTCAATACCGAATAAGGTCTAGAGATAACTTCTACTGCACAAAAATCTAGTTTTTAGTTTAACGCAATAAGAAGATACGGCCTCTGAAAATGTTTTTTCGTGCTAAATATCATACTCATTGAGTGATTGATCATAAAAACCTAAAGGAATCTTCCCCGTGGCCTATTATCTTGAAATTTGCTACGACCAAGTTCTTTTAACAGAGTATTTTCATACTAGACAAATAACACTCCCTTAGGCCTACCATGAGTTTTGTTCACTATACACGTTAACTTTACCTCGGTACAAAATGCACATCATAATATTGTTTTCCTTACTTTTGAATAAAAAGTATGCAAAAATTGCGTTTTAAAGCAACTTGCGGAAATTGTTTATTAATATAAAAGTCTTCACCAAAAAAGTACGTACTTTAATGTGTTACATTTTGTTACATTAGCAAACTCAAAAACGTGTTTACAGTTGTAATGATAAGCAGCTAAAATGTAACGCATAAAATTGAATAATTTTCATGTGATCACCACGGATGTAAAATGGTGATCACCTAACTAAATATTATCAAGCAGTTTACGCGAATTGCTATAAAACGCATTTATTGCAAACTTTTTATTCAAAAGTAAGGAAAACAATATTATGATGTGCAATTTGATCCTCCGTTACCACCTTGATGGAATGCGTGAAATATTTATGTGAGAAATTGTGCAGCGCCCCTAGCGGCTTACTAGAGGAACCACAATTCCTCATACAGCAGATTTTACTCAGACAGTACAACGAATATCATAAACAAAACTGATGGTACTACATATGGCCTACCTGACTAATACTAATAATCATCATCATCATCAAAACCTATATAGGTACTTATCGGTATTTCCTAAACGATTAATCTGAAAGGTTGAATTTCCGGCACAAGTGAGGAATTAAATCCGAAAATCATTAATTTTGCAGTTTCGTTCATACGTTTCGTGTGTCGTGTGTAATGAGAATTTTGTATGTTTTGATCAAATTATGAATGTCCAAATTATTTCGTATATAACGGTACGGAACCCATGTGGTAGAGCCGGTGCCGGACTCGGCTGTGTCGACCATCTTACTCGCGAACCCCTTTGAAGTTATGCGGGGGAGAGTGAGAGGACAGCTCGCAGACAGCCCACTACCAGGTGGCCCGCCATTGCCTGGCTGGGGCCGACTGATGGCGGTATATCTGTCGCAGGTTAAATTCAGATACCCTATAAAAAAATGTTATTACCCATCCAACACAAAGAGGCCAATGTCAAATACATTATAGCTTTTGATAGAGGCGATTATTGGTTAGCTAATCGGCCTATTTGTCTAGGACGCGTAATACTAATAATTACGCGCGAAACGGCAGATCGGAGGGTTTTTAGCTAATACTGAAATATTTTATAGGGAAAAAAATACTGGATTTAAGTAGAAAACCTTTACATTTCTATTACCTATTTTATGAAAAAAAAATCAAGTTGATCTATCAAACGCGTTCTTGAAACGAACGTTTAAAAACCAAAAAAAAGAGGGTGCAAAACATTTTTTTTGACAAAAGTATAAATTTTAGTACATTGTTTTAAGTAGATCCCCTGGATAAAAGATCAATAAATTAAATATATTTGTTCCAATATTAAGATAGTCCTACTTTCGTCAAAAGAACCCTCGAAAATCTGGCTTTTTTCATATTCTAGGGTCAGATGACCAGGCTTTTGGTTTAAATGGTGGTATAAAAAATAACCTAAGCTACCGTCTCTCTTTTGCCTGATTTAACCAAATGCCTGCGACATAATCCATCCCAAATTGCCGGGCCTTATACAGGGTGTAAAAGCAAAGGCAAGAATCCTATAAGGGTGTGTTAGTATGATCGGTGAAGATATTATTTTAAATACTAGGATCTCTAAATAAACCACCAGTACCTCGTAATAAGACGATTTTCTTTACTCAATATACACCAATCGCGTGGACACCCTCACGGTCGCTGGCCACTCGGATGAGGGGTGCGGGTTGCGGGGTGAAATTAGGTGTGTGGGGAGGCCGGTTAGCTGCGTAGCCATAGCTTACAAAAATAGTGGAATTTTTGGTGAAAATTCAAGGTGTATTTTTTTTCTCATATGACATCAGAATCGTGTTTTCTTTCATACTCTAAAGGGATTCTTGACTTTGAATTTACACCCTGTATAAAAGAGAGTAGTAACGGGCAACGGTGTCACTGGTGCGAGGGTTTCGGCACCGCGTTTACCAACCCGCCTGCCGAGCATGTGTGAGTATTGGCATTTCTTCCAGGACCGCCAGGAGTGCGAAATCTTGAAAAGGCCTATGTCCAGCAGTGGTCGAGACAGGCCGATGGATGGATGGATGGTACGGAACCCTCGTGGTAGCCGTACTCGCACTTGACCGGTAATTTCCTACTTTTAATGGGTGTCGAGTCAGCTGATCGGACATATGAGTAATAATAATAATATTTTTATTCCTATATTTCTCTATTTTATGCAGGTGTATAACTTTATTACATTTTAGTAGCCCAACCTAAATACTTTTTGTATGTATTTCCCTTATTCTAAAG
Organism: Ypsolopha scabrella; assembly: GCA_910592155.1. Classification (NCBI taxonomy): domain Eukaryota; kingdom Metazoa; phylum Arthropoda; class Insecta; order Lepidoptera; family Ypsolophidae; genus Ypsolopha; species Ypsolopha scabrella. The sequence goes on along the minus strand of OU342980.1, from coordinate 8,282,821 downwards.
ATATAATATATATTGTAAAGATTAACTTTGACTTGTAGAAAGTATACTTTATGTATCTATTTAACAAAATAAATATTTTGATTTGATTTGAGTATGGTTTCAGTCACAAAAGCATCACCGCAAGATGACGGTCGTACAGCGGGTTTCACAGAGTATTCATGATACTCTCTGTCTTGTTTTTCAACAAGGAACCTTTTACGATCCCGTCACTATAACCGGTAAGTTTTTCTTTTGTATGTTGTACAGGCCAAAGAGAATATAATGTATTGGTACAGGCTTTTTATTTAACTTCTGCTCTGTCGCTGTCTGTCCGTTCGGGTCAAACGCTGTAACGCCATTTTTTTATACCACTTCTTCCATTTCGATTACTTACCTACTTTGATTAAAAGCAGTGGCGTGCATAGAACTTTTTGCTGGAAATGCAATGAGAAGGTCAAGTTTGACGACAAAAATTTCAGACTAAGGAACCCAAACATAAAAATAATTAAAAACCAACTCTACAGTACAGACCATTCACTATATGAAGTCCCCTGGCTTAGGAAATGGTAGCACTGCATATAATGTTGCCAATGGCTCACGTAGCAATCACCCTACACATTCAATCCGCTTTTTGTTTTTTATACCTCGATATTGTTATATACCTCATTAGGTATAGAGCTGATGCCGGGCTCGACTGTGGAGGTACCACCATCTTACTCGCAAATCCTCCCGAAGTTATTCGGGGGAGAGTAAGAGAACAGCTCTCAGGCAAAACCAGGCGGCCCACCAATGCCTGGGACCGATGGATGGCGGTATATCCATCCCCAATTGCCGGGCCTTATATAAAACAGACTGGTGACGGGCAGCGGCGTCACTGGTGCAAGAGGTTTGGCACCGCGCTCACCAACCCGCCTGCCCAGCGTGTGTGAGTATGGGCACTTCTTCCAGGAGGACTGCCAAGAGTGGTGAAATCTTGGAAAGGCCTATATCCAGCAGTGGACGAAACAGGCTGATGGATGGATGGACCTCTATATTAATTAGACTACTCTTTAATGAAAATAAAATGTACAGAATGAAAAAAATATTTATGGATTTGTATTTCGCAAACAATACGTATGATCTAATGGTATGAATATCTATACATGTATCTCTGTACTAACGGTATTTTTTATTTCTTGTTCTAGCTCGACGACGTTTGTTCTAAATCGTCGAGCTCCCGTTTTTTAGCGTTTTTGACGATTTTTTCCAGGCGACTTAATGTGAACGCTTTTTTCCGATATGCCTGCAAAAGTAAATAGCTAATTATTATTTGCCCATAAAATTGGCTTTATGTTTAAAGCTGGTATCCCTATCTTACTAACCCGTCATGGCAGTGACACAAGATCGAACCTGATCGAAAGGAATCAACGGTGCATTGTTTGCCTTTTCTCTTTCACAAAAGGCGTACCTTCAACACAATCTCTTTTGCACTATTGTTCAACGGCTTTGGCAATAAAAATACATAATTTATCAAATAATTTTGAAAAATCTGAGTGACAACAATATGACAGCAAAAGCTTGACAAGCAGTAATGCCAACATGAATCCAAGGGACAAGTAATGATGAATGGTATGTAGGGTAGGCTGTGCCTACCGTAGGCGTCATACAAATAATGATTTTTCAAAGTGACATGTAAATTTTTTCATTTTTTTTATTGGCAAACTTGACCTTCTCATTGCATTTCCAGCAAAAAGTTCAATGCACGCCACTGATTGAAAGGTCCCTTTAGGCAATGCATTGCTGTCGCGTTTGGACTAACTAGTAGCATTTTCCGTTGGCCTTCATTCGTTAACGATCGGCAAACCGTTGGGTTATAGTTAGTTGGCCATCATAAAGCCAACATTGGCCCAACCAAGACCTTTTGCAATCAGGACGTTTTGCCTACCAAGTAGTTTTACAACCAAGACCTTTTGCATTCAGAACGTTTTGCCTACCAAGTCGTTTTACAATCTAGACCATATGAATCCAACCCCTAATATTAGCAATATAGCCATCCGACAACTAACAATGGATCAACTGCAACTTCTGCTACCGTTGGGTGAACAATGTTGGGATAAAGCATTGTTAACGACGTAGGCGCAATGTCGTAAACCGTATGATTTTATTTGTATTAACACGACAATTTTATAAACTGTACGTATGTAATATTGACCAATTTAAATAGAGATAGGGACACATTTTTAAAGCACTTTTATCGTTTTGTTTCTATGTATGATTTTAAAAATTTCCTCAGTTCAGTACGAAAAAAAAATGGCTGGTAACATTATGTAGGCCCTACGGTCACAGAATGTACAATATTTAGCGGGACAAATGCGGGGGTAGAGAGGATAAGCAGCGCGCGCGCGTGTGGTCAAGCAAGCGTTACAGCGTCACGTTCTTTCTGTTACCATTAATTAGGTACCCATTTATTGAGGCATTCGGTGCTATTCCAACCCCGGGTTAGTTCTAAGTAAATACAATAAATTCTATTTTATTTATATAATTAGTGATATACAATTATACATATTGTGAAATATTTTGTATCTAAGTTCATGTAAAAGTTTCAAAAACTCACAACTAGATGGCGCTGATGGTAGTTACATCGCGATATCGTTTTGTCACTGTCTAACTTTGGGATGTCGAAGTCGAATCAAATAATCACGGCACATGTCAATATTGTAATAAAATTACAATGTAAGTTAATATTACCTGAGTGGTAGGAATAAATAACCCCGAGTGACCTATTACGTAAACAATATTTGAGGCATTGAGATCAAGAAAGGATAACATTTTCAGACACAATTAAAAATCAATTGAACCCATTGTTAGGTAACTGTCAGTAACATACGTAGGCCCTACAATGCAAAGCAACCAGTGGCCCAACTAAAAAATAGTGGCCAAACCTAACTGTTGGCCAACTAACGATAGCTATGTGGGCCAACCGTGCGCCAACAATAAATGCTATTGTCATGTCCAGGTAGACAGATCCTGCTGATAGGGTTGATGGTGTTCATGTTCCTGTACACGGCGTACTCCGCGAACGTGGTCGCTCTCATCCAGTCGACCACCAGTGGGATCACCAGTGTTGAGGCCTTAATCAACTCGCCCTTGCAGTGCGGTGCTGAAGACCTCGTCTACCAAAGGCAAATATTTAAGGTAATCCTCTATGCATATTGTCTTATTTTTATTGTGCAAAGTACGCCTGTCTGTATGCTTGGCTTGCTCATACGAGAACTACAAAACGAATTTTATATAGATTACTACGTAAAGAAGCGACACTCTCCTCCCAACGTTGCCCGCGAATTAGATTTACTAGCTTTTGCCCGCGGCTCCGCCCGCGTGTTATTCGGTTTAACGACATGCTTTTTTCCGGGATAAAAAGTAGCCTATGTGTTAATTTAGGGTATATCTATTCTAAATTTCATCCAAATCCGTCCACCCGTTTCAGCGTGAAAGAGTAACAAATATACACACACACACACAAAGTTTCGCATTTATAATATTAGTGTGATATATAGTACGGAAGCATTCGTGCGCGAGTCTGACTCGCACTTGGCCGGTTTTTTCATCTATCTAGGATTTATATTTTGGTTTACTATTGATATGTATGAAATAACATTGCCTTGTCTTATTTCACCACAAAAAATTAAACACCGCGCTAATTAGACACCTGATTTTTCAATGATATTGATCTATCCTACAGGAACCATGCATTTTTACGGGATAAAAAGAAGCCCATGTGTTAAGTTGGGGTATAAGCTATATCCATTCTAAATTTCATCCAAATCACACACACACACACACGCACAAACTTTCGCATTTATAATATTAGTATGAAGTAGGATACCACACAAAATGTTACATGGTCGGGCTTTTCACCGTCCCACAAATCCCACATGCTTTATACTTTACAAATACATACCATGTTTAGAATAATGATGTTGAACAAATTGGACAGTATGAAACACGGCCGACCCATCGCGCATTGTGGTTGAAGAAAGGCGAGCCTCAAGCTGAGAACTTCTTTCTACCCATCGAGGAGGGCATCCGACGCGTCAGAGAGGTGAGTAGGTACAGTGGAGACCACATCAAGCTATACACTTGCAGTACGACATTAGCCCCTACAGAGGAGAATATAAGATAGGTACAAAGTCCGAAGTGTCTAACTTGATGCGGTTTCCACTGTACTTGCCAGCAAACGACTACCTAGTGATCAATCACTATTCGTTACAGAACGATCAAAACGTCATGCACATTTCTTTACAGAGGAATGTTCATTTCAGAACTAACAAGGCGTAAAATCACATAACGCCCTCGTGAGCGTTCAGTATGTGCACTACTGGCTGGTATATCAAGTAGTAACAAAAATTCGGTGTACTGGTACGGTGGAAGATTTCAACGGTCTAGGTGTTAGGCTTGCTATCGGTAGCGCGCTTGTCGGAAAGCAAGAGGTCGAGGATTTCTTTCAAAATATTTGTCTTAACTTGATATTTGCTTTTAATTGTTTTTTTCTATTTACTAATGCACTCTTATAATATTAAGAGTATCCAAAGGATGGATTTCGCTATAAAAAACATATAATCGAGGTAGTTATTTTTATAGGTACATTATTATGTTTTTAAAACTCGCGAAAGTTAACCAACAACAAAATAACTTGTATGACCCAAATGTAGCTCGGCACATTTATATGAAAATGTTGAATTACGTGAAGTGACAAAAATGAGAAAACACTACTTAAATATCCATCCATCCATCAGCCTGTTTCGTCCACAGCTGGACATAGGCCTTTCCAGGATTTCGCCACTCTTGGCGGTCCTCCTGGAAGAAATGCCCATACTCACACACGCTGGGCAGGCGGGTTGGTGAGCGCGGTGCCGAAACCCTTGCACCAGTGACGCCGCTGCCCGTCACCAGTCTAATTTATATAAGGCCCGGCAATAGCGGATGGATATACCGCCATCCATCGGTCCCAGGCAATGGTGGGCCGCCTGGTTTTGCCTGAGAGCTGTCCTCTTACTCTCCCCCGAATAACTTCGGGAGGGTTTCCGAGTAAGATGGTGGTACCTCCACAGTCGAGCCCGGCATTAGCTCTACCACCTCGTACTTAAATATAATAAACACAAAATTTAATTTAATTGTCATATATTCCTGTTTTATATTTATTTAGCCTAATTGTCATATTAAAGTTGACAGTACGTATATTGCATAATAAATAAAATTATTTACTTAAATCATTCTTAATTTAAAGTCACGAAATCGTAAACTTTAAACTTTCGCGATTTTCACACATTATTAACTTTGTATTGGGGTCTTACTCGCGATAACTAACAACATACCTTAATAGATATGTGCTTGACGTTTCGACGCCTCTGTAGGCTGTCGTGGTCACAAACTAACTGACGAGAGTAGCAGCAAAAATGTCCTTGGCGAGCCGGCAGTAGGTGGCACATTATTTTTCTTTTTCCTACCCGCACTTTGTCTTTTATACAAAATACAAATACAAAAATATTTATTTCACACACATGGTAACATTTACAAAAAATTCAGTAGCTCCCAGACTAGACGATGGGTAGTCTGTTCCGTGGGTGCTGGTAGGTTGGTTAATCAAAAGTTTTGTCTTATATTTGGACAAGTGATAAATGTGTTATTTGTAAATAAGGTGATTAAGATCTATAACCTTAAAACTTATTTTAACCTAAGCCTAAAACAAAAAAGAACAAAAGCATTTTTAGGGTCTTAATCTAAATATCTAATAAATATCAATGCTACTAAAGAAAATAAATAGTTACCTATATATATAGAATATGTATAAATTAAGCGAGTATTTATATATAATGGAATAGATAGTATTGAAATAAGTAATGAGTGTGTATGAGTAATATATATATATACCTATATACGAGCATTAATAACTATTAATATATAGAAAATAAGAGAATATTTAACCTTTGAGTACCGACGTTCTATTTCAGTTACATAAGTACCGACGTGGGGTTAAGTGGACCACCAGTGCTTTAATAAAGAAAACTTTCATGTTTCTTGATATTCTTCTAAAACAAATATTTCTATGTATTGTTAATATATGTAGTTATCTTACAATTAAAACAAAATATAGAAGTTTTCACATTTATTAATAATTATAAACAATAATATTTCAGTGTGAAATTCTTTGGGAGCAAAAAATAACCTTTACCTTGATAATTAACATTTATCAATTAAAAAATATTTTTTCTTGACAGTATTTTTTTTAAATATTAATATTGAGGGAACAATAAAAATAAACATTAAATTCAACCATTTTCTTGAAAATTACAAGGCATCAAATTGTGGGAACTACCAAAGCTTTACAGTCTTTGCATAGAGGCTTGCTGCATTGTAGGCACGTTTGTATCTTCATCTTCTGACCCTTACTGTTCAGATGCCGAATCATGGCCACTCTCCAAGACAACGAAATTCGGCTCGATACCATCAGAGTCGGACCCTGAGCTCTCATTTAGCCATTCAGCTAAAATTTCCGTGGTCTGTATTTTGAGGCCTTGTTTGTTATTTTTTTTTTAGTGACAGGAACACTCTTATTTTCATTAATGGCTGCTCGTTTCATGCCCGAAGTAACTAGTTAACTCATTCGTATAACTGACTGAAAATAAAAGAGAAAAACGATGTATTCTGAAAAAAGTCTTACCCAAAAAAGTTACATAAGTACAGACGAGTGGTCTGACAGACCACTCGCGATCTTATAAAATAAAAAACTTACCGGAATCGCACGCGCCGATGCAGCCACTCTCCACAAATGCTGCCGAGCAACTTCCCAAGGGGTAGAGAGAAGTGCGGGGGGATACGTCTTTGCTAACACTTGTAACTAGAGTTTTCGAACACTCAAAGTATCTGTCAGACCACACGTCGGTACTTAAAGGTTAAGTGTATGATATCTGTTCTCCAAATATACCTAATATATTTTCAGTATCGACATAATTTAAGTTAAGAAGCCATTTTTGAATTTTTCGTTTTGCTTGATGTACGGAAGCCAGTTTTAAATTGCATTCTTTAGCGACAATATTGTAGATATGAGGATGTAGGTAGGGAGGAAATCTTTGTGCGAATTTAGTTTTTGTCGCTGTTATTTTTGTCCTAAATACTCTTCTTCGAAGCAATTTATCGTATTCGGGAGAGTTAATAATTTTTCTGTGTTGGATGAGTGCTGCTCTAAGGATAAAAAGTTTTCTGGTAGTTAATACACCGCATTCTCTGTAGAGAGTTTCTGTGGGATAATCGATAGGTTTTTTAAACATTACTTTTAGAATTGACCTTTGAGCTCGTTCGATTGTGATAATATGTGTTTTAGATGATTGGGAATTAATTGTTTCTTTCGTCACACTTGTCACACACGACACACAACACTAGCAGTATCGAAGCAAATATTCGAAGATTAATCGCGAGGTTTAAATTTCTGTAAGAAACTCCATGCCGAAGATAACTTAAACCCGTCATCCCGATTGAAATATTTTGGGTGTTTTTTTAATTTCAATTGCTTCTCGCACAATTCTCGGGTAGTAGTGGCGGTCAGTAGAAAGGGTTTTTGGGTCATGAAGTTCTATCCAGTGGTTTGAACCAGCCGTTAGCAGGTGTTCTGCAATCGCTGATTTATTTATTTGCCTGTTTTTTACAGCTGTAATGTGTTCCTTGACCCTCTCGGCTATGGTTCGCTTTGTTTGGCCAATATATACACTTCCACAGCTGCACTGTATTTTATAGATACCAGGATTCATGTATGGTATAGCATCCTTTGGGGAGCGAATATGATGCGCTACTTTAGAAAACTGCGTATATACAGTCTTGATGGAGTATTTGCCTAGTGCTGTTCCGATTTTGTCCGTTATTCCTTTCACATATGGCATAAACGCTTTCTGTCGGCTGACCTCAGGATGCTTTTCTTTCCTTAGTTTTCGTCTTTGCCTTCCTACCTTGTATCCATTCCGTTTAAGTACCTCCTGAACATGTGAAAGTTCCTCTCGTAAATGTTCAGGGTCACAGGATCGTATGCTCTGTTTGTGAGAGAGGTCACAACAGATTGTAGGTGACGAGGATGGTGATGTGAAGACGCGTGCAGGTATCTATCTGTATGTGTAGGCTTCCTGTATACAGAGTGTGTCAATGAACCGTCAGTTCTCACCATTATCTTCACATCAAGAAAAGCCAAGGATCTATCCTTCTCTAATTCATAAGTACACTTAACCTTTGAATGAATGGAGTTTAGATGTTTACTATACTGTTCTACTTGCTCATTACCTCCTTCGATAATACAGAAGATATCATCCACATATCGTTTCCAAAGTCGTACTGTAGATGGCCCGGATCGTAAAGCTTTTTCTTCAAATTTGAACCTCGCGATTTATCTTCGAATATTTGCCTCGATACTGTTAGTGTTGTGTGTCGTGTGTGACGAAAGAAACAATTAATTAACAAAAGACAAAGTGCGGGTAGGAAAAACAAAAATAATGTGCTACCTACCGCCGGCTCGCCAAGGACATTTTTGCTGCTACTCTCGTCAGTTAGCTTGTCACTAAATCGTGTTTTAATTTAGTTAGAGTTGTCTTTACATATTCGTGCAAACTGTCCTAAATCAAGAATTCATGGTTTGGTGCAAGTCACCATAAAGTGCACCCACAGATCAGAACAATAATGACCTTATCATTTTAGGGGGCGGATCCAGGTTCGATCCCCGGGGGGGCATGAACCAATGAGTTTTTTGGAATTTATGTGCATATTTTTCGTGTTAAAATTGATCTTACCTAACTTACAACTAGATGAACGGTGAAGGAAAATACCGCGAGGAAACCTGCATGCCCTGAAAAGCGTGTATTTGTAGCCGAAGTAAGGCGATAGGGCTCACCGTTGGGACGTAATAATCGTCGGTGAAATGCAGGTGTACCAAGAATTCATGGTTTGGTGCAAGTCACCATCTTGCATTTCACACTCGGGAACACTTCTGACACCCCCTCGGGGAGTCATGTCGTGACGATATGTAACTTTAGGGTCTCTACGCGTTCCACGTGCGTGAAACGTCGGGCTCGGACGAGATACAGAAGACCTTCTTAGAGCACGAGAAGTGCAACCTGGGTGTCGTGAAGTACACCTCATTCGTCGACCCACACTTCACCATTTCGAAGAAATCGCATTTTGTGGAAGCGCTTAGAATTGGGTAACTTATTCATCTTACTACGGTATTTACCTGTGTACCGTCCTTGAAGCGGTACAACAAATCAAATCATTTTAGGTTCACAGCATAGTATACTTTATACTTTTCAAAAATATTTTTGTTTTATTTAGATTTTTGGGATATTTCTCCTGAAATCATAGGAAGACCCAAAACCATTCTCGAGTTTTCTTCAAGACATGAATTTTATCTCGCGTCAGCTTAGTGTTTGGTTAGTTCTGTACGAGCTCGGGAAATGAATGTTCGGGCCAACCAATAACAGTCAGTCAGTGCTCTATAATCCGAAGTTGAATGTAGAATGAAATAGCAAGCATAGCGACCCCGTGCGCGACTGACTTCAAGCCGCCGCCGCCGCCGGCTACAGGCCTCTTAAGGAGCACCATCCTAGAAGCCGTTTTCCTCTTATATTTTTATAGTAGGACATTGGGAATTTAAAAAAATATACGTGTCGCAACCCTAAAAACATGGTAAATAACAACAATATAGATGTCATAGTAACATCAGTGCAACACAAAACATTAACAAAAATTGTAGCACGCGAGAAACATTTCGGCTCCCGCTGAGCAAGGAACCCAAATTTTCATTATTTGTTGTTTTATTTTGTGACTAGCTTTTACCCGCAGCTCCGCCCACATTTTTTTCCGGGATAAAAAGTAGCCGATGTGTTAAGTTAGGGTACAAGCTATATCCATTCTAAATTTCATCTAAATCCGTTCAGCCGTTTTAGCGTGAAATAGTAACAAACACACACACACACACACACACACACACCCTTTCGCATTTATAATATTAGTGTGATATGTATGTACAACTATCTGACCAAACGTGAAACCTGCATGTAAATATTACCGTCTATAAGATAGAGATGAAACAAATAACATTAAAAAAAAATTCTTTTCGAGGTTTTATGTATGAGGACCACTCTTGGGTTAAATTTTTTATTTATTTTATTATTTGACGTGAGAGAGGCCATACGTATTCTGTGAAAATTTAAAATGTCTACCTATTACGGCTGAAGCTGTAGACATTGGTGGCAGACGGACGAACAGACAGACAGCGGATGCCAAGTTATACGGTCCCATTTGGCACCATTCGGGCACGGAACACTAAAAAGTGTCTTAGTGACTTTATACAAGGGCCTGTAAATGTCAACAAAATCTCGGCTTTCAATAATTAGGTACATTCAGCAGTCTCTTCGCTCTCGCTCTGAGCGAGATATAAAAGACAGATAATATATCTTAGAAGGAAATATCTATTAGAATAATAGTATATATATATATGATGTCTAAGCAAAAGGTAGATAGATAGATAGATAAATAAAATTTTATTCATACCTCTTAACAAAATTTAACAATAAAAACAAGAACAACATATACATTACAACATTTTAATAGAATTTGAATGCTTAAAATAACAATAAAATTGTAACTTTTTACATAAAATACAGTGTGTGCCTCGTAAAAGTGCACATCCGAAAAGGGGTGAAACTATATCTTATTTTATAGACAAAAAAATAAAAATAATAAATCTGGCATTTTTAGTTTTTTTTTTTGACGAAATTATTTTTTCCACCTCTGTATGGTAGACCCTGTTTGAAAAAATAATCGTATCCTTTGAAATACGGAGTGTATCTTGTTGAAACAAAAACAATAATGATTAAGAATAATTGACACATAATATCAAATTATTTAAAAAGCCATAAATGAACACAGTTAATTACAAAACAGGATTTTGTAAGAAAAATAGCAAGTTTTTGTGCCGTATTTTTCAGTTACTGACAAATTTCTCGAAATAACTTCCCCATTATGCAATTTTTTTATTATTTATTTCGAATTAAAATATCATTATCTGCAAAATGAAAAAATAGTAAACCTTCTATCTTCAAAATAGCTCTTGCTATGAGTGAACAAAACAAGTCATTCCGAGCGCAACGACAATCATTTTTCTTACAAATTTCTGTTTTGTAATTAACTGTGTAAATTAATGCCTTTTTTAATCATTTGATATTGATATTGTGTATTTTGATTTGATATTGTGTATTTTTAATCATTATTGTTTTTGCTTCAACAAGGTTCACTCCGTATTTCAAAAGATACGATTATTTTTTCAAACAGGGTCACGGAGATCGAAAACATAATTCCGTCTAAAAAAAATATTGCCAGACCTATTTATTTTTTTGTCGGTAAAATAAGGTCTAGGTTTCACCCCTTTTCGGATGAGGCAGAAAGGGCGCTGGCTCAGCATTCATCACAGAATAATCTGTGACACTGATATTGTGCCAGTACCATGCATTAGTGAAATCTATGTCGGTAAATTAGATTCAATATCTCACTTTTCTTTCAGTGATAAAGATAAATGCACAACTCCCTTATTTACAGTTGTTTCCGCCTAATGGAGAACGGAGTGCAGGTGCGTTCAATGAAACGGATATCGACCTCCTTGCCCAAGTGTGGAGCCGGCACGGCCATGTTCACTCCGGTCACTATCCTGTACGTGATACCGATCTTCAAGAGCCTGCTACTCATCTACGCCGCCAGTCTCCTCATCTTTGTGCTAGAAATCTTCACTCATAGACGAGGTGACTGACTTCCATACTTTTTCCGATGTCAATAAAAAACATAATATATCGTCACGACAAATATCACCGAAGGGGTGTCATAGGTTTTTCTGAGAGTGAACTGTCACTTTGACAATTGTAACACCCTCTTTTCACCGACGATTTTAACGTCCCAACGTGAGACTTATCGCCCTACTACATGCCTGCATACTAACCTAACAGCGTTTTCCTGCACACAATTACTATGCATACATAAGGCGAGGTTATCCAGAAAAATCTGTCCTGCTCCAACGCTTTCATTTTTCACATGTTCATCCTGCTCAGCGGAAGCGGGCCGCTCAGAAAACTCGCGGTTTTGAGGTGTTTTTATTTATTATTTTGGAATTAGATGAATGGATTTTTAATATGATGGCCGTTTTATATCACATTTTTCACGAAGTTTATTTTAATATAAGTTTTACTGTCCAAAACTTAATATAGCTCAAATGAAATGATATTTAGTTTAGGTCATAGTTTAGACCTACCTTTGCGATTTAATCGGATCGAGGAAAATGTACGCAATGGTACACCATACATCGAACAGCCGAAATATGAACATCAAAGGGTGAAATATGACATACGTATATATTTTTTGCAAAATTTAATCCCCCTCTTCATTGTTACGCTCGTCCGGGCAGGACCGAACACGGATTGAGACGCGTCTAACCGTCTGAACTATTTACTATTGCTCTTCCACTTCTACCATAAAACAGAAACATTGAAGTCACTCTGTCCACGGCTTAAAAAATATATTATATAGGATGTCTCAAAACAAAACCTACTTGAATATTAAATTTCAAATAATTTTCGTTGTGTCAAACAAAAATGGAGCGCGGATATTTTGCAGTTGTCATCAGCAAAGTCATTTGCAACGAATTTTTTAATACAGTTGCTCAAAAAGTGGCGTATTGCAGGGACGTATAGCGTTCGGGTTGTGGGCTATTACATACTCGAGCTTTTTCTTTACCTTTTCCGAACTCGTGCGTTCTCTTTCCCAACTGTCGAAATAATGTCTATTAAAAATAAAAAACCAACCACGAAGTTTTTACTAAAAAAAATTCATAGAAGTTTATATGATACATGCAAATATTTCTAAAAAGAAGCTACTAATTTGTTTCAATATCAGATTTAAAGATTCGATTCAATGAGTTAGGTTAGGTTTCATTTCATTTCATCTCATTAAATTTCATTTTCATTTCACATCAATAAAAAAAATCTACTGAAGATTTGGCTGTAGATATGGGCATAGTTCCCTTTGCCTACCCAGAATGGGTGAAGAAAAAAAAATCTCTTCTTATATTCTTTACGGTTGGCGCCATTTTCCAAAAATTTTCTTTGCGAGTTTAGTTGTTTGTTGCACAAAATGAGTAATTTCGACGCTATTTTATTTGAATTAACACCACCGGAACTCAGTATAATTGCACAAAATGCTTCGGAGAACATTTTACCGGAAAAGTCAAAAAGTCGCTACATATCTACATACGACGAATTTATTGCGTGGAGAGAAGAGAAAAAAGCAAATAGTTTTTCAGAAAATGTTATCTTGGCATACTTCTCCGAACTCTCAGCAAAATTAAAACCTTCTACGTTATGGTCGAGGTTTTCGATGATAAAAAGTATGCTGAAAATAAGGAACAACGTGGATATAAGCGAATACACAAAACTAAATGCTTTCTTAAAACGACAATCAGACGGTTTTACAACTAAAAAGTCGAAAATATTAACATCGAATGAAGTGGAAAGGTTTTTGAACGAAGCTCCCGATGATCGTTATTTAGCCACAAAGGTAATTTATTAATAAATACTTATATTTTTATTTAGTATTCAGTTTACGAAATCGCAAATACAGTCAATATATTATTTAAAAAAATATTAATCAAATCCCTTTTTTTGTAGGTTGCGCTGATTTTTGGCATTGTTGGAGCTTGCCGCAAAGAGGAGTTAGCCAATATTACTTTAAAAGATATTGAAACCCATGGAAAAATGCTACTAATCAAGATTCCGAATACAAAAAATAAGATACCGAGAAGCTTTGTTGTTGAAGGAGATTTTCTTAGAATAGTGCAAAAATATATGAATCAGCGGTCCCAAAAAGCAAAAACCGACCGATTTTTCCAAAACTATCAAAAAGGAAAGTGTACAGCTCAAGCAATCGGGATAAACAAATTTGGTAATATGCCAAAAGAAATAGCTACGTTTCTTGGTCTGCCGGATGCTGAGTATTATACTGGGCACAGCTTCAGGAAGACCTCTGCTACATTATTGGCAGATTCAGGAGCCAATTTGACGTCCTTAAAGCGACTAGGGGGTTGGAAGTCAGACAAAGTTGCAGAAGGCTATATTGCTGATTCATTAAACAACAAACCAGAAACTGGGGAAAAATCACACAATCCATTAATTTAAAGCAGTCTGTCTCCTTCACATGACAATACTGAAGAGAACGTTCGTCCGTCTACCTTCGTTGATAATGATAATTCATCAGATCCAATTCCATCAACTAGCAAACGCCATTGTATAACACCTTTGACAAATATACATGAACAATCATACGAAATTAATAATAGTTTGTCTCAAACAGTAAATATGCAACCTTAAACTTCCCCAGTTTGTATAAAAAACTGTACCAATTTCAATGCATATGTGAATTATAACTTCTATAAGAAATAAATGATTAGTTAGTTGAGTTTATTGTGTTTTTATTATTTTATTAAATTGCTTCATTTTTTCGCAACTGTATTAAAAATAGTTGTTCAGTACACATGCGGAACCGTCATTGCAACTTGTTCCGACTGTCAACCCTCACCTTCGGCTGCGCCTCGGCTCGGGTAGACATTTGTCGGAACTCTTTGCAATGACAGGCTTTCCGCACTTGTAATGAAATATACTATTGACTAATTGTCGAAATTCAAGTAGGTTTTGTGAGACACCTTTATTATTAACTGAGCTATGAAAACAAACAAATTTTTTTTTATTTTAATTAGAAAACGACTACCTATACCTACATTTACATTATACTTAAGATGAACAGTTACAAGTTTTGGTAACTTGAAAATGTTCATCTTAAGTATAATAATATAGTAACAATAATATTTATTTATTTTGGGTAAAAGAACTTAAAAATAATACATTCAAATTATGATCTTACGGCTAGTAAACATATTTTGCCTAAACTACGAAAAGTAGCCTGTATCTTAGGCATAAAATGTATGATAATAATGAACGTAATGAAAACTAAAATAACAATTTTGAAATATAAACGTTTGAAAAAAGCAGGAGTCATATAAGTAGAGTACAAAGCCTTAATATTAATTAAATATTACACTTAAAATAATTTGTTTAAACTAAAACAGATTATTTACATTTAATTTACTACTGAGAGTAGGTTTTCCGTCTCATCGTAGGACAGACATTGTAACCATTCAGAGACTCGATTCTTGCATTTAAAGCTAGTGAAGTCAAATAAGTTGATTATTTTATTTATTTTATTGTAATGAGATATACATAGGTAGGTACATACCTTATAAAGATGTTATCAATCAACATATTTTTTCTTTCATTTCAGAAAATCGGCTCAAAATTCTGAAAGGCCATTCTGTTGATACAAGTTCTGAAATAGTTCAGGACACTACGGATATCCAATTTCACTTCTAAGTACAATTAGTACACAAGTATAGCATTAGAAATTTGTTTAAGAAATTAGAACAAGCACACCAATAATAATAAACAACACAATTTGTGTCTGCAATACAATTTAGTGCACCAGTAAATACGAGTACACATACTAGGTTTGTAACTATTATTAAATTTTTACGTATGAAAATCGATATCCTATCATGATTGCCATAGCCAGATAGCAAAATAACAACTTATCATCAATATTTAAAGAAAGAAGGTGACTAACTACAGGTTATTGCCTAACATAAACTCGTTTGAAACTAAACCTACAATTTGCTGTCTTTCATCGACAAAGTCATTAATAATGTCTTCATAAAAATGCACAGCGAGTGGTTTAAACTCTATGCTCTACGAGTATATAAAGCTCTCGTTAGCATAAAATAAATCTTTCTCCCTCATCGACTTCAAAACCAATTTAAAATGCTGTATTGGTATTTTATTTCTTTATTGTTGAGTTCATCTCTTGCAGATGTGAATTTGTCGCATCGTTTCAAATTCCTGCAAGATTTTGTGAATCATCAAGGAAGGCCAGCTCGCGTTGTTTCCTTCTTAAAACTTCAGCCTCGTACGTTCCGTTTCTAGTATTTTCTCATTTTATTCAATTGCTCAGTCGGATTATTATAAATCCATAAATCATCCTGTTTCGTCCACTGCTGGACATAGGCCTTTCCAGGATTTTGTCACTTTTGGCGGTCCTCCTGGAAGAAATTCCCATATTCACACACGCTGGGCAGGCGGGTTGGTGAGTGCGGTGCCGAATCCCTTGCACCAGTGACACCGCTGCCCGTCACTAGCCTGTTTTATATAAGGCCCGGCAATTTGCGATGGATATATATAGGTACCATCCATCGGTCGCAGGCAATGGTGGGCTTACTCTCCCCGGATTAACTTCGGGAAGATTTGCGAGTAAGATGGTGGTACCTTCCCAGTCGAGCCCGGCATCAGCTCTACCACCTAGATTATATTATAAATGCCTTGTAATCATTTCAGATAAAAATGTACATCTGAGCAAAGCTCTATCTGCTAATAATGTTCTTTTCGAAGTTAATAATGAATTGGTTCCACGAGAAAACAAAATAGTTGAGTGCCATACTCGAGCTTCATGTGACATCCACGAAATTCTGAACTTGACAAATCCGGATTATGGTCATGTTGTTTATTTAGCCAATTTAGAAGCCAAAGACAGATTAGAAATTCTTATTTCGGTACGTACTTTTGATAATCAATCGATCGTAGTGTTGCATTATGAATTTATCACATAAATTGAGAAAAAATAAATGAAAAGGTATAAATTATTCTGTTGACAGGCCGAAAAACAAAGACTTTTGATCAATCCTGCAAGATGGGTCTTGTTTTACAACATCGATGATGTCTTTAATTCTAGCGGTGTGTTAAACAGTCTTGAAGACCACAATTATGATCGTTACTATATCGAAAGAGGTAAAGAAGAAGTGGAAAATCGAACAGCTGATGTATATATAACACTCAATACAGAAGTTTACGTAGTTTTTGAAAAAGAACATTTACGGTATGTTTTCTTAGGTACGTCGCATGTCTCTTACACTTTTTAAGGGTTCTTTAAATAAAACTTTTGTCTACTTGAAGTGAGTAATGTAATGTTATACCTAGTCGGTGCTTAAATCATGTCACAAACAAAATTGGCTATAAAATGAAAACTAGTCATTATATCCAAAAAAAGTTTTTTTTTAAAAAAGGTAATTTAATTAGCTTACATTAAACACAAAATTTATACAAAATGATTGCCACCATTTTTCACACAAGCCTTCAATCTTCGCGGCCAATCATCAATAGCAGCACGGACCATATTCATGTCGATATCGGCCACTGCTTTAATCAATGATGACTTTAGGCTGCTCAAATTTTTGTGAGGCTTAGAACTGACCTTCTCCTCCAATTGCTGCCAAATTTTGTAATCCAGTGGATTGAGGTCAGGGCTAGATGAGGGCCAATCTTGATGCCTTATTAGCTCGATATTCTGGCGCTCGAACCACTCCCGAGTTGTTTTGGCCTTATGAGCAGGTGCGGAGTCCCGTTGAAACACAAATGGCCATCCTCCAAAGAGTGTCTGGGGCAGATCTTTTACTATGCGATCTAAAACCGTGTCTTGGTACACTTTTGCACTGGTTTTGACACCTTTTTCACAAAAATGCACTTCAGTAGGGCCATAGTAGGACACTCCCAACCAAATCATGACTGATGATGGATGATGGCCGTGCTGCACTCTAGGAATGGCATTTCCAGCGGCCGCAGAGCTGGTAGCGTACACCCTGTCATTTTGTTTGTTGTACTTCTCTTCGATATTAAAAATTTTCTCGTCTGTAAACAGGATATCGCGGTGTCTGTTTCTTGCGTACCGCTTTAGCAAAACTTTGCATTTTTTGGCTCTCAGAGCTATCAGACGCGCGTTCAGGAGATGTCCACTCTTTTTTCGGTCAGCTCGTAGTCCCATGTCTTCATTGAGTACTTTTTTTACGGTACTTCTGGTTAATCCCATCTCCAAAGCCATCAGTTTCTGCTTGCGGACGGGATTTCTTGCAATACGCGCCTTGATTGCTTTGATGACCCCTGGAGTCCTAACGGAACGAGGTCTGCCAGTTCTTTTCTCGTCATCGACACTAGAGGTTTCATTGTACCTCTTGATGTTACGGTACACGAACCTCTTCGTGATTTTTAATTTTTGAAGCAAGTTGAATATCGTCTTTGTTGGATGACCGCAACGATACAATGCAATTACTGCTACTCGGTCCTCTTTGCGAGTCCACTCCATCGTAAAAAATGAATGAATGTAATTGTGATTTGGCAGATTATTAATCAAAAAATATTTGAAAATCAAACACCATTTCATTTTTTTTCTAGGTGTTCTATTTTTAGAATAAATGGCCAGTGACAGTATTTAAGAACCGACTAGGTATAGTGAGTAATATTATTTGTTTCTTGCCCTTCTTCTTAGCAATACTAATCGAATGGTGCGGATGGTTAGGCATTATGTATACATAATATTTTTATTCCTATATTTCTCTATTTTATGCAGGTGTATAACTTTATTACATTTTAGTAGCCCAACCTAATATTTTTTGTACTTATGTATTTCCCTTTTTTATTTATGAACTTATTTCTTCATTGCATTATGTATATATAATATTTTTATTCCTAGATTCCTCTATTTTATGCAGGTGTATATTTTATTTCCCGTATTATTATATATTTTTTTATATTCTAAAGATATATTATATTGTTATAATTAACTTTGACTTGTAGAAAGTATACTTTAAGTATCTATTTTGCAAAAATAAATATTTTGATTTTGATTTGATTTTAATTTATTTTCTATCTGTTTATACCGGGTGACATTTCGAACATGGTCCAATTATTTTTTAAGCATTAGCTTTTATTCATAGAGGCCATTTTTGAAAAAAAAATAGGTAGGTAAAATTTTTGCCTCAACATATTTTTTTCCAAGATTTTTCGTACAGCGTTATCACTACACTAAGCTACGAACGGCAAACGGAAGGCGCGTAGCCACGTAGCGCGTGCGGCGCATGGTGTCTACAAACGCAGCCGCGTAGCGCGCACCGTGCATGGTGTCTACAAACGCAATTGTTTTTGGGATAACTTGGCATAGCCGTATCGTATCTTAATATTTTAGTACTGGGTGATATTTAAAGAAAAAACACGCATTTCATTATTTTCACTAAAGATTAAAATAAATAAATTTGGACGATGTTCAAAAAGTCAGCCTGTATATAAGGTCCTACAATTCAAAGTCAAAAAAAATTAACAGATGATAGAGTATCCCAATAGACCACATACAAAAAAAAATTTTTGCGCCTACTTTTTTTTTCCTTTTCCATAGAAATTTAGTCAGCTGATTGAATCACTTCGTACTGAGAAGTGAAAAAATTATTTCTTCTTCTGGAAGTTGATCAGTTAACGATACATGATCTACCCTAGAATTATTTTCACTTATTACTGTAGGCCGTAGGTTATACAGTTTAACATTATTGTTACATTTACATTATTGTTAAACTGACGTTGCTAAATCTAGACGTAACAAGTATGTGTGGACGTGCCGTTACACACTTTATGTGGTTCTCTTAAGGTTCGCGCACATTGTGTCGGGCCGCAGCGGGGCGGAGCGGGCCGCAGCGGAGCGCAAAATGCGTACCTAGCACATTTGTGACGGGCCGGGTCGCATTGCATTGACGGAATTTGAGTACAGTGTACTGCCGGAATTTGCGTGCAACTGTACGTTATGGATAGCTCTGACGAAGAACTTTCGTTTTTTTGCCTGCTCTTAGAAGAAGAAGTTAATGAAGAAGTTCGTCAAAAGAAAAAACGTAAAATATGGGCGGGGCGCAGCGGGGCGGGGCGGGCCGCATCGCACGGACGGAAATCCGCCGCGCAATAATGCGAGCCGCTGCGGCCCGACACGGTGTGCGTTATTTCATACAAATTGTATTGAAGCGATTTGAGCGGATTTTTGCGCTCCGCCCCGACACGCTGCGGCCCGGCATAAAGTGCTCGAACCTTTAATGTACCAGAATTAAATGATGATTTATTTTTAGTATATCAGAGATCTCGTACCTCTCCACTGGTGTGGGAGGAGTATGGCATTTGGGGCAAGTCTGCAGAGTTCGACCGACCTCACCCCTTGACTGCACTGGCGATGAGGCGGAGAGATCTGCAAGGATCGAGTGTCCACTCTGCATGTGTTTTGTTTGACAACAACTCATTCTCACACATGCCTGATTATTTGTAAGTCTTCTTCATTTTTGACTGACTATACTATTATTTCTTTTGTTGAATTAATACACTGCGAATTTAAGTGATTTTGGGAACGGAAACTTGTGATTATTCTCATCCAAATATCATCCATTCTCAAGCACGTATCCAGTACCCCCCCCCCCCCCCCCGAAATTTGGCGTGATATACATGAGACCGGGAATGTTTATTCATAACCACTGTAAAATATGTTAAAGTACGTTTTAATAAAAAAGGTGCGGTACTTTTGATACTTAATAATATTATATACACTGGTGGACAAAAAAATCGACTCAAGCATTGTTGTTCTACATTTAAGGAAATAACCCAATCATACAAGCATAAACTTACATAATCCGTAAATCATTTTAAAGGTATAGGCTCTTCCGTGCTCTTCCGTAGTTGCCATGCAAGCACATTCAGGACTCGTCAGAGAACAAAATGGAGCGCCATTGGTCCAAGGTCCAGTTTACGTGTTCTCGGGCAAATTGAAGTCGCGCTTGCCGATGAGCTGTGGTCAGTTGGGGCCCGGTTGCTGGTCTTTTTAGTGTCAGGTTAGCTTTCTTTAGTCTTCTAGCGATCGTTCGCCGACTTACAGCCCGATCTCGTACTTGTCTGAGTTCTTGTTGGATCTCAACTGCTGTCATGTGACGATTTCTTAAAAACTTAAAACGATGAAGCGGTCATCTTGCTCAGAAATGCATCTTGTTCTGCCAGACCCTGGCCTCCGAATGACGCCACCGGTCTCCACGAAGCGTCTGAAGACTCTGGAGACAGCTGATTGGCTTAGGTGTAATTCTGCAGCCACGCTTTGTTGGTTCCGCCCCAATCGCAATAGGGCAAGCACTTGAGCGGCCTCTAATGGCGTGGTGTCCATTTCCGGGTGACGTAATCACTGGGTAATTAGGGTAGGTGTTAACAGGTTGAAATTGTGTAAGCAAGTGTGGAAAAAAAAATATTGCACGTCCTTTAAACGGGATAAAGGGAGCTTAACGCGTACGTTTCTGTACGAGGTAAAAACTGTTCAAATACGGTAAATGAATTTCACGTCCTGCATAGCGAATACTTTTAAACCAAAATGCATATATTCAAAGGTGGAGGCCTATACCTTTAAAATGATGTATATATTTCATATGTTTATGTTTGTATGTTTGGGTTATTCCCTTGAATGTAGGCAGAGCCGTCTTTAGCCCATGTAGCGCCTGTGTGCAATCATAACCCTGGCGCCCTCTAGTAGGCGCGCGGTCAAAATGGAATACTTACAGTTACATTTTCACCAATGAACGGAAATTCAAGTGCAAATGTTGCAATTTTAAGTGCACAACTAAAAAGCATTTTTAGGAAGGAAGGGGTTACAAGAATATTAAGGCACAACTTTTTTGTTTCCACGTTGAAACAAAAGTTATTGTGTAGTGCCACAGTGTAAAAATCATACAGTGATCTATCGCTTCGATGTCCGCGAAAATGCAGACAGCATCTAGCTAGACAGTAGCCTTAATGCTAGGATAATAGAGACTGGGCCCTGGCTATGGTTCGACTATAACACCGGCTTCGGCCATAACACGGGCCCGGGCGCAGGGTCTTTGAGAGCACCGGGTCGCCGCGAGTGGCCATGCTCTTTCTTTGCAAGTGTCGCGAGCGGCGTTCGGCGCCCCCTAAGACCCTGCGCCCGTGTGCGCTGCACACCCTGCACTATAGGTGAAGACGGCTCTGAATGTAGGACAACAATGCTTGAGTCGATTTTTTTGTCCACCAGTGTATTAATAATAGTACAGTGATTACAAAGATTTTTTTTATAGAGAGTGTTCATAAAATAACGCCGAAGCCGAAAACGGGGCAAAGATTTACTGGATGCGGGCGAAGCTGCGGGCAAAAGCTAGTAATAAGATAAAACGGAACATATACATACACATAAGATGACTTTTATTTATGCAGCCAAACTCATACTTGAGACTTGGTAAGTGATCAGTAACACGGATCGATAACACTTTTTGCTAATTTCGCAAAATAAAATCTTGATGTCCCATAGTAATTCACTCGGGGCTAGGCTTGCGTTTGTAAGGAACACGAAAAGAATAATTTACGAATTTCACAAAAAGGGTCATCGAACCTTGTTACTGGGCACTTACCGAGTCTTCAGTAATAATTGGGCTGTATACATTAAAGTCACCTTATATAGACGAGTACCATGACCAGTTTTGGTTTCCAAAACCACATAATTTTTCCCGTGTATCTGGAAGCCTCTCTGTTTCTGTCTGTCCGAACATAAATTTTCAGTAGTCACCTTTGAAATAATTTGAAATGAATTGTTTAATTTAATAATTAAAATTATTAAACAGTTTAATTGTTCCCAGATACAGGGACGTAGATACGTTGACAAAGGTCATGTACTACATGTCGATACATCTGTTCGAATGGATGAACGGCACCGGTCACATCAACACGACCAAGTCCTGGGGCTACCTGAAGCCGGACGGAACCTATGACGGTACCGTTAGAGAGATGTGGGATGGTCGCAGCGATTTCTCTGGTAATTTCCCTGAAAATATTGAATTTTACTTTATATACCGAAGATGACAGAGGAATATGCTTGGGTTGCGCAGCATTCGGAATTATTTACGTCGTCAATACCGCAGTGCTTAGAGGCTGAATGTACAACCAGTGCGTCCTTCCTGTAATGAATGACGTATGGCGCTGAGACGTGGTCTCTTACAAAGGGCCTAATCCATCAATTTAAGGTCGCTCAGCGAGCTATGGAGCGGGTTATACTTGGGGTATCTCTGATGGATAGAATCCAAAATGAGGAGATCCGTCGGAGATCGAAAGTAACCGACATAGCCCGCAGAATCAGTAAGTTGAAGTGGCAGTGGGCAGGCCATATTTGTCGCCGACATGATGGCCGTTGGTGCCGAAAGGCTTTAGAATGGAGACCACGTACAGAAAAGCGTAGTGCAGGCCGACCTCGTGCCCGCCGGACCGACGACCTGAAGGACGTTGTGGGTGGCGGCTAGATGAGTAGGACGGAGGAACGACATGAGTGGCAAAATTTGGGAAAGCCCTATGTCCAGCAGTGGACGAACACGGGCTGACGGATGGATGGATGGATACGGAAAATGCTAGGCATGCAGATACAGAGATAATAATTATTGTTCTTGCGAAAATGAGACAAGCGTTGCGCTCCCCCTTATCAAGTGGTAGAGCGCTCACCTGCTAACCCAGAGATCGTCGGTTCAAACACCGCGCCCGCGGTAAACGTTAATCTTCTGGTCCATTTGCATACGAAATTCGGCGATTATAATCGTCAGTGAAAAACGGGTGTACCAAGTGCAGGTGTGACTTGTACTTCACAGCACACACTTGTGAACACTTCTGACACTCTAGGGGATTCATCTCGTGACGACGTGTGTCTATTTATTGCACATTGCTGGAAAATCAAATGTAGACGATTTAAATTACGTTAAGTTTACTCTGGACTCGAGAGTAGTTTTTCTAGCCCTCGGTACACAATCACAACAATCTGCTCGAGTTTTACTAGCCACCTTGTTGGTACACAATCCGCTCGAGTGTTACTAGCCACCTTGTTGGTACACAATCCGCTCGAGTGTTACTAGCCACCTTGTTGGTACACAATCCGCTCGAGTGTTACTAGCCACCTTGTTGGTACACAATCCGCTTTAGTTTTTATTCGAATATAGCACCAAAGTTTTAAAAGGCCATTATTTATTTTGCAGGTTCAGTTTTAATTCCAATGAAAGAGCGCATGCCTGCAGTGGAGTACATACTGCCACCATCACCGCTAGATGTCCACTTCATCTTCAGAAAACCTTCCCTGGCGTCGGTGGCCAACATCTATTCTCTACCGTTCAGTTTGGGTGTCTGGATCTCCATCGTCGTGCTCATACTGATCTCATCGATGGCGTTATTCTTCACGTCTTTTCGCGAGATGGATTTGGTGCGTATTTTACGGTTCCACGTTGGGCGCCAATAAAATACACTAGGGTGTCCCATATTTTCGGAAGTATTTAGTTTTTAAACGCATACCCTCTCATTTTACGCATACTCCAAACACTGGAAAAATTAATTCTGAGATATTTGGTTTCCTTTAACCCGTGCCAGTTAACAACAGAAGCTATATTAGGTACTTTGGAAAAAAATAGTTTTGAATGCACTAAAACTAAAATTAAAGTCTTCAGAATCGAATTTACTACACCTAAGTATAAACCATACAGGAAAAAAATCTTCTACGTAATATTAACTACAGTAAGTAATATTACTACTTTATTATTAGTATAGATTTAATGCTTACTTAATGGACTTTTCAATAATACTTACGGTAGTCAATATTACGTAATTTTTTTTACATGGTTTCTACCTAGGTAGGTATAGTAAATTCGATTCTGCAGACTTTAATTTTAAAAAAGTCGTGTTTGTACCTTACCTAAGTAGGTATAGTAAATTCGATTCTGCAGACTTTAATTTTAAAAAGTCGTGTCTGTACCATACATAGATTTTCTTTTAAATTTTAAATAAAATGAATTTATTTTTATTCATTTTTAGAATTTTTATTTACCTATCTGTCTGTATGTATCGTATGGTCCGTTTTAACTTGAAAACCACTCACGGATTTGGATGCGGATTTTTTAAATTATCATTGAAGCGATCCTGGTCACCATATAGCATAGACTTTGGCTGTATTGTCGATGCCATATAGGCTATAAATAAGAGGTGTTGATAAAACATCCGCCAATCCGAAAACAGGGCAGAGATTGAATAAACGTTAGCTACAGACCATTCACTATAAGAAGTCCCCTGGCTTAGGAAATGGTAGCACTGCATATGATGTTGCCAATGGCTCACGTAGCATTCACCCTACTGCACATTCCTAATATTTACTTAACTGCGTTTTTTATATAATAATTAGACTCTTTAATGAAAATAAAATGTGCAGAATGAAAAATCAAAATTATAAATTATTTATTGATTTGCATTTCCCAAACAATACGTATGATCTAATGGTATGAATATCTATACATGTATCTCTGTACTAAAACGGTATTTTTTATTTCCTGTTCTAGCTCGACAACGTTTGTTCTAAATAGTCGAGCTCCCGTTTTTTACGTTTTTGACGAGTTTTTCCGGGCGACTTAATGTGAACTCTTTTTTCCGATATGCCTGCAAAAGTGAATAGCTAATTATTATTTGCCCATAAAATTGGCTTTATGTTTAAAGCTGGTAACCCTATTTTACTAACCCGTCATGGCACTGACACGAGATCGAACCTAATCGAGAGGAATCACGGTGCATTGTTTGCATTTTCTCTTTCACAAAAGGCGTACCTTCAACACAATCAATTTTGCACTATTGTTCAACGGCTTTGGCAATAATAATACATAATTTATCAAATAATTTTGAAAAATCTGACTCACAACAATTTGACAGCAAAAGTTTGACAAGCAATGATGCCAACATGACTCCAAGGGACAAGTTATGATGAATGGTCTGTAGTAGTTTTTATAAGTCGACTAGAGATCCACGCGAGCCAAGTCTACTTCATTTCAGGCCCAGCGCTCTGGCATGACAATAGCCCAACGAGTGTCTCAGGGCTTACACGACACACTCTGCTTGGTATTTCAGCAGGGAACTGCCGTAGATCCGATATCCGTCAGCAGTACGTATATTTTCGTAGCTGAATTAAATGTTTCGTTTCGTTGAAATTTTAATTGTTCGCCAGGTCGCCAAATCTTGCTGCTGGGTCTTTTGGCCTTCATGTTCCTGTTTACGGCGTATTCGGCGAACGTAGTGGCGTTACTACAATCGGCCACGAATGAGATCAACAGTGTGGAAGCGTTGCTCAACTCGCCCTTGCAGTGTGGGGCGCAGGACGTGGTCTACAACAGGGAGATATTCACGGTAACTACTGTCAACTACTACTAAAAATAAATCTTTACCTATCATACTAACACACCCTTCAAGAATTCTTGCCTTTGCTTTTACACCCTGTATAAGGTGACTTCAATTTATGCAGCCAAATTCTTACTGAAGACTCTGTAAGTGCTCAGTAACAAGCTCTGATGACCTTTTTTGTGAAATTCGTAAATCATTCTTTTGGTGTTCCTTATAAACGCAAGCCCAGCCCCGAGTCAATTACTATGGGACGTCAAGATTTTATTTTGCTAAATTAGCGAAAAGTGTTATCGATCTGTGTTACTGATCACTTACCAAGGCTCCAATATGAGTTTGGCTGTATAAATAAAAGTCATCTTATGTGTATGTATATGTTCCGTTTTATCTTATTACTAGCTTTTGCCCGCAGCTTCGCCCGCATCAAGTAAATCTTTGCCCCGTTTTCGGCTTAGGCGTTATTTTATGAACACTCTCTATAGTTTATGTGTTGACCAGGTTCACCACGATGATAATAAAGAAAACCGCATCCAAATGCGTTGAGTGGTTCTCGAGTTAAAAAAGCGTTTATTCAATCTTTGCCCCCTTTTCGGCTTGGACGTTATTTTATGAACACTCCTTATAATCTATGTGTTGATCAGGGTAACCACAATGATGATAAAGAAAACCGCATCCAAATCCGTTCAGTGGTTCTCGAGTTATAAAAGCGTTTATTCAATCTTTGCCCCGTTTCCGGCTTGTTATTTTATGAACCCCCTATAGCCTATGTGTTGAACATGCTTATTACGATGATAACAAAAAACGCATCCTAATTCGTTGAGTGGTTCTCGAGTTATAAAAACGTTGATTCAATATTTGCCCCGTTTCCGGCTTGGGCGTTATTTTATTAACGCCTCTTATAGCCTATGTGTTGACCAGGGTCACTACGGTGATAATAAAAAAACCGCATCCAAATCCGTTGAGTGGTTCTCGAGTTAAAACGGAACCGACAGACAGACAGACAGACAGACGGACAGACAAAAATTTCAAAAATTGTGGTTTCGGCCTCAGTACAGTACCAATAGCCCATTTCATTTAAAATTTCGCGAAAATATTCAATGTACAGACACGACTTTTTTACTACTTTAATTTTAGTAGTATAGATTATCATGGTAGTATCCCTGCCCTGGTCAACATATACCTACAGGCTATAAGGGGTGTTAATAAAATAACCGCAAAGTCGAAAACTGTCGATAATACTCAAAGATTGAAAGGCACGAGCGAAGCAGGGCGCGAGGCGCGGGCAAAAGCTACTGGATTAATATAATATTAATTTGCAAAATTCCGAAAATCTTAGCAGTTATTCCTAAAATTCCGTAATGGCTTGTCTGCTATAGGGTAACAAATTTTATACATATTTATTTAGACGCTTTTTACACTTTTCAAGTACTTTTAAACTTTTGCCTCGGGTGAATTCGCATAGTTTTGTCCGTACTATCCTTAGAGTATACATAAGTGCTTATGCATACTCTAAGGTACTATCACTCTGCCAAGCAGCTTCTTTATAAAGTGCAGTTTTGCTATAAAATTTATCAATTATGTCAACATGGTGGCAGCTTAAATCTTTCAAGAACTCAGTGAAAAAAACAGTAAAAAATGACAGATTCTGGTGAAGAAGTGAGGCAGCAGGTTATAAATCTAGTGACGCCATCCGTGGTTACTCCGCCACAACCATTCGATTTTCAGCCAGAAAACTGGCAGGTATGGAAAAAACGCTTTGAACGTTTTATGTCGGTGTCAGAAAATGGCTCTAAGTCTCAAAAAGAGCAGATAAATATGTTACTTTATCTCATGGGCGACAAAGCAGAAGAATTAGTTCTGCAGCTAAAAATAGAAGATTTGAACACAAATACAGTTCAGAAGCTTTCGTTTCATTACAACAGTATCGGTCAGTAATGCTGGGGCTGCTAAACCTTCGCCTATCAGTCACGATTCTCACTATAGATGTACATGCAACTACTGATTTTATCGCAAAAAAAGCATAAACGCACGAATCTTCGGCACACTGACGATGAACGCAAGTGTGGGCTCGGCAGAAGAATGTTAAAACACCATGCAATGCAATAAAAGCTCGACCGCAGCTTAGCATTCACTGAAAAAACTGTTCATCATAAAATAAAGTAAATTCAGCTAAAATTAGGATGATTCACGTAAAGTAGGGAGCATACGGACATCACAACAAAATACGATGAAACTACTGTTGCTGCTGCTAGCGTTATAATATGACGCACTGTCACCATGACTTTGGAGAAAGCAGATAGAATTATGCGCTCCGTCACAGCTTTTATGGTGACAGTAAGCATACCGTAGTGTGATGGACCTCTTTTATGGGGAAGGCATGATATAATACGAAAATGATAATCTTATTTTCTGTGACCAATTTTACGGTGATCTGTCATCATAATTTTGCGTTACTTACCTTAAAAACTCGATTATTTCCTCAAACGTTTTAATTACAGCATAATATTTACCAATTATCACCAAATTTAAAAACAATTCACCGTTTTTAAACTTATGTAATGCTATTTTATAATGAAGCCAAAAAGACATTTTTCTCAGTGTTCAATAAAATTTCAACCAACCCCACAGACGCATAATTTTATATGTCTGTGATCAACCCTGAGACTTCTCAACCAAATAACTTGTTGTTGATGTATTGTTTGTTATTAGCACGAGAACCGCCCGATACATCGCGCGCTTTGGCTGAAGAAGGGAGTGCCTCAAGGGGAACAGTTCTTCCTCAGTGTTGAAGAGGGCGTCCGCCGCGTGAGAGAGGTCGGTCGAACGAGCTCTGGCAGACTTGATGACATTGACTTGACACGTGGACTAAATAAGATGCGGATGTCATGGGTCAGGGGATATAGTCTGTCAAAAAAGTGTTGAAATGAAAATGAAACTTTAATGAACTTTAAACGTTCAAGTTGTATAATTTAGGTAATATATTTATGAAATAACAACGCGGTAAACTCGATTAAACAGATTTTGTACTTATTTGTTTGGTGTAACCAGGCGAAAGAGAAATAGTTTCTTCAATATTAATGTCAATACTTTTTTAACAGACTGTACATCTCGAAACTTAAAAAATCTTATTGGTTGAAGAAAACACTTGTACTGTTTCACATCTTAAATCTTTTTTTTCTTTTATAAATTTATTAGAATGATTAGTCTTAAATATATATTTTTTAAATTGATGCAGAAAGTTGTCATTTTGATTTTTTTTCCGGAATCCGTTTCTCTCGCACTGCGGCTCTATCTCCATGGATTAGCACTGATTAATGCAAGCGAGACCTATCCTCTATTAAAAAACGTTAAGGCTAAATGATTAAACTATTTATAAGAATTTATGAGATTCAAATTCATAAGAATATTTCTACTGCTCTCCTTAGAAGTTTGAAGTCGGCTTGGTTTGAGGTCCACCGGAAAACATTTTAAATATATGTAAAACTATAATAAAAAAAAGAAAAAAAAGACTAGAAAAATATAAAAAAGGCCAAGTGCGAGTCGGACTCGCGCACGAAGGGCTCCGTATCATTATCTATAAAAACGGCAAAAACGTGCGTGGGTCCGACTCCCACTTGGCCGGTTTTAGTATTTGTTGTTATAGCGGCAACAGAAATAAATCATCTGTGAAAATTTCAACTGTCTAACTATCACGGTTCATGAAATACAGCCTAGTGACAGACGGACAGCGGAGCCTTGTAATAGCATAGTTTAAAAATCCATACAGTTGTCCAACGAAAGCATGTAGACAGGGTAATCTTGCGGAGCTTGCGGGGCAAGTCGCGGGAGGTATTGACCCCGACTGCATACTTACTTTCGATCGAGCAAGTAGTCGGGGTCGCGTCTCTCCGGGTTGACGCGTCGGTCGCAACTCGTAAGTGTAATAAATAACTCAGTAACATTGTCGATGCCCAGTAATTTCACCCAAAGTGGCCTTTTTAGATCCCCTGGTCTCTCTCGTCAACTTATTGTGACTGCTCTGTTTTGAACAGTAAAGCTATTTTTTATAAGTTCGAGAGACCTGCGAAAATAGCGTGGAGAAGAAGAGGCCTATGTATGCCCAACAGTGAGTGATTGCGGGCTGATTGATAGATTGATGAAAAATAAGGTGCTCATTACTTGTTTTATGCAAGACCCAGACTTAACAAGGAATTGAGATTCCACCATTTTCCACCGGAGAAGGACAGGTGAAGTTTTTACAAAATAATAATTGTAGATGATGTATGACGTATGTACAGTACATAAGTAATTTCATAAATGGCTGTGATGCAGCGGCCGACACAAAATGGCAGCCGCATTTTGGTGTCAAGTAGTTAGAGCAGGTGTAGCTCCTAGTAGGTATGGTCTTGTGAGGGTCTGATGAGGAGCAGAGACATGGCTACTGGATCTCAGTGACAGCAACACCTAGCTTTGTGTTAAGTGTTTAGTCTCAAGTTATTTAAATATTATATATTAACCTAAGTTATGTAGTGTATGAATATGTTGACTTATGGAAAGATACTTAATACAAATACAAGATTGGGTTTTATTTTTATTCTTAAGAACTGGAATAAAAATAATATATTGCTATATGGCCACTGTCTAGACGGTGTCGGCATTTTCGCAGACATAAAAGTCGTAGGATCACTGTATGTTTTTACACTGTGGTAATAGGGTCCCGTTGGTTACCCTTCGTGTACGGAACCCTAAAAAGTATAGCAAAAATATGTATCCCAGCAAATAAGTATTCATTATTATAATAACTTGTTCAATAAACGTAAACGGAAAATAGGTTATTTAAATGTAGACCAGTTATCAGTAGTATTTCATGAATTCTTAACCAAACACGTTTCCTCGAGGCTTGAGCATGTTGAAGGACGGACAGTGAGTGAGATTTCCATATCAGGGCATGTACGCGTTCCACGTGGAGCCGACCGCCGGGTACGACCGCATAAAGAAGACGTTCTTAGAGCACGAGAAGTGCAACATGGGTACTGTCAAGTACACGGCGTTCCTCTATCCTTACGTCGGGCTGGCCAAGAACACGCACATCAAGGAGGCCTTGAGGGTTGGGTGAGATATTGTTCATTGTTTCAGATTATATTTGAGGGTTCGGTAAGAAATTTAAATAGGTATAGGTTAAGGGTGCTCACGCAAAATCTCGCACACCAGTATTAGGTATTTTAAGGTCTCGTGACGACAACTTCGACCGGTGACGGTGATGTGAATCGCAGCGATATGTTACGACTAAACACAAATGTGTTTGCATTTAGCATAGCATAGCATTTTCCTAATGTTGTTTAGTTCATTTTCCCTTCGATACAAGCACTAAACCGCGTCCAAATCGAAATAATAGTTTCGCGGAATGTGAGCGCGTGCGACGAACAGCGACACAGGTTCTCCGTGCGTGTGGGCCGCGCGCGCGAATTTGGATGATTGAACAGCCTTAAGAAAAAGATTACATCGCACAATATTTGATACCAATAGGTACAAAGTTCTGATTTATTTGTAGACTAGCGTATTGTAATAATAACGTAACTTCCAGGGTGATTCGTATCCTGGAGAG
This sequence comes from Ypsolopha scabrella, assembly GCA_910592155.1. Lineage (NCBI taxonomy): Eukaryota > Metazoa > Arthropoda > Insecta > Lepidoptera > Ypsolophidae > Ypsolopha > Ypsolopha scabrella. The sequence goes on along the minus strand of OU342980.1, from coordinate 8,251,072 downwards.
CGGTGTCCAGAGCCGCACCACGCGCCGCATAGTCTCCGGTAAACCGCACTGCGGCGCCGGCGCAGCCATGTTCACTGCGGTAAGTGCCGACGTTCACAAATGTAAACCAGAGAGAATCGTACTGTAAGAGGCAAAAAATCGTACAACCATTGCAAATCGACAAAATGTAAGAAATTTTGATCGTACTCCAACACAAATTTAGAAAAAATACGATTGTTTATACTCGCAAATGAATACGATTTAAATCGTACGGTCGGCATCGATAGTACGTATGTACTGAATGTACATACATTTTTACACAGACCGCAAATTAAGAAAAATATCATCCTATCAAGACTGCAGGAAAAATAAAGCGGTCCAGAAATTAAGGATACATCGAAATATTGAAAAAAAAAAAACATGAAACTTTATATGCTTTTAAAACTCTTTGTAGACAGCGCTAGCTTTAATACACGTTTATATACAGGATGACTTTCAAACAAACCCCGATAATTTTAGAAGTTATTAAGAAACGTTAGTAGAACACATTTTAAATGTAAAAACAATTAAAATGAAAAGTCAAAATATTTTTTTAAAATGTTACTTGGAAATAAAATTTATGGTTATCCTAGCCATTCTCATACGGAAAAGGTTGAAAATAGTGGGATTTCTTCGGATTTTAAGAAAGTCTCCAAAGAGCCCCAACTTTAAAAAATAATTATGAATATGACTTTGAATGGTTTTAATAAAACCAGTTTTTATTCTTCTACAAAATACTAAATTATCGGGGTTCGGTATTGTGTATTTATGCGGCGTGAATCTCTACGGGGTATCGTTTATTTTTGTAGCGTGACTCTAGCTACGATGTATTTTTTATTTTTGCGGCTTGGCTCTTACTATGAGGTATTGTGTATTTATACGGCGTGACTCTAACAAAGAGGTATTGTGTATTTTTGCGGCGTGGCTCTAAGTACAAAGTATTGTATTTTTTTTGCAGTGGGGCTCTAACTTTGAGATATTGTGTTTTAGTGCGGCGTCACTCATGCTTAGAGATATTGTAAATTTTTGCGGCGTTGCTCTAATTATCAAGTATTGTGTATCTATGCATCGTGACTCTCTACGAAGTTTTGTTTATTTTTGCAGCGTTACTCTCGCTACGAGTTATTGTATATTTTTGCGGCGTTGCTCTAGAGACGAGATATTGTTTATTTTTGTGGCGTGGCTATCTACGGGGTATTGTGTATTTTTGCGGCGTTGCTCTAGCTACCAGATCTTGCATATTTTTGTGGTTTGGCTCAATTTATGAGGTATTTTGTATTTTTGCGGCGTGGCTCTAACTATGAGGTATTGTGTATTTTTGCGTCGTGGCGGTCGCTTCGATATATTGTATATTTTTGCGGTGTGGCTCTTACTATTTGGTATTGCGTTTTTTTTGCGGCGTTGCTCTAGCTACCAGTTATTGCATATTTTTGCGGCGTGGCTCAATTTATGAGGTATTTTGTATTTTTGCGGCTTGGCTCTCACTATGAGGTATTGTGTATTTCTGTGGCGTGGCTCTATCTACGATATATTGTGTAATTATGCGGCGTGACTCTCTACGGCGTATTGCGTATTTTGCAGCGTGACTCTAGCTACGAGGTATTGTGTATTTTTGCGGCGTGGCTCTATCTACGATATATTGTGTAATTATGCGGCGTGACTCTCTACGGCGTATTGCGTATTTTGCAGCGTGACTCTAGCTACGAGGTATTGTGTATTTCTGTGGCGTGGCTCTATCTACGATATATTGTGTAATTATGCGGCGTGACTCTCTACGGCGTATTGCGTATTTTGCAGCGTGACTCTAGCTACGAGGTATTGTATATTTTTGCGGCGTGGCTCTAATTACGAGGTATTGTGTATTTATGCGGCGTTGCTCTTGTTAACAGATATTGCATATTTTTGCGGCGTGGCTCAATTTATGAGGTATTTTGTATTTTTGCGGCGTTGCTCTGACTATGAGTTATTGTGTATTTTTGCGGTGTGGCTCTAACTATTAGGTTTTTTCTATTTATGCGTCGTGACTCTCAACGGGTTATCGTTTTTTTTTTGCAGCGTGGCTCTAGCTAGGATGTATTTTTGATTTTTGCGGCTTGGCTATTACTAAGAAAAACCTCAGTTTTTTTGACTTTTTTGCAACATTTTTTCGTAGTGCAGAAATTCTATAAATCGTATCGGAAAACTGTTTTCTTTACCATGTTTAGTCATAGTGATGTGTCACTACGGTTCTAAAATATGTTTTGTAATTAGATTATACAGGTTGAAAATGAACCTCTAGCTTTATTGAAATTTATAAATCAGAATCACCAACAGAACAAAGAATGGTAAAAAAAAAATCTTTCATTTTTTTATTGGTTCCCAAATTTTGAATAAATGGCCAACCTACGTAACGCGAAATGTGACTGACAATAGACGTACATACTCCCGGCGATAAATGATGCATATAGTATAGGCTATGTACACCCATAGATTTCGTAGAGCGTCGCGTCGTCTCTGTTTATCTGAGCTGTCACCGGAGTGTTAGTACTTCTTTTGACGGTCGATATCTTTTTTTTTTATTATGAATCATAATCAAAAGTAACAAAACATATTTTTTATTTCGAACATAATAGAATAGTTTCTTTTGATATACAAGGTAGCTAATGGGTCAATGGGTTCATTTTCAACCTGTATAATGTATAGCGAAATCCATCGCGTTTCATACTCTAAATATAATGTTTTGTAATTGCTATGTCTCTGATTAAATCACAATACTGAGAATGCGGCGTCGCAAATTAAGAGGGTTTTTTTTAATTCCTGTTTTTTAAGTCACTATACCTATTTAACAGTAATTTGTTTTAATGATCTTATACTTCATTTTATAGAGTAGGAAGGGGTATTTTTATTTTGTTAAGAAATTTTCATGTTTACAATCATCGGAAGTGAGAATGACGATCCTTATTTTTGCCCGATTTAGGGATTTCAACCCCTTTTTATATAGATTTTTATATCATCTACGATTTTGTTGTTTGACTTGCGTGAGCACAATAATATTGCTATGATAAATATGTTCTTGAGTAATAAACAGTGGTCGGGGTGAGGGTGTGTGATTTTGGTACTTGCAAGCACTAAAAAAATATATGTGGACATTCCCTTTCCCGGGATTGCAACGTTTCTAAGTGTAGGTACAAAGTATTCTCATTTCAAAAGTAAATAAAATCATAAAATCATTTTTGTTATAAATAAATTTATGGTTCTGACCACAGACGTATAATAGAAGCAGACCTAACATTCATAATAAACGCATAGAGACGACGCGACGCATGGCAATTTTAGCTCAGTGAACTTCGGGCTATTTTAAATATAAATATTGCTTGTTTCCAAACAAAATATATACTAGAGACTAGTTTAGGAATTAACAAATATGTTCCAAGCATAAGCTAGCCAAAACAACCCATTTTTATACGTTTCTTCGTACCATGAAGCCTAAATGTAGCTTTTTTTTGTATGGAAACTTGCCACGCTATTTAATCTTTATGTTTGGTCTGCTACTTAGTAATAATTATATGTCTGTGGGTTCTGACATGTTTGTTGGTTGTCATTTATGATAAGTACTTTTATATTGTATTAATCTAATAAGAGAAATAAATAACTTAAGAGTTATTTTAATTCGGTGCACATCCCGCATCCCGACAAGCTGTCAAAATTGTACTTAAATAGTTTAAGTACAATGTAAATAATCAATCAATCAGATTAAGGGCCAGTTTCTGAATTTAAAAAGTCTCGCTAAGTGGATACATAAGTGACGAATTGGCCAATTACAGCGTTGCATTTCAAAGTTAAGCACTACATAACAAGAAATTCTCGATTGTGGAATCGGGGGTAAGAATCTTGGGGTACATATATCCTTATTGATATCAACATTTTGTTCCAATTTCAAAAATCACACTTCCTAACCCAGATCTCTGATAATAAACTAATAACCAACTGTCCAAATTAAACAATATACCTAGTCGGTTCTTAAATACTGTCATTGGCCATTTATTTTAAAAATAGAACACCTAGAAAAAAAAAGAAATGGTGTTCGATTTTCACATATTTTTTGATTAATAATCTGCCAAATCACAATTACATTCGTTCATTTTTTACGATGGAGTGGACTCGCAAAGAGGACCGAGTAGCAGTAATTGCATTGCATCGTTGCGGCCATCCACCGAAGACGATATTCAACTTGCTTCAAAAATTAAAAATCACGAAGAGGTTCGTGTACCGTACCATCAAGAGGTACAATGAAACCTCTAGTGTCGATGACGAGAAAAGAACTGGCAGACCTCGTTCCGTTAGGACTCCAGGGGTCATCAAAGATATCAAGGCGCGTATTGCAAGAAATCCCGTCCGCAAGCAGAAACTCATGGTTTTGGAGATGGGATTAACCAGAAGTACCGTAAAAAAAGTACTCAATGAAGACCTGGGACTACGAGCTTACCGAAAAAAGAGTGGACATCTTCTGAACGCGCGTCTGATAGCTATGAGAGCCAAAAAATGCAAAGTTTTGCTAAAGCGGTACGCAAGAAACAGACACCGCGATATCCTGTTTACAGACGAGAAAATTTTTAATATCGAAGAGAAGTACAACAAACAAAATGACAGGGTGTACGCTACCAGCTCTGCGGCCGCTGGAAATGCCACTCCTAGAGTGCAGCACGGCCATCATCCATCATCAGTCGTGATTTGGTTGGGAGTGTCCTACTATGGCCCTACTGAAGTGCATTTTTGTGAAAAAGGTGTCAAAACCAGTGCAAAAGTGTACCAAGACACGGTTTTAGATCGCATAGTAAAAGATCTGCCCCAGACACTCTTTGGAGGACGGCCATTTGTGTTTCAACAGGACTCCGCACCTGCTCATAAGGCCAAAACAACTCAGGAGTGGTTCGAGCGCCAGAATATCGAGCTACTAAGGCATCAAGATTGGCCCTCTACTAGCCCTGACCTCAATCCACTGGATTACAAAATTTGGCAGGAATTGGAGAAGGTCTGTTCTAAACCTCACAAAAATTTGAGCAGCCTAAAGTCATCATTGATTAAAGCAGTGGCGGATATCGACATGAATATGGTCCGTGCTGCTATTGATGATTGGCCGCGAAGATTGAAGGCTTGTGTGAAAAATGGTGGCAATAATTTTGAATAAATTTTGTGTTTAATGTAAGCTAATTAAATTACCGTTTTTTAAAAAAAAAACTTTTTTTGTATATCATGACTAGTCAATGACCTTCTTGACTAGTTTTCATTTTATAGCCAATTTTGTTTGTGACAGAATTTAAGCACCGACTAGGTAGATAGACATGTGGTGTCGCGGGCTTTCTTTGGCAGTATACGCCTTAGAAACTCTCAGGAGACAAAAATCATGAAACCTTTCGCTTAATTTGCGCAAAATATTCATATATACCTAAACCTTCCTCGTAAATCAGTCTGCCTATTGACGAAAACCAAATGAAAATATGTATTGATTTGACAGGTGCGTCTGTTGGACGTGGCGCCGGCCTTCAAGTGTATGTCGGCGCTGTACGCTGTCGCCATCGCCATACTACTGCTCGAGGTGATCGTACATCGCAGAGGTAGATACTTATTACACAACAGCGGCTGTATGTGTATGCACCTACTGTTAGGCAAATAAATTTTTTTTTCTCAAAAATACATTGTAATATTACCATTACATACTGTAAAGACCTACCAGAAAATATTTCATCCTGGCGATCTATTAAAAGTGTCTAGGAAATCTGAATAACTGTCCAGGAAATTCGTATGAAAATCCATTACATACCATATGTTCACAGAGTATATTTCATATGTTTTCTTTTTAAAACTATCCGTGTCTATGTTTATAAGAGGCTAAGGAGGTTTTTCTCGTTGTTTTTTTTTCTTAGTACTTAGCGTTCCTCTAGATGGCGTTGTCCATTAAGAAGACTAGAAGGCTGCATGGCGGTAAATACCTTTGCCCAGCTGGCAATAATAAAAAAAGTTGCGTAAAAGCGGGAATTTTGTTGCTATAAATTTTAGTTGAAAGTATTTTTTGTGCAAATAAATTACAAAATGAGTTCAGAAGCGGGCTCTGATATAGATTGTACTCCACTAATGCTTTGCTGAAGAAATCAATAACAATAAACATGACTAATCGCCCAAATATGAGCAAGTAAGTAACTTTTAATATTTCCTAGTCAGTTTATTATATTTGATATAACTAATTATCATGAAAAACATTAAAACGTCTCATTTAATTTTTGAGAAAAGCGCTATACTTGCTTCGACCCAAAATATATCTTGAGCATTTTTTTTTATTTACTTTTATAAAATACAAAATAACCGTTTCTCATATTAGTAATAGAAAGATAATAAATTATATTTTACTCACATTTTGATTACATTAATGTATCATGCATTAATGTACATTTGACATTGTAACAATATGGGATTGTGGCATATTAAAATTGTGTCAAAATAGAATTGTGTCAATATAGGACAGAATCCTGGCCTCGTATATGAAACTCCTCGATCCACGGGCTCGGACTTTTAACTTACTCGTCCAGGATTGCTTATTTCCTGGTCTTAGTAGTAATGTACTATTTCAACCATCAGATTTTATGATGTATTAGGGCCTTAATCGCGTTGAATAAAAACATACCTCAACAGGTACGTGCTTGACGTTTCGACGCCTCTGTAGACTGTCGTGGTCACAAGCTAACTTTTTGTTCAACGTGATTTCTACCCCACTACAATGTTAATCCATCCATCCATCCATCAGCCTGTTCCTTCCACTGCTGGACATAGGCCTTTCCAGGATTTCGCCACTTTCGGCGGTCGTCCTGGAAGAAATGCCCATACTCACACACGCTGGGCAGGTTAATAATGTATGAAAATCGCGAAAGTTTAAAGTTCACTGGATGATGAGTTGAGAATATGGTCCTGTCCATTTACAATTTGTTTATATAATTATGTACTTGAAGTTTCGACGCCTCTATGTGGTGTGGTAATATTATGCTTCTTAAATTAATAAATACAAAGATGGTTTAAGTTGACTTCCGGATTTTTTTCTTCAGAAAAACGTCGTCAGCTCCTTGTGAGGAATGTGTCAGCGAGTATTGAAGTGGATTAAACATTGATATATTCGTCGAAATAAGGTAACCGCCATGTTTTCGCACCGTAGTTCTAGCGCGACACAGGTTAATATTGTGAACCGAATAAATGAAAGTCACAGAAACGTTACCGTGTTTTAATACTCATACTAAGTCGTATGTTAATAGAAAATCTCCGAAATACTGACACTTAAAGAGACTATTTTAATTTAATTATACATAATTAAATCCAAATGGTCTGCGACTATCCCCGTGGCACGCGATCCTAACACTTATTCACTACCGCCAATACATTCATAGGAACATTTTCGACTTACATACTAACCTTCAGAGCTCGCACGAAAAAAAAAAACTTTCTTGCTCAAGGAAGGACCATGAACATGTTGAACAAATCATTTTGATACTGTATTTAATTTCAAACGATCTCCAGATACATTACCATTTCGTATGAATGAAAATATAATCTTTTCAGGGAGAGCTTAACGAGCAGTTTTTGGAATGAAGTTCCTTATCGCCCGTTGCACTAAGACGCTATACCCTGATCATCTTGGATTGACCCATGAGCCTTCAAAAAATCAATTCTAGTTCACACTTGATACGTGAAATAACATGAATTTTATTGTGAACACAAGTATTCCACATGAAGATTGAAGTGTCTAGAATCGATATACATAAAGTTTTGTGAGAGGTATGTACTAGATCATCCTAAGCGGTTGAAAGCTCGTGAGTCAATCCAAGACGAATAGGGTATAGACCAGAGATAGGGAAATGGCGGCCCGCGGGTCAAGTCCGGCTTCCGACATGATTCAATCCGGCCCACGATCAAAACCCGTCACCTATATTAAATTGGCCCGCGAAAGACAATAATTAGACATGCTCAGAAAATTATTTGTATGTTCAGGGCTTCATATATCTGTTGGCAAGTATTCTGAACAATGCGCCTTCGCCTTCGTAAAAACAAATTAGCTACGTCTAGTAACTTCCATCTATCACACCGGCCTAGCACGTCGAAACAATAAATTCTTTAAATTTGATTATTTTGGTCACACATAATAAATGCACTTTGGCCGGCGTTATATTGCAATTATGTTATACGGCCCCCCGCTGAATCTATTTCCCCCTCCCTGGTATAGACAAATAAGAGCTAGACCGAAAAAAGTGCAAGACTTCCGTCACGACACTTTTACCCTAGCATGTGTGTTTGTGTGTGTACAAGCAAGTCTATGTATCGGTATATAACTGCAGTATAGAATTGCGGCGTGCGCGTCAGTAGCTAACGAAACTTCGTTCCAACCGGATGTCCCACGACACATCTCGTTCTTTTATTTACTTTCTCCATATATTTTTTTAAATTTATTTATTTTATACATAATGGGCCCTCCCTGAGCAAATCTATTCAAGTTCTTACATAGATATTACAACTTATCATCTTATTACCGAGTCTACTTTAAATCACATTATCACTTAATATAAGCAAATAGTTAATAAAAGCAAAATTACATAAGAAATGGCAAAGTGAGAAATCTTTTAGAAAATCGGAATAGCAGCACACAATGCAGACTCTTTACAAAACTTTATAACTATACAACAATCGACTTAAAATAATAAGATCTGTACTATACTGTCTAAAAATATTTCTAGTTTAAATCCGTAATTAATGTAAAAGATATAAGAAATTGCACTTATCAAGCGATATATTTTTCTTACAGACTAAAGTTATTAATATTTTACAATAATCTAATTTTTTGAGAAAGTAAATTCATTAAACATTATGAATCTCCAAAACTTCACACAAATGCAACATTCTACATTTTGTATTTGATATAAGTAGGACATTGATTGTCTACGATATAAAGGCCCTGCATAAAAGCAAGGCTTTCTCTTTGTGATTTACTTTAACTGGACTTCAGAAATCCTTTCGATTCGGAACTCAACTCCCAAAAACAATTTTATAAAAACAGAATTTCATAAAAAAATGATAGTTTATATTTGTCTATGGAGTGTTGTAAGGAATGGTGTGGTACTCACTGGAACAAACTTTGCACTCTTAACTTGGGAATATATTGAGGCTGCCCTTTGCTGAGTTGGTCAACCTGAAATTTACAAAAATATATAATTACTGACCTGTCGCCTGTCTCCGTCCGCGTTTATTAAATTTCTGCCTCGTTTTCGGCTTGGGCGTTATTTTCTCAACACCCTTTATAGCTTATACGTTGACCAGGGTCACTACGACGATAATGTTACGTAGTACCGGCGCACGAGACGACAATACTCGTACCGTACCTGTGAGATGCCAGAGTCATTTGCATATAAACGCGTATATAATTTCGTAAGAAATCGGGCACAAAGTGACGTGCGCCCGTCCGGATTGACATTCGTCCTTGCCGCGGAAGAGGTCATTCAACCGTTGGAAAGAGACAGATGTATGAGAAAGATAGGGACAGATATATAACTGGAGATTTCGATACGCGTTGAATACAGAAAGGTCGTAGCCCTTTCTAGAGGGTTTGCGTAGCAACTAGTGGTGCGTGACACAGATATAAAAGGCGGAGAAAATTGCGGGCAGTTCAGTTCTGTTTTAACTTCAAGCGAAAAAGTACAAGTGCGACTCTAGTGAGAAATACAGTGCGAATATAGTCCGACTAATGATTCTAGGAAGTGATTGCGAGTATATTCCGGTTAACGATTCTAGTGAGTGGTTACGAAATATAGTCCGGTTAAATTAGTCATTCCAGCGATTCCAGTCCAGTCACTAATTCCAGTTGTGATTTAGTTTCAGTGTAGTATAAAATTGTGTTTTAATAGTGTGTGTGATTTCAAATAAAGACAGTCAGTGGTTTAGATACGAATTGGTATAAAGTTATTTATCCCGAACCCCAGCTCGTGACAATAATAAAGAACCCGCATACGAATCGGTTGAGTGGTTCTCGAGTTAAAACGGAACATACACACATACAGATAAACAAAAATCCCCAAAATTTTAGTTTTGGCTACAATACAATACAAGTAACACATATTATTTACAATTTCGGAACGACTTTTTTACTACTTATTGGTATGGATATCATAAATTCTCGATTAATTTATTCGTGAAATAAATGAAAGTAAATAAGTATGTATTTACCTGCATATCATAGGTAATCTCTTCTTTCGGGTCCAGAGGATCCATTTTCATCGACTGCATAGTCTGAAACAAATAATTAATTTCGTCAATAAAATTAACCGTTTTCCAAACAATAGCATGTTCTGTCGTCCACTCTCCAGGTCTTACATACAGAATTTACCAATACTTTAATGAAACCTTTCACAAACGAACATTTATATGATAGTGTAAGTTTCTTAATAAATTAATAAATATTACCAGGCGCGATCATTTTGTGTGCATAAAAACGCCTTTCAGAGATAAAACCACTAATTCGTTCTAATACGCCTTAGAGTGTTAGTTTAAGACCCAACTAATTGGCTAACCCTTTCACTTCAACTGATGGTAGGCTTCGGACGTTGTGTCACAACATGACGATCCATGCTGCCAAGCGACTCGTCGTGTTCCGGCGTGACGTCATCGTAAGCCGTACCAGAAGAGTGGTTAGTCCAGTTTTTAGGTACTTTCTGGGTAAGCCCTCTTCCCCCTAAGGCCCTTCTCTCACGAGGCTATTTACAAGCGATGCCACTGCGACGCGATCCATTGGTATGCTGCTCTATCCGACCTGTTTTCTCACACGGCGCTACCCAAAATCGACTACATATGTAATATATATTCGTTCCTTCTTTCTTACGTCCTCGAGTAAGTACGATGTCAAATGACTCTAGCGTTGAAGGATAAAGAAGACATTCTTCTTTAAATTTATTACAGAAACAGAAAGAAAAGAAGGTTTTGGGTGCATCTGTACATTGAGAAAAATATAGACTTTAGAGCATTCGTCACTGCTAGACTTCATGAAAATGACAATTAAAAGTTTCTTACTTTTTATATAATGTCAAAACAGTGTTGTTTTATTTATATTTGATGCAGTTATTAACTCCCAATGTTTATTTTTTGCTCGGCCGCCATTTTCGTATGATACGCGTATAGGACTCGCGTAGCGTGCGACCAGCATGTCCAGTAGCGTGCGACTGGTGTCAAACGCGTTGGTGACGCGTCGCGTCGTATGCGGAACATTGCAACATTGTATGGAGACGACTTACGAGCGACTGGTAGCATACGAGTACGAAAGTCGCGTCGCTTTTAAATAGTCTCGTGAGAGAAAGGCCTAAGTGTCATCGACAATTACCATCAGGCGAGCAGATTGCGAATTAATAAAGGTTTAATTAAAGTAATTATTCGTAGTACTAACCTAATTCATTAGTCTGACCGTAACATGTACATAGTCGCCATACCTTGGGCGGGCGGCCTCTCTTGGGCGGCGCCTGAGTGACGCTGTCAGGTACAGTGAGCACGCGCAGCTGGTGCGCGCGCAGCAAGTGCTCGGTGTGCTCCGAGGGCGAGCTGAAGCGCGCTCCGCACGACGAGAACACGCACTTGTACGGGAGCTCTATCGGGAGGAGGGCCTCACATTTATAAAGTTATTTAACGTCACGTCTCCACCGTTATTAAATACGAAAATATTAGTTATGTACACGCATAATATAAATAAACATCGCGATACATAACATTATATTATGATACAATGTTGCACGTATAATATATGTTATGTATCGCGGTGTTTATTTGGTTTGCATGCCCTAAGAAGCGTATATTTCTGCCTGATGATCTATGGCGATAAGGCTTACCACCTATCACGTTGGGACGTTAAAATTGTCGGTGAAAAAAGTGACCGATTGTTGACTGTTTTAGAATGTTATTATCTAGCACGCGCCAAAGATAAAGCTTCTATCTATCCTGCTTGCGCTCTCACGCATACTACGTTTGTTAATGTGTGAGAGAGCAAATCTGATGGAAAGACTGTATCGACGACGGGTGTTAGACCCCTGGGTACCTAGCATAGTAGACCATTATTGAGCTGCTCGATATACACTGTCTGTCCCTCTTTAGGTAGATCAACAGAGTGAGACAGAGCACTGTATCAAGCGCTATCGAGCTCGATATGGTTTGCTACGCTAGACTAGTTAGACCTTCATGTTAGAGGTGCAGCTAGTCTATCGTAGCAAACCATATCGAGCTCGATAGCGCTTGATACAGTGCTCTGTCTCACTCTGTTGATGTACCTAAAGAGGGACAGACAGGGTTTATCTAGCTGTCAAAGCTCGATACGGTCTACCATGTTAGAGGTGCTGGTACTCTACCACTTTATCTACCCGTATAAACTATAGACAAACAAGATGGTGCGCGACCAGCCTGCGGGGTGACAGATGCTGGCGGGGACGAGGTACACTAGATGTTAGCGGGGGGCGGGTTGGGTAGCGGGAAAAGAAACCGCGTGGAACTGTCTGTCACTCCCCGACTAAGGTTGCCAGGTCCTAAAATACAAAAGCCGGACTCGGCATTTTGTTTGGCCGGACATTTTGCCCTTAAGCCGGACATGTTTTTTAATAGCCAAACATACCCATACCCTTTTTAAAGCCGAAAATATTTTTATTATAAAAAATACTCGATTATGTATTTTAAAGTATGAATATGATTATGAATCACTCTTTTGTTACAACTTATGTCAGGTCAGTTCAGACAATAATCAATAATTTGGTAAGTATGACATTAATGAAGTGCAAAATGTTCAGTCTTCTGTAGACTATAAGTAGATAAATTCGAACTGACGACTGTGTTACACTAACAAAAAGCTTAACAAATCCGGACAGACCGGACACGTAAATATTTGGCCGGACACGACCGTAAAAAGCGAAGCATGACACCTGGCAACCCTATCTCAGAGAGTTGCGACCACGCAGCCAAATGTATCTTATAAAAGAGCTGCTACCCCATGGCTATAAAGTATAAAGGTATTTAATAATATTCCTAAGGATATAAAGAAACTTCCACCTAATTCATTTAAATATCAATTATGTATCTGGCTTAATGAAAAGACATTTAACAAGATTAAAGAGTTCATGGAATAAAATATAACTTGTTAATTTTGATTACGTTAATTATTAATTTTATTATTTGTCAATTATTAATGTAAGTTACTAACATATTTACTTTATAAGATATTTTTTATGCAGCCAAATTCTTACTGAAGAATCGGTAAGTGCTCAGTAACAAGGTTCGATGACCCTTTTTGTGAAATTCGTAAATTATTCTTTTCGTGTTCCTCACGAACGCAAGCCCAGCCCCGAGTCAATTACTATCGGACGTCAAGATTTCATTTTGCGAAATTATGTGTAGACGATCCGTGTTACTCATCACTAGTGGTCAGGGTGATGGTGTGTGATTTTGGTACTTGCAATAAAAACAAATATAATGGACGTTCCCTTTCGCGGGATTGCAACGTTGTTCTAAGTGTAGGTACAAAGTATTCTCATTTCAAAAGTAAATATTCTTTCATAAAATCCTTAGTGAAATTCATGGTTCTGACATCGTTGTTGGTTATCATTTATGATTACTACTTTTATGTTGTATTGATGCATTACGAGAAATAAACACTTAAAGAGTTATTTTAATTCGGTGTAGATTGAGAAAGGTTGATTTAGATACGCTTAATCAACAGATTTTTAGGTGGTAGAGCTGATGCCGGGCTTGACTATGGAGGTAGGACCATCTTACTCGCAAATCCTCCCAAACTTATTCGGGGGCGAGTACGAGAACAGCTGTCAGGCAAAACCTGGCGGCCCACCATTGCCTGGGACCGATGGATGGCGGTATATCCATCCCCAATTGCCGGGCCTTATTAAAACAGACTAGTGACGGGCAGCGGCGTCGCTGGTGCAAGGGTTTCGCACCGCGCTCACCAACCCGCCTGCCCAGCGTTTGTGAGTATGGGCATTTCTTCCAGGAGGACCGCCAGGAGTGGCGAAATCCTGGAAAAGCCTATGTCCAGCAGTGGACGAAACAGGCTGATGGATGGATGGAATCAACAGAAATTGAAAGAAATTCACAGTAAAATTGAAGATAAAAAGAAATGGATAACTGTAGATGAAACGATTAATATAAAATAATTCTTAGGGCGGTGGGTTGTAAATTTAATTTTAACGCCATTAGACGGTATTTCGGTACAAAGATCTTATTTGACAACTTGTACAATACTCTTAACTGTTACTGGTAACTCAGTTGCTCAATTTGCAATAGATTCAATTAAAAATATATGGGGGAACTCATTTGAAAACAAGTTAGAAAATGTATTGATGTTGTGTACTGACAGCGTGGCATACATGTTGGCAGCTGACCGAAAATTTAAAAATACTTTTCCAGATATGTTAAATAAAATCAATCAGATTAAGAATCTTGGGGTATATCCTTATTGATATCAACATTTTCTTCCAATTTCAAAAATGACACTACCTAACCCTGATCTCTGCTGATCACTTACCAAGCCTCCAGTATAAGTTTGGCTGTATTTTATGATCTTGTAAAACGTCTCGACAATAAACGTTTCATTTAATTTAATTCTCCCCCCCCCCCAACGTTTCTCGCCGTACAGGATATAAGTAAGAGTGTATACAGACTGTCCTCGTCCTGCGTGAGGTCGATCCGGTCGTCTCGCTTGTCGGCGACGATGGTCATGTGGTCGGCGACGTGCGCCATCAGCTGCTTGTCGGTGCGGAAGCTCTGGTCGCAGATCTTGCACACGTGCGGCACCGGCGCCGGCTTCGAGTGCGAGTGCAGCTCGCGTCTGGAACAGTGCACTCGCTCGACTATCATACTCATTCATTGTATACGTTCTTGTCTCAAGTTTCGCAATCGCAAAAGTCTTAGATTTATCTTTTGAATCAAAGATTTAGTATGGAGCCTGCGAATATTTCTTGTAAAAATCGATATGTGGCATAAATACAAACAAGAAATACTCTTTAAAGCTGTACCTGACCCTAGAATATGAAAAAAGCCAGATTTTCGAGGGTTCTTTTGATGAAAGTAGGACCATCTTAATATTGGAAAAAATATATTTGATTTATTGATCTTTTATCTAGGGGATCTACTTATAAACAATATGTACTTAGATTTATACTTTTGTCAAAAAAAAAAATGTTTTCCACCCTCTTTTATTGGTTTTCAAACGTTTGTTTCAAGAACGCGTTTAAGAGATCAACTTGTTTTTTTTTTCATAAAATAGGTAAAAGAAATATAAAGGTTTTCTACATAAATCCAGTACTTTTTTCCCTACAAAATATTTCAGTATTAGCTAAAAGCCCTCCGATCTGCTGTTTCGCGCGTAATTATTAGTATTACGCGTCCAAGACAAATAGGTCAATTAGCTAACCAATTAGCTAAACTCTATCAAAAGCTAATAAAGTATTTGACATTGGCCTTTTTGTGTTGGACGGGTAATAACATTTTTTCCTAGGGTATGCTATACTCTTAACAAAAGCTCGTTAGTGTAACATTTCAAAAATATAAGCAAGCAAAGTTTTACTGGGAACGTTTTAGTAGGTGCGAAATTGCGCACTCTTTAGACTGTGCGTGGAGCTAGTAGAGGCGTGCCACGACCAAAAAATGTTTTCTTTCTGGAGAATTTTGATTGTTTATATCTTCGAAACGTGACACTTTTACAAGGTTTATAGAAGAATGTTTTTTGTTTGTATTGATTTCAGCAATCGATTTATATAAGAATTATCGGTGACCGCAATTTTGAATAAAAAATGGCGCAGAAACGCCGATAGAGGCCAAAATCTTCAACCCTCTTTATCACAATTAAAACCGAAATACGTGAATACATTTCAGCATTCTAGATTTCTGAGTTTGAGTAATCTAATTATTATTAATATTTATTATTAATCTAATTAATCTAAAATGCATTTAGCATTGTTTTGTGCAATAAAGTATTTAAAAAGAAAGAATTATGACCAAAACCCATGTCTGGATTTACTGGAAAAGTGCTTCAATAGTCTGGATTAAGAGTCAGACTAGACCATGAATTAATTTTATTATATCGCTCATTTTACAATTACTGAGATATTTTGGGACGCAAAAAGTGTAAAATCTCTTCCCTGACTTTCCAGGTGGCCCCTCGATTTCGACTTTCCCTGACCACCTTGAACTTCCCTGACTTTCCAGAATGTGGACAACCCGGCGCTAATATGTAAGAAGTTATATGCGCGCTGTCACATGCAAACCGATTCCCGTCCGACATGCGCGTTTACAAATTGGCGCTGTCCGAAATTTCATGTGCGTGTGTCATTGCACATAGGAGGCCGTCCATACATATAATGTCGTTTGAAATTAGGGGGAGGTCTGGCCTGCGGATGACGGTAATATCGTGAACATAGATGGCAATAATGGGGGGTCTTGCCAAAAGAAATAAACTATTGTTTAAACAACATCATTGATTTTGTAATACAGATAACGACAATTACATCAGTTTTGTGATTGTAGGAGGGGGTTGAAAATCAGCAAAAATCGAAGACGTGATATATGGACAGCCCCTAAGAACGGCGACGAGTTCCGAAATTTGTCTTATTACGGGCACCAAAAATAATTAACTTACTTTTTTGGACACATTTGCACAAGGGTGAGAAGCTAACCTGTGAGTGTAGAGATGGTTCCGCTGGTCGAACTGTTCGCCGCAGATGTTGCACGCGTAGCTCTCCTCCCCGCGCCCGCTCAGGTGACGCTTTCTGTGCTGGTTCAAGTTCGTTACCTGCACACAGTCACGTTACGTTACGTACATACATACTGTATTGCTTGCAATTGTGTCCATTTGGTGACATCATTTTGCCCGAAGATTTAGTTGATTGATTAATTTTCAAAGCAGAGAAAAAAATATTTAGAAGACCTCTTTTAAAACAGAGATTTCTATTTTATTGACAAACGGGAGCAAATGAAGCCTCAAGTTTTTTATTTAAATTAATCTACAAATACACTTCAATATGGCCGATTGGATTTATTAAATTAATTATAGTTGTCATTTTAAATAAAAAATACTGTTTTGCCGCATACGACCTAACGCCATAAGCTAGTTCATAAGCGCATATTTGTATGGAGTAAGTCCCCCTCACTGCACTCCCCTAAGGCGCCCATTTGAAATTAAAAGTTTATCAATGCCTCTCTGAAAACTCTCGGAAAAAATATGACGTCACGCATGCTGCGCTGCTAATCAAATTAGAACAGAAATACTTCAAATAGCAAATATAAGAGATTTATTGACGACCGAAAGACCCCCAATGGACAAAAGTAGTGATGACGTGTGAAAAATGGTCTTCGCTATGCTGGAGCTCCAGAAATTCTTCTCAAAATAAATAAATTAAAAAAAAAACATAGCTTTTCCAATATTTCGCCGCTCTTGGAAGTCCTCCGTCTTTCTCATCTAGCCGCCACCCGCAACGGAGGTCTAACAATATGCTTATTAGTTATTACTAATCAATTTAGTTACCTGTGCATAAGCTTTGTTACATCCGGGCTCCGGACAGACGAATGGTCTTTCTCCAGTGTGCAACCGGACATGGTTATTCAGGTTCGTTACCTACAATTATTAAAGAAAAAAATTGGTAATTAACCACTCATACAATTTTAATATAAGTGGACATTTCTCTATGCAGCCAAATTCATACCGAAGACTCGGTAAGCGCTCAGTATCAAGGTTCGATAACCCGTTTTGTGAAATTAAAAAAATTTATTTTTTTCATGTTCCCTACAAACGCAAGTCAATTAATTATTTTTATCTTGTGATGTTATCAAAAAGTGTTATTCATCCGTGATACTGATCGGATCGATAACACTTTTTGCTAATATCACAAAATAAAATGTTCACCTCCGATAGTAGGTAATTGACTCGGGGCTGGGTTTACATTTGTAGGGCCCACAAAAAAATACTAATTTCACGAAAACGAGCAAGGCTCTAGAAAATTAATTTGGCTAAATAAATGAATGTCACCTTGTATAAAATAAAACCATCGACATCCACGGATAAAACTCACTCTTCTCGCAATCCCAAGAGCAATAATAGAGCCGACTCTGGAGGCTTTAATTTTAGTGCTGTCAAATAAATTTGCTTCATTGCAAAATAGTCCTTAAATGTTAGAAACAAAAGCTAAATTACTTTGGAATAATCTAAGTTATGACAGCACTAAATTTTTAATAAGTACATATAATTATAAATCAAGATTATAATAAGTTACCTGAGTGAAAGCTTTATCACAAACTTGACATTTGTAAGGTCGCTCGTTCGTGTGGATGCGGAGATGCGCCCGCAAGTTGTTAGACTGGGAGAATGCTGGGAACAACAAGTTATCGAAATATTAAGTTCCATGAGTGTTACATGACACATTTTTTTGAAATATAATGATTACAAATTCACGGTTTGAAATGAATTGACAAAGAAACAATATCCGGATAACCCCCCCTTGAAGTCTTTCTCAAGATTGATTAGGCGCTGGAAATTTTAAAATTTCGCATAAAAATGTAAGCAGCCTCTTAATGACCAACGCTGCAGGCAAAAGCTTGTGCCTTCCATTAAGGTTGCGCCGAGCGTACGACGATTAGACACCTCGCTCTGTACTCTCGTGGTTTTACTGCTGCGCGGCCATACTAAAAATGTATGGCGGATTTGTGGTGCATGAATCATATTAGTAAATAGTTCACTCCCTGACAGACTGACTGCATGGCGTAACAAGGGTTAGCATTATATTTTGAACACATAATATAATTACACAGATTATAAAAAAGATGCGTCTGCATGGCGTAACTAGGATTAGATAAAGCATCTTTTTAAATCGATGATGCCCGTATTTCCGTGGGAGGGGGGGGGCTGGCCCCCTATGACTGTATGTATGGCCTAATAGCCTAAGAGCATCTTGAACGGACAGTATCTGCACATTTCGGTTGTTCAATATTTGGTGATGTGATTTAACTGAACAATCGGACGTTTTTTGGGACAATTTGATACGTAATCAGAGAAAGTGCCATAAGTGCGGGTGGATTAAAAGATTTTGGGTACAGTTTGTCCCACTGCCTGATATGTGTTGTGTATCTACTATAATCAACGAACTATAGTGATTCTTGGATTTGGACGGCACATTACGAATCTGTGTGTGTTACCCTAGCGAAACCATACCTCTGGACGAGGTTGCGATCTGGAACTTTCAAAATTGGTGTCAACGAGCTTCGGAACTAGATGAGCCACATTGTACCCACAAGTAATTTTCCCCTTGAACTTTTAGAAGCAGAGTACAGTTTTCCCCTTGGACTTTGGCAGCAGAGTACGATTTTCCCCTTGAACTTTTGCTAGAAGATTACGGTTTTCTCCTCAATATTTTGGTAGAAGAGTACGATTTTCCCCTCAAACTTTTGGTAGAAGGGTACGGTTTTCTCCTCAATATTTTGGTAGAAGAGAACGATTTTCCCCTCAAACTTTTGGTAGAAGAGTACGGTTTTCTGCTCAATATTTTGGTAGAAGAGAACGATTTTCTCCTCAAATTTTTGGTAGAAGGGTACGGTTTTCCCCTTAACATTATGTATACCTTTATTGCAGTAAGTGCAGACGAAGCGTCGCTCGGCGCGGTGGTTTCGCAGATGGTTCTGCAGCTGCGTGTTGCGCTGGAACGTCTTGTTGCAGATGCCGCAGTACAAGTCCTTCTGTGGTACTTCCACCTCTATCAGCATTTCGTCCTGGGGATACACTTTGCATTTAAAGCAATGCTTCATATTATGCCGAAATTATTTTAAAGTTACATAATTCAAAGTATTGACAAAATTATTTCTTTCTGATTGTATGAGATCCTTCTATACATTTTATTAGTAAATAAACCAGTCAAGAGTAATTTGAACTTGTGCAAAAGGGGTTTGTTTTACATTTTGGATGTTCGTTTTGGTAATTTAACATGTGATTTTTAATACTTATACAATTAAGTACCTATGCCAATGATATTAAAGCTGATTCTGAAGGCTTCAATTTTAGTTTTAGTGCTGTCAAAAGTTTTAGTGGTAAACAACAGAAGCTATATTATTGGAAAAAAATAAGTTTTGAAAGCAGTAAAACTAAAAGGATTGTAGCAGATGGAAATCTGTAGTCTCTGCCTACCCCTCTGGGAGACAGGCGTGAGTATATGCAAGTATGTATGTAAAACTAAAACTAAAGCCTTCAGAATCGACTTTATTATGTAATACCTTAATTAAGCCATTAAACTACATTGAATTGTCACCTTTCAGAATGGCTTTTCTAAACTGTTCAACATTATCGTAATCAGATATAATATACATATATTAAAAGTAAAAAAATAGTGAGGAAAGGGTACCAACCAAACTCGGTATGTACATGATTTGGACACATGAAAGTAGAATTTTATTTTATTTAACAAACTTTTACTGAGTCAGTCTGTCTCATAGTTCTGTTACTGCAAAACTGAGATTGATTGCCTTTATCCAAATTATATAGGTGGTTCCAAACAGCACAAAAGATATTTTCAATTATCTAGTATTCTATTTACAGAAAAACAATAACAAAACATAGTTCATTAATTACTGTTTATTTACTTACTATAGAAGTACATAATACTACTTAGTATATTTAGGTACAAGGCATAAGAATTTGCTATTGTGTGCAATTTCATTATGTGAATTGTTACAAACAGCCTCTAAATAATTGAATGAAATAAATTGTTTAGCATTTGTTTTTCTGTGGACTGAATAGGATCCACTATGATGTGATGACTCACAACACTTCAACATAAAGTTTAGTCCAACTATAAACACAAATGCAACACAAGGCAAGTAGTTCACAACTCCACTGGGCATTTGTAACTATGTATTTGATTCTAATATATAAACAGCTTTAGCATGATTGTGGGACCAATGGCATGGTAGGTAAAATCTCAGTATGCATTCATTAAAAACAGAGTATAGTAAAACTTTATAGTTACTAGCGATAAAAGGATAAACTTCTAGAAAACCTCGAATAGAACAAAATAACCAGCACCTATATTGAAAACTACAAAACCATAATATGGTTATATTATAAAAATACTGAATGTATATTTTGTAGAAGTGTCAAAATTATAGAATAATGAAAGCATACTATAGAATAGAAAGAGAATTATTTTTAACTGGTCAAGTTTACAAAAAATGCAGTTTTATATTACTTCTTCATTTATTATTATTATTATTTGAATATTGTAGTTTTTGTTTGTTAAAAAATATAACCAAATTGAAACAGATGAAATTGAGAATTGATTTATTCAATCTAGGGCTCATGGGATTGTAACAGTCAGTGGTAATTAAATTATAATGGTAATATCACACCTCTTGGATGTCTAAAGTTTCCTGTTCACTGTGATCTTGCCCCAGGGACACTTCGGGAATTAGTGGTTGGCATTTAAAGCAGGCAAACACTCCTGGTTTGCCAGTCTCGAAGAGTTGCTGGAAATGTAACAATAAGTATAAATATTACAGGCTGATTGTAAAGTTTTGAAAAGTGGAATTCCATTGTATATATTTTCAAGGTTGTAGAAACGAAATCGATCCTTACGAGGTGGTGTTACAGACTAACAGTGATGGATCATGGATCCTTTTTTGGGCTGATAGTACTTATGCAGTCAATGCTACTCAATAAAATCAATGCTTTCAGTCTCCCCATTTGCAACACAGATGCTGTGCAATAAGTTAAAAAAAACTCGACCTTATTTTGCCTTCTACCTAGCGGCAGACACAAAAAAAAACGCAGAAAAAGACCGCGGAGAACAAACAAAAAAAAAACGCGCGGCAGGTTTCGGACTCGAGTTTTTTTTGTGAACAAATATGGAAACAAAGCACCATCCTATTTGAGACAACACACAAATATACAAAACCCTTGAAAGTTAGCTCAGTTCGACAAGTATTATGAATAAAGAATCTCTTTGCAAAGCGTTATTTCTGTAACAACCAAGAAAAGAAAACAAAAAACTCAATGCCATTTCATTCGTAATGTAGCAAAATGAGGAATGTGTTACTTACAACGACTGGTTTTTCGCAAATCCCACAAGTGTTCATCGTGAGAAAGCACTAAAACACCAATTCCTTGAGGAAAATTCATAAAAATCGTAAATATTGATATTTCTACCACGACAGCTAATTTGACAGAAAATTACTGCAAGGGGGGGGAAGAGAGCGCGGTGGGCGGGGCAGCGGGCGTTGCCAACTTAACACAAATAAATTAGGCTATGCGCGCATGACAAAAATTGAGTCGGTTCAATTTAATTAATTCCTTTTAACCCCTTTACGAGTTTCCTCGTAAGGAGAGGATCCTTAGCATTACATCAGAAATTTGTCGTTTATAACAGGTTTGCATCGCTGCAGCGCTGAGTTGTGCAATGGTTGCAACGATGGATTTGTGTTAAACGGCCATACGTCAAAATGACAGATAGCCTATATGCTGCAGAGATCAGCGGAAATTATTTGTGCTGCTCGATGCTTGCATCGATGCTTGTCAAAGTTATGTGAAATGATCGTTTATATCTCTTTGCAGCGGCTGCACAGTTCATCGCTGCAGCGATGCGAGGTTGTTAAACGCGACAATTGACACCACATGATTTTTTAATGCATACATACAGAAGTGCGTTCATAAAGAACCCTAGGGTAAGTACGAACACCGGGGTTGCAACACTGAGTTTTTGAACGGGTTTGGCCGAGTTGCTACACTCCAAACGTCATTTCACATATCTCCAATAGATTTTGTATTAATTTTTATCTGTCATTTTGACATCTCTATACGAACCTTGCGAACCCTGCTCATAGTTGGTGTTGAAAAATTCGACACGGTGTAGCGACACTGCTATTTTTGAACGGTTGGTGTCGCGAACCGTGTTGATTTATGAACGGGTTAGTGTTGGAACCCGGGGTACGAACCCAAGCCGGTGTGAGTTTTTGAACGACTAGGTATTTGTATGATCCATATTCGGCGCATCGAACATCCAACCATACAAGAATCTTGATGTAGCCCAAAACGGAACATACCCAGTGCATACCCAAAAAATACTCTGTGAACTATTTTGACAGATAGATTTTGGCTCGTGTTTTTTATTATTTTTACAGAAAACGTTTCCTAGACATATATACCTACCTATCTACCTAATTATTTATTTTTATTTATAAATTGTCCCAATAGTATCGATATCTTTGCTGCGGTATTGTCTACAGACATGTGATCTACCTAGCGATAAAAACCTTCGTATTTCATTTATATCTCCGCACTTCTGAAAAGATGGCTGAAAAGTTGGTGGTCGCTGGTGGCGCCCAGCCAATTGTGAAAATCGGGCACTACACACTAGGAGCAACTCTTGGAGTAGGCACTTTCGGCAAAGTGAAGATCGGGGAGCATCAGCTGACCAAGCACAAAGTGGCTGTAAAAATCTTAAACAGACAGAAAATTAAGTCCCTAGATGTAGTTGGCAAGATCAGACGCGAGATACAGAACCTCAAGCTGTTCCGGCATCCTCATATTATCAAATTATATCAGGTATATTTGGTTTTTATTGGGGTTCGGGTCTTAACCTTGAATTATCTTGTTGATAACTGCTGTAAACACATTTGCATTTATTGCAGATTCTACTTGTCCATATAAAGAATTAAAGTATAGGAAGGACTCCTATACAATTAATAATAAATCCTTTTAATGTTCCAAATTTTCAAGTGTTAGGTACATTTTTATAAATTGCATTTGTTAGTATTGTTAGTAATTTTCTTAGTTTAGTTATTAGTAGTGTTAGTTTCTGCAGATTTGGACCCCTCTCTGGGTGTAGACCTCCTCCAAATCAAATCAAAATTTTTATTTTTGCAAAATAGATACATAGAGTATACTTTCTACAAGTGAAAGTTAATTATAACAATATAATATATCTTTAGAATATAAAAAAATATATAATAATCTCCTCCAGCTTGTTCCATGCCTCCCTGGGCTTTAATTTACAAGTTACTGTAACAAGTTAAGGGTTCTCGATTTTTTTATGGACAGATATACTTTAGAAGGTATTCTGTCAAGGTCACAAGTTGCAGAAAAGCATAGTCTTTGAGTTTTTTTTTTTTAATACATGTTTTACGACCTCGAAACGCGATTTTGACATACTTAATGTTTCTTTCGTTTCACAAAAAAAAACATGTTTATAAGTTTTTGTCATTCAAATTCACAGTTGCGAGCGTATATAATGTATGTTATGTATGGTTAGGTTTGAACATTATGAAACAACTCAGAGCGAAGTGGAGCGGAGCGAGGGGTCCCCGATTTGGATACTAAATAGGTGTGTAATGGATAGGTCGAAATATATTTTTAAAAACTAGGTTAGGTTAGGTTTGAACATTATGAAACAACTCTGAGCCTAGCCTAGCGGAGCAGAGCGAGGCGTCTCCGAGTTAGATAGGTGTAGGTTAAATATATAGGCCGAAATATATTTTAAAAAAATTGGTTAGGCTTAAACATTATGACACAGCTCAGAGCCGTTTTATAATATACCTATGTAAATGTTGGAAAACAAGTCCAAATATAGTTTTTCATTAATAATTACGCTTTTGCTAAACCAGGGGAACTCGTTCTTTATTTACACCCAGTATATTTAGGGGGTTGAGGGGAGGAGTATCCCCCAAAAGGGGGAGTGTTGGAAATCAATAGTCTTTTTAGGGTTCTGGAGTCCGACAAGGAACCCTTACAGTTTCGTCATGTCCGTCTGTCCGCCGCTTAGTGCAGAGACTATTAGTACTAGAAAGCTGTAATTTGGCATGGATATAAATATTACTCACACTGACAAAATGGTAAAATAAAATATTTACATTTAAATTTACCCTCATTACCTCTCTGATCTCTGTACGGTAAACTGGCTATGAATTTTTTTTTCTCGTCTATCCCATAGTGTGGGGTATCATTGGTTGGCGAAATATTAAGCTTTAAAGTGAAAATTTTAGTTAGTGTGGAGCGTCCCCCCCCTGCCGGCTAAAGGGTTGTTTATAGAAATGTGATAAAAATTTAGAGAAGTAGTATATAATAATGAATTTAAAAGGAAAACTATCACAGTTCAGTAGGCTTTACAGGTTTACGAGTACAGGACGCGCCAAACTTTTGGTCCCCTAGAATGTATGGGACCAGAAGTTTGGCGCGGTCTGTATTAGTAGACCAACTTATATATACCGGGCAACTATGGAACCCTACATTACGCGTGGCCCGACACGCACTTGGCCGGTGTTTACTAAATGAAATGGGTTATTAAATTGGTATTGTACTGAGGCCAAAACTACTATTTTTAGGATTTTTGTCTGTCTGTCTTTCCGTTTTAACTCGAGAACCACTGAACAGATTTCGATGCATTTTTTTATTATCATCGTAGTGACCCTGGTCATAGGCTATAAGGGGTGTTCATAAAACAACGCCCAAGCCGGAAACGGGGCAAAGATGAAATAAACGCTTTTATAACTCGAGAACTACTTAACGGATTTGGATGCGGTTTTTTTAATTTTATTGTAGTTACCCTGGTCAACACATCGACTCTAAGAGAGATGTTCGTAAAATAACGCCCAAGTCGGAAAGATAAAAAAAATAGGTTTTATAACTCTAGAACCAATCAACGGATTTGAATGCGGTTTTCTTTATTATCATTGTAGTTACCTTGGCCAAGACAAAGACTACAAGGGCTGTTCATAAAATATTGCCCAAGCCGAAAACGGGGCAAAGAATAAACGCTTTTATAACTCGAGAACCACTTGACGTATTTGGATGCGGTTTTCTTTATTATCATTGTAGTGGTCAACACATAAGCTATAGAGGTTGTTCGTACAGTAACGCCTAAGCCGAAAACTGGGTCAAGATTCACTGAACGCGGGCAAAGGCGAGTAAGTAATATGAGTTTAACTTGAAAAACGCACGTCCGCACCTATCCAGTGTGGAGTTCAACCAATGGTACACTTAAGGCTGCAGTCTCCCTAAAATCAGTGTTCTTGCAGAATTTTCAGAAAAGAAATATTTAAAAAGCAATAAATATAATACATTTTATATTTATATTGAGTATGGATTTTTTTTATTAACTTTGATGCTTTCAATAGCTTTGTTAGCCTTCAAACATACCTCTACGCGTTAAGGGTCTCGTTTATGAACACGCCACGTAAAAATTATAACCAAAATCCAAAATGTATTCAGATTTGATTTATTCTCGAATCCCCTACAACAATCAAATCTGGTTAATTTTGTGCTCAATGCTTTAGTTTTCTTATTTGAAGTATTTTAAGTAGCTATCATTTTATGAATTCGACCACAGTTAAAATATTTTTTTCTACTAGAAAATCATCGTTTAGCGTAGTCAAACTTAAACCAATTAGAAAAGAACTATTATATTGGCAAATGATAAAAAATGGCATTTCTAAAATAATTTTTAGTACATTTATCAAACTGAAACTTATCGAGAGTTTAAAACGAAATACGCGTAGAGTTTCGTTTTCGCTGGGACAGCGCAGCGTTCAGACGTGTGTCCTGTTGCTGGACGCACCCTTCCTGTGTCGAAGATTCTAATGAGGAAACGAGGCGTATCTTGAATATTGCTCTACTCTACTTGAATATTGCTCGTGTCATAAATTAAATTAAAAGACTATGGATAAGAAAAGAAACAAATACCCCTGTGTCAGGAAAAATAAATCTAATTTAAAAGTCGAAATAATGAAAAGAAATAGTTGAATATATTCATACATTAATAATTGTACCTATTAAATTCCTACTGGTGTCTAAACGAGCTGACGAAGCAAGGGAGGTCTACCCTCGGAAAAAAATTTGACTTTTCAGTAGTATCCATGGGATTTTTTTTGACATTTTCTTCAATTTCTGTTCCCGTTGAGATATTTGTATGGGCAAAAATTCCCCAAGATAGTGGGTCGAGTCCCAAGTTTTTGGACCCGAAAATTTTCGGAAACCATTCGGACCCCAGGGTTCAAAAAACAAAAAGATTTTTTTTTAATGTTTAAAAAAAATGTTTTGGCCATATCTCCGCGACGGTTGGTCTTGGTCCCCGGGGTTCCAAAAAAAGTATTTCATCTTTTAAAAAAAAAAATATCCGAGAAGCAAAAAAAAATTTATTTTGGCCATATCTCCACAACGGTTGGTCTTGGAGCCCCCAAACTTAGACCCCAGGGGTCCAAAAAAAAATTCCTTCTTTTCCAAGTGTCAAATCTTTTTCGGTCCATATCTCCTAAACGGTTGAAGCTAGACCCCTCTTCCTGGGTTTTTTTAAAAGGGCTCGAAGAGATAAACCAGAATATGCAAAAAAAATTGGGTCGTTTTTGGTCGCATGGGAAGAACTAAATAGACTATATGGAGAAACTAGTTAAGATAAAATCTATGTCTACGATTCTTCAGTTATAAGAAAGAACCAGAACATTGTATGGCGACTCATATTTCTGTGTTAAAGAATATCTGGCACGAATTGAACGGCCAGATCTCGGGAACGGTTGGAGCTAGAGCTACCAGGTTTTCACATTAGTAAATGGCTTGGCAAGAGCTACTTGACACCAAATTTCTTTTTGACATGTTGTCATTTTTTTTTAAATTGCTATATCTTCGGAACGGCTGGAAGTACCGCTTCCGAGTTTGAACTCGAATGACGGGTATCACGGGCACTTTCCAACCGATGACAAATTTTGATAGTTGACAGGTGGCAAAATATGTCAATCACGTTTATTCAACCGATTGCCTTGAAACTCGGTTTCTGCACGATCTTCAGGTTGTGCATCACAGAAACATTCCGACCGACGACAGGTTTTGACATTTGACACATGTTAAATTAACATCGTTCAATCACATTTTTCCAACCGATTGCCTTGAATCCCAGTTTCTACACGTTTTTAAGGTCGCTTTTTGTGTTCCAATAAGCGAGGCCGAAGGCTGAGCCGGTTCCACTCGTTCACGGTACTAACTCTAGATGCGCGCTCTATATGTATGTGCGCCTTCTGAGACTGTATTTACGCCGCATCGTGATGCTGTGAGTGCGGCGCCTGTAAGTTTGGCGCAGTTCTTGAACGCGCTTCATCCTGAAACTGTAGATGCTATGTAAGTGCCCCGTCAGAGACTGTATTTGCATCGCATCGTGATACTGAGAGTGCGGTGCCTGTAAGTTTGGCGCATTTCTTGAGCGCGCTTCATCCTTAAACTGTAGATGCACGCTCTGTATGTGCGCCGTCTGAGACTGTATTTGCACCGCATCGTGATACTGTGAGCCTGTAAGTTTGGCGCATTTTATTTTGCTTTGTAAATTCCATTCATTCCATTAATAAACAAACTTTGTAATTTACTGTCATTTGAAAAACTAAAAAACATTACAATTGAAATTTTAAGCAATGGTTTACTCATTTGTAGAGCCACTTTCCCGCGCGATCTCTAACATCTCAATGCAGCGTCCCCCTTCCCAAGCCTTAGGTAGGTAATACCCAAGTGTCGCAAAGCGAGACTGGGGCCTTAAATAGATTGTATCTAGGCAAGTAAATAATCAAGCAGCTATAGTATAGATATTTCATTCCATGAAGTCCTTAATGTTACATGCGCATGCACTTTTTCTAGTGTACATAATCTCGGGAGCTCTACATAACATGCTTTTCTGTACACAAGTTACCATAGCCAAGCAGATTTCGTGAGATAGAATATCAGTAGCTATTTTGTTGTTTACCTTCATGACCCTTGCCCAAAACCCTGTATTTCCTTAGCTATTAGTTTGAATACGGTGCAGCTTTCTTCCTATTGCAATGTACTTATCACACTATCAGGGTCAGTCTGGCCTCAGGGTAAACAGGGACTTTCCCCGGTGGGCCGGTTCCTCCCCGAGCGGAACGGTATTTGCAGGGTTTGAAATTATCGAGATAAATATTCCCTCTGATAATTATCGCGATAATTTTTTAACTGGTATTACATATTAACATTAAGTTAGAAGCAAGTAGTTTAGTAAATGAACTATACACATTTTGCAATCAAGGTAATCTTTTATTAATTTTTTGTTCACAATTTCGTAAATATAAACTTGCAAACCAAAATACGAGAAGTTAATCAACTATCATTGATAATTATCAAGATAATTATCACTTTGAACCTTGGGTATTAGTTTATAGTTTCTACTCTTGGGCCAAAAATAAATTCCGGTAGTTTTTTGGGTCTCAGATGGCTGTCTGAGATGTTTTAGATATAAACCATTTTGCTTTGTCAAGAAGTAAAATGTATGAAAAGCAAATAGAAACTTCAAATTCAAATAATTGATTCTGTATAATAGGTAATAAAGTACACTTTCTACGTTTCAAAATAAATCTTTAAAAAAACAATAGAATATGTAAAAAACAAATAAAGATAAGGAAAAAATATATTTAAATTGGAATTTCTGAAATAGTACAAAATTAACATGGATATTATTTCTTTTATTAAGATTCAAAAACACAATATTAATTTTATAGTAACACTTTTTCATTTCCAGGTGATCTCAACACCAACAGACATATTCATGATCATGGAATATGTCTCTGGGGGCGAACTCTTCGACTACATCGTGAAGAGAGGAAAGCTGCAAGAGCATGAGGCTCGTCGGTTCTTCCAACAAATTATCTCAGGTAATACATATATCTAATAACGATATTCACTAGCTTTCTTTCGGCTATGAATCTTATTCACTAAAGGGCATGTAGTAGTAAACTAAAGACTGTTCATTTTATGTTTGTTGTGGCAATATTGTAGAATTGAACATCTAATGATCAATAAATCAATCAATCATTTATTAATTTGTAAACATAGGTAACAATCATTACATTGATGGTGTTAGTGCTTAATACTAGAACGCTATGTTTGGCCCGTGGGGGGGGGGGTACAAATTATTGAAATAACATTACCATTTAAAAAAAAACCAGAAACAATATTTAGATCATGCGGAAAGTCAAATATTAATTAATAGGCTTAAATACTAATAAATTATGTAGTTAATTACATCAAGATCATAAACGATATATTATATATAAAAAACATGTCATATTTAACACAGTTAAAATATAAAAAACAAAGTCAAAAATGGTATAGTACGTTTTTTCTAGTAGATATGAGAAAAGTTTCTGTTTAAACAACCCCAAATTCAAATCTTTGATATTGATCTGCTCAAATATCATGAAATCTGTAAAAACTAAATGGGTTGCCTCGCTTCCCTCGGCTCTCGAATCACAAGCAACCTAACACGCTCCTCTGGCTTCGCTCGTCGTCGCAACTATTTTTTTACTTTTGTTGGAAGTCTATCGTAAATTTCTTATTTCATACTTTACAATATTGTAAGCCAGATCGTGAAATGATTAAATTCTACGATATGTACACCACATGTATACAGGTGTAATCGTTAAGTGTGACCAGGCGATTATTCCGTTACTATTACAGATATCAAAAAATTTTAAACTGATATCGAAAGTACGTTACCTAATCAGTAAAATGACATCAATAATTTTTTGAAAATCAAACGAAAATAATTCAATATTTTGACATTGAACACTCCCATACATTTAGTATAAGATTAGTAGAAAGGTTTTAGTTTCCTTATTTTAAAAGGTTAGTACTGATATTAAATGAAACTGTTTATTAACCAAACAAAGTAATAAAACTATCTTGAATAATATTTATTTCTTAGTAAGTGCAAAATGTTGTATTCAAAGCAGACGTTCGAAGTGACGTCGTTGTTAATCTCATACTAAATTAAATGTATGGAGTGTTTCAAGTCAAAATTTTGAGTACTTCTCGTTTGATTTTCAAAAAGTTATTGATGTCATTTTACTGATATTTAGACATGTTATAATAATAATTACAATAACTTAAAACATAAAAAACAAAAACTTATTCTAAACTAAAATTACCTCACAATATAGATTACACACTTAAAAATAACTACAAAAATAGGTAACGTAGATTCGGTATCAGTTAAAAAAAATGATATCTGTAATAGTTACGGAATAATTGAAAAAATTATCAAAATTTTATTTGATAGTCTAACATTAGATTGATCCATTGTAAATTGCACTATTTTTAATGATGAAGCTCTCTTAACATTTTCAATATTCATATTTACACTATTATCTGTAATTAAAGATGGTCTATGCAATTTTTCTGGCCCTAAGGGTTCAACAAATGACTATTGTAGGTGTGGACTACTGCCATCGCCACATGATCGTGCACAGAGACCTGAAGCCGGAGAACTTGCTGCTGGACCACAATATGCATGTCAAGATCGCGGACTTCGGTCTATCCAACATGATGATGGATGGGGAGTTCTTGAGGACTTCCTGTGGCTCGCCCAACTACGCCGCCCCCGAGGTAACAGAATCTACAGTACATTGTGTTACAAAGGAGGTAAGTGATCAATTACACCTGAGGTATTTAGGCGCACGAGTAAACAAACCGAGCGTGGGTGCTTATAGCTCAACGGTGTAATTGAGCACTTACACCCGAGTTCAACACTCTACTTTTCATCATTTAGTGCGAGGACATGAAAATTTTAATAAAAACCTAAATAAAAAGTGATCAGGCAGAAAAATATTTTTCGTTGCCATTTAGCTGCACGAGTGCCTTGCCAGTTAGTAAACGTAAAGAAGTCATGTTCGATTTCTAAATTTACTTTCATCCCTAGAGCTGCAAATCGAACTTACATCCCGCATTTCGAGCAACATACAACCTACTTACTTTCAAAGCATTAGTGATGAAAAATATTGAACCAGTTCACCAAAGATATCAGTAGAAAAGAAAACGTTATGTGTACAGGTGAGACCGGTGTCATACAAGCTGCGTTCTTATATGTTTTGTATTTTGTATGTTTAATTAAGGACGTTCTTACATTATTATGTTTTCTGTAATAAACCGTATTCCTCCGCAGGTAATTTCCGGAAAATTGTACGCCGGTCCGGAGGTAGACGTGTGGTCTTGCGGCGTCATCCTTTACGCCCTCCTCTGTGGAACCCTACCCTTCGACGACGAGCACGTGCCCACTCTCTTCCGGAAAATCAAGTCCGGAATCTTCCCCATTCCGGAATACCTAAACAAGAGCGTCGTGAGTCTGCTCTGCATGATGCTGCAAGTAGACCCGATGAAGAGAGCCAGTATCGAGGATGTGAAAAAGCACGAGTGGTTCCAGAAGGACCTGCCAGGCTACCTGTTTCCTTCGCCTGTCGAACAGGTATTAGTATGTCATCAAATTTGCATGTTTTATTTTTGTAGTTTTAAGGTTCTTGTTTCTTTTGCTTCTCAAATGCTTAAATAGATTTGAGAGTTACTAAAAGATTTCGACTGTATCTCAAACTGACACTAAACCTATTGGGGAGTCCGCTTATCAATATTAGTAATATATACGCTGACTTTTCAACCGTTTCCGACCCGAAAGGTAGGTAATCTATTCAAGGCACAGACGTATAATATAGTAGCAGACCTAACATTAATAATAAACGCATAGAGTCGACGCGTGGCAATTTTATCTCAGTGAACTACGGGCTCTTTTAAATATAAATATTGCTTGTTTCCAAACAAAATATAAACTAGAGATTAGTTTAGGAATTAACAAATATGTTCCAAGCATAAGCCAGCCAAAACAACCAATTTTTATACGTTTCTTCGTATCCTGAAGCTTAAATGTAGCTTATTTTTTGTATGGAAACTTGCCACGCTATTTAATCCTAATATTTGGTCTGCTACTTAGTAATAATTATATGTTTATGATACAAGGAGTACTATCGATACAAATGGTTAAATTGAGAAAACATTATCTTTTTGTTTAATATAAATTGAATCATTTGATCGAAAAGATTATTGACATAACACGGTGGCGCAGCGGAACAACCCGCATATCGACCGGGAAAAACCCGCGTGGTTCCTTGCTGCAACACTGTGACGAAGAGCGCTTTCACATTGACGGATAACGATACAGCATAATAACTACCCGATATTGGCGGACTGTTAATCTTTTACTATAACACGTCCGAAATATCTCGGCTCTTCGAAAGAATGCAGCTCACTCACCCGTCCCCGTGTCACTCTTCACCCCAGTCTCGGTACTAAAGGGGCGACACCGGGGTGAAGTGCAACGCGGGGGCGGGTAAAGCGCATTCTTTCGAAGAGCCGAGATATTTCCGACGTGTCATACATAATTCTTTCACATTATCGTTGTCGTCACCGATATTGCGCCGACTGCGGCCGGTACCGATGTCGGCGATAACACGATGCGAAGTGAAGGAGTACCTGGCAGGCAGGGTGACGCACTTTGTGCACTATTTCATTGCAACGAGACATCAGTCTAAAGATATCGCTGTAGTTACAGCTGCCGATATGTCGGTATCGTTATCTACCAATGCAGGCACGTATCCAGACTTTTGTTTTTGGGGGGGGGGGGGGGACATTCAACAGCAATGTGAATTGTGAAAGAAACCTCATAATCAATCACTGTACTATTACTTATTAAGTATCAAAAGTACCGTACCTTTTTTTATTAAAACGTACTCTTATGTACTTGACAGTGGTAATGAATAAACATTCCCGGTCCCGTGTATGTCACGCCAAATTTCTGGGGGGATAGATCCCACCTAACCCCCCCTGGATACGTGCTTGTACCAATGTGAAAGCGTCGAAGGAGCGAGGAGTTTACGCGGTTCATAGTTCAGTAGGTAACCACTAATCTTCCGCGCAGAGTGCATGTTGTTTTTGCCTTGCGTATCGAAAATAAAATGGCTCGAAATGACGAATAAGTACTCAAATGAGTACATAGGTAACACTAAAAGTTTCCGGAACTGGCCACTTACATAAACAATATTTAAAAATTTATTGCAACATTTGAAAATAGAACTCTTTGGCTGTAGAATGCAGTTTGTTTCATCTGACTGTCTTTTGTTTTTACCTTGTGGCGCCATTTAAAAAATTGTGTGTCTGCATCAACATGGATTTAACTCGGGAAAATTTTCGTAGTATGATTTTCTACGATTTTAAGTGTAATTTGACAGCTCAACAGAGCATCGCTCGGCTTGAAACAGCTTTTGGCAATGAAGCACCATGCAAGACGACTGTTTATAGCTGGTTTGCAGAATTCAAGCGTGGTCGTATCAATCTCAGTGACGAATCTCGCGATGGTCGGCCGTCCACCGCTGTGACCAACAAAAACATCGATGCTGTGCGCCGTATGATTGAAACAGACAGGCATGTGACCTACCATGAAATTCGCGCATCCTTAGAAATAGGCATGAGTCAAATACAATCAATCCTACACAAACATTTGGGTGTGAGAAAGCTGTGCTCGCGGTGGATCCCACACAACTTGACCGAGGCTCAAAAAACGGACCGCGTCACTTGGTGCAGTGCCATGCTTACCAGATTCAACGAAGGTGCGTCAAATTTGGTGTGGGACATAGTAACAGGTGACGAAACATGAATTTATTGCTACAATCCCAAAACAAAGCAGCAATCGAGCGTATGGGTCTTTCAAGATGAGCCGAAACCAACCAAAGTGGCGCGCGTGAAAAGTGCATCTAAGCGGATGATTGCTTCTTTTTTTAATAAAACTGGACACGTGGCTACTGTTGCTTTAGAGAATCGTCGTACACGACCATTTGTTTGCCGGAAGTTATTGACGAACTCCGTAAAAATAACAGTAAACGCCGTATCATCCTGCACCACGACAATGCTAGTTCTCACACGGCCAGACAGACAAACGACTTTTTGAAGACGAAAAATGTAGAACTCATGAGTCATCCTGCATACAGTCCCGACCTGGCACCTTGTGACTTTTTTCTGTTCCCAAAAATTAAGAACCAATTACGCGGTCAACGATTTTCATCACCAGAAGAGGCTGTCGAGGAGTATGAAAAACACGTTTCAGAGGTCACCACAGGGGAGTGGCACAAACGTTTTCAAAACTGGTTTGATCGAATGAAAAAGTGCATAGACGCCAAGGGAGATTATTTTGAAAAACAATAAATTAATTTTGTACCTTTAATAGTATTTTTTCATATTCATTCCGGAAACTTATAGTGCGTCCCACGTATTATCATGTTTTATGTCGTGGGAATTCAAGTTGTAAAATTGTACTTATGTTGATTTCGATTTTTTTCAATACACCAAAATGATACCTAATGAACGTAAGTGCGTCTATGCTTAGACCATACACGGGACCTGGCAAAGCGCTACTCTTAGTAATGAAATTATTCTGCCGTTTTCCACGGGAGGGGAGGTAAACACGCACAGCACACGCCCACTCCTGCGAAAAATTGATATGTCACACTAAATCAAAAGCTGCAACTTAGACCAAAAACGCGCACACAAGCAAACTTACATGAACAAATTGTTCATGTACTTCGGCAGAGGGGAATGCGTGCGCTTGCCTAGTCCCGTTTTATATGGTCTAAGCGTCTATGAGATATCTATCACTTTTCTTAATTTTTGTTTAATTAGTGAAGTGAAGTGTTTCTGATGACGGTCCCAATATGAAGCATGAAGGGAAAATTGGAGTTCATCGTTGCATGATAGCAGTACCTACTAAACAGAAGCAAACTTGGAGATCAAGGTATAAACATGGTTTCTTTCTTACCCTTTTGGGCCTTGGTAAGGGCTGGGTAGGTACGGAATCCTAAAACTCGATAAAAACACCTAAACACTAGATGGGGGGATTGCGGGACGGGCAATGGAAGATTTTGGCCACTTTTCGCGTTAGAGACGGTCGCTGAATGTAGTTCAGCTTACGTTTGTTCGTACTTGCTAACTAGCTGCGGTACTGTGATAGTACAAATATTTGTATTTCAACTACACGAATCGATAGAACTTCTTGTGTAAATGACCGACCCTTCGGCTCGGTAACGGTTGAAAATTCAGCGTGTCCAATATACAATTTTTTTATTATAGCCCTCTTACTGTATTTGGGTTATTTTATTACAAAATCAAAAACGGTACTTGAAAAATACCGTGTCGTTTTAAGCTTAGTATTTAGTACTTATCAAAAAATATCTAGACCAATTCCCACAGTATTTATTCAACAATATCTATAACAATTCCCATAGCATTTATCCAATAATATCTACAACAATTCCCAGAGTATTTATCCAACAATATCTATAACAATTTCCACAGTATTTATCCAACAATGGTGTCAATTCGGTGTAACACGACATAACTTATTTGACAGGACTAACCTTATTTTAAGCGTCCTGTCCTTGACTTTTCGATACAGACAGAAAAAGACAGTATGCTTAAATTAAGTTTAGTCCTGTCAAATAAGTTAAGTGGTGTTGCACTGAATTGACACCGATATCTACAACACGTCGTTACCCCACAGGACAGTAGCGTGATCGACACAGAAGCCATCACGGAGGTCTGCGAGAAGTTCGGAGTGAAGGAGCACGAGGTCCACAACGCGTTGTTGAGCGGCGACCCGCACGACCAACTAGCCATTGCGTACCATCTGATCATAGACAACAAGAGGATCGCTGACGAGGCGGCCAAGGCGGAGATCAAGGACTTCTATGTCGCTAGTGAGTACTCTACAATAGATCTTAGCGTCCTAGACTATTGTTGTGGAGGATACCATTTAAATATTTTAAAGAATCTTATTAATTGTATCTATTATGATATGACCGGGTGAAAAAATAAGCTCGCGAATTGCAATTGTTTAAAGCAAATTAACAACTTTTTTGCTTATTGTATGATCTGTGTTCCGTTCATTTTCTTAGTTTGTAGTATTTTGGAAACATATTTATCTAATGTTAATGAAATCTGTCAAATACACAGCGTAGCCGCCGCATGAGTATCCCTTTATGTCGGTGTATCAAATCGTGCAAACGAATGGGGTGGCTATTCTCGCAAAAAAATTCACACGCTTTGGTTTTCATACGCCATAATTGTCGCATCATAAATGCAGTGTGATGATAACTCCTTAAAATAAATGTATATAAACTTTTATAGCTCTTTTTTCTTGTTTTTTATTATATTAAATTAAATTTCGTTGATATACCCTCCGGTGTTCCTCAGGGCTCACATTTGGGTCCACTATTTTACTGTGCTTATATCTATGATATTTATAATGTGTTTCATGACGCCAATTACTTGCTGTATGGGGCCGTTCAAGTATTACGTAAGCAGATTTATTACAATTATTTACCCCCCCATCCCCCTTGTCAGCAAAAGTAAGCAAAGCTCTTACCCCCTCCCCCCATGCTTACGTAAACATTTTTCAATTATAAATATATATTTTTTATATTATAATGTTATAATTATAATTTTAAAAATAAGAAAATAGATTTAGGATAGAGATTAGATTTTACTGATACAGTATTCAACATAGAGTAAGGGGCAAAAATATACCGATGACGTAATCATCATCTAGACTCCCCTACCCCCCATGTCATCGAAAATAAGCAAAACAAAGACCCCCCTCCCCCCCATAGTGCTTACGTAATACTTGAACGGCCCCTATGCGGATGATAAGAAAATATACTTAGATATTAATAATGAAACTGATTTCGAATTACTACAAGCTGATCTGGACCGACTCAGTACTTACTACAGTAAGAATCGAATAAAAGTTAACGCAGCTAAATGTGTCCAAATAAGTTTTTACAGAATGCTTAATCCTGTCCTACATTCTTACAATATTAGCGGTAAGGGTAGATGTGGTCAAAGATCTTGGTGTGAGTCTTGACTCAAAATTAGCATTTGAGCACCATATTAACGCAACTGTGAGCAGGGCTTATAAAAACTTGGGTTTCGTAATGCGAGTATGTGGTGAATTCAGAGACCTTTCTTGTCTTAAGCGTGTGAATTTAGCGTATGACCTGCTCCGCGAGGCGCGTGTGCGCCGGACCGCGACCACTGCAGAGTGCGGCCTCCCTGACCCCCCGCAACGTTTCTATGTTAATGAGCGTCTGACCAAAGATAACAGACAGCTATTTAGGCGAGCTAAGGAGGCGAGTAGATGTCA
Source organism: Ypsolopha scabrella (assembly GCA_910592155.1). Classification (NCBI taxonomy): domain Eukaryota; kingdom Metazoa; phylum Arthropoda; class Insecta; order Lepidoptera; family Ypsolophidae; genus Ypsolopha; species Ypsolopha scabrella. The sequence goes on along the minus strand of OU342980.1, from coordinate 8,212,979 downwards.
GGGATGGAGGTTCGTCTGGACAGTTGAAGGGCGCATTCTTACTCGACAAGAGCCAGGCAAAATTAGTCACCGTATAAGGTCCGACGCTGACATAAGCAGAATTTTTGGACTTGAATCAGTTAGTACTGAGCGTAACTAGACGTATGTTTTACCTGATTATGATTCTCATTCACTGTTGTTTCCTTTTATTACATGATTACTCTTGTTCGTCAAATAGTTGTTGTTTAGCCGTATATTTATCTGTACACAAAGCTGTTGATAATAAAGTTAGTAGGGTGATTAAGAAAGTAGTATATTATGTAGGTTTATTTTTGATCTTTATTACTCATGAAACACTCTCTTGTCCTGACAATTCGTGCATGACGTTTTGCTTTTTAAATTTAAATTGTTCTTGCATGCTTAAATTTATAAAAATCACCTTGTTATTGTTAAACACATTTTGTTTTTGTACTCTGCATGTATTAGTTATGATGAACGTAATCAAATACCGAAATATTTTGCAAATTAATAACCAAAACTTCAAAGGCTTAGTCATGATTATTATTATTATGTATTTTTATGCAGAATACTTTTGCAATAGCAACGTAGTACACATATGTATGGAGTGCATATATATAATATTTGCTGTATGGCTCGGATGTATAAGTTTACAGCAACGACGTTCAGTTAATGTGATCAAATACATTGTAGTGCTCAAATTATTGTTTTACGTATTTTATGGACATTTAGGTTACAGTTATATGTTTTGTAGTGATAATACGGTTATTTTAGCGAAATCATGTGTCGTAGTATTAGCAATAATTGGATATATTTACAACTGTGTACATGCGCTCAGATTGCAGTCTATCTTATACAATTTTACATGTAAGCTGTCTTTGTACTGCGATCATTGCCTAATTAAATCATTCAAAATATTTATTTATATTTCGCTCATCGTGATTACACTGACATTTTGTTTCAATCGTAATGGCGAAGTCTAAACATTTAAAAGTCGGTTTGTTTAATGCACAATCACTAGGTACTAAGCACGATGAGTTTTTGGCCGCAGTACATCGACACTCTCCCGACATCTTAGCGATAAACGAGACATGGCTACATGAAGGTCATAATGCTAAGGCTCCAACCGCCCCTGGCTATCGACTCCGTCACGTACCGCGCCCGCGGTCGGTGGCTGAGAGCGGGGGAGGAGTCGGCTACTACATTAGACATGGTATTACCGCTAGAACTCGAACTCATCCTCCTGCCTACCCGATTGATCAAATGTGGATTACTCTCAATATTAACGGCTGTAGTATTGCAATAGGTACAGCGTATAGACCGAATTGGATAAAAGTAAAAGAGTTTTTTGATGCTTTGACTGATTCAGTTGCCCATTTTTCCCAATATGATCATCTAATTTTGCTAGGTGACTTCAATATTAATCTCTTGGAATCTAACGACAGTAAAACAAAACAATTTTATGAGTTTTTAAAATATACTAATCTTAATAACTATGTGACAGAGCCCACTCATTTCACGGATACAAGTGAAACCCTTATTGATCTTGTCTGTACTGACGCTGGTGTTCAAAGCGTAACTGTCGACTACATCCCCGATCTTAATAAGCACGCAATGGTCTATGTCAACTTTAAGATCAAGAAGGATAAACCTAAGCCAAAGATATTTACATTTAGGCCTCTTAAGAGTGTAAATCGTTATGATTTTGATCGTGATCTAGCTTTAATTGATTGGTGCAATTTTGATATAATTGAATCAATAGATTTAATGTGTGAAACTTTCAATGAGCTTTTGCTTGAACTTTTCGATCGTCATGCACCTGAGAAAAGAAAATCCGTAGGGAGCCAAGAACAGGTGCCATGGTTGACAAGTAACATACGTTTTATGATGAGGTTACGAAATGAGGCCCATAATGCTTACCGCAAGGATAAATCGGATCTAAAAAGGGAACAATACAAGAATTTGAAGCATTTAGTAAATACATCTTTGTTTAGTGAGAAGAGAGCTTATTTTGAACATCATATTAACAGCAACATCAATAGTCCCAAGACCCTATGGAAGAATCTTAAAAATACTGTTGCCATTAATTTTAAAGATAAAAATGATCTTCCAGGCAATTTTAATGACCCCGATGTTATTAACACACATTTTCTTAATGTTCCAGGAGAAAATTTAGTTACTATTTCTGATTTAACGTATTTTGAACTTCACAGATTCGGTCCCTCTTCTTTTAAATTAGCCACAGTAAATGAAACAGTAGTTGCAAGAATTATACTTAACATTAGGTCTAATGCCAAAGGTACAGATCGTATTAATATGGACATGATACTCATGACCCTGCCCACAACCCTTGGTGCAATAACTAGTATAATAAACAAATCTATTGCTACGAACACCTTTCCCAAGTTATGGAAGACTGCACTTGTAAAGCCTATTCCCAAAACGAACAATCCAAGTAATGTAAAGGACCTGCGTGCAATTAGTATCCTACCGTATTTATCAAAAATACTAGAAAAGGCCGTTTACATTCAAATGGTAGATTACTTGGAACGCAATGGTATACTGCCAGAGTTACAATCGGGTTTCCGAAAAGGCCGTAGCACAAACACGGCACTTTTGGACGTTATTGATAACATTCTTGCAGCTCGTGATGTTGGTCAGGGGACTATCCTTGCATTACTGGACTTTTCCAGAGCATTTGACTGCATCAATGTAAATCTTATGCTCTCAAAGCTCACATTTTATGGTTTTGACATTGAGACTGTTCAATGGTTTAACAGTTATCTTGGTGACCGTCAACAGCAAGTGGTGTTGTCAAGAGAGGATGGTAGCAGTTTAAGGTCTCAAATGAGTACTGTAGATCGTGGTGTACCACAAGGTTCTATACTTGGGCCTCTGCTTTTTATTTTGTATAGTAGAGATATAATAGAAAACATTCAAAATTGCAAGTACCACTTATACGCAGACGACCTGCAGTTGTACATCTCCTGTAATCCCACAGAAGCTAATCTTGCTGCGATGAAGCTTAATGACGATCTTAACCGTATCTCTTTATGGTGTTCAAGGAATTCTTTAGTTCTTAATCCATCCAAGTCCAAGTATATGGTTCTAGGATCTAAACACCAGATCGCGAGAATAACTTCTGCTAATCCTCCGGTTTGTACTATGAACCAACCGATGGAGTGTGTACGTGAGGCTAGGAATCTGGGGATTTTAATTGATGGTGAGCTACGCTTTGAAAGTCATGTGGCAGAGTTAACACGTAACTGCTTTTATCGACTAAAAGTCTTATACCGCATTCGTGACTTTCTTAGTGAAGAACTACGCATTAAGCTCTGTGAGTCTCTTGTTCTCTCTAAACTAAATTATTGTATAGCTGTTTACGGCCCTTGCCTCTACGCGAAGACCATGCGACTCATTCAGCGCGTGCAAAATGCGTGTGCTCGCTATTGCTTCCGTATCCCCTGGCGATCACACGTCACACCTTATATCAATGCCGCGAATATTTTAAGGGTAGAGGGTCGTCGTGAGCTGCATCTCGCTGCTTTACTGTTTGGTGTAGTAAAAACTGGTTCTCCCAAATATTTACATGACAAATTTACGTGGTCATCTACTGTTAGCAGATACAGCACCAGGATGAATCGTATATTGTTTCCAAAGCACAAAACCACTGCATTTAGGGGTAGTTTTAGGTACATGGCGTCAAAATGTTGGAATAACATTCCACCACCGCTACGTGACCTTAAGTGTAAGTATACTTTTAAAATTAAACTAAAAAAGTATCTCCTTGACTTACAAATGTCTTCGCCTGCCTAAAACTAGACGCTTCATCGCCATTTTAATAATTTTTGACCAACGAGTTTCTGACATTTATTTAGAGCTTACCTATTAATTGAATTTATTTATTTACAAATATTAGCACCTACATTATGTACTCGTATATGTATATCATATTTATTCTGCCATTCGTAATTATTATTTTCAAAATGTGCAAGAATACTCGCGCTGTTTTGTTTGTTCGTGCGTTACCTACGCGGGCTCGGACTGAAAATCAGCGCTGTCGGTCTTACTCTGTAAGACTACAGCATATGCTGAGTTCTAGCCTTTTTGTCTGCTTCGACACATGATTTCATTTAGCTTTAGTCACATTGTTTTATTCTTTTATGTTATTTCCTTGTGTTTGACTTTATAATTTGTTTTTATAATTTATTGTGTTGTGGTAGATAAATAAATGGATATTCTATTCTATTCTATTCTATTCTATGTTAGAAGTTTACTGGAATTCGGATCTTCTGTGTGGTCACCACATTACATAATTTATAATTATAAACAGCGTATCGAAAAAATGCAGGAGATTTTCTTAAAGCATCTTAATTTTAAAGCCAGATTACCAAAAATGAAATATGAAGACTCTTGGCTACACCGTCGTATTTCATCGCTTGAGGATCGCCGGCTTTTGCTCGACATGTCTTTGTTATATGACATTGTTACTGGTCGTATTAACAGCATGAGCATGGTGTCTAACTTCTCCCTTAACGCCACCTCTTATCACACTCGGCACTCCGCAAGACTCTTTTATCATGTTCCAGTTGTTCGCACAAACTATGCCCAATTATCCCCTCTAATTCGTCTACCTAACGAATACAATAAGTGTTTCTTTAATATCGATCCATATGGAAACTCTAGGACATCATTTAGAAATAAAATAATCAATGAAATACTTTGCCCTGATGAATAACCGTAATTATTATGATTTCGCTGAACAACTTATTGAACGCTTTTTCTTTCTCTTAAATACCCTCGCTCACACGCACTCTCTCATACATACTCATCCCTTACATTAATACAAACAACACAAACACCTTGTCGAACAAATTGACAATTTAAACTAAAATAGAGTTGCCTAGTAAACATTTAATATTAATTTAGATTCTATTTCTGAGGAATCAATTAAGTTAAGATTTTTCGTTTTTGTTATTAAACAGTTGGGGAAATTTGTTATTGGCCTTAGTCATAGTCTTGAAATAATGTTTAGTTTTACTTTTAATGCTGTTAATTTCCTAAATAACTAAATTATAGTATACACAAAAAATTAATTATATCAACTGACGAGTGGGGCCCGAAATATATCTAAGATAACTCCTTAAAAGACACGTAAAGCATGTTGAATACGGACAAAAGGTTTGTATTTTAAAAGTTTGATACGTTTGTTCATAAAGAGCTTGTAAAAATCACCCGCCTCAGGCCTTAGCAAATTGTTGAATGTGTCAGAATCGGACCCCGATTTTCGCAAAACTTTCAAACGCTTTGCTTTTCATACGCCTCTGTTTATCGCGTCATAAATGCTGTGTGATGATAATTCTATTAACTATAACTCCTTAAAAGACACGTAAAGCATGTTATGAATACGTACAATAGGTTTATATTTTAAAAGTATGATACGTTTCTTCATAAAGAGCTTGTAAAAATCACCCGCTGTCGGCCTTCGCAAATTGTCGCATGTGCGAGAATCGCCGTCCTAGTTTTGAACTTTCCATCAACTATCCAGCGAATAAGTGAGGTAATGAATGTAACTCTTCCCCTAACCACAGAAGATAATATGAATTAGTACGTAAACTTCAAGGAAACGCCCTGAATCGATACACACACACATAAACAGACGCGCGCTTTTACACGCCATCTCGGCCATTGTCGCGGAACGTTAGCGTCGGATGGCAGTCGCGATCGCTGCACTGTGTTATAAATAAGTATAAGGTTGCTTTTAGATTTCGCCCGATGCCGGCCCTAACGCGCTGATCGGGCGTAGGTAATATCGAGAATACGGGGGAGTTTCACTACTGTTTATTTATCCACTGTGCCCTAACTGTCTAACTCCTCCCCCGCAGGTAACTCTCCCCCCGCGGCGCCGATCCCAGAAGCGCACAAGCCGCACCCGGAGCGCATCGCGCCGCTGCGTGAGCAGCCGCCCCCGCAAGCCGACCGCGCGCCGCAGCGGGGCACGCCGGTCAAGAGGTCAGATTATTACCTATATAAGGTCCTACAATAATAAGTGAAAATAAATATAGGGTAGATCATGTATCGTTAACTGATCAAATTCCAGAAGAAGAAATAATTTTTTGCTCAAATAATGTTTTCACTTCCCAGTACAAAGTGGTTCAATCAGCTGTCTAAATTTCTATGGAAAGGAAAAAAAAGGACGCGAAATAAAAATGTTTTTTTCGTTGGAATTTGCTCTATAATCTGTTAATTTTTTTTCACTTTGAAATGTAGGACCTTATAATATAAAGATCCGTTTATTTAAGTGCCACAATACACACGAAACTATTCAATTTTAATTCTCAAAGCTCAGTTGGTAGATCAATCTACCGGTAAGCGAGAGGTCCCAAATTTGAATCCTGGTTCGGAGCTCCTCAAGTACAGATTTACTTTTCTGATTTTCTACCGCAATATAATTTAATTTTAATTTTGTTCACATAATTTTGTTGACATCGTGTCAATAAAAAGGACCGTAACGCTGTTATTCTGTTATTCTACTAGGGCCTGCAGTTGATAAAAGAACACAGAAATAGTGCACGGTATCCGAATAAAATAATGTAATATTGTATAAATAAAAAAATAGTAGTGGTTATAGCGTGTGTCCGCGGCCTGGCACGGTCCGTCCGGCATCATGACGGCTCACCCTGGTTCCATTCTGAAAAATGTGGGACTTAGGGTCCAAGCTTAGTATATCGACATGATTTTTTTTAACATGACAGGCCTTTTGATTCTGAGCAACATTTACAGATACATTTTTTTAAATATTATCGCTCTAACACGCTAAAAAAAATATTGTATTTTTTTTTGTATGGAGCAAAATGATTTTTTTGCGATTTTTTCCATAATTGCAGCTGGGTTAAAATGAAACCTGAAAATAATTATAGAGAGCATTATCCTCGATAATTAATCCCCAGGTACCATTTCAATATCTTTGCGACTTTTGGGGCTAGAGGCACTTCAAGGTTATTAGTTTAAATATTGGTCTTTAGTCGAAAACTCAACCATATTCGAAATGAAACGTAGCTTTTATTGTACAACGCATGGTTCTTCATAGTCTATCCTCAGATACCGATTGCAAATCGACACTAATTCACTCCTAATTACGATACATAAAGGCGCGCCATACAAATTCTAATATTTCAGAGCAAAATGGACAGATGGTGAACGCACATTATAATATTTCAGAGCGAAATGGCACCTGGGCATCAGATCCCAGAGCAAGCCGAACGACATCATGCTGGAAGTGTTCCGCGCGATGAAGGCGCTCGACTACGAGTGGAAGGTGATCAACCCCTACCATGTCAGGTGAGTCCACCTTCCGTCTAGACACGGAGGCTTGCGTACTGTCGGACAAAATTACGTTGACCCACTTTTACCCCTGATAATAAGAGCACATCTGAGACCACGTGCAGCGAAGTGTTGCGTAAGGCAGGCAGACCTTGTGTCCGCTGGACCGACGACTTGGATGAGGAGGATGGAAGCAAGCACGAATCCAGGGGGGGGGGATAGGTGGGATTTATCCCCCCCGAAATTTGACGTTACATACACGGGACCGGGAATGTTTATTCATAACCACGTTAAAGTATGTTTTAATAACAAAGGTGCGGTACTTTTGATACGTAATAATATTATAGTACAGTGATTACAGAGGTTTCTTTCACAATTCACATTGTTGGTTCAGTGAATGTCCCTCCCGAAACAAAAGTCTGGATACGTGCCTGGATGGAAGACCGCCAAAAGTGGCGAAATATTGGAAAGGCGTGTTCCAGCAGTGGACAAACAGGCTGATGGATGAATGACACGAGGCGCGGCATGATTAAAAAAAATGTGTTTATCAATCATATGTCAAAACAGGCCTTACAATTAAAACATACCAAAACGCAATAGTCCTTGTTCGTCTTGATTGAACTGCACTTGTACTTGTCCCCTGTAGTGTATTTCCATCATAGTGCTACCGGTACAAACCGAAATTCAGTAAATAGCTGCAAATGGTGTTAAAGCAATGAAAATCGGAACGATAAATCTTCAGCCCGTATGAATCAATTTGACCCGTAGCAGGAAAAAATAAAAACAAGTAGGGGTGTTATTATGACGTCATCTTTTTTTCATCAGATGCCAACGTGATTGGTCTAAAAACAATTAAGTATGAATTTTTAAAATGGATCGACATCGAAGATGTGCAGAATTTTCCCTGTGGACTACTCAACCAAATTTAATTAACCAATTTCCAGGGTACGCACTCTCAACAAAATGACGGAGAAGTACGTGAAAATGTCGCTCCAGCTGTACCAAGTCGACTATAAGTCGTACCTCCTCGACTTCAAGTCGCTCTCGGGTGAGAAGGAGGACCCGGAGGACGAGGCCGCCTCCCCCCTCGCCCCGCCCCCGCCGCTCGCGCCCCCCGCCCTCGGACCCCCGCAGCCCCAAGGCCATCACACTATGGAATTCTTTGAAATGTGCGCCGCTTTGATCATTCAGTTGGCCAGGTAGTGTGATGATAGGTAAGTATAGGTTCATAGATATTTTAGTCATATGTAAAGTTTGTTGGATACCTTTGTGAATACATAATCGTGGAAATGGGGTTTAGTTATACTTTTGCTTGACGTTAATCTTTAATATAGATCAGAAATGTTAGTTACGGAAGGGTTTTCTTATAATGGTAAAAGATTTTGCTTCTTTTATGAATATCAGTAATAAATATATTGTATAAATCAATAAAATAAAATAAAAATACCTACCTTATCTTTAAATAATAAATTGGATGAACAATACTGCCGTCATACGGAAGAAAGCGGCTAAGTGAAATTTCTGTGAAAATGACTCTGGCATGGTTATATAGGGTGAAATTAAATCAACTGACCAAATTCATATTGGAGACTCGGTTAGTGATCAAGAACTACGTTCAGTAATCCTTTTGGTCAATTTCGAAAAATATTTTTTTTTGCCCCATTTCTGGTTGGACAAGTTAAAGTACAATTCCTAGTGCAGGCAACACGGGGCAAAATTTTTTTTTTTTTAGAAATTCCTAGTGACTGACCGAGTCTCCAGTATGAATTTTGTCGGTTGATTTAATTTAACCTAGTATTGAAAAAAAAACTATAGACTTATCTTACAATGATTCCCCTAGAACTTGTACACTATTCCCATACCTAAAAGTCCTAGGGGAATCATTGTTAGACAGGTCTATAGTTTTTTTTATGAATATAACCGTGCCAGATATAACCGCCGACGTGCGGGCGGGTTTGGAGAGGGCGTCGTCCGTGAAACCTCCAGCTGTTTGAGGTCAACGCTCTCTCTGACCTCGCCCGTATGTTGGTGCGTTAGGGTCCACGCGTTTTTGTTTGGAACTCAATTGTTTCCTAAACTGGGGCTGTCCGCGGGTATGACTCTTGGGAGGAGTGGTTCGGTGGGGTCGGTGGAGTGTGTGGTTTCATTTGATGGTAGCAGTCTGTTTACATCCGGTATATTATTGTATACATTAAATATACGTTTAATGTAGTTTATGTACGTGTATTAACTTATTAAGTATATATACCTACCCAAATCCTAATGTAATATATTGTATTTTCCTGTTTTAAATTTAACCATTTTACTTATTTAATATATTCTAACGTGCGATAAGTGTATTTATGTACCTACATTGCAAAAATAAAGTATTCATTTCATTTCCAGAAAGTCATTTTCACAAAAATGTCACTTAGCCGTTTTCTTCCGTATGACGGCAGAATAGTGCTCTAAATATGTGTGCCTTTTCCGTGCAATTAGAATCAATTATTGCGATGAACATAATGACAATCAATTTTGCATGTAATTAAATAAAATATCATTGAGTGTGCATTAAGTGTGTGCATATAGGAAATGAGTTGCTTAAGGGTTTCCTAGGAGTGCCATAATATAGGGTGTTGATATATTAACATACATGATGCTCATTCCAAAAGACAGTATACAATAAACAAAGTAAAGAAATAAATATGCTATTTTTTATTTGTCCTAAAATTCTCTTGAAAAATGGTCAACTCGGGGGCCCAACCCGCTGCCACGCCCCTCCGCCAGTGCTAAGTCAATTTCAAAATATCGAGAGCAAATATAATAAAAACAAAGATTTTTATATTTTCTTCGTCATCAGTATCGTATTATATAAACCTACTCTGTGATAGAAGTTGCTGACCAAATCAACAACCTGTATAGCGGCCGTTATATGTTTTTATGATCTTTCTACTCTATCTTTTGCAATGACAGAAAAAGATAATTATACAAAACAGAATCTATTTTATTTACACCACTGCTCTCTTAGGAAACCCGAGCCTTAAAGTTTTCACTCGTTTTTTTTATTAACTAGAACGCCAAAGTAAATTACTCAATGTTCTAGAGGACTTTACTGAGTAATAAAAACATTATTTGTACAATACGAGAAATAATGCAATAAAATACTGCTTAATTATTAAATATATACGAAATGTTTTAACTTTACGCATAAGATACAGTGGAGAGTAGAAGATTTTGTTTAAGGTGACTTGATTGATTTTTTATTATGTTTTTTGATTAATTCTGTCAAATCCATTGCTAATTTCTTTGTGCGCCCATACTTGTTTAGTGGTAATCGTGTATTTCGGTGCAAAATGCAGACCTTAACATTGTTTTCCTTACTTTTGAGTAAAAAGTATGCAATAAATGCGTTTTATAGCAATTCGCGCAAGTTGCTTGTTATTAATTAGGTTTTCACAAAAAAATATGTCATTTTATACATTACATTTTGATTGCATTGCATTACAACCATAAACACGCTTTGAAGTTTGTTAATGTAATACTAGAGATGACATAATTTTCTTGTGAATGTGAAAACACTAAGCAAACAAATACACATAAAATGCGTTTTTCGCCTACGTTTTATTCAGAAGTAAGAAAATAATAATAAGATGTTAATTTTGCACCGAGACCCTTTGTTACCCTTCAGCCCAAGAGGCTTTGAGAATCAACCAGCTCCCTGAATCTGTATCGTAAAATCAGTTGCCAAACCGAGTGCCTATCGTCGAAAACATACATATCCGCTATTCTAAGGATACGTTCGCACTTGAAATGACGCCACAACTCGTAAATAGTTCAATACCCATTGAAGGTTATTTTGGAAGTTAATTTTTGATCTGTTTTTGGTGAAAAGCAACCATAGATGGCAACCGACACTGAGTTTGGTACGAAAAACCAAAATTTAATTTTCTAAATACCACTATTTTGTTTCTTTTTACTTGCCAAGTCTCTATAATGGTACCAATGTGATTATTCAAATCAGTCACCTTAAATAAATTATTTATATTTATAACTTATTCAGTATTATATTAGTTGTGAATGAGATACCGCACAGAATACCTGTCGCGTTTCGATGCAAACTAACATAGCTAAAACCCGCACCGTGTTTATATTATATTGTATCACTAGAGATTTTACAAATTAAAATGGCACCTAAAGGCACGCGTCTACATGCCGGCATCGGACGCTGCGCAGTAATCGCATCAGACAGATTTTTTGAGCGTAATGCCGGGGGGTGCGTCCACTGTAACCGCAGCAACCGGATTGCCGACGCGATCGCCATTTGCAAACGAATATTTTTGAAACCAGACCTTCGCTTACCAACGAGTACTAGACAGTAAAATGGTTTTCAATGATTGGTTATATAAGTTTTATTTACAAATAAAAAAAACGAAAAATGTCGGTTGTACTGACACTACACACTAGCCATCGCCTGAGAAACACTCCCAAAGAAAAACACGCTAATGAAAAACATACAATATAAGCGGGAGGGGAGGAAAGGCGGACGGAGCGGGCGTGCGAGTGCGTCTACTGATCGGCAATCCGAATGACGTCATCCGCACTAAACGGAAAAGTTGCCTCATCGAAAATCCTCGCCGGCATTGCCCGCAGTCCGATGCGTCCGCTCCGTGCGCTGCGGATAAGTGGACGCGCTTGTATGGCAAACCATACAAAGAATACTAAAATCCGTTTGATGCGGTCACTGCGGATCGTCCGATGCCGGCATGTGGAAAAAGAAAGAGGTAATAAAGGTATTATTTGAATGTATTTTGTTTATAGCTCACCTGCCTCCCCTCAACCAAAAGAAATTATGAAAAATCAGTAAGCTAGTGTGGTAAGCTAATGAACATTTGAAGAGGTCAATGTGCTCACATCAGTGATGTTTGCGATGTTAGTTTGAATCGCTTCCAATGCGTGTAATATAAATTATATTGTATAGATAGTACATTACATTAATAACTTGTGATACCCATATTATTTTGTTATTTATTGCCAAAGAAAATGCATCCTGCAAGAATTTATGCATAGGTATATTTTGAGGATTTATTTTACCTATAAATACAGTCATGTAGATAATTCCGAAATCGGCCGTCGTTTTTAGATAATAATGGTGTTCGCTATTAAATTGTAAAAACTAATTATACATTTTAAGCATCATGTGTGTTTATTTCAACTAATTTTTATTTCTTTACAATAATTTTTAATTTCGAAAATAAATTCTTAGCATTGGATTCTACTGTTTTTCTTTTTTAAAGGGAATAAAACAAACATAAAACAATAATTCAATATTCTTGTATGTATTTATATCACCGAAGAATTTAGATACAACTGCATGAATTAATTAGTTCTAATCTCCATTTCAATAACAAAACCTATGCTGACTGTCCGCCTCCATTCTACACCACTTCGTGAAAATTAAATGAAATGTTTCTATTACAAGGATAATAAACTATAAATCACACTTCTATAGTATACAACAAAGGGGAATTCATAAGAGCAGACATCACGCGCAAACCTCCACACAAACGCAAAAACAAAATTGCGAGGTGCCCATGAAATATAAGTCAATAGACATTATTTAGATCACAGATATAGATCTAAATAGATGACGCAAGTGCATCAGAATCTATGCAAACCAAGCGTGTCACATTTTACAATGAAAACGGTTGACATCCGTTTGAATCTTATAAGGAATTGTAAGACATAAGAGTCAAAGTTGTAGGGTGGAGTCAATATCTGTGAAGAAAGAGCATTGCTCTCCCTTTTGGAGCGCGATTGGGCGAAGTACATACATTTGCGGCATCTATTTAGATATATATATGTGATCTAGATCTATGTCCGATTAGAACTAAAAATCGGGAAATTTTATATTAACAACAAACTACTAAAAAACGTAAATTTTACGGTTTTTTACAAAAAGTGTAACCGAATGTGTTTTAGATTTAAAAAAACTAATGTTATCTGGGCATCGAAAATGTTCTAGATTTATATTAACCAAAAATATGTTTGAAAACGTCCGCAATCTTGCCAAAATCACATTTCTCCTGACAAGTTTTAAATTTTGCGCCCGCGATGGAATCAGCACGAATGTATTGCCTTCGCAAGTTTCGTGAAGCGTGCACGTAATAGCGAAATGAAACAGAATTACATTTGGCCGCCCTCACAATTGAGTTGGTCGTGTCATGATGTCTGCTCTTATTAAAGTGGATAAATTATCATTTCACTAAAACGTCATGAGCTGTAATTGCAATAATATATCATTTAACTAACAGCCGGCAAAACTGATTAGATAGACTGCGTTCACCAACACTATTAAATATTTGAGAAGTTTTTAAGAAAAGAAGGAAACAAATGTTTAGTTGGCCTTTATTTTCAATAAGATAACCATCGAAATAAAAAATCTCCTTACGCCAAAACAATTGCTGGTGAACTCAACCTGTTGCCGTGCTAATGAGAACTTTACACTGTTACAACTGAGGTCTAATTTGGCTTGTCTCACGCGGCGGCGGTGGGCGCCACCGGGGCTCCTTCGTCAGGTTTACTTTCTAGAGAGAACGGAGGGATCCGACAATCGAACGTGTAGCCATCTTCGCGCTCCATCCTGAACGTGCCCCTGCCGAGAGAAACGTTTAAATTATTCACTTTTGTGACCGTTTAGGGTTACGTAACCAAAGGGTAACCAACGGGACTAATAAATAACGGTTGCTATAGCGGCAACAGAAATATAGCGTTTGTGAAAATTTCAGTTGTCTAACTATCACGGTTCATGAGATACAGCCTGGTGACAGACGGAGTAAGTAATAGTTAGTAATAGGGTCCAGTTGGTTACCCTTTGGGTACGGAAGCCTAAAAAGTACCCGAAATAGAAGAGCTTGTATGACTAGATTGATGGATGTGGAAGCAGCAAAAGAGAGGTATGTCGATCGTAGCAGACGGAAAACCGCAGTCTCTGCCCACCCCTCTGGGAGACAGGCGTTAGTATATGTATGTATGTAAACTTAATTCAAGCATTCTGTCTTTTTCTTTTTGACAGAACGCTTAAAATAAGGTTAGTCCTGTCAAAGTCGTGTTACACCGAATCGACGCCATTGTGCCAAAAATCTAGTTACATGCAGTCGAAGATTACTCACCACATATGGCCACTAGGTGCCTGCAAACTGACGTGACTGCTGTACTGAAAGGCGGGCGAATGCCGCGCCAACACCGGCTCCTGTCCGACTACGCCCCTCCCGCGGACCGTCTCTAAAGTACCGCTCAGTGAGAATATGCGCCAATGTCGCTCCCGCAGCTGCACCGCTTGGGGACCGAGGTTCTCGAGCCGGATGCAGTACCGCCACTGCAAGGATATGATGCCTTTGTACATTAACCAGTAGAATTATTGATTCTCGATAACAGTTATTTACAATAGACTACATTTTCATCCTTTTTATACCTTCCAACTTATGTCAAAACTTGACGTATCGAATCCTATTTGTACATCTTAAATTATATAGTGACAAAATGTGCATGGACTTTGCCATCTTACCTCTTTTCTATCTTTATCAGTCGATTCTTGTGTGTGAGGAGTAACATATCAAAGTGTCTTAACTCCGAAAATAGAATTCAAAAAATAAATTATAAAGATTAGATTAGATTAGATTATTTATTTATTCAGCAATATTATATTATATAATAATTAAATAATAAATTTATAATTTATTACAAAATGTGCATGGACTTTGCCATCTTACCTCTTTTCTATCTTTATCAGTCGAGTCTTGTGTGTGAGGAGTAACATATCAAAGTGTCTTAACTCCGCCAATAGAATTCAAAAAATAAATTATAAATAATAAATTTATAATTTATTTCAAAATGTGCATGCACTTTGCCATCTTACCTCTTTTCTATCTTTATCAGTCGAGTCTTGTGTGTGAGGAGTAACATATCAAAGTGTCTTAACTCCCCCAATAGAATTCAAAAAATAAATTATTAATAATTACAAAATGTGCATGGACTTCGCCATCTTACCTCTTTTCTCTCTTTATCAGTCGAGTCTTGTGTGTGAGGAGTAACATATCAAAGTGTCTTAACTCCGCCAATAGAATTCAAAAAATAAATAATAAATTTATAATTTATTACAAAATGTGCATGGACTTTGCCATCTTACCTCTTTTCTCTCTTTATCAGTCGAGTCTTGTGTGTGAGGAGTAACATATCAAAGTGTCTTAACTCCGCCAATAGAATTCAAAAAATAAATTGTAAATTTATAATTTATTACAAAATGTGCATGGACTTTGCCATCTTACCTCTTTTCTATCTTTATCAGTCGAGTCTTGTGTGTGAGGAGTAACATATCAAAGTGTCTTAACTCCGCCAATAGAATTCAAAAAATAAATAATAAATTTATAATTTATTACAAAATGTGCATGGACTTTGCCATCTTACCTCTTTTCTATCTTTATCAGTCGAGTCTTGTGTGTGAGGAGTAACATATCAAAGTGTCTTAACTCCGCCAATAGAATTCAAAAAATAAATAATAAATTTATAATTTATTACAAAATGTGCATGGACTTTGCCATCTTACCTCTTTTCTACCTTTATCAGTCCAGTCTTGTGTGTGAGGAGTAACATATCAAAGTGTCTTAACTCCGCCAATAGAATTCAAAAAATAAATTATAAATAATAAATTTATAATTTATTACAAAATGTGCATGGACTTTGCCATCTTACCTCTTTTCTATCTTTATCAGTCGAGTCTTGTGTGTGAGGAGTAACATATCAAAGTGTCTTAACTCCGCCAATAGAATTCAAAAAATAAATTGTAAATTTATAATTTATTACAAAATGTGCATGGACTTTGCCATCTTACCTCTTTTCTATCTTTATCAGTCGAGTCTTGTGTGTGAGGAGTAACATATCAAAGTGTCTTAACTCCGCCAATAGAATTCAAAAAATAAATAATAAATTTATAATTTATTACAAAATGTGCATGGACTTTGCCATCTTACCTCTTTTCTCTCTTTATCAGTCGAGTCTTGTGTGTGAGGAGTAACATATCAAAGTGTCTTAACTCCGCCAATAGAATTCAAAAAATAAATTGTAAATTTATAATTTATTACAAAATGTGCATGGACTTTGCCATCTTACCTCTTTTCTATCTTTATCAGTCGAGTCTTGTGTGTGAGGAGTAACATATCAAAGTGTCTTAACTCCGCCAATAGAATTCAAAAAATAAATAATAAATTTATAATTTATTACAAAATGTGCATGGACTTTGCCATCTTACCTCTTTTCTATCTTTATCAGTCGAGTCTTGTGTGTGAGGAGTAACATATCAAAGTGTCTTAACTCCGCCAATAGAATTCAAAAAATAAATAATAAATTTATAATTTATTACAAAATGTGCATGGACTTTGCCATCTTACCTCTTTTCTACCTTTATCAGTCCAGTCTTGTGTGTGAGGAGTAACATATCAAAGTGTCTTAACTCCGCCAATAGAATTCAAAAAATAAATTATAAATAATAAATTTATAATTTATTACAAAATGTGCATGGACTTTGCCATCTTACCTCTTTTCTATCTTTATCAGTCGAGTCTTGTGTGTGAGGAGTAACATATCAAAGTGTCTTAACTCCGCCAATAGAATTCAAAAAATAAATTATAAATTTATTATTAAATTTGAAATTTCAAAAAATATTAAATCCACCTGTGTTGGCTTATTGCCTGATCTCAAGAACTCTATTATGCCTTTATCTCAAGAATTCTATTGGCGGAGTTAAGACACTTTGATATGTTACTCCTCACACACAAGACTCGACTGATAAAGATGGAAAAGAGGTAAGATGGCAAAGTCCATGCCAACCCATCTCAGAGACAGGTGGAAATCATAGCATACCCAATAGACGGCGGAGTTCTGCGACTCGCGGCTGCCCATATAGAAGGGTATCACAGTGACGCGCACGCTCTCTGTCGTCTCTCTGTGTACGTCACTCAACTCCAGCCAGGGGTGGTTCTTCTTCTGCCACGCTCGGAGTGTCTCTTGTGCTATGAATGGTGGTTCTGTAAACATTTATGAGTTTTTAGAGTGCACTGCAAGATATATGAAATCAATAAATATACTTGAGGAGTGTCTGTTCAACATGGGACATTTACCTGTAACACAAATTTTCAGGAATTAAGACTAATTCATCCATCAGCCTGTTTCGTCCACTGCTGGACGTAGGCCTTTCCAAGATTTCGCGGCGGTCTTCCTGGAAGAAATGCCCATACTCACACACTGGGCAGGTGGTTTGGTGAGCGCGGTGCCGAAACCCTTGCACCAGTGACGCCGCTGCCCGTCACCAGTCTGTTTTATATAAGGCCCGGCAATTGGTGATGGATAAACCGCCATCCATCGGTCTCAGGCAATGGTGGGCAGCCTGGTTTTGCCTAAGAGCTGTTCTCTTACTCTCCCCCGAATAACTTCGGGAGGATTTGCGAGTAAGATGGTGGTACCTCCACACTCGAGCCCGGCATCAGCTCTACCACCTACCATCAAGGTCATGTTTGACCTCAAACAGCTGGAGGTTTCACGGACGACGCTCTCTCTAAACTCGCCCGTATGTCGGTGCGTTAGGGATCACGCATTTTTTTTTTGGTACTCAATTATTTCCTAAACTAAGGGTGTCCGCGGGTATGACTCTTTGGAAAAGTGGTTCAGTAGGGTCGGTAGAATATGTGGTTTCATTTAATGGTCGCACTCTATTTACACCCGGTATACATACATGAGTGAATTTGTATCATAACATAAGTAATAAATAGTTAAAAATACATCGTATAAAACAGCATATATGGGGTGTAAATGCAAAATGCTTTGGATATCCAAGTCCAGCTAGTCTAGCATAGCAAACCATATCGAGCTCGATAGCGCTTGATACAGTGCCCTGTCTCACTCTGTTGATCTACCTAAGTAGAATCTAAAGAAGAACAGACAGTGGTACCCAAGGTACCTAACATAGTAGACCATATCGAGCTTTAACCGCTTAATATACACTGTCTGTCCCTCTCTAAGAAGATCAACAGAATGAGACAGAGCACTGTATCAAGCGTTAACGAGCTTGATATGGTTTGCTATGCTAGACTATCTGGCGTAACATAGTAAACTTGGTGTCAGGTAGAAAGAGCGCTGGGCGAGAGTAGGAGAGGATGTGTCTGAGATTGCGCATGGGCAACAGGTGGGCGAGAAAGAGATGCTAAGTATTTACCTTTATCAGGATTATGCATCAGAAACTTGTCAAAGAGCTCGTGCTGCAGCGGCACCCGCTCCATGGAGGTGTAAGGGATGATGTCGTCGTGCGCTACGTAGTCCAGGCCAGGGATGGCGTACAGGCTGCGCGACGACTCCTGGTTGCCGAGGAACGTCACCGCCTCTGTTTGTGCCCGCTGGGGCAACAATGCAGGTTTCAGAGGGCATACGGGAATGTGGGCTCGTCGGTACTCACTAACGCGACGGGTAACGCGAGAATAATAACGGGAAACAGAAAGTGAACACGTGTGTTTTCACGTACCTATATAAAAAAATACGCTGACTGACTGATATTACCCTGATCTGGCTAGACCCAGGAATATAAAATTTTGACTTTACAATAGGTTTCTTTTAATTTGTACGTAAACATATGGTGAAATGAGATTTCAGGACATTCCCATGGGATCCCATAGAATTTGCTAGTTTTCACATTACATTTGTATGTGATTATCATAATATGTTAAGGGCATCCCAAACAACTAAATACCTATACTATAGTATACAGTTATCTTGCATTTAGTCTTTTCTATATGGAATGTTTATTTTACTAAATCATGTTTGTTTGACTGATATATATTTAAGGAAAATTACTGAATATGTAAAATGCAAGAGTTCTACTGTTTTAGAAAATTCTGAGAATTACCTAGGAGACCGAGCACTAAATTGATGGATGTAGAAAAACCAAAAGAGGTGTGTCAGGATCATAGCAGATGAAAATCTGTAGTCTCTGCCTACCCCTCTGGGAGACAGGCGTGAGCATAAGTATGTATGTATGTACCTAGGAGCTATATTTATTTATTTTTATATCTTCGCCTCAGTCATGGCAAGCATAGATTTTTTATTGAGAATTACTTAATACCTACAAAAGAATTTACTGGTGAGAAAATCATGTTTCCATAGCCTGGTAACTAGAGATGCGCCGAGTACAAGTTTCACCGAGTAACCGAGTACCCGAGTATTGCTCCTCGGTTTTATATTTACCAAACTGAGTAATCTGCCGAGTTACTCGTTCAGTTTAACACGCTTAAACATCATCTCGAGATGCGCCCCCCGTATCCCGCCGCCGTTTCCTCGCATCAAACAACTGCCATAATCGTAAAAATATTTTTATGTGGTTATTTGTATGATGAGAAAAGGAACAGACTTACTAGAAAGGGCAGAGTGTTATTCCTTCACCATAACTTGCCTCTGTTAAACTTTCAGTATTATTGATTGTTGATTACTTTTTCATAATTTTGCTACAAGTACCTAATTTATATTAATAAACGCTGATATGATTACCTATTAAAAATGTTCGTTTTTTATTATTATTATTATTATTGTAAAAAATAGGACAATAATTTTTTCATTATTCTTAGTCACTTAATGGCTTGTATTGTGTCTTTCAACAGTTTTTGTTTTAATATGCTGAGTCAACTACTTATCTGATCAATGTAAAATTTGAACACGTGTTTTTTCAGACCTTTGTCTTAGGTCTGTTACCTAATTGGACACATTTCGCTTGATAGGTTTTTAAATTCACTGATTTTGCGTGCCGCCAGCGCGCGAAGCGAGCGTTCTAATGTAGACTTTCGACAACATACTGAAGTTCAAAATGGCTCAGTAAGATTATCGTGCACCAGGGGTAAGGCCTTAAGCCGAGTTATTCGGCCGAATATGAGTACTAAAAATAATGATGAGTACCAAGTAATAACCAGGTACTCGCGCATCTCTACTGATCACTTGGTACTTGTGCAAAATCATTAATCACTAAATGCACACAGTAATTCGAAGATGAGTTGTTCCATTAGAAAAGTTTTTGGCAATCAAACCATACAGATTACCTACATACTTTCTCTACACATGTTTTAAAAATTGTAAAATATATAGTTTTTCTTGGTCCCTCGGCAAAATGTAGTACAACCATTCCATATAGAAATCTATAGACAGGTATCTCACAGTGTTGCAATACTGTGTGTACGTACATGTCCCCAATTGCCACAGACCATTGGAGTGTCACATCCTAAGTTGTATACCAATAATTAATTAAATCCATAGAATGATAAATGAATAGTTATTTTGTAATGTTGTTATTTTAATTAAGGTTATTAGTCAGGTTTTATGTGTAGCTGTAGGTATGTCAGTAACACTTTTTTTAACATGATACTAGATTTTAGGAAACATTTGTTAATTATACTTTGGTATTTTATTTTCTCTTACTATATTTGTACAGATATCAAGACAAAACCAAGATAAGCATTAAATGACACTGATGCAGGTGGAAAAAATTAAAAGTTTGTTAAAATAAATGGTTCATGAGAGTTAAAATATAACAAGACACACCAATAATTAGTCTGGCATCTTATTACCTTTTTTTTCCATTCTGGTCGCATATCGATGTTTGTTTGTACAGCCGAAAATAAATTGTATATATTGAATTAATTACTGCTTGTTGTCATAGATTAAACATAAATAGCAAATTGTATAAATGAATAATCATCTAGAATAAATTTGCTATATCAACATGGTTATAATTACAAGAGGCAATAATACTAATGAGAATGGATATAAAATTACTGTAACTAAATGATAAACACTACATTAATATGGTGTAATAAATACTTTTGAACAGTCCTTATTATGTTTTATTATGATAAAATACTATTTTATAAGAACAGTTGGCTTTTGCTCAACCTTCAGTAAAATCAGGGTTAATTACAACACAAGCCAGTAGGCAAGGAATAGAACAATATAGTGGTAATAACCTTAAATGGAAACAAATCAAACAACCAATCATGCAGCAGCTTTGTGACATTGACACCAATAAAATGATGATCTTAGATACTTACTATGTATGGAGCATCTCTTGTATCTATGAGAACCTGGTAGAAGGTGTGTGTTCTGCCCTTCACCTCTTTGCCTACGTTCGACAGGGAGTCCCCTGAACTCTCCCCAGCGCCAGGAGTTTCTTGGTTTTCTTTTCTATTTGTCGCATCTCTGTCGTATACCCGAGCTAGCCAAGGGAACAGAATTACGCCTCTATATCCAAAAACTTTATGCAGAATAAGCTGGCCTGTATCGTATTTGCCCGAAGTCTTTGGCTGCTCTAATTTTCCTACTTCGGCTAATCTGAAATTCAAGATTATAGGTTATGTACGTAATATACAAATCAAAAACAAAAGGTAGAAAACTTCACTTACCGCGTGTAATTAGCTACATGGTTTAATATTATCCTAGAAGTAGTTACCCTAAGTGTATTTGTGGGCACAAATCTTAGCAATAACTCCATTATTCCATTTTATTTTGATTATTTTTGGGAGTTTTATTTGTTTGACATTTATGTTTTTGGCTTTGTAGACTGACTGCGTTTATTAATTATCACTTTCGTCGGGTTCCGACACTGATAGCAGGATAGCTTACACAATTTTCAAAGCGTGCGAAGGAGATGGCATTAGAACCCGTGTCGAGACCCCGAATTTACGAACGCTGCCCTGCCGCGATGAACTGTCCAGCCAGGGCCGCGTTCAGTTTGATCGCCCGCTCATCACTGACAGCAGGATAGCATAATACAAAATAAATGCGTTCCAGGTGCAGCCACTGCAAAGAGTTATTTATACGACCATTTCACACTCAGATTTCACATGACCATAATAAAAACAGAATAGTAGAACAACTCCCGCGCCGTACGAGGCATAAATGCCTACTGCTACAGGGCTACAGGATCGTCAATTTAATTTGCAGTGATGCGACGAACGGAGCGCGGCCACACAATATCTATCTGTTTTGTAGCGTGGCGTACGTAGGCGCGACTGCGGAGCGCAGCCGACCCTAGTCACACCGCCAGAAACCGTCTGAGATATTGTCGTTGTGTGCGTGCTGTGATTCGTACGTGCAGGCTCGCAGTGGGCAGTGGGGCAGTGGCTCGCAAACATACATATAAGCCGCGTGGGTGACATCTCTGTGAAGATAGCTTTACTCTGTTTTTACTATGACATGACTTTGACAAGCATCGAGCAGCGCAAATTATTTCCGCTGATCTCTGCAGCGTATAGGCTATCTGTCATTTTGACGTACGGCCGCGTAGACAGAGTATCTACGTATGGCCGTTTATTACAAATCCATCACTGCAACCGTTGCACAACTCATCGCTGCAGCGATGCAAAGCTGTTAAACACGACAATTTTAAGGTTTTCTTACGGCCCTGGATACAATTCCTTTTGCGCCTTCGAATGTCTTGAATCCATGGAATTAGTATGGACACTGGAGCCCGCATCAAGCTATACACATTGAGTATAGCTGACCTCTCATTGTACGGGAAGCATATACAATGAGAGGTCAGCTTATACTGAAAGTGTTTAGCTTGATGTGGGCTCCTATACGGGAAGCCTATACAATGAGAGGTCAGCTTATACTGAAAGTGTTTAGCTTGATGTGGGCTCCACTGTACGTCTACTAGTTGTACGGTAGTACAGTGGAGCCCATATCAAGCTAAACACTTTCAGTATAAGCTGACTTCTCATTGTATAGGCTTCCCGTACAATGAGAGGTCAGCTCATACTCAATTTGAATAGCTTGATGCGACGATGGACGCTTGATGGCTCCACTGTATAGTGGAGCCCACTTCAAGCTAAACACTTTCAGTATAGGCTGACCCCACATCAAGCTATACACATTGAGTATCAACTGACCTCTCATTGTACGGGAAGCCTATACAATGAGAGGTCAGCCTAACTGAAAGTGTTTAGCTTGAGGTGGGCTCCACTGTATAGTGGAGCCCGCATCAACCTATTCAAATTGAGTATGAGCTGACCTCTCATTGTACGGGAAGCCTATACAATGAGAGGTCAGCTTATACTGAAAGTGTTTAGCTTGATGTGGGCTCCACTGTACGTCTACTAGTTGTAGACTAGTCACCTAGTGAAACACGTGACCCGGAAGTAGTAGTGAAAACTTTATCAAATGTCCGGTCGAATCTGGCTTCGATACCGGAAACCTCCGAACGCAGCCGAAGAGCGGAAAGGCGAGCGGCGACGAGAGAGGGGAGGAAGCTTAGTACTCGACTGACCCCCGTGGGCAAAAGTACTCCCGAAGAGTCCTGATGATGATGAGTCATAACTGGTGGTAGAGCTAATGCCGGGCTCGACTGTGGAGGTACCACCATCTTACTCGGAAACCCTCCCGAAGTTATTCGGGGGAGAGTAAAAGGACAGCTCTCAGGCAAAAAAACCAGGCGGCCCACCATTGCCTGGGACCGATGGATGGCGGTATATCCATCCGCAATTGCCGGGCCTTACATAAATTAGACTGGTGACGGGCAGCGGCGTCACTGGTGCAAGGGTTTCGGCACCGCGTTCACCAACCCGCCTGCCCAGCGTGTGTGAGTATGGGCATTTCTTCCAGGAGGACCGCCAAGAGTGGCGAAATCCTGGAAAGACCTATGTCCAGCAGTGGACGAAACAGGCTGATGGATGGAATCTCATCGAAAGCTCGACCTGTGCCTCCTTGCACAGTTAAAAAAGTGAGTCCAATCCGTTTTTTAAATATTTATGATGTCAAGTCACTCTAATTTTAATGAATGTATAGCACGAATAAATTTTGCAAAAACTATATGTCATCTCTCACTCTTTGATCTTAATATTTCGGCTGTTCGATACACGATTGCTTACACTTTCCTCGATCCGATTAAACCGCAAAGATAGGTCTAAACTAAAATAAACGACCGTGAAAAATGTGATGTAAAACAGCCATCATATTAAAAACCCATCCCTCTAATTAAAAATAATAACACCTCAAAACCGCGAGTTTTCTGAACGGCCCGCTTCCGCTGAGCAGGATGAACATGTGAAAAATTAAAGCGTTGGAGCAGGACAGATTTTTCTGGATAACCAACCAAACAACAATATTAAGGAAAGAAAAAAAAATCCAAAAAGGAAGTATTTACCTACCATCACTACCATGCCGATGTAAAACTTTCGATTTGCTATTTTGCCGACAGGTACGTTATATTCGCTTCCAAGTGTAAAACTTTAATAATTTTGAGTCGTTTATGGATAGGGAAAACCATTTTTCGTTTCAGGGATCCCTTTGCAAAATATTAAGCTTTAAAGTGTTATTTTTTGTTAGAGTCGATATAATTTCGTACCCTTGAAAGAAACCCACTTCAGTAAAAAAACGTTTTTTTTCATGTTCTTTTTCATCGTTTCATCCCAGAAAAAAAAACTTTTTTTTTACATTTCTAGCCGTGCGTGACCAGCTAAGGCCGC
Organism: Ypsolopha scabrella; assembly: GCA_910592155.1. NCBI lineage: Eukaryota > Metazoa > Arthropoda > Insecta > Lepidoptera > Ypsolophidae > Ypsolopha > Ypsolopha scabrella. Next base: position 8,188,134 of record OU342980.1, on the reverse strand, counting down.
GTTCATAAATTCGGGATCTCGACACGGGTTCTAATGCCATCTCTGTCGCTGTCGCACGCTTTGAAAATTGTATAAGCTATCCTGCTGTCAGTGTCGGAACCTGACGAAAGTGTTAATTAATTAATGAATGGAGTCTGCAGAGCCATCACGCACGGGCACGCCTCATCCTCGAAAGATCTTCATGCAACGATGCAACGAGCGTGTCGTTGCATCGTTGCATGAAGATCTTTTATTTACTAAGGATTTCCGCATTTTCATTTCATTTCCTATTTGTGATTGAAAAAACACCGGCAACTATTAATTACTAGCTTTTGCCCGCTGCTCCGTCAGCGTGTTGTTCGGTTTAACGACATGCTTTTTTCCGGGATAAAAAGTAGCCTATGTGTTAAGTTAGGGTATAAGCTATATTCATTCTGAATTTCATCCAAATCCGTCCAGCCGTTTCAGCGTGAAAGAGTAACAAACATACACAGACACGCACACGCACACAAACTTTTGCATTTATAATATTACTATTTTTTGCCTGCGGCTCCGCCCGCGTGTATTCGGTTTAACGATGCTTTTTTCCAGGATAAAAAGTTGCGTTTAAGTGTTAAGTTAGGGTATAAGCTATATCCATTCCATTAATCCGTCCAGCCATTTCATTGTGAAAGAGTAACAAACATACACACACACACACACCCTCACACTTTCGCATATAATATTAGTGTGATTCCGTTTGAAAAGCACAGTCAAAAATTGACCCGAGTTAAACCGACGGTAACCGAACTGTTATCTGACAGTTGCTCGGAAGTGTTTTGAAACGCTTCCGAGTGATGCGAAAATCACACTGGCTAGTGCGAATTCTAACACTGTCTGGGTACAATTCAACGCAGGTAAGAAGAGCTCTGGCATGTCAGTGGAAGGGATATGTTTGCGCATGGGGGTATAGTCGCGCACAAAAAGGCTTGATTATAATATTGCTTGATTAGGTAAGTAAAATGTATATTATAGAATAACATCGGTATGACAGCTATTTTTTAACAGGCTACAAATAAAAATATACTGTGGGTGTTGATTTGGTCCACAACTTGGGTCACATGAATTTTAATCTACCTACATGATGCTTATTCCAAAAAAATGCATACAAAAACAAAATACTTCTACCAGCTTCGTTCCTCATGCAACAGTAAATATTGTAAATAATTTTTCTTTCTTTTCTCTGCATACCCATCGTAACACAAATACATTTTTGTGTGTGACCGTATTTTGAGATCAACCGAACGTGGACACTGCGCCGTGAAGCGAAAGTCACCAATCACGAGACAGCAAATCCACGCGCCAGTTACTTTCCCCGTCGCTGCCGCCCGTGCCGCACCTCATACCACCAATTTGGTCGGTAATTTGCTCACTGTGCAGGTACATCGCTCGGAGTTCTTTTTACCTGCGTTGATTTAAACCGTTAAAGTTCGCTTTACAGTTGTTACTTCCGAGTTTTGCCGGGTTTTGGACAAAATTCAAAACTTTAAAAATGTATTCATCATTTATAAAGGGGAAAAGGTGAAAATTATGATTGTGAAAGTTGCATTAGGCTCGTAAGAGAGCTCATTTATCTATAATTTTTTTTTGTGTCCACAAAAGGCTATTTTGGTGCTGTGTGCCGAACTGTGGTAAATACCTATCTTGTGAAATTTTATGTTTCAGCCCCGGTGAATGTGACTTTAACGAACATATCGTATTTCAGATTCGCATGAATTGTGAAATTTGTGAAAACTTGTGAATTTAGGTCACTTTAGGTTATTAAAAATGTATTGTCTAACTTAAATTACATGTAAATAAATTATCATTAATTTCTTAAATGTTGTTTTATTTGACTAATATGTAGTAAGTATTTGAAAAATAAAAATACAATGCATTAAGACTGGGCCATACATGAGGTATATATACCTGTGTAGGTATAGGTAGGTACAATAACGTACTAAGTCCGTCGTTACCCACGAGATGTCGCTAAACAGAGATAAAACTGGTGACTCTATTCTCAGTTTATAAGTTACTCTATGGTCAGCAGTGTTTTATTTTTTATTTGCTCAGTGGTCAGCAGCTGATTTTCAAACGTAGCTCAGTTCAAAGTACTTTTTATTTTCAATTTGTTTTTGTACCTAATATTTTCTTATATTTTTACAATCACGTACAAATAACTTTACTCTAATTAAATAGCTGACTTTCCCAAAATGTTAAGTGTTTTTGCAAAAACTGCTCAATCATATGGTAAGGAAACCAAATCAAAATATCTCGTGTGTGTTCCTATCTTTAGTATTTAGCTCACATATTTTCAGCTCCAGCAATTTCACGGCAGTCGAGATGTATAGCATCCCTCTCAGCCCTTCCTGACACCTACCAAATGTTGTACAAGACCTGCAGAGACTTTGCAGAAGGGGAGCTGAAACCTCACGCCGCCAAGTTCGATCGCGAACATTTATACCCAGGAGATGCCATCAAAAAGATGGGAGAACTTGGCCTCATGTCTATAGCCACACCTGAAGAACTTGGCGGGGCAGGGCTGGACTACTTGGCCTATGCTATAGCTCTGGAGGAAGTCTCTCGTGGATGTGCTTCAGCTGGTGTTATCATGTCTGTAAACAACTCACTGTACCTTGGACCTGTGCTTGGTTGGGGCACTGATAAGCAGAAGAAAGAGTTTGTAACTCCTTTCTGTACTGGTAAGTTGCTTAAAAACTCACTTTTTATGTAACTAGTAAGTATGTCCTAGTGCTGGGCGAAACCCTTCTGTTCTTAAAACCACCCATCACAGCCCCAAAAACTTTTTGCAATATGCATCTTGTTAAAATCATTATGCACATTACCTTACAAATTATCATTGTTATGATTACTTAGATATTAGATGTAATAATTCTAAAATGTATACTTGCTCTTTTTTTAAATAAGTGTTGAAGTTTTTTTTTTGTTATCAGGTGAAACAATTGGCTGCTTTGCTCTATCAGAACCTGGAAATGGATCGGACGCAGGGGCAGCATCTACAACAGCCAAAGATGGAGGAGACAAGTGGATAATAAATGGGACAAAATGTTGGATCACAAATGGGTATGAAAGCAAAGCTTCTGTAGTCTTTGCTACCACAGACAAGAGCTTGAAACACAAGGGAATCTCTGCCTTCATTGTACCAAAACCCATTGAAGGTTTAGATTTAGGTAAAAAAGAAGACAAATTAGGAATCAGGGCTTCATCCACATGTTCCTTAATATTTGAAGACTGTAAGATCCCAAAAGAGAATATTCTGGGGGAGCCAGGCTTAGGCTTTAAAATTGCCATGATGACTCTAGATGCTGGTAGAATAGGCATAGCTTCACAGGCTTTGGGTATTGCCCAGGTAATCATTGTTAACTCAGAAATATACACTTCATAAATTCCTGTGTGCATTTGTATAGCAGCATGTCACTTTTTTCAGGCCTCCCTCGATGTGGCAGTCGAATATGCCTCCAAAAGGATCGCATTTGGCAAACCCATAAACAAGCTGCAATCAATCCAGAACAAACTGGCGGACATGGCTCTGCAGCTGGAGTCCGCGAGGCTGCTGACGTGGCGCGCCGCCTGGTTGAAGGATAATAAGAAGCCATACACCAAAGAGGCAGCTATGGCAAAGTTGGCCGCTTCAGAAGCAGCTACTTTTCTGTCACATCAGTGCATACAGGTTGTTATTTCATTATAGCCTGGGAGGTACCGTTGTAAATACAAAAGTCATAGTAATCTGGCTGATATTGACATTGATCGTAGATCTCACATGAATGATATGTGAATCGATCGTCAGCCGCTCAAGTAGCGGTGGGCTTGGGTGTTGGAGGTTGCGAAAGCGGTAAAAAAAAAAAAAGTGATAGTATGCCGGCTGAAACTTTTCTCACAGTTAGTAGAAATCATACTGAGCTGAAAAAAAAATCGTCAGCTGACGCACTGTTATGATACAATTTTCCCAGCTGACTATATAAAATAAAATTGATGACCTGTTCGGTCATCAGGTTACATTGCTGTTTCTCACACTTGTATCTGGGCTTTGTCGTCAGACCGGTTTTGATCTTCCTAGCGGACACTTGTGTTTTATTTTTGTAATTGAGTTTCGGGAATAAACTTTCTTTTGGGGTAGTAAATCGTTTTTTTTAAAAAGCTACCTGTGACCCACCCCGTAATAGTGGTGTCAGAAGTGGGATCGCTGGATGAAAACTTTCTGTAAATCAAAACGTGCCAGCATCCCACATTTCGTGTTTGCAAGTGCCAAAATACTTATAAAATCGTGTCTCCGGGGTCAAAACAACCTCGTAAAACTCTACATGTGTGCGTGTGTATCTAAAGTGTGTAACTAAAGTGTGAAAAACTACCGCTGAATCTTTGAACTCTCCACTGAATCTTCTCTCGAGTCCTCCTGAGTCATCGCCGAATCACTCCAAAATCGTCTCTGCATCTCCCCTCAACTTCGAGGTTACTGCTGCGGTCTGTGTAGGCAGGCCACTCGTCAAGAATTTCACTATTGCTGATTGCCTATCACAAACTTCATCGGGTCATCTCTCCTCGCCTTTACCCTTGTCACTGGTGTGGCAAATCGCTGCTGCAACAAAACCGTCGAAGCTGCTCGACTTCTACGTGCAAGCAAACGTTTGCTTTCTAAGCCGTCGCATCCCAGTTGCTGATGAAGGTTCTTCTGACTCCCTTTTTCGCGGCCTTGTGAGTAAAACATTCTATTTGTAAAGGTTAGAGACAACCCTTCTATTTCCAAGATGACATCTCCAATTCCTACTACTAGTGACAAACAAAAGCTAACACTAACCCTTCCGACCTTGACTACTGAAGCTTTCCCTATACAAGTTTTGTGCAATTTTATAAATTCTTACAAAGGAGAAAGGGAAACGCTGCCAGCATTTTTGACAAATTGTCAAAATGCCCTAAATCTTGCGGCCGAAAATCAAAAGACGCTTTTGTTGAAATTTATAATTTCAAAGTTGGAGGGCAAAGCTCAAATAGCATGCTCTAATAAAGTCTTTGACACTTTCAATGACCTTAAGTCATTCTTGAAACAAAATTTTGGAGAAACCAAGCATTATAATCACCTCCTTTTGGATTTGCAAAATTGTAAACAACAAAGTAATGAATCAGTATCCCAATTTGCTTTGAGAATCGAAACATGTTTAACAAGCCTTCAGACTGAAATTCATAATTCTGAAAGTTTAAAAAAAGAACTGGCTGGTCGTATTGCCATGACGGAAGACTTAGCACTCTTCACTTTCACTCTAGGACTTAATCCCCGCTTAAGCACAATTGTCAGATGCAGAGAGCCGAAAAATTTGAATGCTGCCGTAAATATAGCATTGCAAGAAGAAAAGATCCAAAACTTGTACTCTCAGAACTTTCAAAATAAAAAATACTTTTCTCAGCCTTCAAATTCTTCAGGCAGCTTATCATCTAAAAAAATGCCTGAACATTCCTCGCCGAAATCAAGCGAACAATATTCGTCAAAACCATCATCAAAAACTCCAATATGTTCGTATTGTAAAAATAAGGGACACCATATCTCACAGTGCCGAAAAAGGCAATATAACAACAGTCATAAAAATAAAAATCAAACTGTTGAACAAAATAAACATGTTGAAATAAATGATGGACTTGGCGAAATTGAAGACTTACCGTGTGAACATTACAATTTACACGAATCAAACACGGATGAGGATTTAAACTAGAGGATCAGGTGTCGCCGTCGTGCCAACGACAACCTGATGCCTTAGGCACTAATATTTTTTCAGGTAAACAACCCGCTACTAAATCGTCACTGTATCGTAAACAGGGTTGTTATTCTGGATCTACTAAATCTTCACTGAATCCTAAATCAGAAGGTCAACCCAAAACTTCTAAATCGTCACTGAATCTTAATTTGGGGGGCTCTTCTAAATCACTGAATCGTTGCTCGGGCCAACCTGAAACTCCTAAATCGTCTCTGTCTCTTATTCCAGGTTGTAGCCCTGAAATTACTAGTTCTACTCTGTATCAAGATCAAGGCCATAATGGGCCGAATAACACTGAATCTTTATTTAATGAAATTCTTGACAATTTCAAGTACGAGTCGGAAGGTTATATTTTTGACGTCTTACCATCTCGTAGCCCTAAGCTTCCTTATATCGAGGTTGAAACTTCTCACACAGATAAACCCATTCGATTGCTAATTGATACCGGTAGCTCAATCTGCCTTGTAAAAAAATCTTCTTTATCCAAATTACCGGTACTTGAAAATCATATTGTCAAATTTAAAGGAATTAATGACGTAGGCTCTTATTCAGAAACCCTAGGAAAGTTTTTCCTCTACTTAAAATTAAATAACGAATATAGTTTTCCTTACTATTTTCATGTAGTAGATAACGTAAATCTAGACTACGATGGTATAGTAGGAAATGACTTCTTTGATGCCCATAGAGTATCCATCCAATATTCAAAATCACGGTTAATCATGTTAGATGACCCTAACCGGTATTTTGACATGAAAAATTCTGAGTTGATAAACGTTATCCCTCCAAGAAGTGAAACGTTTATTGAATGTAGTGTTACAAATCCTGAATTAAAAGAAGGGTTGATTCTTAATACTAATCTCAGAAAGTATCCCAATGTTTACTTTTCAAAATGCCTCGTTCGTGTTCAACCTAATAAAAAGGTTACCATTTCGGTACTAAATGCCTCTCACCAAGAAGTCAAGTTAGACGAAATCACGCTGACCCTAGAGCCAGTCTCTTATATCCTAGAAAATATTGACGTCACCAACTCACAAACTGAAGTCTCTTATTTTACGACCTCTGACTCAAACCGCGAAAATAATATTCAAAATCAGCTCAGATGCGGACATCTTAACCAAGAAGAAGAAATCATGTTACGAAATCTTTGCTCTGAGTTCACTGATATCTTTTATCTCGAAGGAGATCATCTTACTACTACTAAAACTATTCAACATGAAATCAAGACTACTTCACAAAATCCCATTCATGCAAAAACGTATCGTTTTCCCGAATTTCATAAAGAAGAAGTGGCCAAACAAATCAAATCCATGTTGGATCAAAAAATAATTCGTCCTTCCATGTCACCTTGGTCTGCCCCAATTTGGGTCGTCCCGAAAAAACAAGATGCATCTGGTAAAAAGAAATGGCGCGTCGTAATTGATTACAGAAAATTAAATGAGATAACTGTAGGTGACGCCTACCCGATTCCTAACATTACGGATATCCTAGATCAGTTAGGTCACAGCAAATATTTCACAACGCTGGATTTAGCGTCCTCTTTTCACCAAATTAATATGTCAGATGAAGATACTCCAAAAACAGCCTTCAGTGTACCTGGTACTTTAGCAGGACACTATGAATTCACGAGAATGCCCTTCGGGTTAAAAAATTCCCCTTCTACCTTCCAAAGGTTGATGAATATCGTCCTTACAGGACTTCAAGGAATACACTGTTTCACATACATGGATGACGTAGTAATTTTTGGCCATAACCTTGAAGATCATATTTCTAAACTAAAATTGGTATTTATGAAGTTACGCGAACATAACCTTAAGCTACAGCGAGATAAGAGCGAGTTTCTTCGTAAAGAAGTCCAATATCTCGGACACATCATTTCTGAACACGGTGTGAAACCTGATCCTAAAAAAGTGCATTGTGTCACTAAATTCCCGATTCCCAAGTCTCCGAAAGACATAAAATCATTTCTCGGGCTTGTAGGTTATTATCGACGCTTTATCGACCACTTCTCTCATATTTCTAAACCCCTAACAAGTCTTTTAAAAAAGGATGCAAAATTCGAGTGGTCGTCCTCGCAACAGAAAGCTTTCGATACACTTAAAGAGAAAATAACTACCGCACCGATTCTCCAGTATCCAGATTTTTCAAAACCTTTTATTCTTACTACGGATGCATCATCTCACGCAATTTCAGCGATTCTTAGTCAAGGTGAAGTTGGAAAGGACCTTCCTATCGCGTATGCTTCAAGGACACTGAATAAGGCTGAAGGCAATTATTCTGTAACGGAAAAGGAATTCCTCGCAGTTGTCTTCGGTACTAAAGTCTTTAGACCCTATTTATTCGGTTACCATTTCAAAATCATAACGGACCACAAACCATTATTATGGATTCTTACAGGCAGCGGTACTGACCATAGTTCAAAACTAGTGCGTTGGCGCCTTAAGCTCGCCGACTTCGATTATACGCCTGAATATAAAAAGGGCCGAATAAATTGCAACGCAGACGCGTTATCACGTAACCCGATCCTACCGATCGATCAAACTACTAGTCCTTCAAATCTAGAAACGTACGAAAAATACTTACAAGTCAGTCGTCAATCCACTGTTTCTTACGACACTGTTATCAAGGAAAATAACGAATCGCTGCTCAAGGCTAAGTGTAAATTAATTGTATATCCTACTTCAATAGATTTAGACGAGTCGATCCCATATTGTTCAGAAATATTACAAATATCAAAAGGTGACCCTGATATTCGACACGTTGAACGTGAACTCCTCAATAGCTATAATACATCCAATGAAAAGCATCTATTTACTCACCTTTTCTTACGAGTACATCACTATGATGAATATACTTACAAGGATATTTTTAACATGCTTCGTAATTATAGAGATATGATAGTCGTTTGGTTTCAAGAAGAAAAGGAGTTTGCAATTTCAGACTTTAAAGACCCTTTCAATAAAGTCTCATATACGAAGCTTTATAATATGCTCGCATTCCTATTTCATGGTACCGGTATAAAAATAAACATTTACCGAAACAATATCCTATACCCTACACCTGAGGAGGTCAAACGCATTCTAAAAGAAAATCATGACTCACCCTCCGCAGGTCACCCCGGAATTACTCGAATGTTTGAAAGAATTAAATCGATGTATTGGTGGAAAAATATGCGTCAAGACATCGAAGACTATGTCAAAAATTGCAAATCTTGCCAAGTCAACAAACCCTTAAGACAAACAAACCGAGCCCCTATGATTATTACCTCCACTGCCACTAGGCCGAATGAAAAACTTTTTCTTGACCTTGTCGGTCCTCTGCCCGAGACCTTGGAACATAATTATAAATTCATTCTCACTCTGCAGGATGATTTAACCAAATACTCACAAGCCTATCCTATGGTCAGTTGCTCGGCTGAAGAAACAGCCAAACGTCTCGTTCACTTTATTTCCCATGTAGGAATTCCCAAAATGATAGTTACCGACTGTGGCACAAATTTCTGTTCTGATCTCTTTATGCAGCTTGAACGTTTTTTCGGGATCAAACATATTTTCGCGTCCCCGCATCATCCCCAAACATGCGGCGCCCTTGAAAGAAGCCACTCTACTCTGAAAGAGTACCTCAGGTCTTATGTTGACGAAAATAATCAAACTTGGGATCTCTATCTAAATACTGCCATGATAGCATATAATTCAAACGTTCATTCTACAACTGGATTCTCTCCTCATGAACTTCTTTTCGGGTACAAGCCCTATATTCCACAAAGCATCGATTCTTTGGAAAATAACTCTTATTCCGATTACATACGAGCTCTCAATCATAGACTATATTATAGTCGCCAAAGGGCTCGTGAAAATATCGAAACCTCTAAAGAAAAGTCAAAAAAATATTATGACTCCCATACTAAACCTATCGCTTACAAAATAAACGACATGGTTTACCTCCGATGCCATCACAAGCAAAATAAAGCCTTGTCTCCAGTCTGGAAAGGCCCTTTTAGAATTGTAAAGCTTAACGGCAATCACTCCGCAACTTTACTGATAAATAGGAAGTACGTTCGTCATCACTTTGATGAATTAAAGTTTGCTAATTCCACAACCTAAAACTATGACTTTTAATTATATTTCAGGACAGCTATAGCGCTGTGTCAAGGCCGCTTCGTAACGCAAATTCAAGGAAGCCCCGGCCTTTACTTCGATGAACTGCAGAATCTTAAATTTACAAATGATCAATGGAACGTAGTCACATATCTCGACATTACTCATATCCAACCGCATCTGAATAAAGTTGAGTCCACATTTGAACAGCTATCTACGTTATGTAATAACATTATTTCTTCAAAAGTTCAAGTTGACTGCAGCAATAGTATAAACTCACTGAAAAGCCAACATGTAAACAATGTGAAAAAATTCTCCTCGATTTCATACCTTATTTCAACTCAACAAGCAAACCGCTCGAAGCGAGGCCTTATCAATGCAGGAGGCTCATTATTAAAAACATTGTTCGGAACTTTAGATTCAGATGACGCAGACATGTACACTAATGCTATTCATCAGGTACAGTCGGACGAAAATAAGTTAGCACATCTTATGAAAGATAACATACACGTCATTAAGTCAACTATATCTACTTTCAATAATTCTATGTCCAAGGTGAATGAAAATGAAAACCGTTTAAATATTAACCTTCAAATTATTGAGAAGTCCCTTCAAGAAATAGGCAATTCAAATGATAAATTAGAAATTAAATCGAAACTTAGTTTACTTCTTAACTCCTTAGAAAGTATCATTATATCCCTATCTTTTGATATTGATGATTTAAATAATGCAATATTGTTCAGCAAAAATAATGTATTGCATCCAACTGTACTAAGTCCATATAAGTTATTCACAGAGTTGGATCAAAATAAGAATAACTTACCTAAACACTGCGAACTACCAGTAACTTTATCTCTTCAAAATATACATGAAATCATAGATATATCTAGTTTAGTCTGTTTCTATAGTTATAATAAAATAATATTAGTTTTAAGGATACCGCTCGTCCTTCCTCAAACATACAATCTCTTCCATGTTATTCCACTTCCAGTTCCCTACGATGTCTCGAAACCCGATACCTTTGCACTGGTTGCACCGAGTAAGTCTTATATCGCTATAACTAATGATAGAATGTTTTACTCTCTATTCGATAATCTTGATAATTGTAAGTCGATAGGCAAGAAGTGTTTTGTGTGCGTGTTGGAAAGCGTATTCTCGACAATCGCTAACCCTACTTGCGAGACAGTTTTAATCAGTGAAGTGATAACAACATTACCTAGAAGTTGTGAAACGAAACTTTTACACGGCTCTATTGATATTTTTCACAAGTTAAATAATAATAGGTGGATTTTTGTTCAGTCAGAACCGGGTAAATGTCATACTACCTGCGAATCTGAACCCAATAATAATGATGAAATATTGTTTGGAACAGGAATTTTAAGTATTCCCAAAAATTGTAAGGCTTTCTTTAAAACTTTGCAATTCAGTTACAGTGAATCTATTACCACAAATATTAGTCTGTATATTTCAAATTTTACTCTGATTGATGATGACTGCTGTGAAAAGACTAAAATAAATAAAACCCTTGCTAATCTTCCTTTTGTGAAGTTAAGTAACGTAAATAATTTAAATTCATTACTTCATGCAAGTATTCAGCTGAATGACTTAGAAAAGGAACTAAACAAATTGGAAAATCCTTCACATTTAGTAAAGTACAGCACTCACTATCTTTCTGCCATTTATGTTCTTATTGGTTTAGTTTTATTATACATGTGCATTAGAATAAGAAAGCTTTTTTGTCTTAGAAACCCTAATCATTGTGTTCAAATCTATAACCAGTGTAAAAACAGAAAATCTAAACATTCAAGTTCATGTCCCGTGCAGGATGTTTCATTAGGAAACCTAGATACAGAGTCCTCGAGCCAGGACGAGGACATTAGAGTTAAGGCACAGCCAACGCCAGTGAGGCGCAATATTATTATAGAGTAATTCTAAGCTATTTTTTGTTAGCCGACTGGAAAGATCAAATCGTTGAATTTCCCATCACTTTTCCGTGATGTTCAATTCTATCCGGGGGGTTGTTATGATACAATTTTCCCAGCTGACTATATAAAATAAAATTGATGACCTGTTCGGTCATCAGGTTACATTGCTGTTTCTCACACTTGTATCTGGGCTTTGTCGTCAGACCGGTTTTGATCTTCCTAGCGGACACTTGTGTTTTATTTTTGTAATTGAGTTTCGGGAATAAACTTTCTTTTGGGGTAGTAAATCGTTTTTTTTAAAAAGCTACCTGTGACCCACCCCGTAATACCCCTGGTGGGTCTGGATGTGAGAGGTTGCAAAAGTGGTAAAAAAAATTTTAAACTAACGAATCCACGATGCAGCAGACGATTTTTTTTCAGCTCAGTATGATGTCAACTATCTGTGAAAAATGTTTCAGCCGGTGTACTATTACTTTTATTTTTCGCAAACCTCTCATATCCACACCCACCGCCTGTGCGTCAGCTGATGATTTTTTTTCAGCTCAGTAAGATGTCAATTATCTGTTAGAAAAGTTTCAGCCGGCGTAGTATTACTTTTTTTTTTACCACTTTCGCAACCTCTCGCATCTACACCTACACCCACCGCGAGTGCGTCAGCTGATGATTTTTTTTCAGCTCAGTATGATGTCAACTATCTGTGAGAAGTTTCAAACGGCGTACTATCACTTTTTTTTTTTTTTACCCCTTTCGCTACCTCTCACATCCACACCCACCGCGGGTGCGTCAGCTGACGATTTTTTTTAACCGCTTTTGCAACCTCTTAACACCCAAACCTACCGCGGGTGCGTCAGCTGACGCTTGATTCTGTTATTAGCCATTCCAGATCTATTGAAACAGATAGAAATCAATCGGCGTAAAATCACTTCCTAAAATGCAAACAAGTTCATGCGAGCAGCTAACGCATCTTCCCCCCTCCACTATGCAGCTGACGATTTTTTTAAAGATTATTGTCGCTTCAGCTATCTGTGAGAAAAGTTTCAGCCGGCGTATTATTTCTTTTTTTTTTACCACTTCTTCTGCCTCCCACACCCACACCCACCGCGGTTGCGCCAGCTGACGCTTGGTTCTGTTATTAGCCATTCCAAATCTATTGAAAAAGATGGAAATCAATCAGCTTAAAATCACTATCTAAAATGCAACGCTACCGCCCAGATGTAGTTTCAGAAGTTATCATTCAATGACATTAACTATTGTCCTTTTCAGGTTCTTGGTGGCATGGGCTATGTGTCAGACATGCCAGCAGAGCGACACTACAGAGATGCTAGAATTACAGAGATCTATGAAGGTACATCAGAGATTCAGCGGTTGGTAATTGCTGGGCAGCTCATTAAAGAGTATGGCCTTTGAGCTGTGTTCGGTTAAGTAGTTTTAAGTTAAATGTTGTTTATAATACTTTCTGTAAGATAGAATTTTTTATATAATTATATCTTAAGTCTGTTTGGCCAGAGTTGATAAATATTATGAAAATATCTAGTAATAGCGACTGTCGCTTAATTATCAAAATCTGTGTGACGGGCGTCGCTTATCGCCGCACGCACAGAGTTGTGTGGTACGAGGCTCGCAGCTGTTGTGAAGCGCGAGGCTGTGCGGGCAACCACACTTTAAAAGAAGAGAATACATTCTTGCAAAATGATGGGCTATTGGGCGTTTTATAATCGTCACTGACTCTGATTTTTCCTCCGACCCAGATATAATTTGATTAGTTGCTTTTATATCCATATGCAAAAAAGTACCTATCTAATGACTATATTATGTAATTTTTGACAGTACAAACCTCTCAATATTTCTTAAGATCTGTTAATAAAAATAATTAGCGAGCGAGTAATTGTAACGAGTTTATAAACCCTGCTTTTAGTTTGTTTTTATCAACTCTCGCCTAAAAGACTGTCTTTACACTGGAATATTCTCATACATCTGGCAGCTCTTGACTTCGTTTCCTAAATATACACACCTAACATATAGATAAAACTCAAACAATACAATAGGTCTGCAATAACTTTATTAGTGACTGATGTATACTTGTTATAAAATTTTACAAATAATATTTCTACCTTATTTGTATTATGGTTTTATATACCTTTAGTAATAAAATTAAATTATAATGCAATAATCTGATACATTAAGTCTTACTTAAGAGTTAAAGAATGTGAATTAAATGCCTAGATTTTTGGCTAACATATCCTGTTTATTGTCCAGGGCCTGATAAGGACTTGTCCATGAATTTCCTCTTAGCAAAGCAAAGCCACCACTTGCTTGGTTTTCCATCTTCAGTAGCAAACACCTGTGAATAAGGGTTAATGTAGGAAATGTGTGAATCAAGTACTCAAGTGTGTTAGCTGTCTCTCAAAGGACACAAACCTTTTCACAAACTCTGTTGCCTGTTTCATGTCTCAGCTGCTGCAAGTATTGCCTCATCAAATCTGAAAAAAGGTCTGTGTGTTTATTTATTTATTTAGAAAAAAAAAACAGGTTTATTATAAAATAAAAAATGCATCAAATTAACCCATAGAAAAGAGCTAAGCCTTCTGCTAGTTATTTGACCACAGCTTTGCCTATTAGATTATGGCTTTGTGAAGTCATTAGGGTTAAAATTAACTAAAATAGTCTGGGCCATGATTCAGAGTCAATAATAAGTAACATATTGTTATGATTCGAGTTGGGAAATGGTGCGAGAATAAATAAAGCAAGGCTTGATTGACTACTCCCTAAACAGTTTATTTACATAAAACTTAAGATACCTAATTCTACTATGTAATATGTACACACTTATATGACTAGGTTACCCCGTTGGGATCGGACTTATAATTATCTTATTCTAATGTTGGACGCCAGGAGGGTTTCAGAGTTGCTCAAGGGACCCTGCCTACCCAGTGCTCCGGCTACTGCTCATAAATGGTCTTGAATACGTTGCACAGTAATTGGAATTTGTTAATTTGGGTCTTTGGATAATCCTATTTCTCTGTCTATCAAAAAGGGCGTTTTCACAAGCTAAAACAATAGGATAATCCAGATTACTGTCAGAGCATATACTTATCAATTTCGTGTAAACAAAGAAATTGTAACAATGCTTACCCCTATTCGCCTTTCACACACACACAGTTAACTAAAATCACTAGCAAGTAATTACGGTGCTTAAAATGCCATGTAAATTTAATTTCAATCAGCTGCACACAACAATTTCAATATAATCATGACATGGCTTTCACTGACCTCTCTTTGACATCTCTCAACCGTCAATCAAATATTATTCTGTCGGTCGGTAGGTACCTCAGTGAGAATTTATTCAATCTGTTAAACTACCTTCATACTAAATAAACTACTTGTTTACTTATTAAACTAAAACTATTACCTATTGTGAGTAACTAATCGATTATTAACACATAACATATTCCTCCTTCCTAATACAAAAAAAAATTATACACATTTTTTTTTAAGCTTTGTATAACTTTATATCTTTAGCATGCCACATACCAATGTCTTTACCGACGGAGTTATTAAGGCGATAAGTATTATTAGATAATATTTCCCTAATAACAGCCTTTTCATATTTCGGTGCCAACTTTGCCATAAATTTCTGGGTTGCATTAGACAAAAATTTCGTTTTCTTCCATACTATATCCCCTGCTTTAAACTGAACTGGTTTTCGCGTCTTATTATAGAATACTGAACTTTTAATATGGGATACCTGTAATTTGTTTTGAACGTCATTATAAATTTTTTCTTGTTCTACTAATTGCGCTAAATAGTCATTAACGTCACAAACTAATGGTTCCGTAATTTCTTTAATATTATTAATTTCAATAAAATTTAACCCTGTCAATGTAGTTTCCCTGCCAAAGAACAAATAAGACGGCGTATAACCTGTTGCCTCATGTACAGCCGTTCTAATAGCATGTGCAACTTCTTGCAAATGTGCATCCCATTCATTATGTTTTTTTGATGTTACATAAGCTGCTATTGTTGTACCTATAACCCTATTAACTCTTTCTGTGGGGTTACTTTGAGGATGGTAGTTGGGCGTGTACCATAAATGATAATTGTATTTCTGAGCCAGATTTTTAAATTGTTCTGAAACAAACTGCTTTCCGTTGTCGCAAATGACAGCCCTAAAAGCTCCGAATAGTAAAATTTGATTCTCTAGAATTTCGCAAATTTTGTCTGCCTTACCCGTTCTGAGAGGAAAAAGCAGTGTAAATTTACTAAACCAACAACATTGTATTGCCTTTTTTGCTTTTAGGAAATGGTCCCATTAAATCTAAAGAGATAACTTGCCAAGGCTTACTAACATTTCTGTGCAGACCCATTTCTCCTAATGGTTTATGTTGTGGAACTTTAACTTTGGCACAAGTTTCGCAACTAATAACATATGTTTTTACATCGCGAAGCATATTGGGCCAGTAATACTTCTGTTTCAGCCTGAAATATGTTTTTCGTATACCAAAATGTCCTGAAGTATCTTTATCATGACATTCCTCAAGTATGGTTTGCCTCAGTTTATCTGGTATGTATAATTTCCAAGCATCTTCTGCTAATGGAAATTGTTTTAATGTTATTCTTTTATAAAGAACTCCCTTATTAACAGTCCAGGACCTGTCTTTATTTGTTCCGTAAATAATTTGCTTGACTTTTTGATCATACATTTCATCTTTATTATTAAGTATTACGTCTACAGAACGTAGCTCCTCGATAGGATCTGACTTTCTTGAAAGTGCATCCGCCACAACATTGTTTTTACCAGGTCTATGAACTATCGTATAATCAAATTGCTGTAATTTCATTGCCCACCTACCTAATCTGCCGTGTGGGTCCCTCATTTTTTCCAAGGATTGTAAAGCACTGTGGTCCGATACTACTGTGAAATGAGTGCCATCAATATAAGGCCTGAATTTCTCTACAGCATGAACAACATTTAATAATTCCCGCTCAGATGTCGAGTATTTTTGTTCTCTATCATTAAGTTTCCTGCTTAAGTAAGCCACAGCCTGTTCATGTCCATCTATGCTTTGACACAAGACCGCTCCAGTTCCTTTGCTCGAAGCGTCGCATTGGATAATAAATGGCTTAGAATAGTCCGGACATGTCATTACAGGAGTTGTCGTGAGTAAAGTTTTTAATTTAATGAAGGCCGCGTCAGCTTCTTCTGACCATACTAAAGATTTCTTTTTTTTACCCTTAGTTAACTCGTGCAATGGAGCTGCTACTATTGAAAAGTCTTGTACAAATCTTCTATACCAGCCACCTAACCCAATGAACCTTTTAAGTTCTGTGTAATTTTTTGGTCTCGGAAAATTCAAAATGGCCTCCACCTTATCAGGATCAGTACGTAAGCCGTCCTTATCGATGATGTAACCCAAATAACGTAGACTCGACCTAGCAAACTTACACTTATCGACATTAATGGTTAAATTTGCATCTTTTAATACTTTCATTACCCACTTAAGAAGTTCTAAATGTTCCTCAAAGTTCGATGAGCAAATAATGATGTCATCTAAATATGCCCAAACTTTATCGTCTTTTGAATTAAACAAAATATCCATAACTCTTTGTTGCGATTGCGAAGCATTTATCAAGCCAAAGGGCATAACCTTAAACTGGAATAATCCTTTTCCCGAAATTGCAAATGCTGTTTTCTCTTTGCTCTGTTTTTTGAGCTGTATTTGCCAGAAGGCTGATTTTAAATCGAGAGTTGTCAGAAACTTTGCATTGCGAAGATTATCAATGACTGATGACACTCTTGGTAACGGATAAGTGTCCCTCTTAGTGACTTTATTGAGTTGTCTACTATCGAGACACAGTCTGTTATCACCCGAAGGTTTTTTGACTAACACAATAGGCGAACACCAGGAGCTATATGATGGCCCAATCACATCTTTCGCTAACATGTCTTCCAGTTCTGATTCTATTTGTTTTTTAATCACTGGTGAAAAATTGTATGACTTTTGGTATATAGGTTTACTATCACCAGTATCTATTTCATGCTCTAATATTTCCGTACGACCTAATCCTATACCTATAGTCTTCTTCATTTCCAATATAAGAGCTGACAAGCTATCATGTTGCTCCGGGCTAAGATCTTGCTCTGATATAATGGATGTCTTGTTACTGTCTATTGTCAAATAACCAATTTCTTGACTGTTCAAAATCTTTTCATTTTTGAACTATATTTCTATTTCAAATAAATTGAAGAAATCCTTTCCCAAAATTAAGTTTTGTGATAGATGCGGAACGACTAGCATAGAAACGACATGAAATTGACTATCAAATTTCACTGGCACATCAAAGATTTCTGTAACATTGTGTACTGTGCCATCTGCAGTACTTATATCTAAAGACTTTGTTTGGTGACTTCTCAAACAAGAAGATTTTAATAAATTACTAAACGATGTACTTATTACTGTTCTACTCGCACCAGTGTCCAATAAGCCTACATACTCAGTCTCTAAAATATCTATTACGATATATGACCTGTTATCATTTAACTTATTCACTAAGACTGGAGCTACTTCTCCTGTTTGGAAATAAGTTCTGATTGTTTTAAGCCATGCCTGCCATTCGTTTATATTAGTTTGGGAGAGTCTTACTTGGCAGGATGGTTGCCCTCCCCTGTGGCGTTTCCCTGACACGAGCAATTTTTCGATATTATGCCAAATTTTCCGCATTTGAAACAGAATAAACGTTGTTTAGGTAGGGCACAATTTCTGAATATATGACCATACTCTCTGCAATTCCAACATCTTTTACTAGCATTTTCGGCAGAGATGTTACTTTCCTTAATTATTTCTTTGATTTCATTAATATTTTCTATTTCCTTACTCATGTGCGGCCCCTTATAAGCTAAGTCAGGTTCCAAACTGGTTTTGTTTGAATGAGGTCTTTCAAAATTGTCGCAGTTTATTTTGGTTCTTTCCACAATACGCAATACATTTTCCAGATCTTTGATTGTCAAGAACTCATCACGACATACGGCCCGTTGGTAGTATGGCTGAAGATTTTTCAAAACAATGTTGAGTTTTTGATTTTCAGGTGCTTTGGTGGGTAATCTATTAAATATGTTTTGCATGACAGAAATGTAAACGGTGACTGATTCATCTTTTCCCTGAGTTCTGCGCCTGATTTCATCAAGTAACTCTTCTTGATAATATGGCCTTTGAAATGTCCTCTTAAGCAAAATTACCAATTCATTCCAATTAGTTACATAATTTTTGTTAGCCCTAAACCATATTAATGCATCTCCCTGGAACAAATCAATTGCATAACGCCATAAATCCTCATCCGTTGCGTTTCTTGCATCTTGAAGCTCGTAAACCCTTTCTATAAATGCATTGACACTTAAGTTGTCGTCACCAGAAAATTTAACCCCCCACTGACTTAATGGCACCAATTTGCGTGTCTGAGTTTTAAAAGTGTTATCGTAATCAATAGTTGACGTACGAACTAGCTTGGAAAAAACTGGTTTAGGGTTCGAATGCGTATTACTATATACAAATTTAGGTTCCTTAAAATCAACGACCTTATCAGGAGTTTCAGGGCGTGTTTCAGCATTTTCTGTATAATCCTCATTGGTTTCTGAAATTTTCTCGAGTTTTTTAATTATGTCCCTACCGATATCCCCTAAAGTTTCTTCTAAAATCTTTTTATCGTCAGCCGTTAAACTATCATCCTCAACAAGATCATCCTTTTCCTCTAACTGATTCTGTAGATCTTCCGTTTTCTTTAAATAATACTTTCTACGTTCAATATCTGTTTCTACCGTAGGTACTACAAAGTTCAACCTATTTCGCAAATGACACAGTCTAGAAAAAAGACGTCTAAAAACCGCTTTATCGGGCCTACTAGGTAACTCATCTATGTAACATGACAAGTTGTTTAGTTTCACCTCACAAGTCTCCAACTCAACTTCTGGTTTTTCGAAGGATCGACGTGGAGCTTTGATTTCATAAACGTGGGTACCTAATCCTTCTGTTATTAATAATTCCTTTAGTACCTTTTTCAAAATCACCACAGTACTTTTCATATACACACCCCTAGTCTCAAGCTCAAACTCTAGTTCGTCCTTTAATAAACAGTTCACGTCCATTCTGGTTTATGAAAAATGCTAATTTATAATAATAACGAAAGAAAGAAAAAAAAACTTAGAATATTGACTACTTTACTAATAACACTCTAGCCATAATTATGTGGCCTTAAATAATCGTCAAATTCTAGACCTAGTAAAAATTAAGCAAAAGGAAACTGGTATAAATATGGGATACCCAGTCACTTCTCAAAACTTCTAACAGTGTGTTCATAAAACGAGCCGTTACATACATTTACAAAATATTCAACAGACATGACAACTACAAAAAAAAAATAAAGGACAAAAATTGTTCATGTAAGCCAAATTTGGAATACCATACCCAATTTAGTGACCAAACTTCTATTTCATTTTATTACCTGAGTATGATTATATATTGTAACTACTATTTC
The DNA here is from genome assembly GCA_910592155.1 of Ypsolopha scabrella. Taxonomy (NCBI): domain Eukaryota; kingdom Metazoa; phylum Arthropoda; class Insecta; order Lepidoptera; family Ypsolophidae; genus Ypsolopha; species Ypsolopha scabrella. Next base: position 8,167,827 of record OU342980.1, on the reverse strand, counting down.
ATAAAATCTTATCTTAAACACTGTTATGGGAAATAAAACTGACAGAAAAAGTAAAAAAAACTGTGTACGTACCCTACACAAACAAACTAGACGACACCCCACCAACTCAAATACATAATTTTTAACGTTGGGCGCTATTTGTTATGATTCGAGTTGGGAAATGGTGCGAGAATAAATAAAGCAAGGCTTGATTGACTACTACCTAAACAGTTTATTTACATAAAACTTAAGATACCTAATTCTACTATGTAATATGTACACACTTATATGACTAGGTTACCCCGTTGGGATCGGACTTATAATTATCTTATTCTAATGTTGGACGCCAGGAGGGTTTCAGAGTTGCTCAAGGGACCCTGCCTACCCAGTGCTCCGGCTACTGCTCATAAATGGTCTTGAATACGTTGCACAGTAATTGGAATTTGTTAATTTGGGTCTTTGGATAATCCTATTTCTCTGTCTATCAAAAAGGGCGTTTTCACAAGCTAAAACAATAGGATAATCCAGATTACTGTCAGAGCATATACTTATCAATTTCGTGTAAACAAAGAAATTGTAACAATGCTTACCCCTATTCGCCTTTCACACACACACAGTTAACTAAAATCACTAGCAAGTAATTACGGTGCTTAAAATGCCATGTAAATTTAATTTCAATCAGCTGCACACAACAATTTCAATATAATCATGACATGGCTTTCACTGACCTCTCTTTGACATCTCTCAACCGTCAATCAACTATTATTCTGTCGGTCGGTAGGTATCTCAGTGAGAATTTATTCAATCTGTTAAACTACCTTCATACTAAATAAACTACTTGTTTACTTATTAAACTAAAACTATTACCTATTGTGAGTAACTAATCGATTATTAACACAACAATATCAAACCAAAATAGGGATGAATAAACAAAATATAACATACCAGCCTCCTGAGGACTTGCTGGCTTGGCATAAACAGAGTTGAGTGGGAATCCCGCCTCCCCAGGGATATCAAACTTCGAGATGGCGAGCATATACATCTCCTGCTGACCTTGGTTCTTGCTGGAGCACTTCTGTAGCTTCTTCAGACACTCAGAGATGTACAGCGTCAGGTAGATGAGGACTCGGTCAGCATCTGACTATAACAAATACAAAAATGCGTTGAATATAATTCATGTGATGTAGGTAGTTTGTAATGTATAATCACTTAAAATTGGAATTGGAATTTAGAATTAGAAATTGGAATTAGCCTAGACCTAGGTCAAATGGCTCTAAGAAAGTTATTTTTAAATCTGACAAAAACCAATTAAATCTATTAGAACTGTGCAAAATTAGCAAAAACATTTTTTTTGTTAGTAATTCTGTTTTCTAATATGGAAATTGGGTCAGAGTACCAATGGTACAAAAGCAGTAGGGACCACATATGGCAGGTCATGTCTTGCCATACTATCACCTCGCTAAAGGATTTCTGGGTAGTGAAGATTTTCAAAGTGATAATGCCCCCTTATCAACACCTCAAAACTGGAAATTGCAACTGAATTAAGCATTTCGAACAAGTTCTTTAGACTGAACACACTGAATATAATTAGTCAAGGGGCCAACCAACATGCTCCTTGACTGCTGCAGTCCGTTTGCTTAAAGATCCATGTCATCGCATAGTGAATGTAGAACACACTCCATGTGGGCTGCTCCTATCTGAATATAAAGTTCTGAACCTTCTTATTTGACAAAGTTGAAAGAGCCAATACCAGGGTAAACTGTCACTGTCAAACCTTCCCCAAAGTCATTCAGGTCAGGGGAAAATAGAGGTCTTTAACAGGCACAACAACATGGTGTACCATGCCTGAAACCGTTAATGGCTGTATACTTATCATGAATTTGTAAGTCTCATATAAATCAGACTGGTGGCAGGATGCAGCATCACTAATGCCAGGATTTCGGTGTGAGTATGGGCATTTCTTTCTTCTCACAAGTGGTGAAATCTTGGCAAGGCCTATCCCCAGCAGTGACCGAATCAGGCTAATGAATGAATTGATTTGATAAGGTACCTTTATTTCATAAAACCTGAAGAATACATTTGCTTTGAAATAGTTGAGCGCTTCATCAATTACATCTAGCTCTATGTTGGGTTTAATGGGAGCTGGTCCTCTGAAGGTGGTGCGGACCGGCAGTAGCGCCAGGTTTCCCACGGACTGCGTATACTCCGTCAGGGTAGAGTGATAAGCCTGCAATGTGTTTGGTATTTTAGTTCAAACGTGAAAATAAGCATTGTACAATACATACTCGTTCAACGCTATAACTTTGAACTGAGTTTGAGTTCAAATACGAATTGAATATAAAGCTGAAACTTAAATACAAACCGGCATTTTACGGAAATATGCAATATCCGCTACGCCCTGAAAAGTACCCTAGTAGTACGTATTCAGTTTTCTTCAGACTCGAGAATTTTTGGATTACACTAGTGAAAGAGTCACATTTATAGTCAGATTAGCTTCGTGGTAATCAGGACTTATTCAACGATTTCCGAAATAATCTCAGATTATTAATCTGAGAGAAAATAAAATGATTCACATCACATTTTTTTTTTTTTTTTATGTGTTTTACGGCCCTGGATTCGGTGATTCACATCACAATAAAAGCAGGGTTGTCAACTCCTAAATTTTTCCCCCTAACCCAGTGCTGCTACTGTTTGCCAGTAGTGGCCTCCAAATTAGTACGTCTCGATCCCAGAAATAGTACGAAAATCGTTGTAAAAGTAAGTACGCATTTTTTTTCCATTAAAATATATATATGTATATGAATAAAGCTTGTTAGACTAAAACTAGAGCCAACGAGAGATGGTGGCACCTATGACGTTTTGATGCCTACCAAATTTCATAATTGTTTAAGGGTAAGTGTATTTCCTCCGAGGTAAGTGTTACTAAAATAATCTAATACTTCATTGTTGCTGGCAGCGAAAAGTGACGTACGTTTTGATCATAATTTTTCGATTTTATAAAGACTTTATAGCAAAAGTTTCTAATTTTTTCAAAACTCAAGGGATCATGAGGAATGTTAGTGGCTGAATTGAAATCAAAGATTCAAATTTTTTATTTGTAAAATAGATACATAAAGTATACGTTTTACATGTCAAATCTAATCTGTATAAAAATAATATTTTATGATGAAACAAATATGATACGGAAAATATATAAAAAAACTGTATTTAAGTTGGGCTACTAAAGTTATACACATGCATAAAATAAAAAGACTTATTGGAATAAGAGTATTAATATACCCACATAATGCAATTAATAAATAAGTTGATAAATAAACTGAATGGACTATAAATAAATATAATGCCTAGCCAAATATATATACTAACATAAGTAAAAAAAATAAGTATTGTATATATATACCTACATAATGCAATGAATAAATAAGTTAATAGATAAATTAACTATAAATAGCTACAATGCCTAAGTCCGCCCATTCGATTAATCTTGCTAAGAAGAAGGGCAAGAAACTTAGCAAGGTCATGTCTTTTTTATCAGTATTTTTTTGCTCAATATGGCTTAATACTATTAAAGTTTTCTTTAACTTATATAAAATAATACTTAACAATATATTATAAAAGGATAAAAATATAAAAGACAGAAGGAAATTGTGTCATGAGAAAAAAAAAATATATCTTAGTCTACCTATCTAATGAGGTAGTACGTTAAAATACTAAGCAAAACATCATCCACCTGTCTCATATAGTTTTTTTTTTTATAGTCAGATTATTATCAACTAATAAATGCTCAATAAATAACGGGTTCTATTCTCCTTAATCGTACGGCTCCGTCTGTTTACAAACTATATCTTTTTATGATCAAAAAATTGTAAACTAGTTTTCTAGATTTTATGGCTGCTTTGTTAATGTAAGCAAATGCACATTTGCCATTTATATTATTATGATGCATGTTGTATGACGTGTCAAATAAATCGATATTTTATTTACTGAAGTCGCTAGTCGCACTTGATTTTTATTTTTGCCGAAATTAAAATGCACCCCATCACTAAACGCAGCTGTCATAGGTGCCATCTCTGGTTGGCTCTTCTGTAAACCTAAGGAATAAATAGCGTTGGCAAGTTTCCATACAAAAACCAAGCGACATTTAAGCTACATGGTATGAAGAAACACATAAAAATGGGTTGTTTTGGCTGGCTTATGCTTGAAACATATTTGTTAATATCTGAACTAATCTCTCGTATATATTTTGTTTGGAGACAAGCAATATTTATATCTAAAAGAGCCCGTAACTCACTGCGCTAAAATTGCCTCAAGTCGACTCTATGCGTTTATTTATTAATGTTTGGTCTGTATGTCTGTGACATTTGGCTACAGTACCACTAAGGGTTGCCAGATGGTCGGACGGGATTCGTCGGGATTGTCCCGACATTTCATATCATTATGTTTTTATTGCGAAATCCATCGCTTTGGAAAACTCTTCATATTATTATCATATTCTTGTCTTTACATTTGTTTCTAATTTATCTTTTCTGGTTTGTAATGCACTTTAATAATAATATGTCATATGATGTCCAGAGTCCCAACAAAATACAAATTGCCCCGACAAATAACAACGCATTTTTGTTTGGAACTTAAATATTTCCCACACTAAGGGTGTCCGCGGGTATGATTCTTGAGAAAAGTGGTTCAGTAGGGTCGCTAGAATGTGGTTTCATTTAATGGTAGCAGTCTATTTACACCCGGTATATTAGGGGGAAGGACGGTCTATTTCACCTTTCAACATCAGAAGTCACTATAATTTCAGGTATTTCAGGAATAATTTGTGTCAATAGGCAAGAATTGCCCCGGCTCCGTAAACTGTCAAAACTGACAGCCCGCGAAAGCACTACTGACACAGATTGAACTTCAATTTAATCACAGATTAATCTAGATATCCATAGAAGCATTCCGTTTTGAGAATATATTACATTCTCCGACATATAGGTATTATTTATTATAATATATTTATTTATTACTTTATATTTTTCAGGGGCAGTTGAAAGAGAGACTCGCGTCATGGTATGTTTAACGTGACATAACTCCAACGCCTTCGACATCCTAAGGTTTACACTTAATTAAAGCGTAAATCAATACATGAAAAAAATAAAGTAATTATTTATTTTACCAGCAAAACTTCAAAATTATGTTTCTGTTTACAGTTATTGGCTTTTAAACAAAACAATCTTATTTAATTGGGTCCAAACGAACACTGTCCTTACATATATTCTTATGTTGACATTCATTATTTATGCCGAATGTCAAAGTAAAGCGTTTTATGTAATAGAAAAGTTTAGCTTTACCTGTACTGTACCACGTCCTGGAAGCGAGGTTTGTACAGTGACAAAAAAAACACCCCTCCCTCACTCAACAAAAAGTACAATGGTGGCCAAGGTAGTGAACTTAGCTACAATTCAGTAGCAAGATGTTGTCATTAATGAATTTTGCAAAGTATTTAGTCGTTTTTTAAAACTAATACCTAACATTTATTGTGTCAATTTACAATTATTTCAAATCAGGCGAAGATATGGTTCATAGGCGAAGACCGGGGGTACGACGACGGTACCATTGTTGATGATGATGGTATTTACACAAAATAAACACGATTAACTGCAAAAAAATCCACAAATTTGAGGAGCTCTTTCCTAGCGTGCTGACTTGTGAGGGCCTGTCATTCAAAACCGGTTACGGTGTCATTAGATTCGCTTTCCTTTTTTATCTTTCTATATTGGGATTTGGGAGGGATATTCTTCTCCCTCGCACACTATGTTCGTCTTTACGCCAGTATATTCTATGATACTTTTAGTGCTGTTAGTATTGCGGTGAAAATAGGCACACTCAAACAGTGTAAAAAATGGAAAGCGGATGGACGGCCACCAAAACCAAAGAGTGGAATTGCTAATAATATTACTCTAGCATCATGGAACAAAGTTGATGAGATAAGTGAGAAAGACAGCTGGTTTCTGGATAATGGGGCAACGAACCATTTAACACACAGATCGGACCTTTTTAAACCTTTGAACACTTCTCAGAGTCTCACAATGTTACCACTGCAAATGGGGCAATAGTTAAAGCAGTTGGAAAAAGGACTTTAGATCTTATGACTAAAATAAATTGCCATGAAAACTTCTTAACACTCACGGATGTATGGTATGTACCAACAATAACGAAGAACCTTTTTTTCGATGCTAGCAGCACAAGATCACTTAAAGTTAGAGAATAGTGTATTCAAATCTCGAACAGAGGATTGTACAGTAGTAGGTACCACAAAAATAAGTTACAGCGATCGAAATGAAAATTGAAGAAACCATTTTTCTTTCGTCTGGTTACACCAAATAAATAAGTACAAAATCTGTTAAATCGAATTAACTGCGTTATTATTTCATAAATATATTACCTAAATAATACTACTTGAACGTTTAAAGTCCAATAAAGTTCATTAAAATTCATTTTCATTTCAACACTTTTTTGACAGACTATACCTGCGCAGTTCGCATATTTTTGAAAGGCGGGAATATTTATAGTCCAGTTATAAGGCAGTACGTTTGCGCGGGTAAATTCCTCATTGATCATTGGTCGAATTTATTTTCGCCATTTTGACTCCGTCATTGCTTAGCGAAGTGTGAGTCAGTTGTCATTCGTAAAAACGCTATATACGTGTCAGTACACTTGAGGACAAAATTAAGTGCATCATTAGTCGATATATTTTTTAAAATGTCTTCGCTTGAAACAGCATGGCCTCTAAAAGGTCAATCGAGGCAAATTGTGTGTACGAGTATGTGTAAATTTATGCGAAATTAAGGAATATTACCCATCGATTAAGTAGTGTCTTAGTCATCCTAAGGTGTGTGTTACATTGATTCAAGTTATTATGATTAATACTTGATGATGATGATGATGATGTTGAGGTGGGACGCCTGCTGGGCTCAGGCGGATGGTCGGCTCACCACTTGGAGCTATTCCATCCAATTCCCATTGTTTGGAGCTATGGTATCCTAATGTCCCAGGGGCATTCCCTCCTCAAATCTCCCGCTTCTTTTCATGAACCTAAGTATATCTGAATACATAAGATGCTTAAGATCTTCTTCCTTGATGTGGTCATGACCAAGTATCTCCCATCTCAAGCTAGAATATATAAAGCATTCTCCTAAGTAGTGCTTGCTAGTTTCTTCCTCACCGCAGTGTGGGCAGGAGGGGTCGTCTTGTACCTTCATTATTGACAGATGCCTATTTAGCCTGGAATGGCCAGTTAGAATACCTACCAACATACCCAGGTTGACTCTGCTTAGGTTAAGGATATACCTTACTTTTTTGTAGACAGTAGCCGAGAGAAACATCTTCGACTGTCGGCAGCCCTCGATGTTCCTCCATTCATCTGCTGATTCTACTGAAGCCAGACGGCTTATTACCTTGTTAGTGACGTTTGCGGGAATTGGCAGCCTAGGTTCTGGTCCAATGAACCTGTCCTCTGCCCCTTCTCTAGCTAATTCGTCTGCTTTTTCATTACCTTCAATGCCTTGATGTCCTGGGACCCAGGCCACTATTGTTTCAGTTTTTTCACCTAGCTTATTGAGTCTTATTTTACACTCTCTTACCAGAGCCGATTTATTTACTGGATTTTTCAACGCAAAAAGTGCTGCTTGGCTGTCCGAGTAAATAATGACCGTTTTCTCGTTTATGTCCGACCTTAATAGTACCATGCTGGCGCATTCCATAATAGCGTATGTTTCTGCCTGAAATACGGTAGCTAAGGTACCAAGTGAGTAGGATGCGCTTCTTTCTTCTTCATCAGATATATAGACACCGGCTCCTGCCAGTCCTGTGTTACCTTTCCTTGAGCCGTCCGTGTAGCAATTAATACTCGGTCGGTCTGTCACTAGCTTCCAGTCTTCTCTAGTTCCTATATGTATACGATATTTTTTATCGAATAATATTTCTTTCTTAGTCAGATCGTTATTGGCTAAAAGCATTTCCAAATGACCGCCTGATATGTTTGCTATGGAGGCATGTCCTTTATCCATAAAGTTGCCCTTCCACTCTTTGTTTATTACCATTCTGTACCATTGTTCGGTAGCTCTTTTTTTAACCTCTATATGCAAAGGGTTTAGACCTATTATCACTTCAAGAGCCCTAGTTGGAGTTGTTTTCAGGGCTCCAGTGATCATGAGACATGCTAGTCTTTGCACTTTGTCTAATTCTTTTCTCGTGGATTGTATGTCTGTTCTTGGCCACCATACAATTGCTCCGTATAGCAGTCGCGGTAAAATGATGGCCTTATATATCCAATGCATAATGCTAGGCGTCAGACCCCATTTACTGCCTACTGCCCTTCTGCATTGGAAAAGAGTTCTAATTACCTTACTAGATTGGGTTTTAACATGAGTATCAAATCTCAATTTGTTGTCAAAAATCACACCAAGGTACTTTAATTCTTTAACTTCTTCCAGAACTATGCCTTTTAACTTGATAGGTTGTAGTTCCTTGGGCTTTCTCTTATTTGTAAAGAGAACTAGTTTTGTTTTGCTGGGATTAAGATCAAGTCCTTTGTCTTCAGACCAGTCCAATACTTTTCTTATTGCGGTTATCATCCTAGATCTCACCGTACTTAAGTCTTTACCTACTATCATTATAACTCCATCATCCGAGTACACTTGTAGGTAGATGTGCATTCTGTTAACGATGGTTATTATTGAATCTATCAGGAGGCACCACATTAGAGGAGATAGGCACCCTCCCTGAGGAAACCCTCTTTTTGCTTTTATAGTGTAGGTTTCCCCTGCTAAATGCGCAGATATAACTCTGTTTTCTAACATTTTTATCACCCATCTTACTATTGCTTCACCAATTCCTTCTCTTTTGAGTGATTCCTCTATTGCTCCAAATGTTGCCCTATCAAATGCTCCCTCTACATCGAAGAAACACGCGAGAGCATATTCTTTGTTACCAATGGCACGCTCGATCTTAATAGCAAGACTATGAAGTGCAGTCTCCGTGGACTTCCCCTCGATGTATGCATGTTGATTAGCATGCAGCGGAGAACCACTTACTTTTATTTTGTTCCTGATGTGTTTATCTATTATTTTCTCTTGTGTTTTCAAGATAAATGAAGATAAGCTTATGCTCCTGTACGCCTTGGCTTCTTGATATGTCTTTTTACCGGGTTTTGGCAAAAATATTGCTTTGACTTTCCTCCAGTTATGAGGTATATGTCCTAGTGCAATGCTACTTTGGTACAGTTTAATCAGACCTTTACCTATGAATCTGCATGCATGTTGTAGTAGAGCTGGAAAAATACCATCTGGCCCTGCAGACTTATAAGGAACAAAAGATTTGATTGCCCATTCTACTTCTTCTAGTTTAATAATGTCCGAGCAGTTCATCCATGCCGGGTTTGTTATCTGTTCTTTTTCTTTTTGTGTGGTTTCTTCGCAGCCTGGAAAATGAGTTTTGAGCATTGTCTCCAAAACTTTACGAGGCTCTGTTACCACTTGCTCTCCTATCTTTATACTTCCAAGTTGACACATCTTGTCACTAGCAAGCAGTTTCACAAGACGTGCTGCTTCAGAGTAGTTGTTGATTTCTTTACAGTAAAGTCTCCAGCTTTTCCTGCTTTCTTTAGTACGAGCCTTGCTAAATTCGTTCCGAAGCTGTCTGTACTCATCCCAGCTACGGTCGTCATCCTTTTTCAAGGCTGATCTCATAGCTCTCCGAGTCTTTTTTCTCATTTTTTTCAATTCTTTGTTCCACCAGATTTGTCCTTTGCCTTCTGGTAAGTTTTTCAACGGACAGGATTCGTGGTAGGCCTGTATTAGTACCTTTTCCAATTCCATGGCACCTTGTTCTAATTCCTCTACCGATCTATAAGAAGATTCACTTGGATTCCATTTGCTTACTTCTTCTTCAAATTTAGTCCAGTCAGTCTTCCTAGGATTCCTTATTTTAACTACTTCTGTGCAACAGTTAAGTTGAAAAGTGATCCGTCTGTGGTCCGACATAGTGTCTTCAGGGGCCACCTTCCAACCACTCACTAGCTTACTTATTGAACCTGACGACAGTGTTATGTCAAGTACTTCTCTACGAGATCTCGTGATGAATGTTGGTTCATTACCGACGTTTAAAATTGATAGATCTTTTTCCACAATAAATTCTAATAGTGCTTCTCCCTTGTCGTTGGTGTCTGTGCTGCCCCACACCTCATTGTGTGAGTTGGCATCAGCTCCAACAACAAAGGAGACCCTCTTACCTTGGTAATATTCTATTAATTCTTCAACCTCTCTCGGTGGTGGCACGAAGTCTCTTTCACTCTGCATATAGCTCGAGATAAACGCCACCCTCGTCTTTTGTGTCTCTGGAGAGATGATGACTACTTCTATGGCCACTAGGTCTCTGTAACAGCAAAACACTGTACATCCTAGCGCTCTTATTCTGTTATTAACATAAATACAACTTCTAGCAGCTTGCTCACCTGTAGTGTCATAGTAGAGCTCGCCGCCAAGGCTACCCAGCCCCACAACTCTCTTATCCCGAGTGTAAGGTTCTTGTAGAAGGGCTATGTCTACTTTGTTCTCCACTATTATTCTGCTTAGTTCGCACATGGCGTCTTTGCAGTGTTGGAGATTTAGCTGACAGATTCTAATTGGATTTTGCTTTTGTGTGTTATGTGTGTTTGGTGGGGGTGTGTTTATTGTGTTTGATGTGTGAGTATTAGGGTGTGTTTTTGCATGCATTATGTTTGTGTGTTAAGGTGTGTCCTTTTTATTAATATCGGAGCCGGATGAAACCCCCGGTGGAACTCCAGATCGCCCTCCATCGTCAGTTTGTGTGGCCTGTGTCTTGGTGTTCCCCCGTAAATCCCTCTCGGCTCCCTTGTCAATCCCGCCCTCGGCACGTGCACCACAATGGCTGCATGTCGAGGCTGAGGCTGGCGTGGCTACATTACTCTTTTTGTCTGCTCCAGTTCCCCCACTGCGGATCAGCTTAGCCTGCACTAAGGTCGCCTCATAATTGAGCCTTTCGACTGGCGACTTCCAGGCTGCAGCTGCTTCTGATGGAACGTTGATCAGCAAGCGAGTCCCTGTTGGCATGGGATCCTTGCCGATCAGCGACCATTCAGAGATCCTGAGGTCTTCTCTCTCTGAGTTCTGCCCTTGTAGCATCAGAAGAGGATCTTCGAGCATATCTTCTACTTTGCCCGGTAGCCAGATGGACACCCGCTCCCTATCAAGCCTTTTTGCTGAGAGCTTTGTGTCACCGTGAACTCCAAAGTTACAGCTCAGCAACCAGTCTCGCGACTCCTCACGCATTGGTGTTACAAGGTAAAAACCTTCTGACACCAATCCAGAAGCCGCAAACTTAAGGTGCTTGCTGTCGACTTTGTCTTTCACGGCTTCTACAATGAGGGAAGACAGACGTTTCCTAATAACGGCGCCCAGAGCATCGTCCACCCTGAGACCATCATCGCGACAGATTGCGACGGCCAGTCCGCGAAGCTCCTTAGCGGCACTTCGCGGCCCCACCGCCCGCTCCTTACCACAATTCTGGCGTTTTGGCGGCCGCTGCTCCGTTGGTCCATCGTCCGGATCCGTAGACTGTCTTTTAAGCTTAGCTGGTCTACTGGGTCCAGAAGCTGCAGGTTTCTCCTAAATTTATTTTCGCCATTTTGACTCCGTCATTGCTTAGCGAAGTGTGAGTCAGTTGTCATTCGTAAAAACGCTATATACGTGTCAGTACACTTGAGGACAAAATTAAGTGCATCATTAGTCGATATATTTTTTAAAATGTCTTCGCTTGAAACAGCATGGCCTCTAAAAGGTCAATCGAGGCAAATTGTGTGTACGAGTATGTGTAAATTTATGCGAAATTAAGGAATATTACCCATCGATTAAGTAGTGTCTTAGTCATCCTAAGGTGTGTGTTACATTGATTCAAGTTATTATGATTAATACTTATGTATATATTCATACCACACACACACACAAAATACCCTTCTCACACAAACACACCCCCTCACACAACACAGACACCCTAGCAAACATATTTCCTTAAATTATAGTTACAGTATTTTTTTTATTGAAAATAGCCTTTGCTCGTGGCTACGTGTTTATTAAATCTTTGCCCCGTTTCCGGCTTGGGCGTTATTTTATGAACACCCCATAATAGTCTATGTGTTGAATAGGATAACTAAAAAGATACTTAAGTAAACCGCATCCAAATCCGCTGAGTAGTTCTCGAGTTAAAATGGAACATACATACAGACAGACAGTCAAAAATTCAAAAAATGTAATAACCCATTTCAATCAAAATTTCGCGAAATTATTTAATGCACAGACACGACCTTCTTGCATTTTAATTTAATTTCTGATGATTTGATGCCTTGTAGTCAACATGGTGAATCTTTTTCATTGCCACGCAATGTACAGATTTCATAGGCGAGATAGCATGAGTTCACCTGCTGTTAAGTTTTTATCCGTACCTTTAGGTAGTGTAACATCTATATTGATTACGTGCGTTTCGGTTTTAATCGGCATTCGTTGCCACTCTTCTGCGTCAACGAAGAATGCCGATCGATGTAACTTATTTTTGTGGTTTGCCTGTAAGTTCAATCAATCAATCAAAGCCGTTTTATCTGGCTTCCTATAATGTGTCTCCGCACATTAGTTCCGCCAATATCTAGTTTTAAGTGAATAGACTTGCTGGAAGTTTTCAAGTTAAAATTTGGTTAACTTGAGTTCTGAAGCGTTAACCTACAACAAAATATAAACAACATTACTAAGCAAGTACACAATATATACACAGAGGAAAATAAACATTAATAAAACCGTAATATGTTACGTACAATAAATACTGAATATTATTAAAACACTAGTAAGTACCTATACAACACACTATGCTACTTTTATAGTTTTATATTATTTAATTTAATAAACTTACATAACGTGTATACAAAATGACTATATACAAAAGTCAGCAGAAAGCTGAAGTTAGCGGGACGGGGGATTTGCGGAGGGAGAACATCATATAAAGAATACTGTAATCTTTGACACTCAAAGAACATATGATCTACAGTCCCTTCATACAAGCCACATTCACAGAGGGAATGATCCCTCACCCTAATTTTTGCCAGAAAAACGGGAGAACATACATGACCTAGCCGGAGACGACAAACTATGGATGTGGAAATCTTATTAGCATCACGGTATTTAAAGAACCACGGGCGTTGAGGAATATCAGGTTGAATTGCACCATAATGTCTGCCAATTAATTTCTGGGACTCTTGCCATGACTTGGACCACGCCTTATCTAAATTGGTTTTCGCCAGAGGAAGAAGATCATGGTGGTAAACAACATTGTGTTCGGAAGTACCTAATTCTGCAGCGTCTTTAGCACATGAGTCAGCCATTTCGTTGCCTGAAATACCATGATGACCTGGAATCCAAGCGATAGCAACGTTAATGTGTTGTTCTTTGCACATAAAAAGTGCCTCTCTAATTTTTAGAATAATAGGAAAGCGGGACTTATTCTTAAAAGGATTAGACAAAATTGCTTGGAGACAACTCAAAGAGTCCGAAAAAATAATGGTGTTATTAAGTTTGTGAGTGTTGGAAAATGAGATTGCTTCCAAAATTGCAATTGCTTCTCCAGTGAAAACAGAAGCTTCTGGGGGACATTTAAAGTTGAGAATAATTTTATATTTGGGAATCCAAACTGCAGCTCCAACATTAGTTTCATTTGATAACTTAGAGGCATCAGTGAACATGTTCAGCCAGCCCTGCCAGTCTTTCTCCAAAATATACTGGAAGGATTTGTCAGCAACGGTCGAACCTTTATCTACGCCAAAATTCGTAATCACGTTTGGTTCAAAAATCAAGGCTTTGAAGGGAATATGAAATGGAGGGTTGATTTGTAATTTTACAGTGGGATGGTTAATTTTCGAAAGACTAATATAACTTCTTATAACACAAGGTAAATCTGATTCTGAGCTAAAACCGGATTGGGATACAAGGTTGAATAAATGCATTAACTTTGGTAAAAGAGGGTGATTCGAATTTTGAGCAATTTTGAAGAAAAACCTATCTGAAAGGTATTGTCTGCGCAGGTGTGGAGGAGGGTCGACACATTCTACTTGTAAGGCATTTTTAGGCGAAGATCTCATTGCACCTACAATAATTCTCAAACATTTAGCTTGAATTTTGTTGATTTTCTCAAATTCTAATTTGTTGCAGGGATCCAAAACAAAGCTACCATAATCCAAATGGCTCCGAACAATAGCATTATATAAAAGTTTTTGTGAGTAAGGATGAGATCCCCACCATACACCAGAGAGCGCACGGAGAACATTCACTCCCCTCTCGCACTTCTGAGAAATATAAGTGAAATGGGGCATACCAGTAAGTCTTGAATCAAGGATCACTCCTAAAAACTTCACTTTATTTTCAATTTTAATGGGATCATCATTGTATTTTATTAACACTCCAGGGATTGAACGTTTTTTTGTAAAAATTACTGCGCAACTCTTTGCAACAGACAGGGATAACCCATTATTCTGAAGCCAATCATTAAGGTAAAAAAGAGCTGAGTTTAATCGATTAACTGCGGTTTCTACTGATGGGGATGAAACATAAAGTGCTAGATCATCCGCATATTGTAGAATGTTACAAAAAGAGTCCACAACTTTTTCAAGATCATGTGTATAAATACTGTACAAGATAGGACTGAGTACGGATCCCTGAGGAAGACCCTTCCAAACTCTCCTAGGTGGAAGAAGGGAATTATTATTTTTAATCTGGATAGATCTGTTAATGAGCAAGCTACATATGATACGAATCAGTTTCTCTGGGATCATCAGCTGATGCAATTTTTGCCTGAGTACAGGAAGAAGAACGTTATCATATGCAGAGGCTATGTCAAGAAAAACCCCGACAAGAAATTCTTGTTTCTTAAATGATGACCGAATGTCAATAGTTAAAATACTAAGACTATCCAAAGTACTCATACCCTTCCGGAAACCAAATTGAGATCTAGCTAGTAAGCATTTATTCTCTACTATCCACTCTAACCGGTTTTTAACCATTCGTTCTAAAATCTTTGCCAAACAACAAGATAATGCTATTGGCCTTCGAGCAGACGGATCAGAAGGATCCTTACCAGGTTTCAGAATCGGGATTATTATCTGGGTGTTCCACTCATCCGGAGTAACTCCGTTCTCATAAAAGTGATTAACTAAATTTAGATAAAATAATTTTGTGGATTCAGAAGAGTTAATTAAGAATGAATAAGGGATGTTGTCAATACCTGGGGTGGAGTCAGTGAGGCCATGTATAGCGCACTGTAGTTCATTAAAAGAGAAAGGGGAATTCATAAAATCAAAACTATTACTGGGACATGAAGAAGGAGAAAAAGTAATGTGTAAAGAAGCAGGAGGTATGACCGGAGGGCAAGAAGGAGCTAGCCTCTCAGCAAAAGCTCCCACCCAAGAATCAGAATCATTCGAGGTAAGATTCTGAACATTAAGTGACCCTCGAAACCTTCTTATATTACGCCAGACTAAAGAAACTGGCGTTCTGGGGGAAAGATTCTCACAGAATTTATTCCAACCCTGTTTCTTTTTTTTTGAAAGCAGTCTCCTAGCTTGCGCTGCGATTTGTTGATAAGATAAAAAATTGCTCATGGACATATTTGAATTATATTTTTTTTCGGCTTGGCTTCTTTTCTTAACGGCGGCAGTGCAATCAGGATCCCACCATGGAGGGGAAAGCTTACGTCGAAAAGGATTTTTCATAGGAATATGATTTTTGGCAGAGGAGGAAAGGATGTCAATGAACTGAGAGTAATTGGAAAGAAAGTTTGCATTAGAAGTGGAAGGGAGTGAACAAATTTTTCCATTTACAGAAGATAAAAAGTTTTCCCAGTCTGCCTTATTGAGCCTATATTTTAACAAAGGGGAGTCATTACAATGGAAAGCAGAGTGATTAGGCATAGAAACTAATATGGGGAAATGATCACTACCATGAGTGAGAGGTAGAACCCTCCAGGACAAGACAGAAGAAAGAGATGGAGAACAAAGAGATAGGTCGACGGCGCTACCAGGATTTTCATTTGGACGAGTACGTCGAGTGGGAGAACCATCGTTCAGTATGCATACATTAAGGAAGTCAAAAGTTTCAACAAGATCGCTCCCAAAACTGTCAGTTTTAAAAGACCATGATATGTGATGGCCATTGAAATCACCCATTATAATAACAGGTGCAGGAAGAGATGAGATAATAGAAATCAGTTCAGGTAGAACAGAAGGTCTAGGATTAGCTATATACATTGATAAGATTACCATGTTAAGGAATTTGATGGCAATAGCATTAATATCTTGACTGTGTACAGGGAGAGAAATTTGAGAAAAAGTGAAGTTTCGTCTGACAAGGATAGCACAACCAGCATATCCATCATCTCTGTCATCCCTAAGACAGGAGAAACCTGGTATCCTAAAATGGGATCCAGGAACCAACCACGTCTCAGAGATGGCAATGACAGCAGGATTGTGTTTATTAATTAAATACATAAGGTCTGGTTTTTTTGTGGAAACACTTCTAGTGTTCCACTGGAGAAAGTGGGTTACTGTTGAGTCCCTTAGAGCCATGGCTATTAATTAAAAGGAAGATTTCATTGAGTTTAGCAGCAACGTTGGACGGTAGGGAATCACTACATTTAGAAATTAAATTTATTAGGGTAGCTATTAAGAGCTCCATGAGATTTTCATTTGGTGAAATATCTGGAGGCTGGGTTAATGCACAACCATTAGGTTGGGATGAAGGGCCCTCAGAAACAATTTCTGCATGAGCCTTACGATTGTAACCTATATCTATAACTGGCCTTTGACGGGGTGGAGTAAAAATAGTCTTTTTGTGGGAGGAGCTGACAGCCCTAGAAAACGAATCCAACTGAGAAGGCGGGAATACTGCAACTGAAGATGGGATATGTTGTTGTGTGAGTTCCACATATGGTCTGCGGACTTGTGCAAATCGTGTAGAGGCATCTGCATATGAAATGCTTTCTTGGGACATGACAGTTTTAATGGACTTTTGCCGATTGTGCTCTGGGCACGTTTTATTAGTGGCAAAGTGAGTTCCCGAGCAATACAAGCATGTAGCCTGGATTTCAGGGACACTGCATCCCTGTCCCGAATGAGACTGGGCACATCGGAAGCACCGTGGTTTAGATCTACATTGGGCACTGATATGCCCAAACCGGCAACAGCTCAGACATTGAATTGTTGGTAGATGATATGTTTCTACTGGTAAAGAGGTGTAGAAACAAAATATCCTTTTGGGGAGAACCTGGCCTCTAAAAGTAATCACCACAGATTGGGTAGGAATCCAGGAGGGGTTACCATCTGATAAGACTTTACGGTTAAGGCGTCTAGCCTTCAATATAATGCCGCAGGCATCAGGGAGTTCAACCGACTCAACAAACTCCTCCATTGACCAGTCAATGGGAACGTTTTTTACTATGCCCATTCGGGTAACATTGTAAGCAGGGATTTGTGCATGATATTTATTATTTTTCAGGGACACATTCTCAATAAATTTGTTGGCATCTTGCCCAGATTTAAATTCTACAGAAATTCTATTCCGTCCTACGCTTTTAATGCCATCCATTTTGATGTTAGTAATTTTATTATCCACTAAGAATTTTCCAAATTTAATGGGTCTGATGGAAGTACCAGACGAGGGTTCAGTTTCCTCGCGAGAAACATGGACTATAAAAGGGCCTAAATCCTTAATATCGTATAATTTGCCGCCTCCGAAGCTAGGGTGTACAAATGTTGTTTGTATGGATGCCATTGCTGGATTTACAATCGTACGTTTAGACAACATATTCTCTGAACCATCAGCAGGACGTTTTCTACTTGGCTCAGTTGCATGTAGTGAGAACAGTTCAGGAGACAAAGGAGGCCCATCCGGAGGGTCCGGATCAGGAGGATCGGAGGAATCCATTTATGGAATGGATAACCTAAACGATCCTTTTAAAAACAATAATACTTACTAAATAATACAAAATTTACCACTAACAACACATAAACTACAATTAAAACTAAACAAATCAAGTTATTTGATGAAAAATATCCGAAAAATAAGCAAAACTTCACTAAGATGTCTGTTCACCTATAAACAAGAAAGCAGAATCTGCCTGTAAGTTGATAACCTAACATACTCTTATCTATGAACCTAACCGTTGAATGTCAAGAAATGGTATTCTTTGATCAAAACTTTTGTGGTCATTTTGTCAAAGTCAATAAAATATATAATCCAACAATAAAAATATTTGGTAAAGATTCGGAACACGCAGGCCATTCGTTTGTGGTATCGAGATGTGCTCTGTGGTATCGAGCACTGATCGAGTTGGCAACCCTACCCTACTTATGTCAAAAAACTTATAAAAGTAAACACGAGCTCGGAGCACGTGAAATACATCGAATTTTGTAAAGAATATAAATCAGATGTAATGTCGGAAACTCTTGACGACAAAGTTCTATCTATAGTCGCTAACATAAAGAAAAAAACAAATGACATTCCCACACCAGAAGAAAATGTAGAAGAGGTTAGTTCCACCAAAGCAAAAGATGAAAACTTTGTGAAAGGCAAACCAAAAAGCGGCAAATTCTGGAAGTCCAACCGAGAAAGGTTTGTTTTGTACTGTCTTATACCGGTTGGAGTGTAGCAAAGGCTGTGCAAGGGATCCGATACTAAAAAATTTCGAGCTAAAGTTTTTTTTTTCTTAAAATCATTGTTTTTTCTAATGTAATGTTTAGAGTGCCTAAAAATAAAGCTTTTTTTTACTATTCATTTTTTCTCTTAGATTAATATTTCTCGTAATTTTTTGCAAAAATAGGTTGCGACGACGTGCGAAGCAAGGAGGAGCGGTTAGGTTGACATTTAAGTACATAATTAGGAGCCGAGCGACCCCCATGCTACACTCTGACCCTTATACCCTTTTACAATCTGTTAAATTTGTTATAAACTCTATCTTAAATCAATACTTTAACGGTTTTTAGATTTTCGTCAATCAACAAAACAAAAGGTATAAAGCCAAACTTCCAAAGAAAGACAGCTCTGCGTTTAGAGCTTAAGCGGACTAAGGAACTATCTAAACAAGCCATGGAGCAGATCCAGCAGAAGCAGCTGGAACGAAAGGAACGTCGACGAGAGAACATCAGGAAGACTGAGGAAAATAAAAGGAAGGCAGAAATAGTTCAAGTGATTACAAACACGGCCAAACTGAAGCGAATGAGAAAGAAGCAGCTTCGGTTCATTGAGAAGAGGGACACCAACAACCCAGTTGAACCTAGCAAATAAACTATAGTTACTCTCTTCTATTTGTTTTCTTTCAATCATTTTCGGTGGTGTTCCTTTCTAGGTAAATTTTTAACATTAATGACTATCAATATATAAAAAATATAACGGATAGAGTATCCGTAATAGACCAGTATCTACAGATTTTTCTTTTGCATGAACTCTTTTTTAGAATGCCATCGAAATTAAGTTGGCTGATTGAACCACTTTGTACTAGGTGAAAAAATGTTTTTTTTCTTGAATGTGATCAGTAAATGATACATGATCTAGCCTAAAAATATTTTCACTCATTATTGTAACCTTTTTTTCTGTGGAAAGTTGTCTAATAGGGATACTCTATCATCTCTTGAATTTTTTTCCCTTTAAATTGTAGGACCTTATATTAGGGTGGTTCTCACCCCCTCAAAGTGTTCTATGTAGCTAAAAACAAATAAGTATTTTTGATGTAACTCTATGTATGGAGATTTAAATTTAAAAAACTGGAAGCGACCCCTAAATTTAGTTAAAAAATACTTTATTTGTTTTTAGCTACATAGAAGACATTAAAGGGGTAACCAGTAATAAATATATTACATATACTTGTATACATATAACATTTCTTGAAATCGGTTAAATTTTGGAGTATCTGTTTTCATTGTAATACTCATTCACTATGATTTATTTTCATAACAAAAGCTACCAAGGAGACCCTCACTATGTTAAGACTAATCTATGATTGTTGTCTTTGTACTGCCTGCCAAGTGTCAAGCGTGTGACAATACGATAATTAAAATTGGTGTTGTCATCACAACTAAATAAAAATCTGTTTAGCATCCAAAGCCGTTGAATCTTTTCGTTAATACTTCCCGTTATCAACTTTAACATGGTAGCAGAGTAATAAAGTACAAAGAAGGTGCAAGATAGTTATACTCCGGGTAAGACTGAAAAGTTTCAGCGAAATTTGTACCAGCCTGTCAAATCACCCGAGTCATCACCATGGATAAGGCGATTGCAGAGGCTTCCAAGGTACAAGTAGGGCTCCTGGATGGAAAGGACTATAAGCATTGGAAGTATCGAATTGAAACTGTGTGCAGGGGCATTCCCAGTGCGGTAGATATTATCGAAGGGAGATTGCGCAAGCCCGGACCACCAGCAGCAACGGCCGACAAGGATGAAAAGTCCAAGTATGAGAAAGAACTCGCAGATTTTTATACTAAAGACAGTACAGTACTAACGTTACTTACAACTAATATGACGAATGAAGTACTTGACCAGATAATGCGCTATAAGAGTGCTAAAGAGGTATGGGATGAGCTCGAACGCCTTTATTGCGGCAGCGCAGAAGACAAAAGTTACGATCTTTGTATAGAATTTTTCAATCACAAGAAAGATCCTGAGCATGATATTAAGAAGCATATTTCTGCTTTGAAAAATATTTGGCATGATCTAAATAGCCATTTAGAAACAAGTCTGCCAGATATACTGCTAATATGTAAAATTCTCGGCACTTTGCCGCATGAATTTTTTGCTTTTAAGTCAAGTTGGCTCCCTGTGAATAAGAAAGATAGAACAATTGAGAATCTAACTGTCCAGCTAATATCCTTTGAGAAAGCCTTAATGAGCAAAGAAGATAGCACAAATCCTGAAGAAGTATTAGTCGTGAAAACAGAGAAGTTCAAGAAGAAAACTAAAGTTTTTAACTGCAATTACTGTGGTAAAGTTGGGCACCGAGTACGAAAATGCCTAAAGTGAATAAGAGATGGTCGACCACCGAAGCAGTCAACAAGTACAAATGTTAATCTGACCGTGTTAGCCCTTGAAGACAAGCTGCCCATTGATAAAACAAATTGGTACGTCGAAAATGGTGCGACAACCCACGTGACAAATAGAGGCGACTTTTTTGAGAGCTTTGAGCACTTCAAAGGATCACATACAGTTACTGCTGCAAACGGGCAAGCCATAGAAGCCATAGGAATAGGCAACATTCGTGCTGAAGCCAATGTCAACGGTAAAGTTGAGCAAATTTTGCTGAAGGATGTTTGGTATGTTCCAAACATCAAGAGAAACTTGTTTTCGGTTCTTGCTACGCATGATATTTCGTCAAAGAGTACGTTTGAGTCTACGCCGAAGCAATGTGTACCAAAAATAGATGGAGTCACCAAAGTTATTGGGACAAGAGATATCAAGGGCGGGCTGTATAAGCTGGAGCTTAAATGCGTTGCGCCAAAGAGTCTAGAAGTCAACCAATTACTGACAAATCCTCTACAAGTGTACCATGAAAGGCTAGTACATCAGAACAAGCGACACGTTAAACAGGTGATCGAACAATAGCCAATACGATAGTAAAATTGGTGTTGTCATCACAACTAAATAAAAATCTGTTTAGCATCCAAAGCCGTTGAATCTTTTCGTTAATACTTCCCGTTCTCAACTTTAACACACTATGCATGATATTGGTCATTAAATTATATTCTCTTTGTTGGTCATATCATGCGGAAAGAGCTATGCTATGTAATGATGAGGGTTGAGTTGACAGCACATAATCAGACCTGACCTATTGTCTATGAATAATGCTGTCGAAGTAGGATTGATACTTACAAAGTTGTGTTTTGATGGTCTTAAAAACTTGATTTGTTTAAATTGAATCATAATATTTTTGGTCTATTGGGCCTGTTGCAATTGGAAGGTTATTAGTTTTAAAAAACCACATTTGAAAACTCATTTAATATTTTTATTAAGTATAACTAGCAACATATTCCTCGGATACAATGTAAAAATATTAAATGCATTTCCCAGATTTTTGTGGATATTTTGATGAACATGACTGAGTTTTATTTACATTAAATGGTCGATGGAGATAGGTGGTGATGGTTTACTCAAAACACCAACATTTACACAATTTCTGTAATTAACTCTTCATTACAATATATTATTTACATTTTACAGAAGATCATATCACCAAAAAATATCCAAAACTCAGGAAAATCCAATTTGTAACATTTTTAGAATTTCCAACTATCTATTGAGATTGTTGAGCCTCAAAGTAGTTTATACTCTCTCAAATACTGAAGTGAACTTATTCGTAAATATATTTAGTAAAAATAAACGAATGTATGTTAAAAGGAAATCCAAAATATGAATAAAAATAAATCACACAATTACACCTATGCATACCTTACAGTAACATCTTCATTAAATTCAAATAATTTACAACAACATTAGTCGTTATAATAATAACAACAAGTACAGCTTATAATTTATCTTTTAAACTTACACCTTTCTATAATACTTACTTCTCTTTTAACACAAAATAGAAAAAAAAACTTCAAAAATACATCAGATTCAGTCTAAGGCAGTGACAACAAAGTTTGTTCATTAAACTAATTGTTGAAAACAATGAAGCGTACTTTTGAAAATTATATATTAATAAAACTAGCACTTCAGAAAGATAAAAGTACAAAAATAATATCAAATCCACAGTATTCTTAATTTAATGAGATTCTTGCGACAGTCAAGGTTTAGAACTCAAAGTAGTATATTGCTATGTTGTTGTGATGAAAAAACACTTGTACACATATTGCTATGCTTTACAGAAAATGTCAATTGTTCATCTCACAGTTACAGAGCATAATAAAGTACATACTTGCATTTATATAAATTGCATTGATTTGTTTGTAGCATAAACAAGATATACAGGATAGAACCAATCCTTTAAAATAGTTACAAGAATTCCTTAGAATAAATAGAGGTGTCCACATTACCCTGTGCTGTACTGTAACTTGCAAATCGTTTTTTTACTGTATCTTAAACAAAAGCATATCTAACCTAATCGGCCTTCGATCTATTGGACATCTTACCAGTCACTTCTGCTCAATAATTACAAAGGTATAGTACAGCGAAAGACCAAAGGTGTTGATACCCAATAGGTCCTAGACCATCTAACGTACATACATCTTACGTTTATATTAACATTTAACACATCAATTCACATTGGATACCAACACTCTGACATGTATAGTTAGTATAAAAAGTTTCAAACCCTTGCTCTTCCACGAGCCATCAAAAGCTGCTTTTGGATTGTAAATCGTCACTGTTCAGATCTTCTTTTTTAGTGTAATGATACCTTCCTCATCGACCTCTCATAAACAACTAGCACAGTCTGTAAGAAAAGTTCGTCGGAAAGTGTCCGAACGTGCAACGGGCATAGTAGCAAAAATGCTTCAACCAAATTAGGACGTTATGTCGTTAACATAAGATGCAATGTCAGTTGTCGAAATCGTCATTCGATTTTGTCACCCCATAGCGGTGACAAAATGCATCGCGGACACTTTTTGAGCGAGATTGTGAGTCTAGTTGTTTATTAGAGGCCAATGACCTTCCTTTAGAAACTCTCTAGCTAAACAGTGAAAACCACATCAAATTCTGTTCAGTAGTTCTCAAGTTATAAGCTTATAGGAGAACAAAACAAACAGATTGCAGTTCAGCAAATCACTGGATTGGTAGCATTGATCTGAATGGTAAAATATAAATTGTTTTTAATTTACATTATTCAGTGGGTATTAATTTATTTCAGACTTTTAGCCTAATCAAACATTTCGAAAACCTAGTTTTCAGATGTTTCTCACGAGTCGTATACAAATTAAAAAATTAATTAACCATGTCAATCACAGGCATGCCTTGTTCAACACCACCATCGTTTCTAATAAAGTAGCGACATTTTCTGTTCCTGTCCCACGTGAAAAAAGTTTTAAGTGAAACCAAGCTTTACTCTCAATTCCTACACAATGATGAGAGGAATTCTTCGGTCTCTCATATTCCTTACAAGACAGTGCACACCGATTTTGAGCCTGGTACAAGGCGACTCGGCAAATAAACAATATTTGTCACATCTGTACAATATAACACAATTTTTCATACAGGGTCTATAAGACTGATATAAAACTGAAGCCACATATATAACTGATCATATTTTAACTGCAAAGTTCACTTCTAGGTTCCGTTTCGAAACGAGCGAAAATCACTCGGAGTGATGCGAATTTCACCTTAGAGCGTTCACAAATTGACCCGAGTTAAACCGAGGGTAGCCGAACTGTTACCTGACAGTTGCACGAAAGTATTTTGAATAATGCTTTATTATAATAATGCTTTAACAGCGAAACCGGTAAGGGGAAATAATATAAATAAGTGGACAAGTACAAGTGTTTATCAAACAAAAAACGTTTCAAAAGTTCCACCAAGTGCCAACAATCACGAGCATCAACTCTATTTTGAAACGCTTTGGAGTAATGTGAAAATCACACTGGGCCACCTGATTGGTTCAACAATATTTTTCTTTCTCTTGCTCCTATATAGATCTGTGTCTTTCTAATAAACGAGTGAAATTTCGCACTATGATCGCACGTTCTGAAACGCTTCCCTAATGTACCAATAAGTTGTAGAGTCAATCTTTGCGTGACCGACATTGTCCTTTGTTCAAAATGATCAGTAGAATGACTCGTTGCACCTGAATGGCCGAGTGTGAAGTGCCGGTGTCGCGAAGTGTCCACGGGCCCGGGTGTTGTTCACTTGTTGTTCAACTAGTTGTTCAGGGTGAGCGCGGTTGTTCAGTCACACGTCGAAGTCGGCCCCGTTCTTTCCTGGCGGCGGGGCAATGAACGGCTCGCTCCACATCCTTCTGAGGTCACCCTGGACGAGAAATGTTTCATTTAATAAAAAACCGAGTGGGACTCTGAGGGTTCCGTGGCATTCAAGTAAGTGAATAGACGTATTAATTAATTAGAATTCGAATAAAATTATAACCTTATCATTACCTACAATGTGTATGAAACATAACTGCAAAATTAAGTTGGTCGACTATTACTCGTTTACTTGTAAAGCCTACTTAGCAGGTTATTAAATCTATGTCGCGGGGCAAGTCACCGGGCCACGATGACCTGAGCATTGAATACCTTAAATATGCAGGTAATGATCTGCCCAGAGAGCTGGCGATGCTCTACTCCCTGTGTGTGGGGCACTCGTACTTACCTGCGCAGATGATGAGGACTGTGGTGGTGCCGATTGTGAAGAGCAGGACTGGCGATATTAGTGACAGGAGCAATTATAGGCCTATCTCATTAGCCACTATTATCTCGAAGGTTCTTGACGGTTTGCTTAACACTCAGCTTGATAAATATCTACAAATACATGACAACCAATTCGGTTTTAAGTCAGGTCTCTCCACAGAAACAGCTGTATTGTGTTTAAAGCAAACTGTCAAGTACTATACTGATAGAAATACGCCTATTTTTGCTTGTTTCCTCGACTTATCGAAGGCGTTTGACCTGGTTTGTTATGATATTCTTTAAAAAAACTTCTCCAAACTTCAATGCCCGAGGAACTAATAAGCATTTTTAAATATTGGTATCAGAATCAGGACAATGTCGTTCGATGGTCGGGCCGTCAGCAGCTCCAGGAAGTAGCCCAGCAGCGAGCAGTGGAAGTATATAAAACAGAGTGTCTAGTACCTTGACGTATGCCATAGTGAGTAGCGGCAGCAGCGTGAAGGGCACCAAGTAGAGCAGCGCCGGCTGCGCCGCCTTGAACACCTCCGCGGAGACCGTGGCCGTCAGCAGCCCCAGGAAGTAGCCCAGCAGCGAGCAGTGGAAGTACGTCAGCCGGGAGCCCTGCAAACATATCCATTATACACACATCGTCACAACATCAAGTCGCATAGTACGGGTTTCAAAATCGACTTCAAACGCACCGTGATTGGCCAGAAATGACATCCAGATCATTTTTAGCCAATCATGACACCTTTGATGGCTATAGCGATAAATAGTGAAGTCAGACAATAAGAGGGCTGGGCTGTTACTGACGATTTTTAATTCCCAACTTGATAAAGCTATATCCCACGGGCCAAATTACACACTTTTTAGGGCCTGCAGGTTTACTTCAGTGTTTTCACTAGCGTCAGAAAGTATACCAAATACTTTGCACGTTATAATTATGAATAATCAAGTACTTCTAGAAAAATATTCCATTTGTAAATTGAATAGGTACTAGATATCGCTCGAATAAAAAATTCACGACCCCGTGCAAAATTTATCACGATATTATAAAACAAGGTATGCGCTTCGCTGATTTCGGAAAGCCCTTGATAACGAGTAAAATACTAACGGTTCTTGAACTTTAAAAAAAGTCGGGAATTAGGGGGACTTTTAATCTTTCATTTTAAACCAATAAATAGCGAAGATTAAAATTTGTAAATAATGTACGTCATATTTCACTCTTTGATCAAATCAAATAATTTATTCAAGGAACCAGAAATAGCTCAACCTAATTAAATTTAAATTTATTAACTTACATAAGAAAGAAGCCAATTGAATAACATAACTATGCAGGCACACAAGAGTAGACAATCATTGGGTTTACATAATACAATACAGGCATACCTAATAGCGATCTTTGAATATCTTTGTAAATATGAGCCCTGAGTCCTAAGCTAGTTTGTAAACAAACTGTATTTTAGGTCTCGGTTGTTATTGATCTTAAGGGTTCGCCGACCAAAAGAAGCTAAATCGGCAGTGACGGTAAAGTTGATTTAATGAATAATATTTCATTAATGAATATAAAAAAAACGTATTTAGTATCACAGAAAATGTATGTATACTTTATCCGAAGCAAAAATTAAAAATAATTTATAGTTTATAAAGCACAACTATTTAAACTAAGTCCAAAATGTAACAAAGGCGTATTGGCGTTTAGGTCATTTAAACAACTTAACTGTAGAATTGTACCTGAAACTTAATTTCAAAACTAAAGTATAAACTACAATTGTCCAACTTACATTTTAGAAATATTGCCTGGCAATTTAAATATGATTTATTCAAAATGCACCAAAAATCCGCCATACACTTTTAGTATGGCCGCTCAGCTGTCAATAAAAGTGACAACGACAAACACGACCACAAGAGTACAGAGCGAGGTGTCTAATCGTCGTACGCTCGGCGCAGCCTTAATATTTCGGCTGTTCGATACACGATTACTAACATTTTCTTCGATCCAATTAAATCACAAAGATGCTTTCGGCACAGAAAGATAGATCTAAACTGTAATCTAAATATAATTTCATTTAAGCTATGTTAAGTTTCAGACAACAAAACTTATACCGAAATAAACGTGAAAAATGTGGTATAAAACGGCCGTCATATTAAAATCTCATCCCTCTAACTCCAAAATAATAAATAAAAACACCTCGAAACCGTGAGTTTTCTGAGCGGCCCGCTTCCGCTGAGCAGGATAAACATTGTGTAAAATGAAAGCGTTGAAGATAGATTTTTCTAGATAACCTCGCCTTAAGTGTTTAGAAATTATTACAAAGCGTGACAGAACCCTGTGTGCAAGTTCAACTGCGTTTAAGGACAGCCATCACGCGCAAACCTCCATACAAAGGCAAACACAAAATTGTGAGGTGTCTATGGAATTTTTTTGTTATATTTTAGGCTGAGTCCATTGACATTATCTAGATTTAGAACCGAATTAGAACTAAAAAGCGGGCAATTTTAATTAAATCTTAACATCAAACCCCAAAAACTTAAAAACTTTTTTCACCAAAATGCAACTGAATAGGTTTAAACTCTCGCGTTATGTAGAAATTTTAATATTTATTTAAAAGGTAATAAAAAATATATATCTCGGTAGACCCGTCCAAATAAATATTAAAATGAATAGGTTTGATAAAATCAAAAAAATATACAAATTTTGCATCAAAAACCAATAATATAGTTGAAAACCTTCACAGTGTTGCCAAAATTTTGTTTCTCCTGACATGTTTTCAATTTTGTACCCGCGACGAAATTTGTTCGATAGCATTTATTGCCTTCGCAAGTTTCATCGAGCGTGCTCGTAATAGCGAAATGAATTTACCATTTCATTTTGTCACGCCCACATGCTGCGCTCATGGCGACCGTCCTTTAATACTCTAGCTAGATCGTGGGTCGTATATTTGAAAGATTTATTTATTTATGTTATTTAAGAGATACACACTTTGAATTTACAAAAACAAGATATAAAAAGAGCAAGCCACAGTGGGCATCAAATAATACAAAAATTTAGCTCTACGAGCTAGCATTTCTTACATTATAAAGAAAAATAGAACAGATTAAATAGACAGCTGTCTCTTTCTTTCCTAAAAAACAAACAAGGATAGCAACAGTACATACCATGGACCTCGGTCCAGGCACCTGCCCCATCTGACAAACGAGCGTCGCCTTCTTGTACGCGTCGTATCGGAGCACGAAGCAGAGCAACAAGCCCGGCATCACGATGTCGCCCAGACCTGCACCAAGAGTATATCCTCATGACCAGCCCCCTGATTCTGTATCGCACAATCAGTTGCCAACCGAGATACGCTCGAACTTGAAATTACGTCACAATTAGTAAATAGTTCAATACCCATTGAAGGAAGTTCTTTTGCCAATTCGTAAATAATTCAATACCCATTGAAGGTTATTTTGGAAGTTATTTTGCTATCTGTTTTTGGTGAATAGCAACCATAGTTGGTAACCGAATCAAAGATACGTAATAGGTCCGCAGGCTCTGAAATAACGCTATAAATAACGTTACTTTTGGACAAATGCGCATGAAATAAGTAGGTTTTGGCCGTGACTTGTCACCACCATCATGTTCCGACATGACGTCATGAGAAGCCGCACAAACTGTTGAGTAGTATATGTCATTCGTCCGTTATCGACTGCTGTAAATGTTTGCGGAAGTCCCTGGAAAGATTTATTAACGCCCCGCCTGCTGTCACTCTACCAGTTCCCCCCCCCTTCCCCCTTCATCCTAGGTCTTATAGGCGCGGTAATGGCCAAGTGATAGCCCATTGTACGTATAAAAGACGTATTTTTATAACGTCAACTCCCATTAGGGATACTCTACTCTTATTTTTCTGCAAGATTTAAGAGAGTTAATAATTATAATAATAAAAATAAATGTGTTTATTATATCAGTTCATATTTTTTCAATATCTAATTTGTTTTGGTACACTAAACACTCACCCAGCATAGAGAAGTGTCCCTGATGGTGCATCGAGGGGAACACCAACTTGGCGGGGAGCGACAGTTTGGGCGCGTCTCTCATTGCGCCGCCGATCTGCAGCCGCCGAGCTACCAAGTTCATTGGGTTTTCAGCCGGCCTGCGAGGAAGAGGTTTTAGTTCGTTATCTTCTCCAAATATTTTTAGTATAATTCCATAGAGTTGTCCAACAAAGGCGTTCGGACGTACGTAACTGCTTGTTCGAAAATTGTATGTAGCTCGGTGGTATACATCCCGCGTCTCGCCCCGCAGGCCCCAAGCTATTGCTCTCTCTGAGCGCTTTCGTTGGACAACTGTATGGATTTTTAAACTGTAGTATAACTGTCCGATTAAGATGACGTTTTTATAACATCACAGTGTCAGTTTTGAGATATACAGGATGTAAATGCAAACTCAAGAATCTCTTTAGAGTATGAAAGTATACACGATTCTGATGTCATTACGAAAAAAAATAATATACCCCGAATTTTATCCAAAAATTACATCATTTTTCTAAGCTATGGCTACGCATTCTTATCAACGAAATTTAATAATCCCGTAGCGGCTATCCGACCTCACCGGCCATCCTATCTACCCACATCTAGTTGCACCCCGCACCCCTCATCCGTCCGCCTGTTGCCAAATCGTGCAGCGCCTCAATCTGAGGCCGCACCGTTGCAAATTCTCTTTCATTCTGTCGCTCGATCACGTTATCAGTGGCTAGCGACCAGCGAGGGTTTCCACGCGATTAGTGTATTTTGAGTAAAGAAAATCGTCTTCTTGTGAGGTACTGGTACTTTATTTAGAGATCCCAGTATTTAAAAATAAATCTTTACCTATCATACTAACACACCCTTAAAGGATTCTTGTCTTTGCTTTTACATTCTGTATTTAACATTCCTAAAATTAAAAGATGTGACGGATTAACTAACACACAACATATCACGCGACATGTAGACTCCGCAGTCTTTTCGCACTGAGTTCACAACAGAATATTCTTTCTGTCGAGCATACAAGTATTTCAATTTCATAGTTGTTCAACCTTATTGTAAGCATATTTTTTGTTATATAAACCAGGCTGTTCCATTTATTCTCCCACCTGCACTATTTTGACGTTAATGCGACAAGTCTAGCGACAAGTTACAATTTCTTTTTGAAATCATTATCAAGCGAGCGAGTGTCTGTCGTCAGTGGACTGTATTATCGCAGTATAGGTAACAACAGTAGTTTAACTAGGCGGTGTCCTTGAAATCAATACCAACGGCCGCTCGGTGCCTAAGCACGCGCTAGGGCTGCCAAATGACTGTGTACGTTTTTGATAATGCTATATTATTACTATAATAGTTGTATTTAAGCAACCATACAATGCACAACATACTCTGTAATTTCGTGCCATAATTTACGAAAATGCGCAGGAACGTCACAGTGACAACGTGCGTACGTAACTGCGGTGCGACCGCGACTGTCGTAAACCGAGTTGAATTGTGTTTTGGGGGGGGAGGTTCGTTTCGGGTCGTTTGTATGGAGATAGAATACTATTTGTTATTTATACTATGGTATTATGTACGTTAATCCAGCCGCCACGTCGTTTAATTATGTATTTAATTTACAGTAGTTACAAATCTAAAAAATACCTAAGATTTGAAGTTTCCCATGTTCATTAAGAATAAAAAGTAGAGAGAAATTATAAAACAAATCGTACCTTGAGTGTTTCGTATATAACGTTTCAAACACAAACTTCGGCAGTTATGACTGACCAACTTACTCGATATTTGCGATCTATATTATTAACTCTAAGTCTAATTAAGTTAGTCGTTGATATCTCCTTGAAGAATTCAATAATGGTAATTTTTCGATATTTTCCTTTACCTGTGCTATAAGACCTACTTGTAAACGGAATAGAGATTTCTTATAGGTTTTCATGGTGAGCCATTTGTATGAAATTTATTACGTAAAAGGCAATAACTTTTTCTCGCGTTGAGTTAGAAGCCTGATTTTTAACAACACCTTAGGGCGGACACATAGACTTCTGTAGGAGAGAGACGGACATGAAAATGATTCTATGAGAATTCCGTGTTTTCATTTCGTGGTACGGGACCCTAAAAATAGTGCACATGAATAGAAGTAAAATAAAAACCACTCACCTAGTAGCAACTTTGACCATGACATTGGTGGTGAAGATGTAAGAGGAGAAGAAGACCCAGAACACGTCGTACAGCAGCAGCCCCGTTAGCAGCAGCGTGGACACCTTCAGCGAGGGCAGCCGGATCAGCGCGATGAACGTCACACACAGGCCCATGCCCATCGCTGGAAACATTCAACTTGCATTCGGTCGGCTGTTGATTAAGTGGCGATGTTAGCGGTTACTTCGAATCGACAATCCACAACACTTAAACTTAGTACGGGCGGTAGCTCAGACGGTTGAAATCTTGAGACCCAGGTGTCATCCCCGGTCGGGCATGCACCAATGAATTTTATGGAATTTATTTGCTTAGTAAGTATTTGGTGTCGATTCGGTGTAGCACGACTTAACCTATTTGACAGGACTAACCTTATTTTAAGCGTCTTGTCCTTGTCTTTTCGATACAAAAAGCCAAAGACAGAAAGCGTAAATTAAGTTTAGTCCTGTCAAATAATTTAAGTTGTGTTACACCGAATCGACACCTTTGTGGTCTTATCTTACCTAATACTTCCAACTTGCTCGCGTAAAAAGCGTGTATTTGTCACAGACGTATAATATATAGTAACATACCTAACATTAATAATAAACGCACAGAGTCGACGCGTGGCAATTTTATCTCAGTGAACTACGGGCTCTTTTAAATATAAATATTGCTTGTTTCCAAACAAAATATATACTAGAGATTCGTTTAGGAATTAATAAATATGTTCCAAGCATAAGCCAGCCAAAAAAAAATCATTTTTATATGTTTCTTCGTACCATGAAGTCTAAATGTAGCTTATTTTTTGTATGGAAACATGCCACGCTATTTAATCCTTACTAGTAATAATAGGCTTGTACACAGGGTAAACAAAATATTATTCCAGTTAGTCCGTCATTTAGATTATCAAAAAATATTGGACACGTATTTTTTCTTTTGTCAATCAAACAAAAAATGACAGAGATAAAGCGCGTCAAAGTTTGGGAGTGGGGGAAAATGACGTCACTTCTAAGTAAAATTGTATCTAGATGTGACGCCACGCGGAACTTTAGCGGGCTAGATCTTCATCATTGTTTGTTTAATTGAAAAAAGAAAAAATACGTGTCCAATATTTTCTGATAATCTAACTGACGGACTAATAAAAAATTTTTCGTCATCATGCGTATTATATGTCTGTGGTATTTGTGCCCGAAGTACGGCGATATAGCTAACCTCACCTCACCATCCATCTCGTTGGGACCTAATAATCATCGGTTGCATTTCACAGACGATGTATGAACTATTTAATTTTATTTAATGCAACTTCGTAGTAAGTAGCGACCGGCACCGTCACTCACCGTCCATCAGCAGCCAGTGTCCGGTGAGCACCCACACGGCGACGATGGCGGCCGCGAGCAGCGTGGCGGCTAGCTCGGGCGCCGAGTAGCGGCCGCACACCGGGGTCCGGGAGACTCCCACGCCGGCCACGTATTGGCACAGTGGAGTGAGGAGGAACGCCAGCGCTGCACACGCTATTACTGGAATAGGACAAACTACGTTATTACACATTCCAAGCGAACATGAAATAATGTGTTAGCTCGGGTTACACACAATTGATCCTGTTGCATTTACATTTTTAAATTGATCGAGTATTCGGGTAAGTAACCCTAAATCTATATAAAAATCGGAGTTTTCCGTATTTGAAAGAAAGAAAAATGTTTGTTTGCTATGAGAAATTACTTGAGACTTTTACCTAGTTGTATTAACAGAACATCTTATAAAATATTGTAAGTACTTAAAAACTAAATGATGCCAAAAAGGTCTCCGCTCAGCATAATATCGCAGCTATGGCCACGACGCTGATTTTCAGCGTATTTGTTGTCTAAATACGGTGTATGGCACATAATATACAGAAACCAACATATTTTCTAACTAGTTTAGTTTTTGTGATATACCCCATAACAGAAATGGTCTAAAACTGACAAGTTTAGTGCCCCCCTCCCATTAATTTAAGAGATATAAAAATATTTTTCGGCTCATTTTTCATGTAAGAAATTTAATTTCATTATTAATAATAATAAAAAAATGGGTTATACTTAGTACGCGCAATACTTTTTGGGTGAACATTTTACACGAAATATCTAAATTTTAGATCAGTAACTCATTTCGTCTGCAAGCTAGAGACCTGACGGACGGATAGACAGCGGGACGACATTAATAGGACTCCGTCTTGCCCAAGGGGCGCGGAACCCTAAAAACCAACCAAGCCTATGTTAACCGGTCAAGAAAATGAACAATTCAGCATTAATATTTCCTTCTTTCGCTTCTATGAAAAACTTTCAAGCGAAGTTTTTCAAATTGTAAACAGTTATCGAGCTCCATTCATTGTATTATGTTTTCTTTCATCATTCATCCATCTTCATCAATGAACACATAACAATGAATAATTTACACGTGAGTCTAAGTTATGCGGACACTTCGTTTATTTACGGAAGATTTATCAGCAAACATCGATCGATTGTTTTCGCAACGTATAAACAACACGATTCAAGATCAGATTGGCGGCGCATAAACTGTTCCAGTTATAGCCACTTAGAATAAACTAGCTCTATTTTTCTTTAGCTGACTTCAAAGGAAAGCTACAAATTTCACTGTCACCATGCAAGGGCGTAGCCAGGTACGGGTAGTAGGGGGAGGGGGCAGGGGATGGTAGCTGCCCCCCAGCAGGTGCTCGAGCTTTGGAATTAAAGTGTAAATAAAATAATTTTATTTACTCATAGTGCAGAGTGAAGTGATACCAACATAGTACCATTAATCTTTGTTAACTAACTCAATTTTGTAATTATTAATTTATTGTAATATTTATACATACATACTAGTGTTTAACATTTGAAAAAGGGAAGCCGGACAAAAAATCGCCTTACTCAGAAAAGCAACCACAGAAAACATGAAATTTTTTGTACTTTGCAACTCCCTGTCAGCCAAGTGTATTTGTCGTATTGAGATTTATGGAAATGTTTGACAAAGCAAAGAAGACGGAATAAAGAAATGAAGCATGGATGCCATTTCCTAACAAGCCGATGGGAATCGTGTTATATGTCCCCCTGAATAGTTTTTAAGGTATTTATCTATGGGCCACAGATGCCTGACAAATAAATGATTTGATTACACGATTGATCATATAAATTGAACACTTGCACATAAGAATAAGAATAAAATTTATTTCAAAAATAACTGTAATTATTAATTACAGCTTATACAAAGTGACACAACTATTTAATATGAGTTTGAAATTACAAGGAAACACAAATCTAGTTCCCGTGGTAAGGATTCCCTGTGTGGTAGGAGTTAATTGAACATATTCAGCTTTCCCTTGTCTGAACAAAATCCTTGCTACGTCCCGTCCTGGTACGAAAGCATAAAACTGATCAATATTTAGCACATATTCACGAAACGCAACTTTCGGTTTCGACTGCATGCGTATAGTGTTTCAATGAGGTAAGGTTTCAAATTGGAAAGCAGAAAACGTAAATTCAAAATGTTAGTCCTATCCTACCTATAAAGTCAAATTTTAGAGAAGAACATTTAGGTTACTATTAAGTTATTTTAAGTTCCCTTTTCCATTAGTCATTTCGGGTTCTTACAGATTTCTGGTTTTTGCGGTAACATATCCAACTATAATTTTGGCAGAGTAGACATTTCGCTCTACAAAATCAAATAATACTTTAGGTTTAAATTACAAAAATGGGACTTAGGAAGTAGTATTGAGACGAGAACTAAATTTTTTTTTAACGAATGTCGTACCTATTTACCGGCTGATTATATCGATAAAAGAGGATCTAAAAAGTTTAAATTGTGGCTGCGGGAGAAAGAAGAGTAGGCGTGAAGTTGTAAATATGACGACGAGGGAGTCTGCGAGGGTGAGTTAGTGCGGGTGGGAGAGAGGATGTGTGGGAAAGGGACCAGGTAATTTAGTATGGTACTTACTGGCAGTGCATATCGCGACGAGGGTCTGCATGGAGTCGAAGAAGAAGAACATGATGAGCAGCGCCACGGACGAGCCAAGCGGGAAGCAGAGCGCCTGCATCGTGTTCAGGGTTTGTATGTCTGGAATTAAACACTTTACGTTCAACACTAACCATGTTTACGAATGAAGAATGAGCAGAACTTGTGGACACTTTCGAATTGACTCGAACTTATAAGCGAATAAATCAACCAGCCTTTGCCCGCGGCTCTGCCCGCCTTTATTCAACCTCTGTCCCGTTTTCGGAATGGGCGTTATTTTATAAACACACCTTATAGCCTATGTGTTAACCAGGATCACCCCTATGATAATAAAGAAAACCGCATCCAAATCCGTTGAGTGATTCTAGAGTTAAAGCGGAACATATAGGTGGTAGAGCTGATGCCGGGCTCGACTGTGGAGGTACCACCATCTTACTCGCAAATCCTCCCGAAGTTATTCGGGGGAGAGTAAGAGAACAGCTCTCAGGCAAAACCAGGCGGCCCACTATTGCCTGGGCCCGATGGATGGCGGTATATCCATCCCCAATTGCCGGGCCTTATATAAATCAGATTGGTGATGGGCAGCGGCGTCACTGGTGCAAGGGCTTCGGCACCGCGCTCACCAACCCGCCTGCCCAGCGTGTGTGAGTATGGGCATTTGTTCCAGGAGTACCGCCAAGAGTGGCGAAATCCTGGAAAGGCCTATGTCCAGCAGTGGACGAAACAGGCTGTTGGATGGATGGATACACACGTACAGACAAATAGAAAAAAAATCAAAAAATTGTAGTTTTGGCTTTAATACAATACTGATACTTATAATTATAACCCATATTATTTCTAATTTAAAAAAAGTAATCAATGTACAGATGCGCTTTTTTTTCTTTATTATTAGTAAGTATAGATTTATCTTCTTTCTTTTAAGAACTGATCTGATTGATTTTTCAAGGAATTTGTTTACCATCTACGGGTAGTTCTCTAAGCTCAACATCTATAGACTAACCTAAAAACACTATTGGTACTAGAGTAATGTAACAGACCAATCTGTAGTGACGTCTAGTATGTTATATCCATCCATCAACCTGTCATCGTCCACTGCTGGACATGGGCCTTTCCATATTTCGCCACTCTTTGTTATATATGACGAAATTATTACCATAACCAACCACCATTATCATCATTACAGTTTAGAAACTAGCGTTCAGTATTTAACCACCATTTAAGGGGCTTCAGAAGTTTTTGAATCGCTTTAAACTTTCTATATGAATATCTCAAAATTTCGAAAGAAATAAGGTGACTTTAAAAAGGAAAAAAGGTTTAATGACCATCCAAATGGAATTCGAATAAAATTTGTTTTTTGCCCCAAAGTGCCTGCACTAGAATTTATTTACTTTATTTATTTGTACTTAAACAAGTCCAACCAGTAAGGGAGAATAAAAAAATATTTTTTAGAAATTGGCTAAAAGGATTACTGAACCTAGTTCTTGATCACTAACCGAGTCTCCAATATGAATTTGGTCGGTTGATTTAATTTCATCCTAATATGACATTTATTGGCTGATGTCCCGTAATTGTGATGTTTTAAAACCTTAAAGGTTTAACCTACAACAAGTAAATAAATACCTTTTAAGTGCTTTAAATTTTTTATAAACCGAAAAATTATTCTTTTTTTTTATTCCAAAGAAACGAGGTTAAATCATATATACACACACGAGCAATACAAAAATCTAACATAATAATATAATTTAATATATTGTACGTAAACAACCAAACAAACCTTTGATAATGCTTTAACAGCGAAACCGGTAAGGGAAATTAATATAAATAAGTGGACAAGTGCAAGTGTTTATCAAACAAAAAATGTTTCAAAAGTTCCACCAAGTGCCAACAATCACGAGCATCAACTCTAACATAATAAGTTTAAAAGTCATAAATCACGATATGCAAAGTATTATTTTCTCTCATTTGCGCTATCCGGCGACGCAGCGATCGTCGTAACAGCCACTTTGCAATGCAAGCTGATATGAACGTTATTGCAATGTAGTTTCTGTCGATATTTGTACCGACACACATCGAGATGCAAATCTATACACGCGGCAGCGTGTCCGGACGAGTTCTAAAAGAAAAGGCCGGCGCAACAGCAATGTGTTGTGTTATTTACCATTTCGAGCTACTTTCGCCCCCCCCTATAACTCATTTCCTATTGGACCTACGAATTTGCATTTTTACATATAATGTTAAGGGCTGCGCAAGTACCTAAAATTCTAAATTTCATAAATGAAACTTTAACAGGTCGAGATTAAAGGTCAAAAAATCACTATTTTTATCACTGACTGATTGACTGACTGACTCACTCATATAAAAACTAAAGCACTTTCAGGGGACTTATAAAGTTAAAATTTCTACATAGTACTGCATAATTCAGTAGCAAGGACCCTAACAAACTTTATTTTAAAACAAGTAAAGCATATAGCAGAAGAAGAAAGTAGTAAGTATAGTAACTATTTGAATCACATTTTATTATACTTACAAGTAATCTGTAATTAAGAGCACAAAACATTAAAAATGAACACTAGAAATTATTAATTATTATAGAACCGTTTTTGAAATTAAGGGTTATATTTTTGTTTGGGTCTGAAACAAAAAAATGACAAATATAATATAGACGAAGAAATAAAGAAAATATGAATTGGCCGTTTGCGGCTGTGGATCTACAAAAAAAATACGTAAGACATGACTGTATGGTTAGATACCTTTGCCTAATACCCAATTTAAAAAAAACAGAAAAAAATTGTTTTATTCACTGTTATCGGTGAACCAAAGGCCCAAATGATAAAGTGAAAAATATCGACATAAGGGATCGTTGCGGCCTAATAGAGATGTAGTGACTAGAATTGAAAAAGGAATGCTTTGTTGGTTTAGAAATATAGAGTGCGCAAGTGGAAGATAATCCTAGCTCGGCCGAGTCGCCCTATGAGGGCTTATTCTGACCAGATTTGCGACATACTAAGGAACGGCAAAATCAAAATCAAAATATTTATTTTGCTTTACAATATATATCTTTAGAATAAAAAAATAATATGAATATACTAATAAGGGAAATACATACAAAAAATATTTAGGTTGGGCTACAAAAATTAATTTATACACATACATAAAGTAGAGAAATCTAGGAATAAAAATATGATACATAAATGATGCAAGGAACAAACAAGTTGATAAATAAATAAGGGAAATACACCCAAAAAATATTAAGGTTGGGCAATGTAATAAAGTTATAAACCTGCATAAAGTAAAGAAATATAGGAATAAAAATATTATATATACATAATGCCTAACCATCCGCACCATTCGATTGCTATGAGGAAGGGCAAGAAACTTAGCAAACATGATTTTTTTTTCATTTGTAACATAACCTTAATCTATACAATTTTCTTGTACCTACTTAAGTAAAGGCAAATATAAAACCATAGGAATTATGTCCAAGAGAAAAAAAAAATATTGGTCTTAGTCAATCCGTCTTACATTGTCTATTACCTTTTACAGCAAAGTCAGTTTACATATTAGTTAACTATAAAGGGCTTAAGATTAGCCTTTAGAGGAATCAAACATTTCGTATTAAAATTTGCTAATTATGACTCACAATTTTGATAAAGATTATTATTATTTATTACACCATGCTTCATTATCGTCCAGATAATCATTGATTTTATAATAAGCTCTTTTAAGTAGTCCCTGTTTAATGTATAATTTAAACTTATTTTCAGGCAAACTAAGGACCTCCTTTGGAAGTTTATTGTAAAATCTTATACCATGTCCTACAAAAGAGGTACTTTGGCTACCTACGCTACCTAACTTGGCAAGTCTGAATTTTGGAAAAGCTAGTTTATGTTTGTTTCTGGTTTCAACAGCTTTACAAAGTATCCCAAATAAAAGAGCTTGAATGACTAGATGCAGCTTAAACTAGTAAATGATCATGTCTCCACAAACACAGATACAATCTTGTTTAAATTAGTTATTAGATTTAGTTACTGACGGAAGATCAGCGTCACAGTTCTGCTGTGGCATTTCGCTGAGTCAGAGACCTTTTTGGTTGGTGCATCTTATAAACTACCTTAAAGTAAAGTAAAGTAAAGTAAAAGTAAAGTAAAGTAAAAATTTATTTGCATAAACATGCGTTGTAAGTACAGGTCTTATTGTATCTTAATATTAGAAACAGCACATTTTACCATATTATATAGTATGCAAATATTTATTCTTGAAAAAAAAACTAACATGCAACAATATAAGCTAATTTACCTCATATATATTGTATTTACGTTATTAATTATTATACTGTACGTATATACATTATCATATTATTATTTATTATATTAGATATTTATTATGAAATTTGCACAATATGAAAGTAAACATCCTAATATAAGTATATACATTTTAATTATTTAAATATTCTTTGATATCATAAAAACATTTATCTTGGAGCCATGTATGTAATTTCCTTTTTAGGATTTTTATTGGCAAGCTTTTGAATTCTTGTGGCAATGTATTGAAAATTTTGATCGCCATGCAAGAAACATTCTTTTGAAATATGTTTAATTTACATTTTGGCATATAAAGATTATCTTTATGCCTTGTCTGCTTTTCATAAGCATCTGTATTTTTTAAAAAACAATTTTGATGTTGTGCCACAAACAAACAAATTTCTTTAATATACATGCACGGCAGAGGTAGAATCTTTAATTTTTTAAAAAGAGGTTTACAGCTATCTCTGTACCAAGCGCCACAGATTGCTCGTATGCACTTTTTCTGGACCTTAAATGCCTTTTCAACCTCTACAGAGTTCCCCCACATAATTAAGCCATAGTTGAGGACTGAAGAGACGTACCCATGGTAGGCGGTAATCGCTGCTGTTTGAGATATTGTATTTCTTAGGCGCCTCAAAGCAAACACAAATTTATCGAGTTTATTGCAAACAGCTTTAATATGTTGTTTCCAATTTAGATTTTTGTCCAACGTTACACCTAAAAATACCGTATTAGTACCTTAAGCTTTATAGTTGGAAGTTTGAAACTATCTATCGAGCGTATTTGGTTTTTGTATTGGTTTAGCATTCGAAATAAACTTATAGTTGTTTTGCAGGATACATTTACAAGTTATGCAAAAAATAACACAACTAAGTTATAAAATCTTAAATGACAGAAAGCTATTGTCGCGTAATGCCACAAACCACATTTATTTTATCTCGTTCTATGTATTTTATACTTTTTATTTAAAAAATAATAATATCAATCATAAATTATTTGTGTGGGAACGAGAGCCGAAGCAACCATCTCAATCCATAAGTTTTCATTTCTGTTAAGGTAAAAAACTAAAAAATCTATGGAGATACCTTTTTATTCTTATTCCGAAAAGCGTTTTAATAGTTTTTTATTCCTTAGTTCTAGAGATATGTTGAAAAAAATACAAATTTTAAGGATATGGGCTGAACAGCTAGAATACATTTGCCTATCAATAAATAAAAATACTAGCTGTCAATGTCAAGTGTCAATGACATTTGATATATTAAGCTCTATGGTCATGCCATTTCGTTTTTTTTTTAAATACAGTCGAAGTAGTTACTGGCATTGGTACGAAAGTCATTAATACCTACATTGCTTTTGTTGAAAAATCAAAGTTAAAAAAAAAACATTTAAGTATGTAAAATTCAAAATGTTGGAGAAGGGATACATACAAGTCCCGTAGCTTTTTACCTACTTTCTTTATAGCTAATGAAATTAGCGGTTTAGTCTTTTGAAATATTATGGATTCTCAGATTCATTGACGTGGAAGAGGCGATATATCTCTCAGGATCGTAGCAGAGGGAAATCTGTGGTCTCTACCTTACCCTCTGGGTGGCAGGCTTGAGTATATGTATGTACGATGACCTCAACAGTTACCACTCAAACGGCGTCAGTTGTTCCAGGATTATAGCAATTATAGCTAGTTCACCATTGGCGTATATAAGGGGAGGGGATTAGGGGGTCCGCACGCCCCCCCTTTTGCATAAGCGGAAAAATAACTATTCGCGTAATATTCACATTTTGTGTCCGTTACGGATTATTCGTGCCATAAAATACAAGGTGACATTCATTTTTAAATAAATTGTTTTAAGGGATGACCCTCCCATGAGAAAGCTATAGCTATGCCCATGTACAAGTCTCGCAACGAGTTATGAGCGCTCGGCGGAAGTGGCGGGGGACTAGCGCATGTGTTCACTCGCGCACAAAATTACTAAGTGCGATAGAGAAAGAATGACTAGCGCAGTCAAGGTCACCGCTCATAAACCGTTGCGACAATTGCACACTACGTTATCTCGTCACTTGAAAAGCATTTTTGGGAGTGGGATATGAAGATATTTGAACCACAATAAATGTAGCCAATCGCTAAATGGACGGTTATTTCTGTTGGTCACGCCAAGTTATAAAAAGTCGTTTGTGACAATA
Source organism: Ypsolopha scabrella (assembly GCA_910592155.1). Classification (NCBI taxonomy): domain Eukaryota; kingdom Metazoa; phylum Arthropoda; class Insecta; order Lepidoptera; family Ypsolophidae; genus Ypsolopha; species Ypsolopha scabrella. Next base: position 8,125,812 of record OU342980.1, on the reverse strand, counting down.
GAAAGTATTTTCATATTAGCTTTTGTTATCGCATTGAAAGGCTGCTGTTTTACTTTCTTCGTTGGCATTTCTCGTTTTGCTTTATTATAGTCTTAGTACTAAAATGGTGATGTGACATAGCAAATTATATTTAATTTCAGCGTATACCTTATTCATTTAAAGTAAACAAGCAAGCAAAATAGCGTTTTAAATTTTAAAGGTAGATAAAATATTTGTTTTAATAATTAATTGAGCGAAAGCAAACATTTAATGTGTCCAAAGTCACCTCGAGTACAATAAATAAAGTTCTCCTTCATTATCCAATAACAAAAAACAAGATGATAAATACTGTCTGGCACCTGTACAAATGCATGATAATTTTCTACGACAGGTGGAGTTCTTAGAATTACCGTACTCAGATGAATTCGATGTCATCACGACTTTGAATATTACTTAGTGTATTCAAGATCAATCTCAATTTGAGTGGAGGCTGTCGAGACTAACAATTCTTATATACAGGGTGTAAATGCAAAATCAAGAATCCCTTTAGGGTATGAATGTATACACGATTCTGATGTCATTACGAGAAAAAAATATATACCTTGAATTTTCACCAAAAATTCCATAATTTTTCTAAGCTATGGCTACGCAGCTCACCGGCCTCCCACACACCTAATTACACCCCGCAACCCGCACCCCTCATCCGAGTGGCAGGCGACCAGTGAGGGTGTCCACGCGATTAGTGTATTTTGAGTAAAGAAAATCGTCTTATTGTGAGGTACTGGTACTTTATTTGGAGATCCCAGTATTTAAAATATTATCTTTACCGATCATACTAACACACCCTTAAAGGATTCTTGCCTTTGCTTTTACACCCGGTATATTACATTAGTTAAATATGCAATTGACTACTTTGATTGATTGACATTGTACTAGTTCTATAATAATAAGGTTCCGACTCCACTGGCGGTCGCGGCTGGCTTGCCGCCCAGCTAGGTTTGCTCGTTGTCTCGCTCGGCTCGGCGCACCCCCTGGCCTCCCGCTCAATGTTCAGAACGCTAAGTGTGAGTTGCCATCGAATGACTTTACTACCGCGTGAATCGAGTTAAGCTGGGTTTCTAGCGCGTGTTTTGTCCTAGATTAGATTCACGCGGTAGTAAAGTCATTCGATGGCAACTCGCACTTAGCATTCAGAGATCGACAACATTTACTCACTATTATGACTACTACAAATTGTCGCGGCTGGCTTGCCGCCCAGCAAGGAGTGCTTCTCGTATCGCTCGGCAGGCTCCCTCGCTTCGCGCTCAATGTTCAGAGATCGAAAACATATACTCACTATTATGACTACTACAAATGGTCGCGGCTGGCTAGCCGCTCAGCAAGGTTTGCTCCTTTTCTCGACTCTTGCCAACCGATGTGCAAGCAGCGGTGACGTCAATTTTCTTATTTAGATATTTTCCCGGGACCGAAATAAAGGTCAAAGTACGTACTATGCTATATAAGGTGACTTTAATTTATGCAGCCAAATTCTTACTGAAGACTCGGTAAGTGCTCAGTAGCAAAGTTCGATGACCCTTATTGTGAAATTCGTAAATTATTCTTTTCGTGTTCCTTACAAACTCAAGCCCAGCCCCGAGTCAATTACTATGGGAGTTGGGAGGTCAAGATTTATTTTGCGAAATTAGCAAAACGTGTCATCTATCAGTGTTACTGATCATCATTTACCAAGCCTCCAGTATGAGTTTGGCTGTATAAATAAAAATAACCTTATATACTTACTATGATGACTACTTCAAGTGGTCGTGGCTGGCTTGCCGCCCAGCAACATTTGCTCATTGTCTCTCTCGGCAAGCTTCCTCGCTTCCCACTCAATGTTCAGAGATAGACAAAATTTACTTACTATTATGACTACTACAAGTGGTCGCGGCTGGCTTGCCGCTCAGCAAGGTTTGCTCCTTTTCTCGCTCGGCGCGCTCCCTCGCCTCCCGCTCCATGTTCAGAGAGCGAAAGCTGCCGTACACTATCAGTAGCATGGAGATCAGACATGCCGACACCCTGGGGAAATAGGTACGCATAAACAATTTGGTATTACACGAAGAATCTAAACACTAGATTTTTCACGGCAACTTCTTGTTCTAAAATCTTTGTAATATGGATTATTTTGAAAATATGAGAATTGTCACCACAAAATTTACGCAACACGTTGCCAGGTATGTTTCTCGCCATTACTATTCTTCAACACAATGACAAAATGAGCCTGGTTTTTAAACAGATGACAACTAGTTCACGGTCTCGTTAGACCTAATGTAAAGCTGCAATCATGGAATCTATAAACACACTTCGTATCTACTAATAATGAAACTATATTTTATTTCCCACAAAAGAATGAATTACCGGCAAAATACATTCCAAGGCGATGGATTTCGCAATAAAAACATAATCTTAGTTAATGAGAAATGTGAATTTCTTAACTGTCTGAAGCAACACATATTGTAGCGACGACAGCGTCATCTGTTCCTAAGAACAAGGCGTGAAATCACATAACGCCCTCGTGAGCGTTCAGTATGTGCATTACAAGCTGGTTAGATCAAATAGTTACGAAAATATTCGGTGGACAAGTATGGTGGAAAAATTCAACGGTCTAGGTAAGTACCTCGGTGGCGCAGTCGGTAGCGCGCTTGTCTTGATAACAAGAGGTCGCAGGTTCGAATCCTGGCCCGAGGAATTCTTTCAAATTCTTGTCTTTACATTTGTTTCTAATTTATCTTTTCCAGTTTGTAATGCACTCTAATAATAATACTTAGAGTATTCCAAAGCGATGGATTTCGCAATAAAAACATAAAAATACATAATGTATTTTTTATGGATTCTAGATCAAAAACTGGTGATAGTTTTCTTGTCATGATAGAAATGTGCCCTACAGTCCGCCGAAAGCCGCATGAATATAAAATTAAAATTTCATTTGCAAAAGCATGAATTTACATATCATGTTATTTTATACAAGGTGACAGTAAAAGGTGTAGTAAAATTCATACCGGAGGCTTGATAAGTGAACATTAGTACGGATCAATTAATATTCTTTGCGGAGTTAAGGGCTTGTATTGGGTCTTTCAACGGTTTTTGTTTTAATATGCTGAGTCAACTACTTATCTGATCAATGTCAAACTTGGACGTGTTTTTTCAGACCTTTGTCTTTCCGTTGTCGAGTCGGTTACCTAATTGGAAACATTTTGCTCGATTGATTTTATTTTTGAGAATGATGCCTTTTTAAGTTATTATTTCGTTTTATGTCCAAATGGCTTGAGTTTTATGTCTAAAATTACTGCTATTACAAGAAAACATGGTTTATTTTCCGATGTCAGGTGGAAAAACTCCTACATCAAATACTTTTTCGTAAAATCCAGGAAAACCTCTAAAATTCACTGATTTCGCGTGCCGCCAGCGCGCGAAGCGAGCATTCTAATGTAGACTTTCTGACAACATACTGAAGTTCAAAATCGCTCAGTAAGATTATCGTGCACCAGGGGTAAGGCCTTAAAAAAATAATTTTGACTTTTTATAGTATTAACTCTGGGCTGTGCTTGCGTTTAAAGGGAACAAGAAAAGAAGACAACACGATAACTAGACCTAAGTAAAACTCTTATGTACTCGCAATAGAGTCAAATGTTGTTTGGGTTATTCATAATGAAGCAAGTAAATCTTGTTGTTCCCACCATAGAATGTGGCCTTTATACTCAGAACTACGTTTTAATCAATAAAATTCTACGTTTTAGGGTTCTGTTTAAACTGTAAAATCGTTTATAATGTCCCATACATTCTGTCAATATAATGTGTATTAATTTTATTCCCCAAAAAGGGTCGGGAACCTTGATACCGACTACTTAACAAGTCTTCAGTGTAAATGAATGTCAGCTTATATTTATAGAAAAGGATATTTTATTCACATAATTTAAATGCTTTGTCGGGTCACAGTCTAACACTCAAGGAAATTAAATACTATAAATTTAAGATATTTTGCAGATAATGACAAAATGTAAAAGCGAGACGACATATCCGTGATAGGCTGTTAGAACTGATTTACCTTCAACAATTTGCGTCAGTTTATAAAAGTGTAAGCAAAGGGGTTTGAAGATTTTTGTATGCAGCCTGGCTTCCATCCCGTCCGCTATTTTGATTTATTTTTCAATATGGCAGCTTCGAATAATTCTCATTGTTATATCTTGAGACTCGCTTAATCCATCCATCCATCCATCAGCCTGTTTCGTCCACTGCTGGACATAGGCCTTTCCAGGATTTCACCACTCTTGGTGGTCCTCCTGGAAGAAATGCCCATACTCACACACGCTGGGCAGGCGGGTTGGTGAGCGCGGTGCCGAAACCCTTGTACCAGTGACGCCGCTGCCCGTCACCAGTCTGATTTATGTAAGGCTCGGCAATTGGGGATGGATATGTCGCAGTCATCTGGTTGAATCTGCTATTCGATTGAATGACTAGAGCGTTCCTTGAATGACGAAATTCAATTGAATGACTAGGCCCAACGTTGATTGAACAAGCGTCACTCAACGTCCAACTAGTTAGCGGATTGTAACACAGCCCTATGAACAGAGCGGACGTAAAATCAGTCAGGTGATTCAAATTTTGTTCATTTTTTTCCACTGCGGCGCTAGTAGTCACCAAAACAAATATGGCGTCAAACAGCTCGCATAGATAGAACTGTGTTTATATATTTTTCAATTAAATTTACTTTATAGTGCGTTATTTGTAAATGAAACTGATCCTGTGATTTTAAGTATTTTTTTTTAAATCTAAACCCTCATTTCTCTATGTGACAAAGACTTAATTTAACAACTTTTTGGAGTCCCAGAGACTCACATATTTTAATAAATTACTTCTGAAATAATATTTTCATCAATTGATCAATTTTTCTATGTTTTTCACTTTTTTATACGAAGCAAAAATATGAGATTAAGTAGAGCATTGGAAATCATGCTACAATCTTTTATTATTTTAAGCTTAGCAGTTTATAAATCAGTAATTTTTTAACTCTCCCAAAATTCTCATGAGCATCCTACCTAATAAGCAAACCTAATCTTTATGGTCACCCTACATGGGACCACACTATAGACGACCTAAAATTTTGGCGGCCAATGATGAAACTTAAGGCAATCGACAGTAATATCGTAAGGTTAACTTTTAAGTTGCGAACTCATGGTCACCCTAACCAAACATTACAAAGTCGGCTATATCCCATTCAACGACTTCGCTAAATGACGTTCAGTCAAGATGTTGAACGTTACATTCAACGACTTGACGTGTTGTCCTTTAGTCATTCAATTAAATTTCGTCATTCAATAGACGCGCTAGTCATTCAATCAAATAGCAGATTCAACCAGATGACTGCGACAGATATACCGCCATCCATCGGTCCCAGGCAATGGTGGGCCGCCTGGTTTTGCCTGAGAGCTGTTCTCTTACTCTCCCCCGAATAACTTCGGGAGGATTTCCGAGTAAGATGGTGGTACCTCCACAGTCGAGCCCGGCATTAGCTCTACCACCACTCGCTTAATACCAATGATAAATTAATTAATACCACTGGATTACGGGGACTCACGATACGTTTTATTTAGAAATTATAGAAAATCTAAGCTAACAACACAATATCAGACGAGGCAGGGAGGAAAAAAAGAATTAATGAAGTTTAAAGTACAAAAATGTTCCTCGCTGTCATAAAATTTACAAAAGTTTTTTTACTTATTTAATCTAAACTGACTTACGAGTACATGGTTTTACTGCAACTGTTTAACTGGTTATCATGACGCTTCTAACGTAAACCATCCGAATCAATAAAATAGGTAGCTTCAGCGCCTGTTTAAATAAGCTATTTGACTAGCATTTGCCATTAAACAAAGGTCAAGTGACGCTGCGAGATGTGCCAGCCGCGCGCGATAAGACCATACTACGGCCGCAGGAATGGACTCATCAAAGATTGTCCCAAATGTGCAGGGTTTAATCTCAGTAGGCCTTTTCTTAGTCTGTCGAATTAAGACCGTAAAAGCCCATTTTATCAGTCGAGTTCCATACATTTTTAGCTCGAATTTTAAAAATCTCACTTTGATTGTTTCTCCAGAATTGCCCCCCTGGGCATAACTTTTTGGCTTATCTTGAATTCCTGGAACCTGGAACCATGTGACTCGAATACACAGTTTTGCTTTAATAAAAGATCTTGAAATAATGGACTTGGTCTAAACAATTACAACCGGTTTCTGATTGCTCTCCCCAGCATCAGTCGAGACCCCGATGGATTTATGAGCAGTAGCTCGATAATCTGCCAAAAATTTACTGTTCGGTTTAAAAGCGTTCGGAACGCGCAAGTATGTGTCAGATTCTATTTTATTGAGATGGCAACACGGGTTGTAAAAAAGTGAAATGTCAAAGTTGTTTTTTCCGGTTTTACTGTCAATTTTGGTCTCAGGGAGATATGTGTTAAAATTAAGATCAACCAGTGTTGAAAGAATTATGTATTTCAAGGAAATAAACAGTGGAAAAGTGGTAAAATAACCCAATTAATGAGCATTAATTGCGAGCCCTATTGTGTGTCCGAGCAGTCTCGGGAATCGGTCGCCGGTGGAAAGTGATGTGACTGGATTTTTGGATTTTCATTAGCACGATTCACGGAAATCGTGGTAGAGGTCTGGGTCGAGCTAGCTCTGGGTTAGGGGTTGAGTTTAGAGAATTCCTCCGGAAGCTGCTGGCGGGGCCAGTAGTTTGTCGAAGACCTGTGACGCGCCAGACCGACGAGAGGACAACGCTGTCTGCCCAGACACCAAGATTGAGTCTGGTGGTTTGCATCCAGCGCAGAAGTTCAAGAAGTAAGGCTGCATCCGAATGTGAGTCTTTGAACCATTTACCCTTCAGAAAGGAATTTTAGTATATAAGAACCCCCTTTGTATGGGAAGCCCCTTTCTGACAGGTTTTAACCTCCTTATAATATTCAAATGGGTCCAGCACGCGAGGTTTAAACCATATCTGTGGAGAGGGGGGCTTTTCACATACATTTGCTGGTAGCATAGCGCGGTTAAGTTGTTAAATATCGGATATTAAACAACCCCGGACCAAGATATATTCTGTTTATATAAGCCGAACCGATATAGTAGCTCCGTTGGCCTAAGATAATTTGTGAATTATACTTTGTTTTAGGTAGGTAGTTTGGAACCTTGTAACCTAAAGCGAGATCAAATAGAATATTTTGTTATTTCTTATACTACAGTACTCGGACTGTGTATATGAATAGGTTTATGTAAGCTGGAAGGATATTTACACAGCTCCTTTAGCTTTGGGTATTGTATTATATGTTGTATTGTGGATAAACATATAACTTTATAAGCGCGGTTAAGCCTAGTGAACCCGGCGACAAAACTATAATAGTTTGTAAATTCATACAGCATAACCATTGCTAGCAAGCGAAGCGGCTTAACTATTAGTTATATAGTTGTTGAAAGCCTCGGCTTATATAAATTACAAAGTACATAGCAGGGCTAATGTGTAATGTGTAGTTTTTGGTTAGTGAATCATATTAACTAAGCGAGCGCTTAGGTATAATATTATAACAACGTACATAGGTTATGTTACAACTTGGAATTGTTAAATTTGTTTGTTTTGGAGTATGTTTAGTCTTTAACGAGTGTTTAATGTGATTACATACTTTCAGAAGCCAATTACCTTTGGATATACTGTTAGTTAGTGCTACAGTTTGGTTTATATTGTTTATTTTGATTGAAAACTTCTTGACACTTGCGATTGAGTCTTGGACATAGTTGTTTGTCAAAAGTGTAGCATAAATGTAACTAACTGGTTTATGTTGTATGGATTATATATATATAGCAGCAGAAACGGTCTGTCTGTCTGTTCATAAAGTTATGATATTGTGTTTATTTGAAAATGTTTGAGTGATATATAGCAACAGAAAAGGTCTGTCTGTTTGTTCATAAAGTTATGATATTGTGTTTGTTTGTACACATTTGAGTATTAAAAATTGGTTTTGGTTGAACTCGCATAATTGAACAACATGGTTGTATTGTGTATTAATGTACTGAAATTAACATACTGACTAGAGTCTAGTATATTTGGGTCTACAATATTATTGTATACGGGGACGTTTGTGATTCGTGCCAGAGTTAGTTCGGTTTTTAATTGTTGGTATTTTCTTTGATTTCCCGGTCTACAATGTCGAGGACTTCTCCGAGGAACATCTTGGCCAGCCAGCTGCGCTGGTTTGTCAGCGTTCAAGGCTTGTTGGCTCGAGCTGATCGGGGCGATGCAGTCCTGAAGCGGTACTCACAGATGGAGCATCGCCTCGAGAAAGCTGAGCAGGCGCTCATGGAGCTGTTGGACCAGGAGCTGCCACCGGAGGTAATGGCTAGCCCTAATAATGACATGGATCAAATTATGGATATTTATAATGAGGTCACACAGGTCGCCTGTCAGATTAAAAAGCGACAGTCAGGTGTTTCGAGCACACCTGATGTAAGACATGCAGCGCAAGGTACATCGTTGCACAGTAGGCTCCCTACTTTGGAGTTGGGACATTTTGATGGTGCCATGGAGCTATGGGTGGCATATAAGAATATGTTCACCTCGTTGGTTGACAGTAGGCAGGATTTAACCAACGCACAAAAGATGGCATATTTGATGTCCACTTTAGAAAGTGAGGCAAAGAGCTTAGTGCAACATTTAAGAGTAGAGGACGATTCTTATAGCATAGCGTGGGAACTATTAAATAATAGATATCAGAATGTCCGTCTGTTGGCCGATGCTCATACGAGCCAATTGTTAAGTTTGCCTAGGGTAGGTAATAAGGCTCAAATTCGAACGCAGTTACTGACCCCGGTTACAGTAGCCTGTAACGCGTTAAAAATGTTAGGTTTGCCCGTGGATGAGTGGTCGTTCTTGTTGGTACACATTATTTTGGGTAAGTTACCGTCTGATACTCGTTCACGTTTCGAACGTGAGACCGCGGAAAGGGAGGACAAGGCTCTTCCTACTTTCGCTGATTTGATGAAGTTTTTAGAATTTGAGGCTAGGGCCGTGGAATCTTCATCGACTTCGGAGGTGGCGCCACCTGCCGAAAGTTTCAGGGAACCCGCCGGTAATTCGGGGCGAAGGGGGCCACAGGGAGTGCAACCGCTTCGGGGACGCGTTGCTGCACGTCTGGCTGCACTGGCCGCTGTGGCTGAGAGCCCAAATTGCCACCAGTGTGGACGCCCAGGACACGCGTTATCGCAGTGCCATGATTTTGCTGCATTACCGGTAGTGGACAGACGGCGGTTAGTTAAAATTAATAGACTGTGCTATTTTTGTTTAGAGGACCACTTAGCGCGCGAGTGCTCCAGACAGCGAATGTGTAGAGAATGTGGCCGGCCACATAATGATTTAATTTGTGCGAACAGGTCTGGAGCCTACGGTCACGCCACGAGCGGGGGAGCCGCGGCGCAGTCCACCTATCAGTCACGTCCGTCGAGTGGCCCCTCTCAAGGACGAGGAGCGCACCCGTCAGAGAGTGGAGAGAGCCCTCGCGTGAGTCGTGCTCAGTTTGATAGTGGTGTGAATCGTGCGCCTGCGGTACGAGGCTATATTGCGGATTATATCCCTCATGGGGGGGGGTTCAACGGGTCAGGGCCGCACTCAGGATATTAGGAGTGGACCCCATGCTTCCGCGACAGCGGGCCCGAGTAGGGACCCCCCGAGGGGGGGGGGCTCCACGGGCGGGGGCCCCACTCAAGGTTGTATGAGTGGACCCCAGTTTGCCGAACCAGTGCCTGCGCCCACTGTAGGACAGTATAGCAGGGCGGAGCCACAGCGATACTCTCCGCCGATACACGAGTATCCGCGGTTAGAATATCACCCGCCTTATTCGAGATATGGTAGGGCAGCGGGTTACGCACCACCTCGGATGGCATTGTGTATACGCTCACCATATATAGGGCAATGGATGCACCCTGGATTGGAGGGGCCGGGCCCCCAATAATTTGTCTGCCCCTGTACCGGTGCGGAGCCGAGGACAGTTCTTCGGCCCACCATATTAGTTAGTAGTTGGGGCCCCCCGGGGGGAGATTCAGTTAGAGTAAGGACCACTGTTGAATTTCGGGACGTGTATGCATGATCGGATAGTCAGGTTGCGCGAGCATGGCTACGCGCATCCCCACGTACTTTAGAGATTTTTGTAGGAAACCGGGTTTCACAAATTCAGAATCTAGTTATTCATATTAAATTGGAGGCACGTCCCAGGTGAATGTAATCCTGCAGAGTGCGCATCTAGGGGCTGCACAGCGCCGGAGTTGGTGTCGCATCATCTATAGTGGGGGCCGGAGTGGTTTAAAGAAACAGATTTCTTGGCCTGTCCAGCAGTTGGATAGGACACCCCAGATTTTACCCGGGTTGCGTGTGCATGCTCTAGTTCTAGGGACCAAACTAATTCCTGATTGGACGCCGTGAGTTGGGTCACCGTGCGTTGAGACGCTGGGGCGTCGCGACGGTGGCATCGGCACGGTGTGCGTCGGGTCGGAGCACGCAAGTCGCCATCCTTTGTTGTTACCCAAGGAGGGCCTTTGATGAGGCGTTTGCTGTCCGACCGACATGTTTGTAACTCACACGCGGGATGAAACGTGCTATTGGCGATTTTACAGCGAGAGTTTTGGATTTTGTCAACTTGCCGGGTAATTCGCAATGTTCTCTTCTCCTGTGTTCTTTGTTACAGGCTGCGAGCCTTGTTGATGCAGCCGCAGATAGGAGATCTGCCAGCTGATTGGATCACACAGTCGAGACCTTTTGATGGAGTGGCTACGACGTGGGGGGACCGTTCCTCGTCCGAACGTCTAGCCTTCGCAACGCTCGGACTGTTAAGGCGTACCTGTGAGTATTCGTGTGTCTGTCCACCAAGGCCGTCCACTTGGGATTAGAGTCCTCGTTGTCCGAGGAGGCCTTCGTCGTTGCATTAGACCGATTAGTATCGCGTAGAGGTTTGCTTTTTTAATTAGTTCAGACAACGGCACGAATTACAAGGGTACCGCAAATTACTTGAAAAGATGTATACATTTTAGAAGATAATTGTATTTAGTTAAGTCATGGTTATTATGTGAAATCGGCCAAGACCCACCTCCGCCGCGTCATCGGGGATGTAATCTTATTGAAAGATGCGAATTTGGAATTCTTTGTATTGGCGACGTGGTCGCATTATTAAGTTGATAATTGGCAGGGATGAGACCCCTCGCGCCGCTGAGGTGATTGGTCGAAGGTTTGATTCTGTGACGAGCCTTGGCGACTCTCTCCCGGCTCCCGGTTGAGTAAGCTAGCGGTCTGATAAGGATAACAGCCCGGAGCGGGGGATTGTTCGGTTTAAAAGCGTTCGGAACGCGCAAGTATGTGTCAGATTCTATTTTATTGAGATGGCAACACGGGTTGTAAAAAAGTGAAATGTCAAAGTTGTTTTTTCCGGTTTTACTGTCAATTTTGGTCTCAGGGAGATATGTGTTAAAATTAAGATCAACCAGTGTTGAAAGAATTATGTATTTCAAGGAAATAAACAGTGGAAAAGTGGTAAAATAACCCAATTAATGAGCATTAATTGCGAGCCCTATTGTGTGTCCGAGCAGTCTCGGGAATCGGTCGCCGGTGGAAAGTGATGTGACTGGATTTTTGGATTTTCATTAGCACGATTCACGGAAATCGTGGTAGAGGTCTGGGTCGAGCTAGCTCTGGGTTAGGGGTTGAGTTTAGAGAATTCCTCCGGAAGCTGCTGGCGGGGCCAGTAGTTTGTCGAAGACCTGTGACGCGCCAGACCGACGAGAGGAAAACGCTGTCTGCCCAGACACCAAGATTGAGTCTGGTGGTTTGCATCCAGCGCAGAAGTTCAAGAAGTAAGGCTGCATCCGAATGTGAGTCTTTGAACCATTTACCCTTCAGAAAGGAATTTTAGTATATAAGAACCCCCTTTGTATGGGAAGCCCCTTTCTGACAGGTTTTAACCTCCTTATAATATTCAAATGGGTCCAGCACGCGAGGTTTAAACCATATCTGTGGAGAGGGGGGCTTTTCACACCCATTTACCTATGGTATAGTTGAGGGATTGGCCCGTTTCCACTATTTTAGTTATGTTTGATTTAAATGTTTTCGCCAATCTTTCAGCAGTACCGTTCGTGGCTGGATGAGAATGTATCATGAATGCCAACATTTATGCAGAGCCAAAGTTTTACTGGGAACATTTTAGTGAGTGCTAAATTACGCACTCTGTAGCACTGTGCGTGAACCTGTAGAGGCACGCCACCATCTAAAATAATTTTATTTCAATTTTATTTTCCGCAACCAGTACAATTTTGGTTGCTTATATCTTCGAAACGTGACACTTAACAAATTATGTCGAAGGATGTTTTTTGTTTGTATTTATGCCAACAATACATTTTTATAAAAATTAACAAAGTCCGCCATTGTGGAAAAAAAAAGTTGCGGAAATTCGATACAGGCCAAAATGTTCAAACCTCTTTACTTAGCTTTCTTAACACATAGACTGTCGGAATGCTGTTGACTGTTGATTGTCAATAGTTTATTCTAAAATTTCGTCACGTTTACATCGTCCACCGTATGTCGTATACCGTATATAATTATTCCCACCAAAAACATAAATGTGTAAAAGGGACTGAGTTCAGTACAAAGCCAGTGCAGGATTGTCGGCTTAACCAAAAAAAACATTGAGATCAAATTGGGTGCCGAGGTTTATGGAGGTTCCTTCGATCATAACTGCAATAATTTACAACGTCCTTCACTTGTTTTAAATAAAGTTCAACTGAATATGTAGAACTTGGCAAGTTTAACGTATGTAACGTTTGATACATATTAATCACGTCGACAAAATGAAAAAATAAAAACTCGAAAAAAAAATGTTTTAAGGGTACCCTTCTATACACATAAATAGGGGATACATTTTTGTCGTCTATCCCATAGTGTTGGGTATAGTTAGATAAGTCGTTCGAAAACATTGTGAGTGTCTAAAAACCATTTTTTGATTTAGGGGTCCGTTGGCGAAATATTAAACTCTGAAGTGCTAGTTTTTGTTAGAGTCAAGTGTCTCTCATCCAGCTAGCTGGCTAAACGGTTGTTTATAAATATGTGAAAAATTCACAGAAGTAGTATATATAATTAATTTAAAAGGAAAACTATCACAGCTAAGTAAGCTTTACAGGTTTACGAGTACAGATCGCGCCAAACTTTCGTCCCTTCTAAACACGAATAGTATGGGCCGTTCTTCGGGAAAGCAACTTCCGAGCGGACTAGATGTTTGGCGCGATCTGTAATATAGTAGACCAACTTATAAAATGTACCGGGCAACTACGGAACATACACTGCGCGTGACCCGACATACACCAGTTTTTTTTTTCTTTCTAAATATGCACTGAAATAAGTCATGGATAAGGAAATTAGTTTAGTTCTGCGGGCCTATTATGTCATTGGCCATCTCAGTGTCGGTTGCCATCTATAGTTGCTATTCACCCAAAAAAGAAAAAAAATAACTTCCAAAATAACCTTCCATGGGTATTGAACTATTTACAAGTTGTGACGTCATTTCAAGTGCGAACGTATCCTTAGATACGTTTGGCAACTGATTTTACGATACAGAATCAGGGGGCTGGTCTTAATCTTAGTGTATAATTGTTTTTTTTTGCGTCCAATTAGCTTAAGCTTTTGCCATTACCGCACCTGATGGAAACATCGATAAGACCTAGGATGAAGGCGCTCGCCCGGAAACTGGGAGAGTCACAGCAAGCACAAAACTCTACATAAGTCGGTAACGGACGAATGACTGATCTACCCAACTGCCTGTAACCATTCCCCCGGTAATCATGCATACCGGAAGAAGACTAGTCGCTCGGCGGCATGGTTTTGCCATGAAAAATTATTATTTTTGTCTCAAGATAAAATATTGGGTACACAAAACTTAACATTAACCTCCATCTTAGAATTTACTGAGTTATGGCGGCTAGACCTAGCCTTCTATACGCACAATAAAAATAAAATATTAAAATGAAGTTCAGCGTGCATTAAAATTAATTCATAAGTAAAACCATAATTTAAGTACGTTACATTTTTTTTAGACAAATAATGACTTGTCTGAGGTTATCTGTTTTGGCTGTATGGGCTAAGTACTCTTTGTCTTACCACTAAGCGGGAGAATAAAACAAAAAAAATTGTTTGAACACAATGCAATCGTTGCTTTTTCTCAAAAAACATTTTCTTTCATGCCATATTTAAAAAAAAACCAACCACTAGGAGCAGACAGACAGACATAGTTTACATCAGGGGATCACTCTACAACCCATAAAAATAAATCTACCTGTATCCATGATCGTTCTGCAAAATCCCGTGACATCCTAATACAAAGGCCTAAACCTACCAGTAGGTGCCTGCCTACGTCGTCGTCTTTGCAGAAAAGGCTAAGATCCGATCACACTATGACAGAGACATAGATTGTTGGCATAGCTTTTTATAATCCCTTAGTGCCTTTTACGACATCCACGTGAAGACGTTGATTGACAATATTCTTTATAGATGACGTTGCCTCACACTCAGATGGTTATGCAGTTTAAGACACATTGCTCATCAACGTTTGTTTACGGATATTGTGTCTCCATTGTCCCATCCTATACTCATTACCTATGTGAAGCACTAGATACATTTTCCTAATGAAACTTTATGAAGAAAGTGCAGAAAATATAATGTTTTTTTGGGGTCTTCAATAAGGTACCTCTGTGAGCGGGTGCGGAAGCCCGGTAAAACCTAACTAGAGAAAAGTCTTTGACCATTTCAAGTCAACTTTCGTTGCAAATCACACACAACTTCTAGAAAACTACTGTCTTTAAATGTAAAAATGTTGCTACAAAAAGCTATTTAAGGTGACTTTAATTTATGCAGCCAAATTCTTACTGAAGACTCGACAAGTGCCCAGTAACAAGGTTCGATGAGCCTTTTTATGAAATTCGTTAATTATTCTTTTCGTGTTCCTTTCAAACGCAAGCCCAGCCCCGAGGCAATTGCTATGGACGTCAAGATTTTATTTTGCGAAATTAGAAAAAAGTGTTATCGATCCGTGTTACTGATCACTTACCAAGCCTCCAGTATGAGTTTGGCTGTATAAATTAAAGTCACCTTAAATGTACAATTTTGGGAAGAGCTTAAACATTGTTAACAATCAACAGAAGTCCAGCACGCACGCAGGAACACTCTGCCTATGGACTAAATGTAATAAGAATAATTTGGCCAAGTGCGAGTCGGACTCGCGCACTAAGGGTTCCATACCCACTACACAATACGGGTACGGAACCCTAAAACATACATATGAACAATATAGATGCGCTATACCAAGGCGCTAAAATGGTACCGCCTGACAAACAATTCAGCGCCCTCTGTGTACAGAACCCTAATTTCATTATTATGTTGTTTCACATATACAGGGTTGGGCAGATTAAGTGTCCTACTTTTTTAACTTGATTTTTTTTCTTTAACTATTAAAATTTTTTTCTTGTTATTAAACGTATTCATTGAGTATGTATCTAACGTTCATAAACGTAAAACGTTAACGTCATATCATTTGTTTTCTGTATTTAACAAAAACGGAAGCGAAACGCGAACTCGTCGTACAATTGCACAAACGAAATTTCAGGCCGTGCGAGATTTTGAGGAAGCTGAAACACTTGACCATTAATATCAGGTTCATATCGCGGACCATAAAACGATTTAATGAAACTAGATCATTGAGAATCAGGCCCGAACCTGGCCAGAAACCATCTGTTCGTGTCGAAAATGTGTTCGTGAGCGAATTAGACGAAATCCGGCTCAGAGTGCTAGCAAGCTCGCCAAAGATATGAAAATATCAAGGAGATCGATGAGCCGTATTCTTCGAAACGATCTTGGATTAAAAGCCTACAAGAAGAAAAAATTCATGGATTGAATGATGCTAAAAAAAAAACTAGGGTGAAAAAATGCAGAGAGCTACTTGCTTGCCACGCTGACGATGACATAATATCTTCCGACGAAAAGATGTTTCTATTACAAGATAGCCATAATCAGCAGAACGATCGCGTGTATGGTGTTTCGTTGAGGAACATCTCTGCTGAAAAAATAGCTGTACAACAATTTCAAAGTGCGTCGGCAGTCATGGTATGGAGTGCGATATCTCCAAGAGGAATGATGCCGCATCTTTTTATCGACAGAGTTGTAAAAGTCGATAAAAAATACTACATCGAGACCGTTTTGCAAAATCTTTGCTGGGGAATGCAAGAAGCTTGTATGGGGACGATTATTTCTGTTTCCAGCAAGATAAGGCTCCCTCCCACAAAGTTCAACTCACTCAGGACTGGTGTCGAGCTATTTTTCCCGATTTTATACCATGAAAATAATGGCCTTTATCTTCAACAGGCTTGCATCTACTGGACTTTTCCATATGGGGATACATGCTCGGCAATATCGGGATTACACAGGGCCTGAATTTGGATTCATTCAAAAAACGGTTGGTTAAGATATGGGATGACATATCAGAGGAGGTAGTGCGTGCCGCGTCCAATTAATTTTATGGAAGAATGCGTAAAGTTATTCAGGCAAAAGGGGAGCGATTTAAATTGTACTTAGCCAAAATATATATAGAGTTTTAATTTTTATGTAAATTTAAGACTTTTACAGCCCTTTCAAACTAGGACACTTAATCTGCCCAACCCTGTACATTAATATGTGTAAATTTGAAACTTGCATGTATCACATATCTTATACAATCTTTGAGATAGAGCTGAAACATGACAAAAGGAACAAACTTACGCGAGTGAGTAGGATACCTGTTATTTGTCTCTCTTAACGAAGACGAGACGAACGAGCCTCGAACGGCTGTGCTTCTAGACCCGCAGCGCAATTTGAAGGTAAACACCCGATACTACACTATTATGTAGCATACAATACAATTGTATATAATTGTATTGTATGATACAATAAATATACACCACATAGTCGCAACTTCCCTTCACAAAAAAATCTTACAGAAAGTATACATGTGCAGTTTACGCCTCAACTTTCAAAATAATTAAAAAATTATTATCAAAATCAGGAGCTGTATTTTTGAATCACTCGCCGCGCCGTGAATCTTATATTCACGCCCGAAAACAATTCACGTGCGAAATTCAATTGAATTGGTCAAGATTTTACGTATTTTTGAATCAGTAGAAATCAATGAGACGGTTTTCGTTTTACGCAAAATAAATAAGAACCGGGAAGCAATATTTCGTTGATTTTAAATACCGGCAATGAATGGAGGTGAACGGAACGTAAATTAAAAAGTTGTAATGTCAGTCTCTCATCGACATTTTCATTCTCACGTTGTTGTTTCCTTTCCTTTTGATTGTTTTCGTTTTTAATTCTATTTTAGGTTATTTTTATTATTTAAGGTTTTTACTTTTTTCTTTCTCCCTTTTTAACAGGGGTGATTAATTATTATTATTATCATCATCATTATTATTATTATTATTATTATATTCTTTATTGTACACACAGAAACTTAAACTAAGATTTAAAAAAGAAAAATATGCTCAAAGGCGAGCTTACCTCTTCAAGAGGTTTCTTCCAGCCAACCAATACTGCGGTGAAAGAATACACGAAATAGGTTGTCAGCAAGCATACAAAAAGATTTTTACAACAGAACTTATTCTACACAAATAAAAATGAAAATTATAGATAAATATAATGGATATGAATAAAGAATGTATGCATCAAAACATTTTAACTTGTCAATTCAATATCAGTCATGTCATTCTTGCGTAGATTCTACTAGTAGAAATCAGAAAACGAATGGGTCAGACCACTCGTTGCAGAATTCACGGAATGAATTTTCAAAAATACTGATTTTATGTTTTCGTATGCGAATCATGCGAATTCGTATGCGAATTGAAATTCGAATGATCCAAAAATACACTCCCAGCAGTGTTGCCTTTCGAGCACCCCTCACATTGTGAGCAAATATCCATTATCCAAAAGGAAGCACTATAAGATACAGCCGATTTATTTACCCCACTGAAACCTTAGCCTTTTCAATCAACCATTCAGTGTTATTGGATACTTTACTCTTGGGTTAGTTGATTTAACTGATGTATGGCCTATTACAGTGAGAATTAGCTCAACTAGAAATTGCTTTTTCCTTAATTAAATGCACTTTACTGACTAGCTAATTATAGTTACTTGTGTCAATTAAATCGTTTATTACCTATTCTTTAAGTAGAATATAGAACTAATAAAAATCGGACAAGTGCGAATCGGACTCGCCCACCGAGAGTTCCGTTAAAGACTATATTTTTTATGATTTAATTACAAATTTCAGATTTTTCCCCATACTTGTAGTATATGACGGTATTACTTGCCAAATTGTATAGTTCTAGCTAGATCAACAGAAAATACTCTATAAATTTTGATTCCCTTGAGAGTGCCGAAATATACGTTTTTTGCTGCATTAACGGCCATATGTTTTTTTTTACGTTAACTTAGAAGTTTGATTTTTTCGCAGCTTCAAGGGGCTGTAATAGCCATATATGTAAGATAAAGGATCTCGACAGAGCGGACGGACGGACAACAAAGTGATCCTATAAGGACTCCGTTTTTTCTCTTGAGGTACGGAACCCTAAATGTGAATATAAAACAAAGCTTATCCAATACAAACCCTATAAAAAAGAAATATAGACTTCATTTCATACTAATATAATAGAATGCGTAAGTACTTATAAATTTGTTAGGTATTACAAACATTGACTGGACAAAACACATAGAGCAAACTTCATGAAAGCTATCCAGCCCCCTGAGAGTGTATTTTTGAATCATTCGAATTTCAATTCACATACGAATCCGCATGATTTGCATACGAATACAATACTAATTTTAAGTTTTTGTATGCGAATCATGCGGATTCATATGCGAATTAAAATTCGAAATAGATGTATATAGATATATATAAAAAACACTTTTTTTTGCTCCCGTACTGTTCGGACTAGTTTAAGTACAATTCCTAGTCTAGTCCAGTACAGAAGCAAAAAAAAAATTTTTTCGAATTTCACCAAAAGGGTAATTGAAGCTTGTTTCAGTCTCTAGTATGAATTTAACAATTTCACCTGGTATAAAAGATGAAAAAATTCCCAAAAAATTTTAAATAGTACCACAAAAATATCATACAAATGCTGAATTTTTAGAAGAAAAACTGTAATTCCTATCTGTTTGTTTGCGTTTTATATTTACATTTTATTTAGCTGTAGAGTTTATTTGTTGTATTTTATCACATCATTTAGTTTAGTTTTTAAGTTTAAAATTGCTGTGCTCAATCCGGCTTCATGTTGAAGCTTTAATCATTTATTTAAGACCTTTATGTACAACATGAATGTGATAAAGAATTGAGAATCTATACTTTTGCCTGCAGCTTAGCCTATGTGGATTTTACTTAGTGTAGTCCCTGGCCCTAGCCTACTAACAGACCTCTAAGGGTTAAAAGAGACCATGGATTGCAATATCTTGCTACAAAAATTTCCTCGTTACCAATTGATTTGTTTATAAAGCAACTTTTGGATTCACAATTAGTACATAAAAAGTAGAGATAAGATAAAACTCCTTACTTGGAAGAGTCCATGATTGAGTATGCCCACTTATACTCCTGGTATTCCATGTTAGCTCCGACTTGTGCCATCCTCACTGGAACCGGTCAGCTCTTCGGGAGAAATGACGAGACTGCACTGGATCACGCGAGCTGGGGCACTCTACACCACAAAAAAAAAACATTTAAAGATGGGTATTAGATTGGAATGAGAGTTATTCAGATTACATGATCCATCCATCCATCAGCCTGTTTCGTCAACTGCTGGACATAGGCCTTTCCAGGATTTCGCCACTCTTGGCGGCCTCCTGGAAGAAATGCCTATACTCACACACGCTGGGCAGGCGGGTTGGTGAGCGCGGTGTCGAAACCCTTGCACCAGTGACGCCGCTGCCCGTCACTAGTCTGTTTTATATAAGGCCCGGCGATTGGGGATGGATATACCGCCATTCATCTGTCCCAGGCGATGGTGGGCTGCCTGGTTTTGCCTGAGAGCTGTTCTCTTACTCTCCCCTGAATAACTTCGGCATCAGCTCTACCACCTACCACCTACATACTTCAAATGAAATATATTTGTATGGTATACAATGTGGGTTATTTCAAAAGTAATGTCTATTAAAATAACAAAGAAAATTCAGAAACTGCTGCTTTGCCTGGTTCATCTCTAAAAATAGCACTAAGTCAGTAATAATAAGTAATTGGAAGTAAGATATACCTAAGGGTAGGGCAAGGGTCAGTAGGCCTCATCACAAATGAGCAATATCAAGTTGATAAACAAGCTGAATAAGAGCTTCACTAAAACTTTAAATTAAATGAAAGGTGTTACACATGAACAAGCACTACACCTCTGTACTTCAACATATTGAGTAAGCCAGTTAGGACTACAGCAGGCAGAAGACAATCCGAGAGTCACTAAACAATGTTATACTGTTATCCCAAAACAAGGTAGAGAAGTGAAATGTTACACATCATTGTGACAACATATTTTGGTTTATTGTATGCTCTGATTCAGGCACAGTCTTGCTACATGATATTGTCACAGAAACACAAACATAAAACAATATGTTTGGGAAGTGTTGTACAGTTATAACTGACCATGGTTACACACACCAACCATTCAAAACAGAATAATGAAAAGCCCTACAGCTTAATTAGCATTTTTGTATGTGAATTGAGTTTGGAAGTTATGGTAGCCATCAAAGAAAAATATATTCTAGTCTAGGTACTACTATAACATAAAAAAACACAAAAAATAATTTTAAGAATATACTTACAAACAAACCTGTCAATAAAATTGAGAATGCAAATTATTTAGACACTAATCTTGGTCTCTTTTTTATTTACAAGCCAAATAATTGTGTTTTGGCTATGTCTAGAGTGAACAATTCAAACAAATATCCATCCACCAGGATATCATTCTCATTAATATTTCTCAAGCACTATTCCACTTCATTATTAATAAAGTTTAAAATATTTATTGGACCTATAAATAACTGAGAATCTCAAAAAAGCAATATATATACAGAGTGATCATAATTTTAGGTGCATAAACATTTTAGTACATTTATTTATTTATTGAGAAAACCATTAAAATTAGTAGTGAAAAATACCAAAAATAAGTTATGTACTTAAGTCTTAGAAAAATAATTTAAAACAGCAAAAACCATATACATACATACATATTATTATACTGAGAATTGAGTGCAGTTCCATACCTGCGATGAGTAAGCCAGACCACATGTCTTACTCCTGCTCTCCATAATTTTTAGGGATTTTACTGAAAGTTTTAAGTGGTTCTAATTTTCAAACCAATCAATGAAACTAATTTTAAATAAATTATGATGAATCTTGTTAATATTTTTAAATGAATTCATAAACTGCACCTGCCTTGCAATGTATGCAAAGCTTAGGACTAAGGACACAATCTAAAGTAATTAAAGATATCAGCAGAGCAATGACCGAGCAATAGGGCTGGGTAATTTATTCAATTATACTAAAGTGTAATCTGATTAAGCCAAAACCAATGAGAGTACGCTCCTTGTGAGTTTTGAATATAATATATTTTAGTGATTTTCAGAGAAAGTACATATGTAGTGATACATATCTTGTAGATTCCTATGAAATTCTTTTCAGTTTTTGAACTACTAATACAAAAAGTTAAAAAATACTTACACAAGAAAATTAAAACAAGTTCCATTGTTATGGCAGTTTTTAACCAGAATTCATGTTTTGTGAAGGTGAATAAATTCCAAATGATAAAACTTGTATATACCATAAAATTACGTCCCGGCTCGTTTCGTACATAAATATACACAAATTGGGGTCACTTTTTCTGTTGCTACAAGAATTTGCAAATAGTTGTTGGTGACAAGACACTGTGACAAATTTAGAAGATATGGAGATACGTAATAGTGTCGATTACCGAGCTGATACTGAAATAATCTAAGTACAAAATAAGTAGAGCACGAAAATAATGTACCTACCTACAATGAAGTGAAAGGATAGAACCCGAAACGATACGTGACAATGGTATTGTATTGTTTCCAAAAAATATTAAACTATTGTTACAAGGGAGTTAGGTGAACTCTACTGATGCATAAATCCCAAGTAAAATACGGCTGAAGCTTGAAAAGCTTTAATTTCTAAGCGGAAGCTTCGTAATTATCATGTTAGGTGTAATGCTCACCGATCTCTTGGACTACTCCAGAAGAAACACCACCATCATTCGCGTGATCCCATCCTTGGTTACCTATTTATAATCGTTCAAACTAAAGAGATAATACATTAAAATGCAATTTTTTGCTAAATTTCTATTTACGAGCCCAAACGGCGGCGGCCATAACAGCATCACAGAGTATTGTTAGTAGAGAAAGCAAACATCTATTAAGAATCGAATCACTCGATTATACTATTAATTAAAATAATTCGATTCATATTATACTTTGTATTGTAAGAATTGAACAAATGTACATAAATGTGTGATTTAAAATACTTTACTATCTGCCATACGATAAATAAACTTGTAAGAATTGTCGCGTTTAATAACCTTGCATCGCTAAAGCGATGAACTGTGCAGCCGCTGCAAAGAGATAAAAACGACCATTTCACATGACTTTACTTTGACAAGCATCGATGCAAGCATTGAGCAGCGCAAATAAATTCCGCTGATCTCTGAAGCGTATCATTTTGACGTATGGCCGTTTATCACAAATCCATCGCTGCAACCGTTGCACAACTCATCGCTGCAGCGATGCAAACCTGTTAAACACGACAATTGCATTCCTCTCTTTATCTATCGTGGTGCCAAAGCACAGACATACAGACTAAACCTGTGACTAAACCTAAGGATTAAATAGAGTTGGCAAGTTTCCATACAAAAGCCAAGGGACATTTAAGCTACATGGTACGAAGAAACGTATAAAAATGGGTTGTTAGGGCTGACTTATGCTTGCAACATATTTGTTAATACCTTGACTAATCTCTCGTATGTATTTTGTTTGGAAACAACCAATATTTATATCTAAAAGAGCCCGTAACTCACTGAGCTAAAATTGCTCCAAGGGGGCTATTATGTAACTCAGTGTCGGTTGCTAGCTACAGTTGCTATTCACCAAAAACAGATAAAAATGAACTTCCAAAATAACTTATATTGGGTATTGAACTATTTACGAATTGTGAAGTAATTTCAAGTGCAAACTTATCCTTAGATAAGCGGATATGTATGTTTTAGACGACAGGCACTTAGTTTGGCAACTGAGTTTACGATACAGAATCAGGGGACTAGTCGACTCTTTGCGTTTATTGGTCTGTACAATATCTGTGTGTGTGCCAAAGACATTGTTAGAGAACAAGACTGTGACTGACGAAACGAAAAACGAGTCGAGCGAGATGTGTGTTGGCACTCGTTGGTGCCTTTCTAACACGTTAGAAACTCAACAACACTATGAAAGTATATTGTATATATTATATACACTGGCAATTTGCTAGACAAGGATACACGAGTAGCGACAGCTATCTCGCTCGGCTCGTTTTTCGCTTGAAAATGGTATCATAATAATTACAACCGTATTTCTAAGGAAAATAAATTTAGTTTAGTTGAGCAAAAATTGGACAGTGCACAGTCTTGTTATTAAACAATGTCTTTGCGTGGTGCTTGCTCGGGTAGTAGTTGATTTATCTAAAGAGGGACAGACAGTGTATATCGAGCTGTCAAACTCGATATGGTCTACTATGCTAGGTACGGCAACGCAACTTTAAGCTAACCAGTGTTGCCAACTCTTATTTGCAAAGAAAAAGAAAAAGAGCTAAGTTTTTTGGTAAAAGGGAGCTAAATTATAAAATATATAAAGGAATTGACTAAATGGCCACTAGCGATCCTTTAATTTTTTAAATTATTGAACCGTAAGTTATTATTTAGCTGTTGGAATATCTTCCTTAGCTAAAAATATTAAAGTTCAATTTGCAATATACAGTTCGGAAAGGGAATCGGTCCTTTAATTTTATAAATTATTGAACCGTACGTCATCAGAAAGTGCTCGGAAAATGTTTTTTTCTGCATATCGTGAATTCTGTCAAAACTACGGGGGTCACCTCGGTCCGCTCCGCTTCGCTCGGCTCCCTAATATGTACTTACATGTCAACCTAACCGCTCCTCTTCGCTTCGCTTGTCGTCGCAACCTATCCCTAGCTGTCGAATAAAATTAAAACTAACGAAACCGCTAATACTACAGTCATTATTGTCTGAAAAGGGGCCTGACCTATCGGGAAGTGATACAAGCAAGCCACTCATCTCAAATGTTATTTGGGTCATTTTTAGTAGATTCAGTCCGGGAAACCTGAAAACGCACTTCTATTTTGGGGCATACAGGGGCCTAAAGGGGGGGAGCGCCCACGTTTAAAAAGTAAAAAGAGCTCTGACCCCCGTTCATTAATCAACACTTTCGTCAGGTTCCATCACTGACAGCAGGATAGCTTATACAATTATTAAAGCGTGTGACAGAGATAGCATTAGAACCCGTGTCATGCGCGACTCTTAATTTAGGAACGCGGCTCGGACCCTCGTTCATTAATTAACACTTTCGTCAGGTTCCAACACTGACAGCAGGATAGCGTATACAATTTTTAAAGCGTGCGACAGAGATGGCATTAGAATCCGTGTCGAGATCCCGAATTTATGAACGCGGCCCTGGGGCGTCAATGGAAGGGATATGTTTGCGCATGGGGGTATAGTCACGCACAAAACGGCTTGACTATAAATTGTTTTATTATGTAACTAAAATGTTAATTCTAGATCAACATCGGTAAAACAGCTATTTTTTAACAAGTTAGAAATAAAAATATACTGTGGCTGTTGATTTGGTCCACAACTTGCGTCATATGAATGTTAATATACCTACATGATGCTTATTCCAAAACAAAAACAAAATACTTCTATCAGCAGCTTCGTTCCTCATGCAACAGTAAACATTGTAAATAATTTTTCTTTCTTTTCTCTGCAAACACATCGTAACACAAATACATTTTTGCGCGTGACTGTATTTTAAGATCGACCGAACGTGGACACTGCGCCGTGAAGCAAAAGTCACTAATCACGAGACAGCAAATCCACGCGCCAGGTATTTTCCCCGTCGCGGCTGTTGGGTGTGAAATATAAAAATATCATTTGATAAACAATGCCTTTTATTTAAAACATTACAGAAATTATAACAACATATTTTCTTCAGCAAAACTCGTGACAGGATAGGCTTGACAGAAAGATTGTCAAAGAGCTGCTACAACCATAGAAGCTGCGCTATACCAACAGCGGCCGCCCGCGCCATAGAGTATATTGAATGCCCGCGCTGCACCCTCAGACTAAAGATTTCCTTAGTCTGAGGCTGCACCTCATACATACCACCAATTTGGTCAGTAATTCGCTCACTGCGTAAAGCACAGGTACGTCGTCGCTCGCAGCTCTTTTTACCTGCGTTGACTTATGCCTTTGCATGTCCCTGACCTGGAGGGTTATTCTCAGTCTGTCGAGATAGTCTTCTCGTCCGAAAATCCCATTTTATCTGTCAAACTCTATACATTTTTCGGTCGAGTTTTAGAAATCTCGTTTCGACCGTGTTTTCGGAATTGCCGTCCCTAGTCTAGCACAGCAAACCTTATCGAGCTCGATACAGTGCTCTGTCTCACTCTATTGATCTACCTAAAGAGGGACAGGCAGTGTATATCGAGCTGTCAAAGTTCGATATTGTCTGTCTACTATGCTAGGTACACTGAATGGGAAAAAGGAAAAAAAAAAAGATAATCTGTGGTGTAAATAACCTAAAAAATAAGTTGTTTGATAAATTTGTTTATTTTGTATAAAATTCCCAGATATGAGGCTTTCCCTCGTTCTATTTCGGCGTAACCGCCTTCCGAATGGTCATTTATTTAGGGGTAAAGACCGTCTCATCAAACGAGTCGAGCCCCAGCACCTCCGTCGTCTTCAGGAAGACTTTGCAATTGAAGAACAAAATATGCTTTATTTGAGGCATCCCTATCTCACTGAGGTCTGTATAACATAATTTCTTGAGTTGTCGTGTGCTTACAAAATTACTTCTCTGATTACCTCCCAGTGGAAAAGTAGCTAACCTAACCTTAAAAAACACTAAATTGTTATTTCCAAGATATTTTCTTTAAATTTTGTAAAATTAGGTTTCCTTTTTCGGTTACGGGCACTGAAGAAATACAGGTGCGAGGCTAGTAGGTCGAGCAGTTAAGTTGCTTGTGAACTTTATGACATTGATCCTACTTTCAATCCTATGATGCAATTGCACCAAAATATAAATATTATTGTCTTCATCTCTTAAATTTAAGATCCATAAACAATGTTTAGATGTGTAATTAATTCTCTAATTATTATTTATTTACGTTTTACAGGAGCAAAGTTACGGTCATGCGAAAGCAACAGGAAAGTATGAAAAAAGGATGCAAGAGTTTAGAGAAACCTCCAGAAGGATCTTTAAAAATGATGTCACATTGTTTGAACGTCTTCTACATTTAAGGGTCGGCGAGGGTTGGGACAAATAAACTAAATAGATAAGGTTTGAAGATAACCATGTACATGGTCCATAACTGCAAGTCAACCTACCCAATGGCAGTTTTTATCATGTGGTCATGTCAAGTCAATGACTCAGGTCAAGTTGTATAAAAATAGGTTTGTTATAGTTAGTTTAAACTGCCTGCATCTTGGTTAAATGTATAGATAAAGGAAGATGAGAAGAATTTTTTTCATTTAAATTAAATAAATTGATGTTGGTTTGTGTTGATGTAGAAATTACATTAGGTATATTTGAGAAATTTTTGTTTCCATTATTATTTGAAGACATGAAAGCAAACACATTTTGTGGTGGTAATCTACACTACACTGTCATTTTTGTAGAGCCATAATAATAATCATCATGCAAGAAAAACTGACAGTTGAACACCTCTGTGGATTCATTAGATGATCCTACATTTAGGTTCCGTTTCGAAGTGAGTGAATTTCTCTCTGAGTAATGCGAATTTCACCCTAGAGTGTTCAAAAATTGACCCGAGTTAAACTGAGGGTAACCGAACTGTTACCTGCACGGAAGTGTTTTGAAATGCTTCGGAGTAAAACTAAAATCACACCGGGTGCAGCCGGATTTTTTTTCTTCTTTCTCCTATAAAGATCTGTCTTATAGTGAAATTTCGCACTATGATCGCACGTTTTGAAACGCTTCCTTATTATGTAAATAAAATACTATTATTGCTCTTGTACTTTAATTCTGTAAATAAACGAGTATCACATATTTAGCAAACATTGGCACAACAGTTTGACTGAACAAAAACAGCTATATTTCTCGAAAATTATCCATAACTGGTGTTTTATCAGGCAATATTCATTCTAACAAAGTATTTTGCAAAAAAATATTTGTTACTAAAATTAAACAGCTATTTTGAGTTAAACAAAATAAAAAGCTTTATACATCACATTTTCTAATAAATACGTATATGAGTATAAACATTGATTTGAGCATTATATGCAGTATTTCTTAACTCTGAGCCAACAATTTAAATATTGTGTAAGGCTCAGTGAAAAAAAGGTATATACTCAAGAGATATTTTGTTGGACCATATAGATATCACAATAAACATGCATACAGACGAACATCCCCATTATTAAAGGGGCGCGCTACGATCGGAGTAAGCTTGACCCTGATTAAATGAAATGCTATCAATATTAAACTCTGATCGAGCAGAGTTGATTAACCTTGTGGTTTTACCATTCGCCATTTTATGGGAGAATTTGTGGATCTGTTGTTCTGTACTCCTCCACAGGATATTACCCAAGTTACATTAGGCATATAAATAAATACATCATTCCTTGGTGATTTTACATAGGAATAATAAATATTCGTAATACTGTGTTCTTAGTTTATATTTTTAGTCCACGCTAGCGCATCGTCCTTGAGATCATTTTTGTACAGTGATTTACCCTGATGAAGGAGCTCAGCGAACTGCGACACGACCGGGTCTCTCATACAAGACGCCATTGCGATGACCTTCTCGGATTTGTCAAAGAAGAATATGACGAACTTCAGCGCGGACACGTCCCCGACTATCATAGTGCTCGCCGGACTTCCATAGCCAGAGTACCTGATGGACTTGCCGAAAAGCAAGGTCCAGAAGTAAGGTACCGTTCTAAGCGGAGTATCTTTCTTCAATATATTAAGAGCGGCAACTCTGCCGTGGTACTGCGCTAAACCTACGTGTCCAATACTAGCTTTTTCGTTCGCATGAGCGAAAACCGGCGCAAATGCGATATCGCCGCCAGCGTAGACTTGGCTCGCGCTAGTTTGTAGTCTATCGTCCACCGCAACCGCACCATTCGCTTTCAAATCTATACCGCTATCTCGAAGGAAGTCGGTGTACAATGTGGTTCCCACGCCCAGTATCAGCATGTCAGCGGGCAGAACTTTTCCGTTCGCCAACTCGACCGATTTAATAACGCTATTCTCACCGTTGCATTTGACAATAGTCGTTCCAAAGTGGAATTTAACCCCCTTTTCTTCAAACAGCTTTTGAAGGCTCTGTCCTATTTCTTTTCCGAACAGATTGTTTAAAGGCCAGATATCTGTACCGACTACCGTCATCGATTTAGCCTTGTCATTGGACGACGCCGCAATTTCTAATCCAATAAAGCTTAGACCAAGCACCACTACTTCCTTATCTTTGTTTGATCCTAATGTCGACAGTATGCTGACTGAGTCAGCGAAGTCTCTCACGGTGAATACGTTCTTGAGATCTATTCCGGGTATACTTGGCACGCGGGGCTTGGATCCAGTAGCTAAATACAACGCGGTATACTGAAGTTTCGTACCATCGCTCAGATGGACTAACTTGCTGTCCGTTTCCACTTTGGTAGCCTCAACGCCTTTTAGAAACTCTATGTTAGCATCGTTGTAGTATTCCTGGGTCCTTACTTGGAGCTTCTCGATGTCAGTAGCCATACCTATTTTGGATACCTTGATTCTATCGTAAGGGAGGTAGTTTTCTTTAGCGACGACGACTATGCGCCCTTGGAACCCTTCGCTGCGGAGGGTCTCGGCGCATGTGGCGCCAGATGGACCGCCGCCCACGATCACAACTAATGATCCGTCGCATGAGGACCCGCGGCCGACCTCTTTGATGCGCTTGTTTGTCTTCAAATCGCTGATCTTGGCTCGCACCTGAAATTTAAAAGGTTTTCGGTTAGTAATGGCGGATTGTGGTAACATGCAGAGCCGTCTTTACCTATAGTGCAGGGTGTGCAGCGCACACGGGCGCAGGGTCTTAGGGGGCGCCGAACGCCGCTCGCGATACTTGCAAAGAAAGAGCATGGTCACTCGCGGCGACCCAGTGCTCTCAAAGACCCTGCGCCCGGGCCCGTGTTATGGCCGAAGCCGGTGTTATAGTCGAACCATAGCCAGGGCCCAGTCTCTATTATCCTAGCATTAAGGCTACTGTCTAGCTAGATGCTGTCTGCATTTTCGCGGACATCGAAGCGTTAGATCACTGTATGATTTTTACACTGTGGCACTACACAATAACTTTTGTTTCAACGTGGAAACAAAAAAGTTGTGCCTTAATATTCTTGTAACCCCTTCCTTCCTAAAAATGCTTTTTAGTTGTGCACTTAAATTGCAACATTTGCACTTGAATTTCCGTTCATTGGTGAAAATGTAACTGTAAGTATTCCATTTTGACCGCGCGCCTACTAGAGGGCGCCAGGGTTATGATTGCACACAGGCGCTACATGGGCTAAAGACGGCTCTGGTAACATGCACACTGACTTTTTGATCGTTGTGGAAACGCCGTGATCCGCGAATTGAATACTTATGTGAGGGCCACGGTCAACGACGCTCCAAGCGAATTCGCTCTGCGCTTCAGGCGTGTCGGCGTGAAAAGCTCATACAAAACTGTATTCGGTATGCGCAGAGCGAATTATACAATTTTGTATGAGCTTGACGCCGACGCTTGCAGCGCAGAGCGAATTCGCTTGGAGCGTCGTTGCCCGTGGCCCTCGCATTAGGTGTCTACGAGTATTCAAACAACTACTTATTTATACGTATACGTTTAGTAACCAAAACATGAAAAGCGGAAGAATACGGGCGTTCGATAAATTTTAGTAATGTAGGAATTGTGCTTTTGTATCTGCAGCTGTTTTTTATTTTCGGTTTTTTGGGGTTGGCTTCATAATGAAATTTGTTCGTATAGAAGAGTACTATCACTAGTTTGCGGGTCGACAACGAGTACATTTATATTCGGAATGATAACTTCAGGTCTGTTTAGTAAAGGATCGAAACAAATGATTTCGTTGTTATATTTTTTTCTCACACGAGAGTTTTTTTAGCAACTAATATTTTGGAATCTATGTATATCTATACTAATAATAAAGTAGTAAAAAAGTCGTGTCTAAATATTTAATATTTTCGCGAAATTTTAAATGTAACGGGTTATTTCTTATTATTATTAGTATTGTACTGAGGCCAAAACAACAATTTTTAGAATTTTCGTCTGTCTGTCTGTATGTAATATGTTCCGTTGTAACTCGAGAACCAGGCAACGGATTTGGATGCAGTTTTTTTTATTACCATCGTAGTGACCCTGGTCAACAATATGCTATAAGGGGTGTTAATAAAATAACGCCCAACCCGGAAATGGGGCAAAGATTGAATAAACACGGGCGGAGCCGCGGGAAAAGGCTAGTAAATAGTAATAAAGTATCTAGTAAAAAAGTCGTGTCTGTACATTTAATATTTTCGCGAAATTTTAAATGAAATGGGTTATTAGTAGGTATTGTACTAAGGCCAAAACCACAATTTTTTTTTGTGTCTGTATGTATGTTCAGTTTTAACTCGATGCGATTTTTTTATCATCATCGTAGTAACCCTGGTCAACACACAAGCTATAAGGGGTGATCATAAAATAGCGCCCAAGCCGAAAACGTGGCAAAGATTGAAAGATTTATGACTCAAGAACCACTCAACGGATTTGAATAAACGCGGGCGGAGCGGCGGGCAATGGCTAGTTTTACAATAAATATGTTTCGTTCCGACATGTGATATTGATATTAGACTTGATGCAGACTGATGGTGACTCAAGAATAACATATGTTCTATCAATCAGTTTACCACAATCAACATAACATATTTCTACGGCCATAAAAAAACCATTTACGAACTAATTTTATATACTATTAAAACTCGCGTAAGCTGACATACTAAATTATTATTACTATTAAAAGGTTGTGTGTACGCTCACAAATTTATTGTTGACTACATGCCAATCGTTTCACCGTTACTGTTTTGGCATTTTCAAGGCTAGCGTCTGTTTTACAAAGACGGTGAACGCCGTCGCATCGTTCTAAGAAAGAATGACACTCGCCTTCAAATACAGAAATCGTACCGTTCTTAAAATTATTTTGAAAGGAATGTTTTGGGGTTTCGGCATACTGAAAGGGTGAATGGCAGTAGAGTGCCCAAGGTTTATGCTGCGCAAGTGGAAGGTGAATCATGACGTATGCCGTAAGGCGAAACCGGTAGTTCAATAAAGTGAATCAAGTGAAACAGTACAAGTGTATTTTTTAAGATGTCAAAGGTATCCGTAATAGAATAGCTTGATGATAAGATTGATGAATGTGGAAGCAGCGAATGAGGTGTGTCAAGATCGTAGCATCTGTTATCTCTGCCTGCCCCTCTGGGAGACAGGCGTATTTTCCTATTTATCTCTGCATTTTCAGATTTTCCGACCATTAGGTTAAATAGGGTATTTTAGGAGCCCTAGTTTAAAATTGTCACATTTCTAGAATGCCGTATTCCCTTTTGGTAGAAAAGGGACCGTTTTATGGTAAGTGAAATGATCATGAAAAGTAGACTCAGTTGTCCGTCTCTATGTCACAACATCAGCTTACATAAAATCTGGCACGAAGAATGGGTTTATTTGGACACAAAATGTGGTAAAATTAAAAAGCAATCAAAATTGAGAGATTTTTTAAACTTAACGGTTTTTAGGTATTAAGGGCTTATTATAAAAATACAGCAAAGCGTAGTGTAGGCCGACCTCGTGCCTGAAAGACGGTGTGGGTGGCGGCTGGATGAGGAGGACAGAGGACCGACACGAGTGGTGAAATTTGGGAAAGGCCTAATGTCCAGCAGTGGACGAACACGGGCTGATGGATGGATATAAAAATACGTACTTACATAGTTACCTATGTTATATTTACTTGGTTGGGTCGATTTGTAGTAATCTTCTAAAACTACAATGTAGTTATTTTATTATCCTTGTGACCCCCCCCCCCCCCCTTATCATCCAAACTAACAAACCGAAAAAAAGATAATAAAAAGAACCGGTCAAGTGCGAGTACGACTCTTTCTCTGAGGGTTCCGTACTATACAAATAAGTTGCTACGCGCTGGCACGCAAAATCAGTGAATTTTGGAGGTTTTTCTGGATTTTACGAATAAGTATTTGATGTAGGAGTTTTTCCACCGGACATCGGAAAATAAACCATGTTTTCTTGTTATAGCAGTAATTTCATACATAAATCTCAAGCCGTTTAGGCGAAATAGTAACTTATAAAGGCATCATTTTCAAAAATAAAATGTATCGAGCGAAATGTGTCCAATTAGGTAACCGACTCGACAACGGAAAGACAAAGGTATGAAAAACACGTGTCCAAGTTTTACATTGATCAGATAAGTAGTTGACTCAGCATATTAAAACAAAAACCGTTGAAAGACCCAATACAAGCCCTTAATAATAAATTACAAACTTAGTAATTAGTAATTACAAAGTGTAAACTGCAAAATTAAGTTGGTCGAGTATTCGGGTACGTAAACCTAAATCGGCGTTTTCAGTATTTGTTGTTCAAATATTCAGAAATTCCCAAGTAGCATTTGAATAATACTATCAAGATCTATGAGTATTTAAGAAACACCTGTAACAAAAAGGTGAAAACACTGAAAACTTTGATGGCCTTCCCTTCCTTATTAAATCAATATATTAATTTCACGGTAATGTAAATAAATTAAAAAATGTGTCTCTGAGAAGGTCTTAGCTCACATCAAGTCACATAAAATTTTAATTTTCGTTGAAATTTTCATTTTTTATTTTCGTGTTAATTTAATAGCAACTTTACTATATTATATTTTAATGAAATGGCTCTTACTTTATTTATATATTTTTATTTCATATTTTTCTTGTAAATAGAATTTCTATCGAACATTGTTACACAAATTTTCACATAATATTATATTTTATTTTGTATTGAGCTGTGTTCACCTAATAATAGTCTATTAGAAGGCATATAACATGAAATTTATGTTTTACAATGTATAAGCTTGTGTACTAGGTAGGTTATTATTAATTTTGTTTTTTTTCGGCTTTGGTTTACCATTCTACACAAAATATTAAAATTTCTGATCTGTATCTCATCCCGTCTTGAGAGCTAGGACGGACGGACAGACATCCGTTTTGCCCTTTGCGTGCGGAATCCTGAAGAAACGTGCTAGCATAGCACTGTAAAGATAACAGAAACAAAGCGGTCCAGACATATTTTTAGAATAATAAAAATATAATCTTTCGAAATGTTGATATTGATTGATAGAGCTATCTGTGAAATATGTCGATATCAGGGAGTGTATTTTTGAATCATTCGAATTTCAATTCGCATATGATCCCGCATGATTCGCATACGAAAACTAAAATAAGTATTGTGTTCGTATGCGAATCATGCGGATTCGAATGCGAATTTAAATTCGAATGATTCAAAGATGCACTCCCTGTATGTGGTGGCCATATCGTAGAAATTATCATTCGAATATAAAGTATGAAATAAGAAATTCACAATAAGATTTCCAACAAAGAGTCCAAAATAGGTGACCACAAGCGAAGCGATGAGGAGCGTCTTAGGTTGCTTGTGATCACAAACTGGGGTGGGGAGCCGAGCGAAGCGGAGCGGAGCGAGGCGATCAGGCGACCCCTTTTAATTTTACAGATTTCATGATATTTGAGCAGATCAATTCAAAATTATACATACAATTTTATTATAAAAATGCTCAAAGGAGTCACGGGGCTGATTTTAATACCTCTAAGATTGAAAGACACTCCCACGAAAGCGAAACCGCGGGCAAAGGCTAGTGTATGATGAAGTCGTATTTTCTCATAGAATTAACAGTTTAAATAACGGTGAGATATCGGGCCTAATGAAAGACATTTGGAATAGAAGAATGAGAAGAGCGTATATGACTCGGTTGTGGAATATGGAAGAAGCGAAAGAATGTCTCTGCCTACCCCCTCGGTGAAACAGCCCTGAGTAAAATGTATTTTATTACGATATGAACAGTTATGTCAGTCTTATAAGAACTATTGGATAAGCTATCACGCGGGCGACCGTACCTAGACATCATAACACAAATTTAAGGGGGAACGTTTCGATCTCGGTGCAAAATGCACAACTTACAATTGTTTTTCTTAGTATTGAATAAAAGTACAAAATAAATGTGAGTTATGGCATTTTGCGACCATAGTTTAATGTTAATTAGGCCTTTCTACCAAAGTAGTTTTATTGTATGCATTACGTTGTAATTGTATGTCCACAACAACGTTAAACACGCTTTTAAGTTGGAACGCATATTCACGCGAAATATAATCCATAAAATGACGCATTTGTTATAAAACCCTTGATAAAATTATTAAACAATAGTCGCAAAATAATATAAAACTATTTTATTTCATACATTTTATATAAAAATAAGATATTCAATAATAATTGTGCATTTTGCACCGAGATCGGAACGGTTCCCCTTAAGTCCTCCTTGTACGAGTTCCACTTATTTAACGTTTTGCGACTAGTTTCGTCTATTTTATCTATGACATCGTCGGGCGGATAGAAAAAGGTAAACAATGTACAAGATTTAATTAAGTTCCATTTACAGGATAAATCACGCATATTATACATGAGTGTAGTACCTAGATATATACCATACGATCCGGTTCTTCATACCTGCAATATAAATAGTAGAGCAATAATTGTAGCCCGGGCGGTAGCATTGCATTTTAGGTAGTGATTTTACGCCGATTGATTTCCATCTTTTTCAATAGATCTGGAATGGTTAATAACAGCATAGATCCAAGCGTCAGCTGACGCACCCGCGGTGGGTGTGAGTGTGGGAGGCAGAGGAAGTGGTAAAAAAAGTGATAGTACGCCGGCTGAAACTTTTCCCACAGATAGTTGACATCATACTGAGCTGAAAAAAAATCGTCAGCTCACGCACCCGCGGTGGGTGTGGATATGATAGCCCGTTTTCTATTGAGAAAGGTACGCAAATTTGGAGTAGAGCAATGCCACTTGGTATGAGTATGAAATACATCTATCTTAGCCCAAAAAGCCCGGTAGCTCGAAATAACTCTGCGACAGGGAGGGGGAGTGGGGAGTCAAAAGCACCTAACTCCCTGCATAGAGAAAAAAAATTTAGGGGATGTATTCGTACTTCTGAGTCAAGTTTGGTATCGTTTTCAGGTAAATCGATGATGGCCAGTTCATTTGTCAAACCGGTTTTGTAGGGTTCCATAGTAAAATATGACGCAATACCTAAAATAATAAACTTTCAGTAGTAAAATAATGCAAATAAACCACTAGAATTTAAGATTTATGTATGCAACTTTATATTTAAAAAATACTTTCTGAAAGCCTATTTAATGAGGATTATAAAAACATTAACATTAAGTATCCATTTAAATATTTTCAAAGTAAAATAAAATATTGAACGTACTGCGGCGTTCGTCTGGGGTTCGAAAAAAACGTCAAGAATGTAATGTAACCAATATGGTCCCATTAAGATTTATCATAAAATACGATACCTGCTCGTTACTTTGTAGCTATACATTTAAATTTAGTTATTAACTGTTATATTGACTCTGACCCTGATCACAAAGCGCTCAATTCTGAGCACAGTAGCGTCTCTTTATTGACCCCAATGGCTGGATTACTCCAGTCTTCTTCCGCGCAAAGGTTCTTCTTCAGAAGCTTTGGCTTCTGAAGGTAGGATAGGATGAGCCTACTCACAAAGAAATCCACATAGAGTGGCAGCACATTGCAGGAGATCTTCCTCAGCTCTTAAGCCTCCGCGTACCTGGGCACATTGGTAAATATAAGCCCACGTCCACTTACTCGCTTCACGGGTTTGCAGACGCATTAGAAGCTGGCTATTCTGCAGTCATCTTCCTTCATGATCTCAATGATAAGAGACATGTCAATGTGAACCTGTTCATCGGCAAATCGAAGGTCGCACCAATCAAGTCTCGCCTTCCAATTCCCAAGTTAGAGCTGTCACCAGCGGCTCTTTTATCCCAGCTCATGACTCGAGGGTCGACTCAATTATCAGCTCACATTCCCATCAAAACCCATATCTGTTGGTCGGACAGCACCATAGTATTGGCATGGTCCAATACCCCTCCTCATTGGTTACAGATGTTCACGAATCTCAATCCTGCTGACTGTGCAAGCAGAGAAATGTCTGCCCAATCTCAGTCCCTTCATGACCTCTGGTGGTCTCCCAGTCGGCTCAAGGAGCTCCCCTGCACGTGGCCCAAAATGCCACCCTCTTTAGGCCATCATGCTTGCCCAGGCCTTAAGCCAGGCCTTGCCATTAAAAAGGTAATAGCTCATATAGCAGTCCCAGGATTTGCTCACTCGTTTCAGCTCACTTGACAAGCTCGCCGGAGTGACGGCTTGCTTGTTGAGATTCATATTCAACTGCAGACAAACCCCAGCTGCACGGCGCTCCAGTCCGCTGATAGTTAGTGAACGCAGGGAAGCTCTCTTGCACTGGGTCCGCTCTGTTCAGCACAATGAGTTCGCAGAGGATATTAGCCGACTCCGGACGGATAAGATTTGTACTGCTCGTCTTCAACGCCTTTCACCCTTCATAAAAGACGATCTCTTGACAGTCGGCGGTCGTTTCTCCCACGCGTCAATTAGATATGACGCTCAACACCCGCTCATTCTACCCAGCTCAAGTCCTCTTGTAGACATCATAGACCACTACCACAAAATACACTGCCATCCGGGCGCGGACACATTACACTAAATATTACGCCAGCAGTTCTACCTAGATTCTTTCCGCTTGTCATCATTAGACACCGCGTGTTTAAATGCATTAGATGTTTCCGATGCCGCGCTCAACCTCGCTGATCTCCCGGTAGACTGAGTTACCTCTCAGCCAGTATTTAGCCAGGTTACGACCGACTTTGCTGGGCCTCTCCTCGTTCGATCCAGCACATTACGAAATGCGAAGCTCATAAAGGCCTCGCAACGAAACAGTAAGATGTCAGCTATCTGTGAGAAAAGTTTCAGCCGGCGTACTAATACTTTTTTTTTACCACTTTCGCAACCTCTCTCCCAATCCCACCGCTACTTGAGCAGCTGACGGTCGATTCACATATCAGTCATGTGAGATCTACGATCGATGTCAATATCAGCCGGCTTACTATGACTTTTGTATTTGCAACGGTACCTCCCGGGCTATATTACATGTTTCAATATTGAATGTGACTTTGTACTGAATCATCTGTTTACCGGAGTCCTAGCTAAAAATGTATCTACGTTATCTACCTCATAAAGATTTGATGATATCATGGTAATTGTTTTTCCGATAAACTGGTATGGCATAATCCGACCAATTTGTGTAGAAGGAAAAAGAGGAAATAGCCATAGTAAAGTTGTTCATTACTGTCATATTAAAGTTTAGTTGGAAAACCATATCGATATATATAGGTTTATCGTTATTCGACATAACGACCAATGTCGTAACAGCTGGGGTGTTAGCTGCAGTTCTTAACAGAATTCATGATATGGCCAATTCTACGATTAGGCTACGACATATTACCTATATCTACCTAGGTAAGTATATAGTACACATACCTAAAAGCAACTCTCCAAAATATCGACGGAAATGACATTGAAATAACATTCACATCAACGAAGTGGCTGTTACCACGATCGCTGCGTCTCCGGATACCGCAAAATAGGAGGAAATTTTCTTTATTATGGTGAAAGAATAATTAAGATCGCTGCAGGCATTCGAAAGTAATAGAGAATTCTTGCGAAAATCATGGGAAAGTCTCGAAACTTTTGTAAAAAGTTAAGAAAGAATATTTTTTTTTTACATTACTGTATCATATTTATAAAGTATTTGGACAATCCGTATAGGAGTAGGCCTTCAAA
Source organism: Ypsolopha scabrella (assembly GCA_910592155.1). NCBI lineage: Eukaryota > Metazoa > Arthropoda > Insecta > Lepidoptera > Ypsolophidae > Ypsolopha > Ypsolopha scabrella. The sequence continues at coordinate 8,087,423 of OU342980.1, read as the reverse complement.
TACAGGTCTGATATTAGAGCCGATTCTGAAGGCTTTAATTTTAGTTTTAGTGCCGCCAAAACTTAATTTGCTTCATCGCAAAATAGTACTTAAATTAGGAACAGAAGCTAAATTACTTTGGATAAATCTAAGTTTTGGCAGCACTAAAACTAAAATTAAAGCCTTCAGAATCGGCTTTATTGTAGTTTGAGTATGTATTCACCTTTAAATGCTACTTGTATGAATATTTTCAAGTCGTGAGTAGTTATAGCTACATGTGTTCGTCAAGGTACAACAAGGTCGTTCAGTATTTTCTGACTTGTGACTAATCGAGTATGTCCGACTACTAACACAGTTACTAATGACTTCGTCACTGTAACAAACGCATGTACTGCCTCTGGTCAACAGCTAGTCTGTTAAGGCGCAATAGGCATCTTAGGCATGCCACCGTTTTGGTACAAAATTTAATAACCCGTTTCTCTGTTGTTTTACAAAACGATGTTCATCCATGCTTCACATTTTGATGTTTATACATCCCTGGCGCACCAATTATGTGTTATATTTATAATAATTTTTTTTCTACGGGTTTTTGTTGATTGTGCATATTATGTACCTAGATTAAGATTTTGAAAATAAAAAAAATACTAAAAAAAAAAAAAAAAATATCATATATATTTTCTAAAGTATGTATATACAAGTTGAAGAACATGTTGAAATAATATATTGAGACATATTTCGGCCATTAGTACGGTCGGCATCAGTAAAAATTATAATTAAATAAAGATTATGTGATAAATGTATGAAGTCGAAATTAAATTTGACAGGCATAATGTTGTTTGACAGATTGATGGATACATAAAAAAAAGTATGAACGATAAAAAAGTATTAGTTAGTCTTAAAGTATTTCGTGCTAGCCTAGTTTCTCTAAATGTCTATTTGTGCATTTAACATTGCCTGTTTAGACCGGGGCCATAGTGGGCACCAAGCGACCAAGTGTGTGAGGTTTATAATAAATAATATACCGGGTGTAAATAGACTGCTACATTTGAATGAAACGACATACTTATTCTTTTGATCATACTGAACCACTTTTCCCGGGAAATATACCCCGCTAACCATTCGTTTGGGAAATATTTGATATTTATTTATACTTATTTAAACTTTAAGTTTTGAGGGTAGGTTATTAAACGCATACAAAGAAAAAAAACCGGACAAGTATGAATCGGACTCGCCCACCGAGGGTTCCGTTATAGACTATATTTTTTATAGCTTTTGTCCGCGGCTCCGCCCGCGTGTTATTCGGTTTAACGACATGCTTTTTTCCGAAATTAAAAGTAGCCTATGTGTTAAGTTAGGGTATAAGCTATATCCATTCTAAATTTCATCCAAATCCGTTTAGCCGGTTCAGCGTGAAAGAGTAACAAACATACACACACACACACACACACACAAACTTTCGCATTTATAATATTAGTGTGATAATACTAGCTTTGCCCGTGGCTCCGCCTGCGTGTTATTGGGTTTAACGACATGCTTTTTTCCGGGATAAAAAGCAGCCTATGTGTTAAGTTGGGGTATAAGCTATATCCATTCTAAATTTCATCCAAATCCGTCCAGCCGTTTCAGCGTGAAAGAGTAACAAACATACACACACACAAACATTCGCATTTATAACATTAGTGTGATGTCTGACCTTATGTCTATGTTCGTAAACTCTAGCCTATGTCCAACTGAAGAGTCTAGTACAAAGACTCAGCCTTTCCTCACCCGCATAACTCCTGAACCCACACAAGGGCGCATCAGGTAAGTATCCTGAGTTCCATTGGCGATAAACTTACCTGACCTTCGAATTCGTCAGCTCTCAGTATATAATATTAATATTGATAACATGGTGATGTAAGCGTCTACTCATTCCATTAGTCACCAGCACAGACGCTGCAGAAAATGAGCAAAGATATGAAAATAATGGAAATCATTTACAAACGAACGTGGAAAAATATCGTTTTCTTGAATTTACAAAAGATAAACAGTATACTTTACTCTGATAAATCTGCATCCAATACATCAATCAATATCTCTATACTAATAGTTTTAGTTAAAAAGTGGGGTCTTACCATCATAGTATTGCTAATATTTTTGCGAAATGGGGTATTATTATTATTAATTAGTACTTATTACACTAACGCCAAAACATTTTTGTTTGTTTTATCTGTCTGTTTATACATACCTATACACCGGGTGTAAATAGACTGCTACCATTAAATGAAACCACATATTCTACCGACTCTACTGAACCACTTTTCCTAAGAATCATACCCGCGGACACCCTTAGTTTAGGAAATAATTGAGTTCCAAACAAAAATGCGTAACGCACCGACATACGGGTGAATTTAGAAAGAGAGCGTCGTCGTGCAACCTGACTGTTTCACGGACGACGCTCTCTTTAAACTTGCCCGTATGTCGGTGCGTTAGGGTTCACGCATTTTTGTTTGAAAAATTATTATAATATAACTATATATTATAACTTATTATATTATAACTCGAGAACCTCGTAACGGATTAGCGGTTTTCTTTATTATCGGGTGTTGATAAATTAACCGCCGAGCGGAAAACTGTCGATACTATTGAAAGACACTTTCACGCGAGCGAAGCCGCGGGCTAAAGCTAGTTTGTATCGGGTTCTAAAAAACGGCTCTCACGATTTCCGGGGGACAAAATTGTAAATCTCATCTGTAATTTTCATGCTTTTTGTCCATATAGGACAGAGCCATATCATTATTAGGGTTCCGTCGTACCTAAAAGGTGCAAAGGGAACCTTTATGGTGAGACTCCGTTGTCCGTCCGTCTGTATGTCACAATCTCATAACTTTAGCACCGTTACTTGCCTACATAATTCGGTATAAAAAATAATTTGAAAAATTTGAAATTCTTTAAAATATTTCCAATATACAAGAGAGAAAAATAAATCTTAAAATACAATATGTATGTATTGGTATCAAATTGTAGATATTAAAGAGCTGATTATAAAAATATTTACTTTTACTATATTTACAAAAATGCATGTCCCCCTTATTTATTTTTCCGAAACTAATGAACCGAAAAATATGAAAAAGATCTTGGTAATTTGGGATTACGTAAAGATTACAGGAAAAACATAACGGATGAGAAATTCACGATACTAAAATGACAAATTAAAATTTTTCATTCATGAGTTTTTTTTTGCTGCGGTATAAAAATATTTGATTCTCTCTTTTGTGGTACAATCAATTCTTTTTTTAGTTATCATAAACAGTTATGGGCAAGACTTTAAATACTTCTACCTGACTGTTCCCAAAATTGTCGAATTGGGGGTGCCAACTTTCTGGACAAGAACGGAAATCTTAAAACCATTTCGAGAAATATGTTTTCTGTACAGTTGTTACTTATCAGATTAATAAATAAATCTATACTTTTAAAGATATTTTAACAAAACACAATGAACTTCATTTGACTTATCTATGACGTCATGACATGACATTTGACATGCAGTGCATTCCGTGTCGCGACATAATCGATTATATCGCGTCTATCATCATTCCGAGTCACTGTGAGCCCGATAATTAATCAACCGCCAGAATTCATATTGGAGACTCGGTTAGTGATCAGGAACAATGTTTAATGAACCTCAAGGTAAAACTGAAAACAAAAAATTGCTCCCGTACCTACCTACTGCCTATTCAGTCAGTATGGAAACAATTTTTTTTATGATCCCGTACCTACCTACTGCCTATTCAGTCAGTATGGAAACAATTTTTTTTATGATTTCGAAAATAACGATCATTGAATTTTGTTCCTGATCACTAAGGGTGATTGATTAAATTTCACCTTGTTTATCATAGACGAAATCCTTAACGACGCCATGTTGTGATATGCCTATGCTTCAGAGCGTTTGCACTATGAGCGATCTATGAAAAGTGCTAGCTGGCCGGTGGCAATTTCAAAAATAGGTTTTTCGAAGAATAAGAGCATTAGTTAAATCATGATTATAAGATTGTAGTTAGAAGAAATTACTTCTTGGACCTAGTAAAGTAGTATATCCTTTGTATTCACGTAACTTAAATGAATTTCTACTAATTCTGTCATCATTCATGTTGCGTTCAAAAGAACCCTAAATGGATTATAAGTATAAAGAGTGATGGACGCCATTTTTCATTCGGAACGACTTGATGGGCGTGAGAAGTTTGATGGTAGTGTTAGCACTATTAGCGCCATGCGGAACGCCTCTAGTGACGTCACGTTCACTTTTGGCGGGTAAAATTTAAGTTTTTGTTTTTAAATAGATGCAATGAATAAAACCCAAAAATAATGAAATTAGTTTCATAAAATAGTCTACATTTTCAAACTAAATTATTAAAAATATATATATCAGAAACATGCATGGCTAATTACGGAACCCTAGGAATGCGAGTCTGACTTGCACTTGACCGGTTTTTTTCTTAGAATTTGGAGAGATGTTATTCTGTTTTTCGGTCAAATTAAATCCTACATTGGGTCAAAAACGCATGTGATGTGCATAAATCGAGCTTATAAGAGCTTGGAGGGAGAACTAAGCTTATTTGGAGAGCGTTCTTTCCAGAGTGACTGCCGGAATCCCCTTTGATTTTGTTTGAAATGTGGCAGGTGGAGTATATCGAAATCATTCATCACAGTCATAGTAACCATCAATGGGATTATTACCCCATTTCCCTCGAAAGTCGGGAATCTTTGACAGACGACTATCAAGGGAATGCAAAAAGCAATCCTGCTCAATAGTGCAAGTATTGTCAGTTTCCTTCTCTGCCGACCAGCGGGGCTATTATGTAACTCAGTGTCGGTTGCTAGCTATAGTGGTTTCGAAATGTTGGCATTGTGCTACTGATTACTTGATAATATTGAAAAGTCAACTAAGTGCGATAGTAGACATCGTGTTACGAAATCGTTGGTATTCACCAAAAACAGAAAAAAAATTAACATCCAAAATAACCTTTAATGGGTATTGAACTATTTACGAATTATGAAGTCATTTCAAGTGCGAACTTATCCTTAGATAAGCGGATATGTATGTTTTAGACGATAGCCACTTGGTTTGGCAACTGAGTTTACGATACAGAATCAGGGGGCTGGGCTTCAGATGGTAAAGTTAAATTTATTTCAACAATTGAAATTTAACTAAATTACTTGAATAAATAAACAAATTAAACCTAGCTTACCCAAAATAACTAGGCCATAACTTAAATTTAGACAGTCTCTGCAAAGAGACTAAGGCCTAAGGCTGAGATTCAGAGTGCATTTTGAGTCCGAACTCAATCTTACAAACGTCAAAAAGCGGCGTGATCTCATACTAGAGTAACGTTTGTAAGATTGAGTTCGGACTCAAAATGCACTCTGAATCTCAGCCTAAGAGGCAGTATACCGGTTGAAAATGAGCCCTCTAGCTATAACAGAGGAAACTGTTCAATGTTCGAAATAAAAAATACACGTTTTGTTACTTTTGTCATGATTCATAATTTAAAAAAGATATCGAACGCCAAAGAAGCACTGATGCTGCTGTGACAGAGACGACGCTCCACAAACCCTATGTGCACTATTTACCGCCAGAAATATGTACGGTCTATTGTCAGTCACGTGTCACGACGCATAGGTTGGCCATTTCTTCAAAATTTGAAAACCAAAACAATATATTTCAAAAAAACTGTTTTTACGGTATTGTGTTCTATTCACAGAGTTCAATAAAGTTAGAGGGTTATTTTTATTTTCAACCTGAATAATATATCATATAAAAATAGATGCTGCATACAAGTGGTTTTAATATGCATGGTATAATTGTTTTTTATTTGCGTGTATGCAGTATGAAAACGTTGGTATATGGCACTGTACACTGGTTATAAGCCTTCTCCCTTTACCAAAACTTACCTTCACTTCTCCCTTCCCGCCTACAGTGACTTGATAACATGGCAATGAATCAAATCCTGGGAAGTCCTCAATATCACCAGTCTTCAGGTTGAAGCATGCTCCATGCCATGGACACCTCACTCGTCCGTCTCCTAGAGCGCCCGAAGCTAAGGGGGCTCCATAGTGGGTGCATTTGTGCCCAACAGCACTGAACTCTCCTTTCTGCTTGACTAGAAGTACTTTTCCCTCTTCTCCTATATCAAATACTTTCATCTCATTCTCTTTTAAGTCATTTTCATTGCATACTACTGCTTCCACATAGTGGCTAGTGGATTCCATACGGGAGATAGTCCCACCTGCAGGTGAAAAAATTACTAATTATTTGTCTCAGTAATTAATTATAATAATTATAGAGGAAACTTGGAACTAAATCAATTGAAAAACCAGAAAGAATATAATGCTATGTTACAGTTTGGCCCAACATCTTATAAGTTTAAGGTGACTTTCGTTTATATAGCCAAATTCATACTGTAGACTCAGTCAGGACAAAGGTTCAATAGCCCCATTTGCAAGATACGAAATACTTATATATTTTTTTACTACTACACTAGTTCAACTTAATTAGTATAGGGAGTCTAAATTTGACAGAAAGAATCTTGGTCCTGACCACTTACCGAGTCTCCAGTATGAATTTGGCTATATAAACGAAAGTCACCTTATACAAGATGTAAAGAGAGTGCAACCATTAAACTGACCATACTAAACAACTCTTGAAAAAAAAACCCACGCGAATCTTCAGAGAAAAAGATATTCAACTGTAACTCAAAGACTTTATCTCGTAGGAGGAAGGTCTATTTCAGAACGCTGCACCGTAATAGCTGTTTCACGGACGACGCTCACTCGAAACTCGCCCGTGTGTCGGTGCGTTAGGGTTCACGCATTTTTGTTTGAAACTCAATTATTTCCCAAACTAAGGGTGGCTGTGGGCATGATTCTTGGGAAAAGTGGTTCAGTAGGATTGGTAGAATATGTGGTTTCATTTAATGGTAGCAGTCTATTTACAACCAGTATATATATGCACATAGGAATCTTCACCATATTTCAGAGTGCTCAAAAGAGGATATATGAGTAGTTGATGGCTATGGTATATTTTACCAAAATGTGACAATACTTTAGTAATGTAGTTTTCTTCACTGCCTTTGTTTCAATAATTAGGAGCAAAGGCTGCTTAAATAATATTAAATTAAAATAACATCTTTTAATGACCAGTACCTACACCATAACAACATTACATTTATTTCTAGGTAGGTTGCTTTGGAAATAATGCAAAATTATCTATTGATCAGGGAGTTGAACAAAAGCCTATTTCGTGAAGCTAATTTAATAAATTGAATAAATTATGACTGTAGAACCTAAAATGTGGGTCATTATTTCAAAATCATTTCAATCAATCAATAGCCATTTATTCAAGTTATTCCACTAATCCCCATTGACAACTCTGATCAATGGGGATTTGTGAACTTTTCTTCCACTAATCCCCATTGACGGCTCATAGAATAGAGCCCATGTAATTTTATTAACAATTTTAAATCTGTGATTTTATAAAATAATACGACATCTACATTGTTATTAGGTATATTTTATTTCTAAACTAATGGGGACTGTGAACTTTTCTTCCACAAATCCTCATCATGGGCTGTCAATGGGGATTAGTGGAAGAAGAGTTCACAAATCTGCATTGATGCGGATTAGTGGAATAACCCATTTGTTCAGACAAAATTGAAAATTATTTCATACCTTTTAAAATTAACATGAAATCATTGCATATTAATACTTGACTGATAAGTTATTAAAATAAACTAAATACTAATAAAATAACTGACTGATAATTATTTATGATAATACTTATAATTATTCCTTTAATTTTATAATTATGACTCAATCAAAAAATCAACCATTCACCTAGAATTTATATAAAATTGTTCTGAAGCAGGTGCTAGACTAAATACCAAATGAAGGCAAACAATAACAAAGTCTTGTTAAGAAAGGTGTCAGTGCTAAGTTTAGACAACAAAGAAGATTTTAAAAATTTTGGGCCTTTGAAAATATTGTGAGACATCTACCCTCATAGTGCAATAAAACTGTCCGCCATTCTTACTTCTCTGTCAACCATAATATTAAAATAGGCCTTTTCTGGCACACAAGAGTTTGGATGCCCTTGGATAAGCAACTGGGGCTGAGTGTGATAGCAGACAATAAAAGGTTAGAGCAAAAAGTTAGATTATGTATATAATTTACAATACTTGTGCTGATACAAGGAAACTTTTTAAATATTATAAAATATATTTTCCTTGTAAAATTCCAAATGTTAATTAAAACTTGGTACTTACACCCCTCAGTCCTCTGGGAGCTCGAACACACATTTTGCCCGCTGTTTGGGGAATAAGATCTTGAAAATGAGGAACCCATCTTCGTATGTTCTGCCAGTGACCCTAATAAAAGAAAAATGCACGAAACTTAAAAATACCACCCCTATTTAACCACAAAACATTTATTTTTATGAGGAATAGAAAGTCCAAAACAAAAAATATTTTCCGTTGAATGTAAAGAGAAGGGAATTACCTTGAACTAAACGCCTACCGACCTTGTTTAGAACTCTACTCGTTCTGAATACAAACATATCATATCACCATTTTTTAACAGACAACTGGTAGCAATGTACTCTGTGGCTGTGGCACAGAACACCTTTACTCGCGGGCTGTGGCAATGGCAAACAAGCAAAGTTAGCAAAGCAAAGAAAATAGCCCGTAAACGCGAGAATAGGTAGAATAATCCTTTGCCTTTGCTGCATTCAATTTGATAGTAGGACGACGTGCGCAAAGCGCATAGAGTAACTTATAAACTGGGACGTTTCCGTTTATTCATAGTACCATAGCCTCCTAAGGAGGCTATGATAGTACTCTTTGCTGGGACGTGCGCCTAAAACTGACAACATGGCTGGCATAAACCATAAACTTAGGATGTGGGACTCAGACATGACTCAAATAAAGAACCAGCTATGATGTGGGATATACCAAAGATATATAATTCTATATCTTTGGGGGATATACCCTCAGAAGAATAGTTATTGTTCTGAGGTTAAACTACATCCTAAGTCTATGGCATAAGCAATAGAAAGTGACTAAATAGCCGTTAGCGGCTTCCTTAGTTTTATTATATAGGGATAGGTCGCGACAACAAGCAAAGCGAGGAGGAGCGGTTAGTTTCACATGTAAGTACAGTAGTATCACAAAAATAAGTTACATCGATGTACCTGCAAAGTACGCACATTTTTCAAAGGTGCGAATTTTTATAGACCAGTTTAGGGCAGTACGTTTGCGCGGGTAAATTCCTCATCAACCATTGGTCGAATTTATTTGCGCCATTTTGACGTCCGTCATTCCTTAGCAAAGTGTCAGTCAGTGTCCTTTCACTTAGTACGAACACATTTTGTATGGATGAATAGGGTATAATTTAGTTTCGGCCTAGTTCGCTAGATGGCACTGTTGATATTGACATTTTATTCGAACTAGTGGTAGGCATGGTATTACTAAATTTTAATTTTTTAAATGGGTAACACCAATAACACTGTCATTCGTAGTAATTTTGTAAACTCTGATTGTTACATACCGTGATCAATTAAAATTTTATAAAATTTGAAGAACATAAATCGTATTTATCAGATTTATTTTATTTAACGTGCAAATTCGTTTTTTTAACTGTTCTCGTGACGTTGATAAATACCGAACGGCACCAGAGCTGAGTGTGATGATGATGACCAGAGATGACGTAAAAGAATAAGCATGTGATTATTATAAACAGAAAATAAAAATTATGGACACCCTAGGAAACATATTTTCTTAAATTATAGTTATAGTATTTTTTAAATTGAAAATAGCCTTTGCCCGCGGCTCCGCCCGCGTTTATTCAATCTTTGCCCTGTTTCCAACTTGGGCGTTATTTTATGAATGAACGTGTAATAATAAATAGTGTCGAACAGGCTAACTACAAAGATATTTAAGAAAACCGCATCCAAATCCATTCAGTGGTTCTCGAGTTACAAATACAAATACAAATTCTTTATTTACTTGAAAAAACTTACACTAAAACATGTTATAAAACAAGATAAAATCCTTAGGCTAACAAACAAAGAGAGAAAATAAGTGTCTGCGTTTTACAGTGGACCCCAAACTAAGTCAAGCTTGTCACGCGGGATCCAGAAATAGGATTACCAGCTTATGATAAGGGTTTTGATAGATTTTCTTGTTTAAACAGTGAAAATTGTTATGTCTACTAAAATTTATATTATTAAACTATAATGTGTGTATAGGTGTGTATAAAATATGTATAAAACGGAACATACATACAGACAGACAGTCAAAATTCTAAAAATCTTATAACGCATTTAATTCAAAATGCAACGCTAACGCCCGGGCTATTTAAGGAGTTATGTTGTTTCTCATATAATTTTTAGTTACCTATCGGTGTAATTAGGGCTTGTTTCCAAATTGATGGAAAAGCAAGTACCTGCCAAAACTGATAGACTTCTGAAAGATAAGAGCTAAGGGTATGGACAATTGTTCAGCACAGTTACTCCATATATAGTCCGGGCGGTAGCGTTGCATTTTAGGTAGTAATTTTAAGCCGATCGAGTTCCATCTTTTTATATGTAAGAAAAGTTTCAGCCGGCGTACTTACACTTTTTTTTTTCACCACTTTCGCAATCTCTCACATCCAGACCCACCGCGGTTGCGTCAGCTGACGATTTTTTTTCAGCTCAGTATGATGTCAACTATCTGTGAGAAAAGTTTCAGCCGGCGTACTACCACTTTTTTTTACCACTTTCGCTATGTACCTCTAACTCCCAAACCCACCGCTACTTGAGCAGCTGACGGTCGATTCACATATCAATCATGTGAGATCTACGATCGATGTCAATATCAGCCGGCTTACTATGACTTTTGTATTTGCAACGGTACCTCCCGGACTAATGGGGCCATCTCAAATTATGCTTTTTCGGTAAATTATTTGAAAAGATGGTAACCAAGCAATTAACATCTGACGTTCGGAATCACATACAGCCCAATCAGCATGGATTTTGTAAAGACGCTCTGTTGAAACTAACATGCTAACGAGTTCCATGGACAAGAAACTTCAGCTAGACGTCGTGTATTGCGACTTTTCCAAAGCATTTGATAAAATTAATCATGATCTTCTTATTGAAAAGCTTCGGAAGGTCGGAATACATGGAGATTTACTTCGATGGATAAAATCTTACGTAGAAAACCGAAGTCAGGCTGTCGCACTGAAGGATTTTATTTCAGGATACCTAGAAATTCCAGCTGGAATTCCCCAGAGATCTCATATCGGTCCATTATTGTTTATACATAAATGGAGTTCATACACATATATCTCGATTTTTGTTATTTGCTGATGACGACAAAATTTTCAGCTATAACCTCTGTTGAAGATTGTTCGTTATTACAGAATGATCTTGATAGCATTTTTGATTATTGCTCTCATAATCAGTTATTTTTGAATATATAGTCGCCGTCAATAGAAATTGTGGACTATGTAAACAAACCGTTTTCTCAATTTTTCTCAAGGTTCTGTCACGGAGTCTCACTGAACATAATTCCAAATCATGAAGCATCAAGTCTTACCTGCCATTCGCTGTATTTCATCATGAAATATTCAATAATCACCAGTTAATTACGGAAAATCATAGAATCAATAGTCAATTCTGTACTGCGTCGAGATTGCTGTCATATTTTTTTCTCATCGAATCTGTATTGTCTTTGAAAATTAGTGATGTACGAATCTATTTGAATATAAACATATTTTATTCGTGATGCTATTTTATTCCGTCTTTTTTTTGACAGCGTTACTTCATTATCTTTGACATAAACGTGTGTGTGATTCTATCGAGAGCTGTGTGATCATCCAGCGTTGCTCTAAAATCTTTTGTGTTTTCGGTATTCTAACGACTTGGCTTCTTTTACTGATCTTTCTTTGTGATTTGGATAGTGTTTTACCTTGAAACAACGACAATTGGTTCCGTCATAGTAAAGGACAATGCCCCATATCATTCGCGTCAAATCGAAAAGGCGCCCAACATGAGTTGGCGGAAGGAGGCTATCCAAAGCTGGTTGCGCGAAAAAGAAATTTAAGAAACCGAAATCAAAGCGAATCTCATAGTTAAAGTAGACAAGCAAAAATATAAAAAAATGTATGTAGATGAGTTGGCGGCATCGAAAAATATGACAGTTTTGCGCCTTCAACCATATCATTGCGAGCTTAACCCGATAGAGTTGATATGGGCGCAAGGAAAAGGTTACGTTGAAAGGAACAACAAAACATTCAAAATGAACGATGTGAAGATTTTGTTGGACCAAGGTTTGGCGCGGATCGGGCCAGAACAGTGAGCGAAATGTGTAGCCCATGTCCTAAAAGTAGAACAAAAAATTAAAGAACTGGATGGGATAATAGATACGGCCACCGACGCTGTGCGGAACCATTTGTAATTAACGTTGGGCGATTTGACTAGCGATTCATCAGAATAGCGATGAATCGATTAAAGAAAATTAATTAAGCACCTAACATATTTTAATCACATACTTACCCATCTCTACTCTAGATAGTTCACCTATTCATAGACAAAGACAACATGGCGCTTTGTTTACATAGTCCACAATTTCTATTGACGGCGACTTGTAGATAAATGCTATATTATTTCGTTTAGTCGTAAGCATCAGCCTGTACAATTTAATTATAAATTAAACAATCAGCAACTTAATAGAGTACAACATGCATGTTCGAGATCCTGGCGTCACACAGTGGCAGGTAATTTACGTTTCATATAAATAGAATACAAATTACGGTTTTTGAACAAAAAAAAATGCAAGGTTATTACAACCAACTTGTTGTTCAAAAAACATGGGGAACTTTTTCTCCTCACGCACAGTGATACGAAATTAAAAATTAAATAGTTTTTTTTGTATGGAACAAATCACGTTATGCCATTTTTTTCACGATTAGTTCAAACTGTCAAACTTCCATTGATTTCTAGGTTGTAGGGTTCGGAAATGAGTACACCGTTCTTTTCTACAGTTTTCGTATAATGAACACCAGTAAGTATTTAACATAACATCGCACACAGGCACAAATGACACAATGTGAGGTACACAGAAACAGATATCGTACAATACAAATGTCCGCACGCGAGGCGGCTTGTCGCACACTGATCGCGTCCCGCGGGACCGACCGTTACCGGGTAGGTGCGGGGCGCGGGGAGAGAGTGACGCGCGAGTTGTCATAGGTATATACCGCGTTATATACTCCCCCTCCAAGTCATAAAATCGTCCCGATGGTGACTTGGGACAACAATAACAATCAAGGGAAAAAGGAAAAAAGAAAAAAAAAAAGATATATATATACTTATATAATGACAACACTGATTAACAACAGTCACACGGTTTACGAGGTCGACCCCGACGTCTTCGAGGTTGGATCGGAACAGACTCACCAACACTTTGGCCTATGCAAGGTGTTATGTCCCTGGCATGAAACTTTCCTAAAAGTTGACCGTTAGAGTCCTCAACTTCGTAAGTGGTAGGGCTAACGATTTTACGAATGACATAAGGACCATCGCGTAAGGGCATGAACTTTTTTGTTAACCCCTTAGCAGCGTTACTGAGGGCATGTGTTGTCAGAAGTATTCGGTCTCCCTCAGCGTGCGAGACAGACGGGCGACGACCGCTATCCGCAAAATCCTTCCTAGCATCCTGTTGACTCTCTACACGATCCTTGATGTCCTTTAAAGTAAGCAAAAACTTCTCCAAGTATGGAGTAGCTTGTGGTACAAAAGTGTCTTTCGAAAGAATACTACGTAGGTCATGATTGGCATCAAACGGAGTTCGCATTTCCCTAGCAAACGTAAGATATGCAGGAGTGTGGCCAGTAGTAGCACAAGTAGCACTGTTCATAGAAAATCTAATGTGAGACAGAAACTGTGGCCAAGAGCGATGTTCTGTCTGTACGAGGATAGAAAGTTGTGTCTTGAGGTCACGGTTCTTTCTTTCCGCTGGATTTGCTTCGGGGTGATAAAGAGGTATAAGGTTTTGTTTGATACCCAAGAGGTGCATGCACTGTTGCATGACAGCCGAGACAAATTGTACACCATTGTCTGATATAATTCTGCGTGGTAAACCGTACCTTAAAAAGTATTCTTCAATGAGTACTGGTGCACAAGTTTCTGCGTTTGCGTCTTTGAGGGGAAATAATTCAACCCAGCGGGTGGCAGTATCCTCAACCAGTAAGATCCATTTCTCACCGTCTTTACCTTCAGGAAGAGGACCAAAAAGGTCTATAGCCAGTACCTCATTTCGTTGGTTGAGCACGGGAGTTTGCAAAAGGCCAGCAGGCTTCTGGTTGGAGCTTTTGTACCTCTGGCAATCGACGCAGTTCTTTAAGTAGTCCGTGACGTATTTCCGCATACCTGTGAAAAAATACTTACCCTTGATCCTTTGCAAGGTTCGTTCTACACCTTGGTGGCCTGCAGTCGGTGCGTCGTGAAATTCCTTTAACACGGATTCTTTCATAGAATCTGGGACGACCAGCTGCGGCTCCTCGGAATCGGAATCAGGGTCGAAGCGATACAGTACGCCTTGACTAAGTAAGTATCCTCGTTCTAACCACCTGTTTGACGCTAGGGGATCCGGCTGTTCCAGATCTTTGATAATTTTCAATACCTCTGCATCTTTAAGCTGCGATGAACGAAGATCAGCAGCGTTAACGTGAGGAACGTCAATAGTGACAGAGCACACGCCGCAATCGTCCTTAGAATTTCCATCGCACATTGGACGGCTAAGAGTATCGGCTAGAACATTAGACTTACCAGGCTCGTATTCGTATCTGATGTCGTAGCTCTGTAGTTTCAAAGCCCAGCGAGTGAGACGACCACTAGGCGACTTTAAAGTCATAAGCCACTTGAGTGGTTGATGATCGCTCTTGACACACACGGAATGACCGTCAATGTATGGACGGAACTTTTCTGCAGCCCAAACAACGGCAAGAGCTTCGCGATCCGTTGTGCTGTAACGACGTTCCGCTGGCGTCAAGAGGCGGCTCGCATATTCGATAGGGCGTTCGTCGTTTCCTTCTCCTTGCATCAAGGCTGCTCCCACGGCGTATGCACTCGCGTCCGTCCGCAGCACAAACGTTTTGCTAAAATCAGCCTGTATTAAAATTGGTGCTGAAGCAAGTCTCACCTTCAATTCGTTGAATGCAGTTTTCTGCGGCTCCCCCCAGCACCAAGGTTGGTTTTTCTTGGTAAGCAACGTAAGAGGTTGAGCAACTTGGGAGAAGTTAGGGATAAATTTCCGGAACCAGGATGCTGTCTGAAGGAAAGTTCTGAGATGTTTTAAATTGCTTGGTTCCTTCATTTCTGTGATGGCTTCAACCTTCGAATGGTCAGGCTTAATACCTTCGGGAGTAATTAAGTGCCCTAAGTACTTTACCTCTTTGCAGGCAAACATACATTTTTCCCGGTTAGGACACAAACCAAATTGACGTAGTCGGTCGAACACTATGCGCAGGTCATCCATATGCTTCTCAAAATCATCAGAAATCACGAGGAGGTCATCTAGATAAGCCAGAATGATGGTATCGCTAAAACAAGCACCAGATCTGAAGCGGTCCATCAAGCGTTGGAAAGTAGCCGGTGCGTTTTTCAACCCGAATGGCATGCGAGTGAAACGGTAAGTCCCTAGGGGTGAAATGAACGCTGTTTTGTCTCTGTCGGCTGGTGCGACGCTTACGTGCCAGTAACTAGATTTGAGGTCAATAGTGCTGATGACACAATTCCTTTTTGTCGACTGGAGGAGTTCATCGATGACCGGGAGAGGGTAATGGTCAGTTTTCGTAACGCTGTTTAGTTTACGGTAGTCAACACAAAACCTCACCTGATTGTTCTTCTTCGGAACTAAGAGGGCAGGCGAAGTCCAGGCTGACTCACATTCTTCAATTATCCCGTCTTCTAACATTTTGTCAATTTCAGCTTTCATGATCTCTTTCTTTGCAGGTGTTAGCCGGTACGGAGGTACAGAAATTGGTAAGTGTTCACCTGTATCAATGAAATGTTCGGCGAAAGGTGTTGGATCTCCCCCTGGTCTGAAGATTGCTTCGTTGTCCTGAAGAAACTGACTAAGCAGCACGCACTGTTCACTGGTAAGTAAAGTACCTTCGTCCTCGCGCAGTGAGACAGGTGTGGAACACGAAGTGACTGCGGCAACCGCTGTATGGTCCTCGTACTCTAGAGGGTAAGTCATATTGCCATCTGAAAAGCGCCAGGTTGATTTGCTAAGTCGATTTGAATACCAGCTGCTTTTAGGAAATCGATTCCCAAAAGAGTTTGGCTTGCATCGGCTTCAGGGAAAATAACGAACTCCGTTGGTATAAGCCGATGATTAACCTTTACGTCAACCCAGGTAATTAGCACAATGCGTGATTGTGAAGTTCCATCAGCAAGCTTAACGTTCATGCATTGCCTTTGGAATTTATTATTTTTCTTTTTAAGCAAAACAAAGAGCTGGGAGCCAGCAACGCATCTTTTTGCGGCTGTGTCAATTAAAGACAAACCACGGAGACCCAATACCTCTATGTACAACACAGGCCGTAAATTATTAGGTTGTGATACGTTGGGCTTGCATAAAGCAATACACTGAGGAGGATTAGGCACAGTCTCCCTACCGATTAAACCGGAGTTTTTATCACGGCTTTCAAGCACGGTTTCATTTTTATTATTCAAATCCAAGGTGGGAACCGTATTCTTAAATTTGAGTAAATCAGTTGAGGGAAGATGATTATTCAACGGGTCAAACCTACATTCACCGTCGGTTACACTCGACGGGTTAAGAAAAAAAATTCCGGTACCCGCGGTCAAATGGTTAACAAAACATTCATCCGCGTTTGCAGACAAAGGGTTTACGAAACACTGGCCGGTGTTTGCATACGACGGGTTAGCAAAACATTCATCGGTGTCAGGCAACGGGTTAACAAAATATTCGTCGATGTTCGATGTCGAAGAATTAACAAAACACCGATCGGTGCTCGTAGTCAAAGGGTTAACAGAATCTGACGGTGACTTGTTGCTATCACTGCTATCATTATGTGCAACGAGACTCTTAAAATTTTTCGCGTTTAAACTATACTTGAGTGGGGTCACTTGATTATTTATGTTAGTTTGGAGTGGGCTCACCTGATTATTTATGTCGGCGGTTGAAAAGGATACCTCTCTACAGTTTGCACATTGAGATCGAACGACTCCCGGCGTCCCACACCCGTAACACGTTATTGATGACGGCTGCGGCGTCGTTACGAAAGTGTTCGACTGACGATTTCGGAGTTTCTGACACTGCTCACTGGTGTGGCCGAAATTTTTACAATAGCTACACTTGGGGCGAGTGTTGCGGTTCGTCGACGTAGAGCTGGTAGCAACGGCGGCGGTGGCGGGGGTTAGCTCGGCGTGGCGACGTGCGGGGGGTACGCCTGGCCGTGACACGGACGGCGCGGGCGGTGGCACGTTCGCAGATGAAACCGGCTGACGGGGGTCGGGGGGCGCGGGCGCGACGTCGTAGCGCGCGGCGTCGTCGTAGCGCGCGGCGGGGGGCGCGGGCGCGACGTGGCGGGCCGGCTGTTGCCATGACGCGTCGGCGGCAGTTGGATCGCGCGCTGAAATAGCATGTTTGTTTGACGCAGTGCGCGGGTGGCCGGGGGGGCGGGGGGCGCTTGGGGTTCCCTCAGCGCATCCTCGATGCTTCGCGCCTTACGCAGCAACTCGTCGAATGACGTCAGCGTGTCCCGATCGAGTCTTCTTCTTATGCGGGTGTCGAGGAGGCCGTACACCATGTCCAACTTCACTTTTTCAGACAGGTCATCTGGCGGCAAGCATGACAGAGTAGCGCGTGCTTTTGACACGAAGATCTCAATGTTTTCTTCACCCTGTCTCATTGAAAACAGCTCCGTATAAATGCGGTACGGGGGACGGCGCTCACCGAATGCGCCCCGTAATCTCTGTATAGCGTCCTTCCAGTCACGTACCTCTTCTCTGACTCCCTGCCACCACACGGCGGCAACGCTGGTCAACAGCATGGATAAACCTTTTGTGGCGTTTTCATCGGAAATATTTACACACGACTTGTAAACTTCCACGCTGTCAATAAACGCCTCGAGCGACTCTTCGGTGCGACCGCCATAGCGGGCCGTGCACTGAGCAAAATTTGCATTTGTGGCGAGTGCGGACAAGACGGCGGACTCCGAAACTGTGGTTTCACACGCTCTCGGTGTGGAAGAGCGGGCGTCTGCTAAAAGTCTTTGACAGAATTCTGTTTGTGACCGTTGAAGTGAGGCTACTAGTTCTTGCAGGACTTCCGAGGTCATGGTAATGTTGTTACCAGACTCAGGTTCCGGTGACGACATGTTCAATTGTTGTGGTTGTTTTTTCCGGGGCATATCACTTCACAACACACGTTGGGCAGCCAAATGTAGGGTTCGGAAATGAGTACACCGTTCTTTTCTACAGTTTTCGTATAATGAACACCAGTAAGTATTTAACATAACATCGCACACAGGCACAAATGACACAATGTGAGGTACACAGAAACAGATATCGTACAATACAAATGTCCGCACGCGAGGCGGCTTGTCGCACACTGATCGCGTCCCGCGGGACCGACCGTTACCGGGTAGGTGCGGGGCGCGGGGAGAGAGTGACGCGCGAGTTGTCATAGGTATATACCGCGTTATAAGGTATAGCAGGACCCAAGGTGAGCAAGATGAACTACAGCACGCGCGCATCGACTTGCACGTTTGGCCGCTACATATATTTAAACTTTCCAAATTTGCACTGCATTTTTAACTGAAAATGTATATATTTCTAGATGAATTGGGGTGGAGTTGCAATAAGTAAGTGTTAATGATGAAACCATTCAAAGTTTTTGTTTTTAAAGAACAATCACGTTATCTCGTTTTTTTACGACTCGTTCTAACTGTCAAGCTTCCATTGATTTCTATGTATAGTGGGACCCAAGGTGAGCAATATGAACTATAGCACGCGCGCATCGACTTGCACGTTTGGCCGCTACATATATTTAAACTTTCGAAATTTGAACTGCATTATGTTACTGGAAATGTATATGTATATTTCTAGGTAAATTTGGGTGGGGTTGCATAACATAAGTGTTAACTTGTAACTTTATGATGAAACCGTCCTTCCCAAACACTGTGGTTCGAAATTAAGAAAAAAAAAATTTGTTTTCAAAGAACAAAATCACGTTATGTCATTTTTTTCACGACCAGTTCAAACTGGTAAAGTGGATGGTTCAAAGCAATTTTCATACAAACTTGTGGGAACCAATAACGATGACACAGAAGTATTATAATTACGTTTTGTTACTAATTTATACAAGTTTCATTAAATTTAAACCGCAAATAATCAGTTTTTCTACAAACAAAATGTTTTACAATCTAATTTTGCTACATAGGTAACACTAAAAGTTTCCGGAACTGGCCACTTACATATACAATATTTAAAAATTTATTGCAACATTTGAAAATAGAACTCTTTGGCTGTAGAATGCAGTTTGTTTCATCTGACTGTCTTTTGTTTTTACCTTGTGACGCCATTTAAAAAATTGTGTGTCTGCATCAACATGGATTTAACTCGGGAAAATTTTCGTAGTATGATTTTCTACGATTTTAAGTGTAATTTGACAGCTCAACAGAGCATCGCTTGGCTTGAAACAGCTTTTGGCAATGAAGCACCATGCAAGACGACTGTTTATAGCTGGTTTGCAGAATTCAAGCGTGGTCGTATCAATCTCAGTGACGAATCTCGCGATGGTCGGCCGTCCACCGCTGTGACCAACAAAAACATCGATGCTGTGCGCCGTATGATTGAAACAGACAGGCATGTGACCTACCATGAAATTCGCGCATGCTTAGAAATAGGCATGAGTCAAATACAATCAATCCTACACAAACATTTGGGTGTGAGAAAGCTGTGCTCGCGGTGGATCCCACACAACTTGACCGAGACTCAAAAAACGGACCGCGTCACTTGGTGCAGTGCCATGCTTACCAGATTCAACGAAGGTGCGTCAAATTTGGTGTGGGACATAGTAACAGGTGACGAAACATGGATTTATTGCTACGATCCCAAAACAAAGCAGCAATCGAGCGTATGGGTCTTTCAAGATGAGCCGAAACCAACCAAAGTGGCGCGCGTGAAAAGTGCATCTAAGCGGATGATTGCTTCTTTTTTTAATAAAGCTGGACACGTGGCTACTGTTGCTTTAGAGAATCGTCGTACCGTGAATAGTGACTGGTACACGACCATTTGTTTGCCGGAAGTTATTGACGAACTCCGTAAAAATAACCGTAAACGCCGTATCATCCTGCACCACGACAATGCTAGTTCTCATACGGCCAGACAGACAAACGACTTTTTGAAGACGAAAAATGTAGAACTCATGAGTCATCCTGCATACAGTCCCGACCGGGCACCTTGTGACTTTTTTCTGTTCCCAAAAATTAAGAACCAATTACGCGGTCAACGATTTTCATCACCAGAAGAGGCTGTCGAGGAGTATGAAAAACACGTTTCAGAGGTCACCACAGGGGAGTGGCACAAAAGTTTTCAAAACTGGTTTGATCGAATGAAAAAGTGCATAGACGCCAAGGGAGATTATTTTGAAAAACAATAAATTAATTTTGTACCTTTAATAGTATTTTTTCATATTCATTCCGGAAACTTATAGTGCGTCCCACGTATTTCAAAATTTTATTATCCAATGTATGAGAGTTTGAGTGGGTCAAGTTACAGACAATGTTGTAGTTGCACATTCTTGGAACATCTTTGGTTGGCTAAAACTGTATTTTATAGGGCTAAAATCAGGGTTCGAAGTGATAATTAATGATAATAATTAAGATAATTATCAAGATAAATATAGGTTGATCGAAAATATTTGCCACTGCTTAATTTGTCGCAGATTACCTTGATTGTAAAATGTGTATAATTTATTTACTAAAATACTTGCTTCTAACGTATATGTTGATACATAATACCCAACGAGCAATGTAATACCAGTTAAAAAAATATTGCTAGGCTTACATCTGTTTGATAATTATGTGATAATTATCACATAATAGGTGGTAGAGCTAATGCCGGGCTCGACTGTGGAGGTACCACCATCTTACTCGGAAATCCCCCGGAAGTTATTCGGGGGAGAGTAAGAGGACAGCTCTCAGGCAAAAGGCCAGGCGGCCCACCATTGCCTGGGACCGATGGATGGCGGTATATCCATCCCCAATTGCCGGGACTTATATAAATCAGACTGGTGATGGGCAGCGGCGTCACTGGTGCAAGGGTTTCGGCACCGCGCTCACCAACCCGCCTGCCCAGCGTGTGTGGGTATGGGCATTTCTTCCAGGAGGACCGCCAAGAGTGGCGAAATCCTGGAAAGGCCTATGTCCAGCAGTGGACGAAACAGGCTGATGGCTATCATGATAATTATCGCAACAACTATCAAGGGGCATATTTATCTTGATAATTTCAAACCCTGGCTAAAATAATATGGTAATGGAAGGTAAAGCTCGACCGGGCCTCACTTGAAAGACATAATAGTGTCTATTTGGTGTAACATGACTTATTTGACAAGACTTACCTTATTTTAAAGGCCCTATCCTTGTCATTTCAATACAGAAGGAAAAAGACAGAATGCCCTTTCAAAAGAGTTAAGTCATGTTACACTGAATCGACACCAATGCCAACCAAATTGGTGACATACATGTAGCGGCCAAACGTGCAAGTCGATGCGCGCGTGCTGTAGTTCATCTTGCTCACCTTGGGTCCTGCTATACCTAGTAATCAATGGAAGTTTGACAGTTTGAACTAATCGTGAAAAAAATGGCATAACGTGATTTGTTCCATACAAAAAAAAAAAAAATTTTTAATTTCGAATCACTGTGCGTGAGGAGAAAAAGTTCCCCATGTTTTTTGAACAGCAAGTTGGTTGTAACAACCTTGCATTTTTTTTTGTTCAAAAACCGTAATTTTTATTCTATGTATATGAAACGTAAATTACCTGCCACTGTGCGTCATCATGGAATCAAAATTATCATTTAACCTACATAATTGACTATATAATTCAAAACTTTTAAGCAATTGGGATTTATCCTTAGAATATCTAAACCTTTTACTAAACCATTTACACTGAAAATTCTTTTTTTTATCTATGTTCGGTCACTCTTTGATTTTGCTTTAATGTGGTTTGGAATCCATATGTATTTTTCGGCTATGATTTGTTTAAAGTTCCGCAATTTGATTGATCTTGATGGATTGTAGCTTGTCAAATCTTCAGTAAATTTTTCAGAATGTCCACTAAGTGGCATGATGGTGGACGTGGCCTAGTGAAGATTATTATGTTTTTCTTCGTATCCACTTGAAATATATACTATAATGTCGGATTCAGTGGTAGCGAAAAATCAACCTGTTCATGGGGAACCCGAAAAAAAGGGATGGCTGTTCAAATGGACTAATTATCTCAAGGGATATCAACGACGATGGTTCGTGTTGTCCAATGGATTGTTATCATATTACAGGTAATTTCTTCAGAACTATTTATTTATTAATGTCTAGCCTTAATTCCTAAGCACACTTATTCTATTTACTTTAGACTATGAATGTTTGTTGGATTATTTTATTCCATTTTTCTGAATCTGGCCATTGCCCAGGAAACACAACATTTATTATTTTTAGAAGATAGTAAGGAATTCTATAGCTTCATATAACAATAACCTTACTATATAAATTTATTTCCTCTATGCGTAGGTTCATCCTAAATTAAATTTTCTAAAGAGAAATTCCTTATGTGCATATCTCTTGTATTTCATATTGTATAGTAAAAATAAATTGAATCTCAGGAAAACCTTAAAGAAAATGTTAAATTTACTGCCCTTCTGTTGTTGAAAGGATCTATTCACATTTTTGTTCTACTATTTGGGTTACAATAAGAGTATTACCCAATCTGTGCTATCATACATGAGTTTTATCAGTTAGTTCTAATAATGCACTATTAAACTATGTTTCTATCTAGTTTGTAAATGTGTGATAGTGTTCAGTAATTATTTAACTCAGATGGAATTTATCTTTTACCTCAAAAAAGTTAATAAAAACAACTTGGTCTCAACCTATCAAAGAAATAACCATCCTGTCTTCCCTTCAAACGAAATACCCTGATCACACTGTTTGAGAACTGTTTTTAATATGGGTTACACTTATTCCACATTGCAGCCCTCTTGCCAACAAGTTGTTGCATTAGCAGTGTACATCAGAGCCAGCAAAAAAGCATCCTCTTTAATTTTTCATGTATCTCTGTTAATCTGTTTTAACACAGATCAAGATATAACAATGGAAGTCTATTGTTATGTTATGATAGATGATTTTGCACTTTTAAGGGAATTGTTTATTTAATTTTGAAACAACTTTTGGTGCCAGTTTCCTGATACTAACTTTATCTGTAACAGTAATTATGTATAAAATTGTTCTTCAATATATTACTGCAGTCAAATATCAAAATATTTCCTTTTTCAATATCAATGCTCTATTTAATGTTTCAAGATTAATGTTCTACTTAAATTAGCATTAAACATACTGCTATGTTTCCTAATACAAGATAAGATTACAAACAAGAGGATTGTGTAATATTTCCTTATCAAAAACAACACAATACAAAATATGACCTGTATTGCATCTTTAAATAAATTTTTGAAGTGCAAAGAAAAACCAGGTGGTAGGTGTTTAGGTAGTAGAGCTGATGCCGGGCTCGACTGTGAAGGTATCGCCATCTACTCGCAAATCCTCCCGAAGTTATTCGGGGGAGAGTAAGAGAACAGCTTTCAGGCAAAACTCAGTGGCATCACTGGTGCAAGGGTTTCGGCACCGCGCTCACCAACCCGCCTGCCCAGCATGTGTGAGTATGGACATTTCTTCCAGGTGGACCCCCAAGAGTGGCGAAATCCTGGAAAGGCCTATGTCCAGCAGTGGACGAAACAGGCTGATGGATGGATGGATGGAGGAAAAACCAAAAGTGGGTTCCATACCATTCTAAAAGACTTAAATAATTTGAACTTATTATTACTATGAAATGTATGAAACAAAACTGGAATATTAAGTTGATCAAGTATTTGGGTACCAACCCTAAAACTACATTATGAATAATTTGTGTTTAAACCTGACCCACATCCAAGGAACAAGCAATTTGTGAAACCATGTAAATGTGGTTCAGTAAAGCGCTATCGTAGAGCTCAAAACACTACTCGCACCCAACTTTTCTAGCACTGATTAGCGCTTTTGACATTCAAACGGTTAAGTATTCGTTATTCAAAGGCTAACTAGTTAAGTTTTTGACACAAACCCTGTGTAACAAAAATGGTCTGAAACTGACAACTTTGTCTGCCCCCATTTCTTTATTTTTAGGGTTCCATACCTCAAAAGGAAAAAATATATAATATTATGTGGATCACTTTGTTGTCAGTCTATCTGTTGTCGTCTGTCCATCTATCTGTCAAGATCCCTTTATATCAGGAATGCGTGGAGGTATTGAGTTGAAATTAAAACCATATACTATGAGAAATAATGTTGAATTTGAAACTTAATATTCAGTTTTGGGTAAAATTTTCAAATTTCATATCTGTTACTCATTCCGTTTACGAGCTAGAGACCCATGACGTATGGACAGACAGCAGAGTTTTCTCGTTGGGTATAGAACCCTAAAAATCTTCATATCAACGTCTCATTAAACAAAATAACCTTGATTCCAGAAACCAAGCAGAGATGGCGCACACATGCAGAGGTACAATCTCACTGCTCGGTGCATTGATCCACACAGCAGACTCTTGCACCTTTGTGATCAGCAATGGAGGCACCCAGACATTTCACATCCGAGCCCATGACGAGGTGGAGCGGCAGAGCTGGGTCACAGCCCTGGAGCTCGCAAAGGCGAAGGCCATGTTAGTGTCAGTTCACCAATCTCTACTGGTTTGTACTGGTGGAGGTTGAGTATTAACCATTCTTACTTATTATATACGAGTTCTACACAGTATTTTCATACCCTTTGGTGCTGTCCTATTGCCATAGCTCGCACGATGATGCGTTTGTCAGACGAAAGTGATAGTGTGACCGTGCGGTCAAACATACTGATATCTACTGATCTACTGATTGTCCTATTGGAATATTGCTCGACAGCATAAACTGCATCTCTGTTAAAAGCTATTCCGAGAGTGAATGCATCGCTCCAAAATAGGCCTATGTCCAGCAGTGGATGAACACGGGCTGATGGATGGATGGATGAAAATAGGACACACGATTTGTTACCGCATGCATTATCGCGCGAGCGATGGCAATAGGACATGTAGTCTTTGACTTGAAATTAAAATTATCCTTTAATATTAAACACCATTGTAGAAGCACAACTTACTATGAGTAAGTAAACATATATCATGGTTATATAATATCAGCAATTAAGTAAGATGAGTTGGAAACTTCCTTTCGCATGCCTGTGTTAACATTCCTTACACCTTGCGCAATACTAAGCTTATTCTTGTGATTAAACTAACATATAAGCACTTCTACATTTGCTCCAGCCTGTCTAAAGAAATTGTTTTGTAAATATACCTTTGCACAGAATTTAGAATTTTTGATGCTTTTTAGAGCAATTTACAGTCAACAAAAGACGTATTTTTAAAGATAAGCTCGCCAATGTTCATATCTTTTCTCAGTAATTTTGTTTGTATTTTGTTCTATTATGTACACTAAAGAATAAAGAAGTAATTTGGCCTATTGTGTGAGTCGAACTCGCGCACCAAGGGTTCCGTACGACCACAATTA
Source organism: Ypsolopha scabrella (assembly GCA_910592155.1). Lineage (NCBI taxonomy): Eukaryota > Metazoa > Arthropoda > Insecta > Lepidoptera > Ypsolophidae > Ypsolopha > Ypsolopha scabrella. The sequence continues at coordinate 8,061,550 of OU342980.1, read as the reverse complement.
CGGGTACGGAATCCTAAAAACATTATGGCACAAAAAGGTTGACAATGTACTCTTAGCGCCATCTACCATCTTATCAATGAACTTCTGTACAAAAAAAGTTGACAAGCTTTTCAAACATCTCAGATAGCGCTATGGGTTAATTCGAGGTTTATTGTATGGGGACCCCCTTGGGTTAATTTTTTTTTCATTTTATATTATTTGTCGTGATTGAGGCTATAGTGAAAATTTCAACTGGCTACCTATTATGGTTGAAGCTAGAGACCCCTGTGACAGATAGACAGACAGACAGTGGAGGCATAGTACATAATAGGGTCCCGTTTGGCACCATTCGGGAACGGAACTCTAAAAATAAGTAAATGGTCCCAGTGCAAATACTTTGATGCTAAGACCCACTGACAAGTGATAGATCAAAGTGCTTGTAAGAGAATATGCATGTCGTTTAAATAAGTAATATATTGCGTTTTTTGTATTCTATTTACTAGTAGCATTTGATGATGACCATGGGAAACTATTTTATTTTACTCAAAACTGCATGTAATGTGGTCATTATTTTGACAACCATGTTTGAGCAGAGTCGACCTTGCCGTTCTGTTTCAAGCAGCGCGAGCGGCCGGCAAAGTTTTGCTGGCCGCTCTAACAGGCCGGCAAAACATTGCCGGCCGCTATTTTGACATTTCAACGCTTTAAAAAATCAAATGCAAAAAGATTTTATCTAAAACACAGCTGTTTGTATTTATAGAGATAGGTACAAATGGTAATTTTTAATGTTCAAATTGTTTTATCAGAACTATGCACTTTAACATTGAATAGGTATTCCAGAGAGACGAAGGCTTCATTTTGTTGGAAAGATCATTGAAATACGCAAGAATAACATTTTCGGATAAAGATTTAGATTTCCTAGTGATTTTCCACTGCACAAATTTTTCATATGCAAGCTTATATTTTTCCTTTGAGTTTCGCGGTATCAAATTTTCAACCACTTATCTTATAAAGCTTATCTTTAACGTCTGACGGTGTTAAACACATTGAATCGGAAGAATTTTCGCTTTGAGAGTTCATTTTTAGCAAAAAAGTCACAAAATTAAAACAAAATTTTCGCTGAACCGCGCTTTTGTTACTTTTTTTTAAGCAATGGTAGTTGGAACTATACAGCCAAATATGTTTTTTTTTTTCTTAAGCAATGGTAGTTGGAACTATACAGCCAAATGTGAAATAAAAATCTTTTTTATTTAAATTACTTGCCGGTTTTATTTAGATTAGGTACTTGCATTTTTGAGTAAAGCACTATACAACCCTTGGCCCACAATAACTGCTTCGCTGGTCACGCTATGATTGCCTCGAGCTAGCCTAGCTACGCTCTAGGCCTTCTAGCTTGGCCATTATTGCAGCCCTTGCTGTCCTCGCTGTAAAGGCCTCGACCTACGGTTTCGGCCTTTATCTCAGCTCGTCCATCAAAGTGCTGCACGCTGACCGCGCTGTGTCGGCCTGGAGCTGCGCTGTCGGCCATCATCAGGGCGACCAGCAAAGTAGTCATTATAAACCGCGGCAGTAATGTACTATTATAGTTTTGTAATTATTTCCATTTAAAAAATACAGCATTTGCAGAGTGAGTACATTTCATCGTAAAATATTAAGTTCAAAATTAATAAATGTAAAATAAAACCCTCAAATATTTTGTAATAGGTTCTAATGAAAAAAACCGGCCACTCGCCATACACCGCAAGCAAGAGCAGTATCATGTGACGTCACTTGATGCGCGCTAAAATGGCAGCCGTCTGAACTGTAGAAGAAACTTATTATGATTTTATAACTATGAAATATGGATTATTTAGTTGTAAATTTTTATTCATAGCCCTAAATTGATCATATATTAACGATTAGTGCATAAAAAGATTTACATGCATATTCTTTATTATTCCTCACCTCATCTATTACAGATGTTGTCAGGGTGTTTCAGGACCAAAGTATTTGCCCCAGGCTTTTTTGATGACTGAATACATACTAATCTGTTTGAAAAGAGTTTGTTACATCTTATTTTTCTAAATGTAAGTCTTCAAATATTTCCTTTATTTTTCCGTGTGCCAGTGTAATGCTGCAGCTACATGCCAATTTACAGTTTACAGTCATACAAGCGATTTTTTGCAAAAACATTAAAATTAAAACCCGGCTATCAAAAGATTGTTTACAATTTTTTCCGAATTTTCTCAGAACAGATCTCAAAGCCTCTTTTCTTACAGTCGAGCACAAGAGAGTGATGATGATGACGAGAACATGGCCGCCGCCCACGCCGGTCCCGGCAACGATGGTGATGCGGAGGATCCTAGTGGTATAGCAAGGGAATTGGCGGCAAGGTTCCACGACCTTAGGACATGCTCGGAATTGGTGGCACGACATGGAGCCGCTTTGCAGAGGTACGATATCCATGTTCAATCAAAGTTGATTATGGGCCCATTCTAATGAAATGGTTCGATTTCGCACTATTTAAAATTAGAGGTTTTCAAATGAATTGTATCCTTTCGATAAATCGCGCGTGTATAGTTAGCTCAATGTCCATCCGCGCGCCTCTTTTTTCTTATCGAATCACCATTAATTCATTAATAATATTAAATTAAACATCAAGTGAGTGCGTTGCAAATATGATGTAGGAACAAAGTTATATTAAAATAAATATTTGTGGAATAAAAAGTACAAGACTTTGTGTATAATTTATTGAAGATGATATTCCACCAAGAACCATCAATCGAATCCATCGAAGGACTATAAAATGAAAAAATCCCACATTGGCTGATTTTCCTATTATCTTTATAAAAAAATGTTAGATGGTCATTGACCTCTTATAAACAACTGGACAGAAAAGAAAGTCTCTATAAGTCTCTAAGAAAAGTTCGTCAGAAAGTGTCCAAACGTGCGACGAGCAAAGTAGCAAAAATGCTGCAACCAAATTAAAACGTTATATCGTTAAAATAAGATGCGATGTCAGTTCAATCGTCAATTCGTCATTCGATCTTGTCACGTCGTAGCGGTGACAAGATGCATCGCGGACACTTTGAGCGAGATTGTGAGTCTCATATTGTCTATTACCTTTAACAAAGTAAGTTTACATATTAATTAATTTTAAGCCTTTAGAGGAATCATACAGTATTAAAATATGCTAATTATGAATTACAATTTTGAATAAGATTATTATTATTTATTACACCATGCTTCGTTATCGTCCAAATAATCATTGATTTTATAATAAGCTTTCTTAAGTAGTCCCTGTTTAATATATAGTTTAAACTTATTTTCAGGCAAACTAAGGACCTCCTCTGGAAGCTTATTGTAAAATCTTATACCATGTCCTACAAAAGAGGTACCTACTTTGGCAAGTCTTAATTTTGGAAAAGCTAGTTTATGTTTGTTTCTGGTTTCAACAGAGTGGTGCACATCAAGCCTCGAGAAATCATCAATATTTTTTCTGACATGTCTAATAACTTGATAAATAAATTCACATGCGACCGTAAATATATCAATTTCTTTAAACTTTTCTCTTAATGAATCTCGGTACTTCATGTTATAAATAGACCGAATTGCTCTCTTTTGCAAGACAAAGACTGCTTCTATATCCGCGGCTCTACCCCGCAACATTATGCCATATGACATAATGCTGTGAAAATAACTGAAATATACTAATCTAGCAGTATCTTCATCAGTAATCTGCCTTATGTGTCTAACAGCGTATGCGGCTGAACTAAGTCTACCACAGAGAGCTTCTATGTGGGGACCCCACTGAAGACGAGAGTCTATAGTAATACTAATAATTAGATGACAAAAGACATATTCATTTTCAGTTTAGTAAATTCATAGGGTAACACATGTAGGTATCCTACCTTAAGCTGTTTACAAAGTTTCATTAGGATCAAACCTATCAAGGCGTCATAAACACCTAAGGATTTTGCTTGACGTGTAACCTTAATTATGAATAAAAATGTCTTATGTCTTATCATTATCACAGTTGAGGGTGCTGGTGGCCCACCGTAAAATGCATGTTAATTCAAACAGGTCACTCGTGGACCTGGAGATCCCGCCATCTGATACAACGAAGCAGGTCTCCGAGAGAGCAACGCTGTTTAGGATATCCTGCAACGCTATGATGAACGTGAGTTGTGCAACTCTGCTAAACAAGATCATTAAGAATAAGGGGTTTGAAGCAATGATAGTTTTTGACTTAATTTTGTTTGGGTTTGTTATCTCCGATAGAAAGTAAGTCTTTTTTTTCTAGTAGGGGGAATAAATATAGAGTTTTCAAATTGGTTTCGTAAATACAGAGATTTTACTGCCCGCGGCCCCGCCCCACTGTGGAGCGAGTCTATGGAGACGTTTGGACTTAGGGATTAAAAAAAGTAAACAATTTAATTAAGTCATTTTGATAATGCCATCAAGTGCAGTTAGTGACTGGCTCTCGAAGTTGTTGATTGACATTTTTGTATAACATTTTCATCTGTGAAGATATTTAATAAAAACCATTTTTTTACTATGGAGACAACCACGTCATGGGACATATCTCCTGATTCCGGCCTTGTTTCAAGATGTGGTATTTTTTATTGAAATTATCTTATAAAATGCAACGAATGCTCCAAACAAACTAGGTGCGCCAAAGGTACACTTTTTAAGGAAAACCGGGATTTAATATTATATACGGTATTTTGTTTTTCTTTCTAACAATCTTGGGGTTTATATATAAGCGATTTGGTTGGTTAGCTTCTAAGCAGTACGTAGTAGGAGTGATGTTACATAACCGGTAAAAAAAACGGTATTTTAGTAAATAGTGTCTATCTTAAGCTTTGAATTTGCGACCTACCTACAATCAAAGGGTTTCCAAGTCATCGTTTAGGGAGTTTTACGAAATTGTTGAAATTGAATCCGACCCGCTTGATATTGAATTTGTTGATGCAAACGAAATGACTGAAATTCGGTCAGAAGACGAGTTAAGCGATTTCGAAGATAATTAATAAGTTAAGTCATATGGTGATTTCATTTCCATTGCTCATTTTAATAAATGTATGTTTTTATATATTTTATACTATACAATTTATTGCACATCACAATTATTATTATATAATATTATGTGTATTATTAATAAACAACAACATTAAAGGTACAGGTTCATTAGAGGTAAACAGTTACGTTGGTTTGTCAGATGGACAAAACAAAATAAAATCTGACTCTGAAGCTCCAGATTTATTTAACAATTTTTTTACAAGCACTGATGAAATCCAAAAGATTACGAAACCAAATAATAATAATAAAAAAAATGTCTTACCACCCTTCGCTCCACATTCAATGTTTCTTATGCCGGTTACTATGGACGAGTTGTACGAAACCATAAAATCAATAAAAAATAAAAAAAGTTGTGGTTACGATAATATTCCAATCGATGTTTTAAAGTTTATTATAGAAGCTATCGCTGATCCCTTACTTTACCTAATTAACTTGTCTTTAACTGAAGGTATATTTCCGACTAAACTAAAGAAGGCTCACATAAAACCGATACATAAAAAAGACGACAAATTGAATGTTAACAATTATCGCCCCATATCACTACTCATAACCTTGTCGAAGATTTTTGAAAAAATAATGGCAAACATATTACGTAAATTCCTTACATACCGTAATATTCTGTCTAAAGAACAATTTGGTTTTCGAAAAGGAGCCTCTGTAACAGATGCTATATTTGATATGACAGAGTTTGTGACAAAGGCTATGGATGACAAAGAAATTGTTGGAACGGTTCTACTTGATCTCTCCAAGGCCTTTGATTACGTAAATCATAATATTTTGCTTGAAATTTTAGATCGGTACGGAATCAGAGGGATTGCTAACGCTTGGTTTAGGTCTTATTTAGAAGATAGAAGTCAAAGTGTCATTCTGCCAATTCTCAATAAATCGAATACCCTAATAAACGGTGAGTCAAAAGTCTCAAAAATACATAAGGGAGTACCACAGGGAAGTATACTGGGGCCCATACTTTTCCTTTTGTACGTCAACGAGCTCCCTCGTGAAGTAAAGGAAAAAACTATAATGTTTGCAGACGATATATCTGTGTTTTTTAAATTTAAAAGACACGATAGATGTCATGATTTTAATAATATAGTTGAATCTGTCAAATTGTTAATTCATTGGTTAAAACACATCAATCTCAATACAAACGTCACTAAAACTAAATTAATATGCTTCAGAAATTACAACACGGAAGAGTTAAAACTTGAAATGAAAATTGATGATAGACTAATTGATTGTGTGCAAAATGCGAAATTCTTAGGTGTCCATGTTGATGATCACATGAATTGGAAAAAGCACATAGAGGTATTAGTAAATAAACTAAGCAGTTTTTGCTATGCTCTAAGAGGTTTGTCGAAGTTAGCTACAAAAAAAGCAACACTTCAGTCATATTTTGCCTTTTTTCATTCGAGAGTTTTGTATGGAATAGCAGAATGGGGTGGTAGTGTAGACGTTCAAAAAATCTTCGTTCTTCAAAAGAGATGTATACGCATTTTGGACGGACATAAATCGAGCAGGGAAACTTGCCGAACTTCTTTTGTTGAACTCGGAATACACACCATCACGGCTTTATACATTATTGAGCTCTGTAAATTAGTAAGGCGCTACCCAGAAAAATTCCCACTGAGAACTCCAGGTATTAGTGACCGACTCAACGAACGCTTCAAATATGACTTGAATGTGCCTCCTAGTAGAACTGTTACTTATACTCGTACTACAAAACTGGCAGCCATCAAGGCTTACAATCATTTGCCTGATGAAATTAAGTCTGTAACAGGAAATAAGTTTTTCATTCAATTAAAACAGTACTTGATCACGGTTTGTCCATACAGTTTCAAAGAATTTCTTGAATCTACACCATAAAAATGTAAAACCGTTATATTATTAACCATTGCATGAATAAATGTATTTAATTAACTATAAGTATACTTCAAATGAACGATATATTAAAATAAGTTGTATGCATGGAAATAGCAAAGATTTGATTATTATTATACTTAGTTATATTTTATTAATAAATTAAGAATATTGTCACACCCTATGGGTAAAATTACATTGAACCATAATTATGTACATATAACATCTAAAACTAACATGTAATTTAATGCAATAAATAAATTGATTGATTGATTGATTGATTACTGTTTATTTAATAAGTAATTTTTATTCATATTTTTCTTTTTGTAATATAATTTCACTAAAACAAAAACCGTTTTTTTTAGATACCCATCTATTCATATCTAAATATAAATAATAAAGTTATAAGCAACGCAAAACTTGGACAACTTTTATAAAAGCATTAAATTTGTTTCTTATTTATTCCAACTTTAAGGTTTAAAAATCTTTATTTTTCTTTGTGGTTTGGCAAATTAATTAATTTCCACCAGGAAATATTTTCCCACCAAAGAAATTGATTGAATAAAGTCTGCCAAAATGCCTTTTGCTACCGTCAAATTTATTTGTTTTATTTTTGGTAAAAAGATAAACAATAATCATTAAGTAGCAACAAGAAATTAGCTATCATTATCCTGAAATACTTATATTCACAACATAAAATGGACACCATACTAAAATACCGTTTTTTTACCGGTAATGTATTATCACTCGCATCAAGTACTGCTTAGGAGCTAAGCAACTAAATCTCTTACTTACACACCATAACATTGATATAAAGAAAATCAAAATACCGTTGTAATATTAAATTTCAATAAAAAATACCACATCTTGAAACAAGGCTGGAATCAGGAGATATGTCCCATGACGTGGTCGTCGGCATAGTAAAAATTGGTTTTTACTAAATATCTTAAATAATAAATAGATTAATTAATTAAATGTTACTATTAATACAATAAATGTTATAAATGAAAAAAATAAAATATAATAAACGAAGCGATTTTCTGGTAAACAACCATTTGGTCAGATGAAAGGTCAGGTATCAGGTTTCAGATAGCTTAGTACCAGCAAAATTATTTGCTAGATACGGTTATTTAGCATGAAGAAGTCATGAGACAATTAACCTGAATTATTTATATTCAAAGTTTATATAGACACGATGTACTAAAATACCGGTTTTTTTAACCGGTCAATTATCATTACTAGTATTGAGTAGCATAAAGAAGAAATGCTATCATTCTCTTGAATTATTTATATTCAAAGCTTAAGATAGACACCATTTACTAAAATACCGTTTTTTTTACCGGTTATGTAACATCACTCCTACTAAGTACTGCTTAGAAGCTAACCAATCAAATCGCTTATATACAAACCCTAAGATTGTTAGAAAGAAAAAAAAAAATACCGTATATAATATTAAATCCCGGTTTTTCTTAAAAAGTGTACCTTTGGCGCACCTAGTTTGTTTGGAGCATTCGTTGCATTTTATAAGATGATTTCAATAAAAAATACCATATCTTGAAACAAGGCCGGAATCAGGAGATATGTCCCATGACGTGGTTGTCTCCATAGTAAAAAAATGGTTTTTATTAAATATCTTCACAGATGAAAATGTTATACAAAAATGTCAATCAACAACTTTGAGAGCCAGTCACTAACTGCACTAGATGGCATTATCAAAATGACTTAATTAAATTGTTTACATTTTTTAATCCCTAAGTCCAAACGTCTCCATAGACTCGCTCCGCAGTGCGCCCGCCTTTGTTCAATCTCTGTCACGTTTTCGGCTAAGGCATTAAGGCTATATGTTGACCAGTGTCACCACGATGATGATAAAAAACATCAAAATTCGTTAAGTAGAGAGACAAAAATCTTAAAAATAGTAGTTACAATATCCATTTCATATAAAATTTTGAAAAAATATTTAGTTAACACGATTTTTCTACTACTTTGTTATATCTACATACCTACTCGTAGAATAGATAGACTTGAGTGGACACGCGAAAAGGGACCGGAGGGTATATAGTAAAATTATTCTTTTGATAGATTTTCAAGAATAGGTCTTCAAATTACATACATACACACATGTATTAGTAATACGTTTTCAAACTGATTTTGGTAGAAAACTATCAATGAAAATTTTCCGACATGATATATTCGAGTGGAATTTAAAGTTTCGAACCCACGGCTTCCCGCTATAACCAAACTTTTCTACCGAACGGTAAAATTTTCGTGCAAATTTGCCGTATAATGCCGTAAACATTGTCTCCAGATTCATTTCTATTTATTTTGTAAATTCCTAAAATGCATGTGAAATGTTAAGACATGTGTCAATGTTGCGTGATTTGACGGTATCTTGTGCATCAGGCGTGTTCAGAATTTATGAACGCCGCCGCGGCGGGCAGCGGGCGACTGTCGCGGGCGCTACAACACGAGAGAGAACAGAAGTTGAGACTACAGGAGGTAGTGGAGCAGCTGGCCAGACAACACGATAACCTCGAGAAGACTGTCACGGGCAGGGGCGCTGGTAAGTTCTCACAAGATTGAATAAATTGTGATTGCACCTCGTGCGTTAGACCGACATTCGCCTTAATAAGGGCTTAAATATATTGGTGCGAGACCTTTCAGGTCCAAAAGTCAACGAAAGTAAAACGAGGGTTAAAATATTATTCACGTGGAATTATTTTTGGGAGTCCAATTCTAAATAATCAATATACGAGAAGTTACGATAACAGAAAGTCGTGGTGCAACCAACCACAAAACATTATAGGTGTGATAATACCGGTAAGAATCCTAACGGGCAATTCAGTTTGATTTTCGAATGACGCCCTCGAACATAAATTATTTGACTTCGGATAGAGTTACGAAGGAGCCCCAGGGTAACAGATAAGAGATAACCCAGGGTTGGATTTGGCGGTCCACTATAACTTAAACTTTATAGTTACGTAACCAGTGGATTGTCTGTCGGACGTCGCCTACATGAAATGCCGTCTCTTTTTGCACGCGTTGAATTTGTTAAATCTATTCTGCTGTCGAAGCCAGCCGATCGTCGTGCGACGATCAAACTGAACGCAGCCCTGCAGTGCCGGATTAGCCACGTAGCAAGAGGCAGCAAATGCTACAGGTCCCGCGCCTAGGGATGCCCTCCTCTTGTGCGTAAAGAAAGAAGTAGTTCTATTGATTCTTCTGTGTCCAGGGCACGGATGGTAGAGCTGGTGACGGGCTCGACTGTGGAGGTACCATCATCTTACTCGCAAACCTTCGCAAAGTTATTCGGGGGAGAGTAAGAAGCACAACCAGGTGGCCCACCATTGCCTGGGAACAATTGATGGCGGTATATCCATACCTAATTGCCGGAGTTTATATAAGGTCCTACAATAATAAGTGAAAAAAATTCTAGGGTAGATCATGTATCGTTAACAGATCACATTCTAAGAAAAAAATTTTTTTTGTTCTGTTAATTTTTTCACTTCCTAGTACAAAGTGGTTCAATCAGCTGATTAAATTTCTATGGAAAAATGAAAAAAAAGTTCGCGCGAAAAATTTTTTTTTACTTGGAACGTAGTCTACTAGGGATACTTTATCATCTCTTAAATTTTTTTCACTTTAGTTTTAGGACCTTATATAGGCTGAAATTTAATCAACCGACCAAATTCATACTAGAGACTCGGTTAGTGATCAAGAACTAGGTTCAGTAATCCTTTTGGCCAGTTTCGAAAAATATTTTTTTTTGCTCCCGTATTGGTTGGACTAGTTTAAGTACAATTCCTAGTGCAGGTTCTACGGGTAAAAAAAATTTTTTTTTTCGAATTTCACCTGGAGGGTCATTAAACCTTGTTCCTGATGACTAACCGAGTCTCCAGTATGAATTTGGTGGTTGATTTAATTTCACCTAGTATAAACTCCGGCAATTAGGTATGGATATACGGGCAGAGGCGTCACTGGTACGAGGGTTTCGGCGCTACGCTCACCGACCCGCCTGCCCAGCGTGTGTATGGGTATTTTTTCCAGGAGGACCGCCATGAGTAGCAAAATCTTGGAAAGGCCTGTATCCAGCAGTGGACGAAACAGGTTGATGGGTGAATAAAAGGGGCCTTGTTCGCTTATGCTACGGGCCCCGCGCTGTCTTAATCCGGCACTGCAGATCTGTCGGGTCCATTTGCAACTCGATGTCGTTTATCGAATGAACGCTATCGAGTTGCAAATGGAGACTAAATTGACAGATGGAGTGTTGCCAGTCATTGAAAAAATATCCATATATTTCTGGATCATAAGTCACCTTATATAAGTCGGTATATAAAATATCTCATCGTAAATATTTTTTCACAGATATTTAATTGACTGTACTATGTATATTAAAAAACCGATCTAGTGCGAGTTGAAATTACTTGACCAGTATTTTCATAAAATTATATATTCTTAAAATAATAGAATTTACTGTTAACCCTGTATTGCATGAGCTATTAAAGAAAAGAGAAAAAAAAAAATTTGATGTTGCAAAGTGTTTTATTTGGGCCAATTAGAGAAAAAGTTGTGAAAAAAAAAATTTACTTACATTACCTTAGAAAATAATTTTAAAAGCCAGAAATGGCTTCGTGTGCAATAACGGCTATGCATACGAATGCCATTTTTGGCTTCCTATGCACTGATAGTATCATATTTAATATTTATATCATGTGAAACTCTTTGAAACAGTTTCTTTTTTCATTGAGACATAAGAAAACATTACATTTCTCACAATTTATGTAAGAACGATACATGCAATCGTTTTGGCACAGTTGGCGAAATGTTGGAAAATGAGCAGTTTGGTCCGTTCGTATCGAATTCAATGGCAAATCTTGAGCTTTTGCTGGAGGTTTCCTGGCTTTTTTCAAGGGTCGTGGTGCCGGGGAATCCTTGCGTCCTGTTGGTGTGTTCGTTCTACTCGTTGTAGGTGTGCCACGACTTGGAGTACCAGACGTACTAGGCCTGCCACGTTTCTTGCAGCTTTTGCCAACTTTGCAATAATGCTCCGAAACGGCAAGCTTGAAGTCGTACAATGACATGTAGACATCATTTTTGCGTCGCCACAACAACCACGCATTGACGGTGCAGTGGTCAACCATATGGAAAAATATCCATTTGTACCACTGCCGAGATCGTATTTCGAATCCACACCTCCCATATGTTTGTTGTAAACATCAACTAATTGTGGTGATGATGTCTTTGTTGTTTCTCTTTCCGGCAATATCTTTTTTTAGTAGAAACCGGTTCAGAGCCCACAAATGCAGAAAGCAGGTTCACGACCTTGTTGTCTAACCATGAGACCAAAGCAAGTTTCACACCATCTACAGTTGCAACCTTTTCGGCCATGGCACCACGACCTAATTTCTTTAGGTCTTTTTCCGTTGGCATATCTGCATTCGGTACTCTGTTCAGTCTAACTGTACCCAGTGGAAGCAGACCATCCTGATGCAAATACACTTGTAATTTTATGCCATTAAACCAGTTGTCAAAGAATATTTTGTGGTTGACATTTCGTGGTCCCATAAAAGTGTGAAGAAAGCATTCTGAAAATAAAATAAAAATGTTCTTGGTATGCATACGAAGCCATTTTTGAATGATACCCAATTCACCGTGAATGCATGCGAAGCCAGAGATGGCCTCTGAAGATAAACGCGATTATGAAGTAAAAAGTACGAGAAAATGAAGAACAGTTTAATAATGGTAGGAAAAGAACCCTTTGAAGAGCACGAAACATATTTTTATTTATCAATATCTTACCTTATCAACTTTTTATAAACCAACAAAGTCGCACAAAATCACTTAGGCATCAACAAGCGGCCCATGCGCAACTCAAAGTGGGGTTATAATGACATGTGTCACTAATCACAGACTGCAAAAATACGTTCTGTTTCAAAAAGAAGTACTTTACAATATTTGAATCAGATTGTTTTGTTTTTCTAACATTATAGGGTAGAAAAAAAATAGTAAAGTTTAAATGCCATTAATGGCTTAGTATGAAATAGAGGGTTAACGTCATCTACATGAAATTTTCAGAATGCTATATTAATTTATTTTTTTACCTTTATCTCTATCCTCTTAATTACTTTTTTTTTATTTCACTACGTTCGAAGTAAAGGGGTTTAATGTTTTATTAGAACTTTAATGTGATTGATTGCTAACGGCAAAGGGAATACCTTTTCGACATGGAGTTGTAGGTATGTCCTAAAGAAGATTAAGTACGCTAACCAAAAAGTATCAAGTCTCTAGGTGGAACAGTAAACTTTTTACTTGCATTTTGAAAAAACACTCATAACTTGTAAACAAAATTGTCAAAACTTCGAGTTGGCAGTTTGGTATCCAATCACAGCCATTCGATAAACGATCTAATTGACCCCATTAGAATACTATTTAATACTTAAAAACTGTCTCAAATATTATGTATAACCTGTAGCAAACACCTCTTTTACACATGTAAACACCCTAAAACAGGTTGCATGCTACTGGTTAACCGGTAAGCTGGTAGATATTGCGACACAGTACGGCGCCGCCGCCGGTTAACGTTACACTATACAAGCAGGTGCAAGCAAATAAACCTGCCTCAGTTCTGTGGCACGCAAAATGTCGAGCTCGCCGGACGAGAAATTTTTTCTGCTCAAAAATGCGAGTCCGAAAACAAAAAGAAAAATACGTGTTCACTTCTAGCTTTTGCCTGCGGCTTCTCTCATTGGGGTTATTGTTTTAAAAGTGACAGATGTCAAAAGTGGTAGGCGTCAAAAGTGGTAGGCGTCAAAAGTGACATGTGCCAAAAAGTGATACATTTAAAAAGCGACAGACGAGAAAAGTGGCAGATGTCAAAGGCGAAAGAGTCAGAAGAGAGAGACAGCTGTCGAAAGTGGCAGATGTCAAGGGTGAACGGTGTAAAAAGTGACAGATGTCAAAAGAGACGGATTTCGAAAGTGAGAGTTGTTAAAGTGAGGTTATTCAAAACTGACAGTTGACAAGTTTTTCAGATTCCTCGGGAGCATTTTTTCGGGTTAAAAATATCCTTTGCTTTTCTCTGCCTTTAGCTCTAAGCTTAACCACTTATCGAGTTACCATAGTTTGAAATGAGTAAGTACATCACTTTTCGTCGCCAGCAACAATGAAGTATTGCATCCTTTTATTGACACCTACTCATAAATAATTACGAAACTTGGTAGACATTTAAACGTCTTAGGTGCCATCATTGTTTATTCTAGGAGGACCGCTAAGAGTGGCGAAATCGTGGAAAGGCCTATGTCTAGCAATGGACGAAACAAGCTGATGGATGGATGGATGGATGAGGTGGCATTTCTCTTTGACCCTAGTTAAGATTGCTCTGGGCTATGAATTTCTCAAAATAGTGCTAATTTTATGGTTCATGAAAAAATATTCTATTAAACAAAACTATTTTAAGCAATTAAATATATTTTTGGCATTTATATATTTTAAAGCTTGGACTTATATCCAGTAATCATCACTGACTATGACTGACATCATCGGCTATGTTTCCTTCTCCTTGTAGTGAGATCGTTAAAGTAAATGGATGTCCACTCGCACATTCATTTTTTAATTGAAACGTGTGAATTATCTTTTTGCCCTACTTTTTTATTTATAAACTTATTAATTTATTACAAGCATTAATATACCAGTGCTGCTGTTAGATAATAGCCAGCGTGTTAAACGTACAAATCTCTTAACACTTATTTATTACTAGCTTTTGCCCGCGGCTCCGCCCGCGTGTTATTCGGTTTAACGACATGCTTTTTTCCGAAATTAAAAGTAGCCTATGTGTTAAGTTAGGGTATAAGCTATATCCATTCTAAATTTCATCCAAATCCATCCAGCCGTTTTAGCGTGAAAGGGTAACAAACATACACAACCTCACACACACACACACACAAACTTTCGCATTTATAATATTAGTATGATATATAGTACGGAACCCTTCGTGCGCGAGTCCGACTAGCACTTGGCCGGCTTTTTCATCTATCTAGGGTTTATATTTTGGTTTACTATTAATATGTATGAAATAACATACCCTTGTCTTATTTCACCACAAACGATTAGGGTCCGCGCTAATTAGACACCTGATGTATGAAATAACAAAGCCTTGTCTTATTTCATCACAAACGATTAGGAACCGCGCTAATTAGACACCTGATTTTTCAATGATATTGATCATCCTATAGGAACCATGCATTTTTCCGGAATAAAAAGTAGCCTATGTGTTAAGTTAGGGTATAAGCTATATCCATTCTAAATTTCATCGAAATCTGTTCAGCCGTTTCAGCGTGAAAGAGTAACAAACACACACACACACACACACACACACAAACTTTCGCATTTATAATGTACTTGCCCGCACTCCCGCATTGTCGCGTACTATAGTAGTTTAGAGATAATGTATATCATTATTCTAAAAATGCAATAAACAATGCCTCTATAAATTGAAACAAAAATCTCAGTGTAATCGTTAAATTTCACAAAAAAAGGTTCAGAGACGAAGGGAACCGGAAGTGCTAAGTTGGCAACACTAACTATGATGAAAAACAACAACACAGTCAGTCGATGTAAAATCGATCAATATATGAAAGAGAAAACGAAACGTAATGCAACCATGGCAGTTGGCAGTAAAGGCCTTGGAGTCATTGCCTTCGCAAACGTCATTCAGTAAAAAAAAAACAAATTGATTGAAGTGACGGATGTTAAAATAAAATAATTTTTTCAATATTTTCTAGTGATATTTGGCTACAAACTGATGTGAAAATCTAAATTCGTAATGCTAATTAATCTTTGAAAATTTTTGGTACGTAAGCTATGTTTTGGAGGCTATATTTTTTATCCTTTTCTTCTGTAGTATCTTAGTATTGGGCTTTTTTAGTCACCTCAAGGTTGTTTTATTAAAACTTCTGTCGGTATGTGCTCTTTTTATTTAATTATCGACTGCCGCGTACCGCAGCGTTGTCCAGCCAGTGGTCAGCTCGCTCTGACAAGCTGAACTTGGCCTTGCTTGAAACTGCCTCTTCGTGAAATTAAACTTAGCATCGTGTATTTTCAATGTCAAAGTGAACACTCACCAGCTCGCCATGGGCGGTAAGTGAATTTACAAAACATTGAGACTGTTGTCATCAGGGAGGTTCTCATGACTTCTTTTGTCACTGTATGTAGTCCACACTGCACACAATTTATGGACTGCTAAAGCCAGAATAATCTATGAACTGGACAGTCTTGGCAAAACCTTTCATTGTTTTGCATGAATCTTTAATCACCTGTGTAAATATCACATTTTGTTTAGACAATTAGCTGCCAATAGTATATAGCTGTTCACCGCTACATATTTTTTTGCCAAATTTTCTCTGTGAGGGATTGATGTGAGGAAGTTATACAATTTTATGGATTTTGGCTGATATTCAAATATCCTTTTTATTTTAGTTACAAAACAGACATGGTGGTGATTGAAAGAAATGCTGTTGAGTCCTAAAGAATGTAGTATTTATATTTTTATAATTTGGCACTGATTCATTATGATGTACCTAATTAAAATTCATTTACATATTACCTTTCACTTGAGGTATGTTTCAAGGCATAATGGCTGTCTAAGTGAGCATAATGGCTGTGAAGAAACTGATATTGAAGTGGAAAAGTCTAAATAATCAGCCATTACCAATATTAAGCTTCATTATCCTTTAATTGCTTTTTTTACAAATAAACTTTTCCTTTTCTTTTAGGTTTACCAGCTTTGTTTGATTTAACAAGAGAAATGTGCAATGAGCGAGTATGTCCAACGGCTAGTGAATTATATTCAACGGATATTTAATTATTTTGTCAGTTTCCTTCCCTACAGGACAATTCAAAGTGATGTGAACAGTATATTTTCTTATCATTAGTTAGCATTCTGCCATCATATTTAATTCCAAACTCATTGTACTTCTAAAAATATTGCAGTAGGTATTTATTTTCCATTAGGTACTTTGTTGATAGATGCAAGCACTCATAGTCTTACTGCCTGCATGCAACATATTGCCCAATCTGTCCAAAAGTCTCATACATCCATTAATTGATGATCAGAGGTCAGACTGATACAATTTATTACTGTCTCACTTAACACAAATAGAATAAGTATGAATTCTAATTTTTTTTTCAAACAAAATCCTTAGAAACATAGTTTAAAATAGAAAGTATAAATACTATGTATTCAGCGTGTTTGTAAAGTTGCTAGGAACATATTTACTATGTTGTTTGAACATCTGTGTACACAGTAGTTAAGTACCATATCTATCTTGTTTCCTGGTTGACTAACTATGCCTTTATTTTATCAAGTTTAATGTGTAATAATAACATTTGATCATGTAAGCATGTAAATCACTCTACTCTGCCCCCACAAAACATTTGAACTATCGAATTAAAAATTTATATTGGTAGACATAATAATATTTTTTTATGAGATAGGTAAATAATTTTTGTCTTAACTTTTCAAGCACCTATTTACTCACCCATGACTAGAGGGGGCACTGGTTGGATATTTTAAAAAGGGAAGTGGAGTAAACATAAATTGCCTCATTCACCAAATGCTGCAAGCCTAACCCACAATTCAATAGCTTCACCTTCACCATAATAAACCTTATAAGACAACATTTTATATTAATTAATGTGTTTGCCATACCTGTCTTTGTCTCAACCTAATACCCTGTTAACAACACCAAATAACCATTTGACAAATTAAAAATAACACTTTTCAAACAACAACAATAATCTTTCCCACAACGCACAAGTCACAAACAAAAAATACAAATTTTTTGTCTGTTTAAGCTTACAGAATAGATAGATAATGTTCTCAATTTCATGATCATGATGATACACTGGCTGTATAATTTTTTTATGCACCATTCCCATCATTTCTTGCTTACACACATGGTGCTGCTGAATCGCTATCTCTGTCATACATAACTCAAAAATTGGCTGCTTACTTGCTGCCTATATTAATGCGTGCTAGAGAGAGGGATGTATAGATTAGCTACAGTGGAGATGAAGTAGACACATGCTTATGTATGAAAATAACCCGACGTCTATTTCCTTCTGGTACAGATGGTCCACTTTCCCGAATGGACCACTTTTTCTGTCCAACTACTTCTATTTTATTTATTTATTTATCTGTACATGCACAATTCAAAATATACACTTCACCTTATTTTAAAATACAATTGGCTCAAAACCAGGTAAGCATATACTCATGGTGTGCTGTAACAGCCCAAAAAGTTAACGGTTTGCACGCTCCTCTGCCTGCCCTGCGCCACCCTGTGCGCCATACGTCCATCTACCATGCTATGTAGGATTTTCAAAGCCCTATTCATTTTAATTAAAGAGTGTGTACCAATTTTCGAGTTAATCGACCCAGAGAATAAAAAGTTTCACAGAAAATTCAACCCCCCATTTCACCTTCTTAGGGGTAGAATTTCGAAAAACCCTTTCTAACACTTCACAAAGAACACACCCTCCAAATTTCATGTCTCTAGGACCAGCGATTTAGTCTGTGTTTTGATATCAGTCAGTCAGGACTTTGAATTTTATTTATGGGTAAATAAAGAAATTGAAGTGAATAAAGATAGATAATATGGATGCCTTTTCCTAAAGAGAAGCTGATGGGAATCGCGTCATCTGTTAGGGGGATTATTTAAAAATCTAGTTTAACTTTAGTTGTAGTTACTGACTGGCAAACATACAATACAACGGTGAAAACTCCATCTACCTAGTCGGTGCTTAAATTCTGTCACAAACAAAATTGGCTATAAAATGAAAACTAGTCATGATATTCAAAAAAATTTTTTTTTTGAAAAAAGGTAATTTAATTAGCTTACATTAAACACAAAATTTATTCAAAATGATTGCCACCATTTTTCACACAAGCTTTCAATCTTCGCGGCCAATCATCAATAGCAGCATGGACCATATTCATGTCGATGTCGGCCACTGCTTTAATCAATGATGACTTTAGGCTGCTCAAATTTTTGTGAGGTTTAGAACAGACCTTCTCCTCCAATTCCTGCCAAATTTTGTAATCCAGTGGATTGAGGTCAGGGTTAGATGAGGGCCAATCTTGATGCCTTATTAGCTCGATATTCTGGCGCTCGAACCACTCCTGAGTTGTTTTGGCCTTATGAGCAGGTGCAGAGTATTGTTGAAACACAAATGGCCGTCCTCCAAAGAGTGTCTGGGGCAGATCTTTTACTATGCGGTCTAAAACCGTGTCTTGGTACACTTTTGCACTGGTTTTGACACCTTTTTCACAAAAATGCACTTCAGTAGGGCCATAGTAGGACACTCCCAACCAAATCATGACTGATGATGGATGATGGCCGTGCTGCACTCTAGGAATGGCATTTCCAGCGGCCGCAGAGCTGGTAGCGTACACCCTGTCATTTTGTTTGTTTTACTTCTGTTCGATATTAAAAAAATTCTCGTCTGTAAACAGGATATCGCGGTGTCTGTTTACCGCTTTAGCAAAACTTTGCATTTTTTGGCTCTCATAGCTATCAGGCGCGCGTTCAGAAGATGTCCACTCTTTTTTCGATAAGCTCGTAGTCCCAGGTCTTCATTGAGTACTTTTTTTACAGTACTTCTGGTTAACCCCATCTCCAAAGCCATCAGTTTCTGCTTGCGGACGGGATTTCTTGCTATACGCGCCTTGATTGCTTTGATGACCCCTGGAGTCCTAACGGAACGAGGTCTGCCAGTTTTTTTCTCGTAATCGTCACTAGAGGTTTCATTGTACCTCTTGATGGTACGGTACACGAACCTCTTCGTGATTTTTAATTTTTGAAGCAAGTTGAATATCGTCTTCGGTGGATGGCCGCAACGATGCAATGCAATTACTGCTACTCGGTCCTCTTTGCGAGTCCACTCCATCGTAAAAAATGAATGGATTTAATTGTGATTTGGCAGATTATTAATCAAAAAATATCTGAAAAGCGAACACCATTTCATTTCTTTTTCTAGGTGTTCTATTTTTAAAATAAATGGCCAGTGACAGTATTTAAGAACCGACTAGGTATATCAGTATTCTTGATGTGAATCATGATTATCATGAGCATACATACAGAAAATAAAAAAGATGAATTAAAAATGCATTTCTAAGGTGGCTGCAAAGGAATTAAATCAACATTACATAAATTTCGCCCCATCAACTTTAGCAGGAATTTTACAAATACATACATAGTGGTATCTTTAATGATCCAACAATATGCAAATTAAGATCCATTATCTTATCTGTATTTCTTATGAAATCATAGAACTCCAATTTCATGCAATTCCTGGGGGCTTTTCAAAAGTGTGTGGGTGGTGTGTTGTAAAAGAAACTGGCAGATCGCGTACCGCGCAATGCCTATCGTTCAGCGTTTTCTCGTCGCGGCAGCTAAAAGCGCATATTATTTTCAAAGATAGTTATGACCGCATCTATATGCAGCGATTTGTATTTAAATAACAGCAAGAGGTACCATAGAGTTCGGTCATGGTGTGCAGAAATTAGATATTTTAATAAATAAATTGGAACATTGCAATCATATATGTATAAGGTCACTTTAATTTATACAGCCAAACTCAAACTGGAGGCTTGGTAAGTAATCACGACAACACATTTCTATAATACTTTTGGCTAATTACGGAAAATAAAATCTTGACCTTCCATAGTAATTGACTCGGGGCTGGACTTGCGTTCGTAAGGAACACGAAAAGAATAATTTACGAATTTCACGAAAAGGGTCATCGAACCTTGTTACTGAGCACTTACTGAGTCTTCAGTAAGAATTTGGCTACATAAATTAAAGTCACCTTATATACATGGTTACATGGTCTCCCAGATGGGTAGGCAGAAACAATACAACATGGTAGGTAATAGAAGTGTTGAAGTAAAATCGTGTATGTTTGTTGCGCAGGCGGTACCGGGTCCGGTCAGGGCAACGAGACCGAGGATGAAGACCATGAGTTCTTCGACGCCGTCGAAGAGGGAGAGTCAGCTGGCATGGATCCAGAGACCAACTCGTTTGTAATCAAAGTGCCGGTCAGTACCGCTTGTTATTGCTAACACATTCAGACCTTCGAATAGCGTTTTAAATAACAGTATAGTTACGTTATTCTTGGATAATTGAACATGAAATTAACGCTATAAATCGCTGTTAATGTTGGTAGTAAGGTCGATTCTGAAGGCTTTAATTTAGGTTTTAGTACTGTCAAAACTTAATTATTTCCAAAGTAAAACAGCTTCTGTTGTCAACACTTAAGAACTATTTTGGAATGGAGAAAATTTAGTGTTGACAGCACTAAAACTAAAATTAAATCGGCTTTATTTTGTTGTTATAATGCATTTAAATTCTATTCATAGTAGGGGCAATGAGTCCTGCAAATGATCATGAGTTATGATAAAAGCTCTATACCGGTATTGTTTATAACGTTATGAGGGTCTGACTTGCGTTTCGATATGTGAATCAGTGTCGCTAATAGGTGGTGGGTTTGATGTTCATTGTAACCCATTGAAAATCCATTCAGTAGTCATTACACGTGAAAAGCATTTTCATTATTTGAATTTCCCTCTCTGTGTACAATTCAACAGGGATTTATGCCTACCATATTATTACAAGATGTTTTATTTAAATAACGTTTTTATCTAGTTATATAAATTAAACTTAACGATATTATTATATAATTTTAATGATGCAGTTTTCCATTTAATATGTAATAATTTGTTGAGTCCTAATTAAGATAAAAATTAAACAATAGATTGTGGCTCGAGTCCATTTAACCGTTAATTACCGATTTGATAACTAATAGTCAAAACCGGGGAATTGTTTGTTTTCCATTTTCACTACAATATTTTATTGTATCATGTTGACCTCGAACTGTTAATCAAAAAATGGTTTCAGAAATTCACTATTCTGTTTTAGTGGACAGATTTTAAAATAATATCATATCCTTTATCAAATAAAAAAAGCAATTTCTTGTCATTTGATCTTCAGTGACGTCATCTTTATTTTTCTTGAACGCCTCCTAAAGTCTCAAAGAGCCGAACATTCAACCTGATAGGATGACGTCACTTCCTGTAAATACTAAAATATAAAAGCACGAAAAAATGTATCATTAAAATTACATTCCTAAATTGATTTTATATTCCAAAAAGCAGAGAAAAATTGCACATCGAAGATTAAAAAACGACCTAATTCAGGACGTTAAAATGAAAACTGGGTCAGCCTTAGTGCGTTTTGAAATTCCATTGATATCGCATGTTTACAGAATATATCGTACAACAGTTGCCTATTAATTTCGCTTTGTGTCGGGTGATTCACGCTCATTCGATCATTTCATGGTGTGTGCATCCTTGCAGGTGACCAAGAAGAGCAAAGTGAAGAGTGGCGAGAGCTCCGATGAGTCCGAGGGTGAGCAAGTGAGGGAGACACAGCAGGTCAGTTTGTGTCCGTTTACACTACTCTAGTGCTTTGTAATCGAGACTATTTTGCAATAAGCTAAGCTGTCTTAATTAAAGAAAATCGACTATGAACTTCTTATCGAGGGTGTACTGCGAGATGAGATTTCATTTATGTAGCCAAACTCATACTGGAGGCTCGGTAAGTAGTCAGGACCAAGGTTCAATGACCCGATTGCGAAATAAGAAAGAAACATGTTTTGCCTTTCAAGGACAACCTCTAATCAGTTAGTATTAGGAAATCAAAATTTTATTTTGCGTATTTTACAAAAAGGCTAATTGAACCTTGGTCCAGATCATTTAATATGAATTGGCCAATACGAAAGCGTCACCTTAAAATAATATATCATACAATGTATTTTTTATAAAATCATTTTTTAAGTTGATAAGTTTCAAACATGATAAGTTATTTAGTTTGTGTAAAATCGAACATTTCAGGATTCAAGAGGCGTAGTATTTAATTGGTTTTCTTACTTCTGCGAATAATACTTTTAAGGTGAGGCATTGATAAACTTTTAATTTCAAATCGGCGCCTTAGGGGAGTGGAGTGAGGGGGACTTACTCCATAATATGCGCTCACGAACTAGCTTATGCCGTAAGGTCGTATGCGGCAAAACAGTACTTCTCCTTTAAAATGACAACTATAGGTAATTTAATAAATCCAATCGGCCATATTGAAGTGTATTTGTAGACTAATTTAAATAAAAAACTTAGAGGCTTCATTCGCTCCCGTTTGTCAGTAAAATAGAAATCTCTGTTTTAAAAGATGTTCTCTAAATATTTTTTTCTCTGCTATGAAAATTAATCAATTAACTAAATCTTCGGGCAAAATGATGTCAACGAAATGCTTAATCTACCTATATGAATTGGTAATTACAAATGTTTTTTTATTGCTGAGAAAAATGGAGATCCATGTCGACAAAATTTCGTGGCGTCGCCTTAAGTTTCTGTATTATTTCTTGTGCTGTAAGTTTCACGAATAAATAAAACAATAAGAAACAAGACAAAAGCGGGTTATGGCTGTTTTACTACCTAATTCGTTGATTACTAGTCGTTTCTTACAGTGTAAGCAGCACAAACTTGATGAGCAACAATTTAAGAATAATAATACTGCAAAATTCAATATGGAGTTTTGAGTGTCGTGTTGTGAAAGATTGCCAGCTAAGGAGAGCTCTAATTGTGTCATAAACAAAACACTGTGCAATTGTGCATAGAATTATTAGGCGATGATTCAATGTTTACAATTTCTTTTAAGCTGTCGGTACACTCGCACAAAGTTCACTTATATGTGCGTCACTGCATTCATTTGTCACGTGCTAAGAGGAGTATAGATAGTAGGGTCAACAGTTGTAAATCTACGAAACTTTGAGACTTGAACTCGAGTCTGGGAGTGTATTTTTGAATCATTCGAATTTCAAGTCGCATTCGAATCCGCATGATTCGCATACGAATACAATATCTACTAATTTTAGGTTTTCGTATGCGAATCATGCGGATTCATATGCGAATTGAAATTCGAATGATTCCAAAATACACTCCCTGAGCCTAAACACAGCTGTATAAACATTCACTACGTACTTACTGTGGTACTTCGAGTTGTTAGATTCAGGAAAATGTTTTAAATAAATAAAATATTATTATAGTACGTTACAAACTAGAAAAGATAAATTAGGAACAAATGTCAAGACAAGAATTTGAAAAATCCTGGCCCGATTTCATAATAAAAACATAATCTAAATGTATTATGTTGTAAAATGCGACTCGTCGTGTTCCGGGATTACGTCATAAAAAGCTGGTACCGGGAGAGTAGTTTCTCTACTTTTTAGGCACTGTTTGGGCGAGCGTGGTTCATCCTAGGTATCATCGAAGCTCTCAATCAGAGGTGCAATTGTGAAACACAATCGTATTCATTTGACAGCCAAAAACATAAGATTTCAATTTTCAAATGGGCTAATTTGCTTATCCGAATAGACGTTTGACAGTTGAAATCGTACGTTTTAAGCCGTCAAATGAATACGATTGTTTTACACAATTGCACCTCTGGATACCAAGCATGAACATTCTATCGACTCGACATCGCTTTAATAAACAAAAATATTGCAATTAGAATTTATCGAGTTTATCTGTCAAATTTATCGAATCGATGCTTACGTACTTGCTATGCTGATACGATAATGGCCAATAAGACCCTGGTTTAAAGAGAAACTCCCTATCCACTGAAGCCAGTCGCAAGTTCTCACTTGGTGTAATGGAACTGTTGGTCTGCAGGTGATATTCTTGGAGGACAAGGAGCGAGCGGAGAGCGCAATGGGTGGAGCGGACACGCAGCCCGCGAGCGACGCGCTCGACGCCGCCGTCGACGACAACGCGACCAAGCACGAAGATATCAAAGTTTATGTGAGTACAGTTGCTACTTACCTCGGACACACTAGTTAGTACTAGGAGGACTTTTACCTTCAATATTTGTGAAGTTGATCGTAGTAATATAATTATTTTTTGTATTGTATGTATGGTATGTAGCATTGGCAAAGGGTTAAACATCTTAAAAAGGAAAGCCGGACAAAAAAATCGCCTTACTCAGAAAAGTAACCAAGGAAAACATAAAATTTTTTGTACTTTACAACTCCCTGTCAGCCAAGTGTATTTGTCATATTGAGATTTATGGAAATGTTTGACAAAGCGAAGAGCACGGAATAAAGAAATGAAGCATGGATGTCGTACCCTAAACAAGCCGATGGGAATCGTGTTATAAGGACCCTTCGCCACTGGTATGTAGAGAAATCGCTTTAAGGACTGTACGTAAGGAGATTCCTCAATGCACAACGAGTTCCTCTCCCATTCTTCCAGATTGCCTTATTTTTTATTGATATCTTGATAAGTTTGATCTAACACATTATATCTGGAAGTCCCTGTTGTTCTTTTGCTTTAGAAGAAGAAACACAGAGATCAGAAAACTCGTTAAACGGGATTAAAACATCATTTTGAGCGTCGCTTTTCACTGATAAAGTATATTCCATTAAACAAGACGTTAATCTCGCCAAAATTGCCTAGGTAATGATTAAAGCCATAAAATTTCCAAATACATTGATATCTTTGATTAGGAAAGTAGTAACTTAAAAAACGCATGGTGTTTATGGAAAAACCTACACCGTCTCTTTCAAACTAAGGGCAGAACGTGTAGCTCTGAGCCAATTAATGTAAAAGTTTAAAGCCCTCGAAAATCTCGTGAGAGGTATATCGGAACCCTAAGAATCGAGTATCGTATCTGACAATAATGTTATTTACGTTCCAGCCGCACGTGTCCGAAGTGGTCAGCATGGTGGACAACCACCCGCGGCGTGTGAGAGTGCCCGACAAACCCAACTACCCGCTCAGTCTATGGTCCATTATGAAGAATTGTATAGGTACGTCCCACAGAATTACCCACATTAGTCAGTATTGTTTATCATGTCCTTAAGTACTGTCTCCAATGAAATTAATGTTAGTTAAACTGAGGTTGACATGGTTTTTATTTCTGTATGGCGGCGGTGCAATCTTCCCGTGGCACGGGGCGGTTGAAGGCTACCGGTCTAAATCTGCTCAGAATAACCTTGGTAACAGCTACGCAAAGTGGCTTGCTTTAATACCTAAATATTAAATCCCTTACCAACGTGTATCATACTACGTTTTTAATGCTTAGTGTAAGTAAATAAATTAAACATAATTAAAGAAACGAACAAACAATAAATACTCCAAATAAACTTTAGGCAGACATTCTTTTTCTTTGCACGAAAGTTGCCAATTTGATGGAATAAACTACTTTCAGCAGAACATGGGTTCATAGACTGTTTTCAGTCACCTCAAATGCCTTACTGTCCTGCTGTCAGTGGTAGGCGGGTGTCGTCCGACGATCAAACTGAACGAAGCCTACGAACGCATCAAACTTAAAGCAGTTAATTTCCGTCAAGTCTATATATGGTACACAGAAAAGACTGCAATAAATTACAAATAAATAAAATAAACTACTAGTGTGGAAAGGAAAAATGACTGCCCACAGTTTTGATGCATATAAAATGGGTCTTTAAGAGCACTTGCATTGATAAATAATTTAAAATAGAAAGAATATTTGTTTTTTATTTTTCCTTCTGGATTTACAATTTTTGTTAGAGACAAAACGTACTATATAATAGGTCTTTACTTGAAATTGCTATGGATGGAGAATTTGAAGAAAACTCTGTTTTCAGTATAAACGTTTTTCCATTTATTTTAGGATAGACAAAATCCAAATTTTACAAAACAAATTGAATATGAATAAGACAAATATTAAGCTAACAGTAACTACAACATTTTTTTCGAATCTTATCATGAAAACGGATGACGCTTAAGACGAACTGTCTTTAAATACTTAATTTTAGTAATAAAACTGAAAATAAAAACAAAATTTAATACGGAGACAATAAAACCTTGAAATCAACTTTCAAATAAAAAACAAATAATGGAAATAGCTATTATTTTACAGGTATTATGAAATCATGAATCTGTTATTTCATAGGTAAAGAACAATTATTATTCTTCAGTCTATTTTGTTTTAATGTTAACCAGTAACTCATATATCAACTTGATTTATCATTGCAAAAATATTCAGGTGAATTACTGAAATTTTCATTATGTAGTTTTCTTCAAAACACGCGGCCACGGATACCTAGATGAATAGATGCCATTGTTGTTTATCACGAAAGATATCGTAATTAAAAAATCAATATTCAAGCTATTGTGTTGTGTTTAAATATAGGTCTCACAATCAAGATATAAAAAGTCTAAACAAGCTGATGATAGATAAATATAGGTACCATCAATTGGAACATAACGAAAATACTTGCTACAGGTATATATTACATACTTTCGTTGTACGTATAAGTACAGTTTCAAGTTCGAGTCTGATTTTTATCCCGTCGCCATGGCAGATGTAACTTTGCAGAAAATTCGGTAAAAAAAAAACTAAACACAGTATCCCTAATGATCTAGCTAGTCTCTGTTATTAAAATGTGAATTTGATAAAATAAACACACAATTTTATTTCGGTATGTAAAGTACACTGGTTTTATATTTTTACATTCCTAGCAGTAGTTACATTAAATATTTTTTTCAAGTTTTGTGGTGATGACGTCATTGAGTTGGTTAGATCAACCTCTTTATTCATATCATAAAGTATAAAGAGACTGATACTAGTGGCATGGTAAACACCTTCTTTATTTTAACCATAGACTTAGTATATCCTAAGTCTATGATTTTAACTGGTTGGCAACTCTGTGTTACAGTACCACCTCAGAAGAATAACTAAAGCATAGAAGCGTCAAACGTATACTTTATGTATCTATTTTACAAATAAACAATTTGAATTTGAATTTGAAGTAACAATAAAACTCGTACAAACTTTGTATGTTATTCTTGCTTCTTCGAATAAAAAAAAATTATATGCTAGAAAAGGACATATATAGACATACTTTTTTCGTTTTGAAACATGTGTACAAGCCGTAATGTCAAATTGGTTTAATTTGATTGTAATAGTCTACCAAGTTTTAAAGTTCATTTTCATCTACTAAATTTGCAGAAATTTAAACACTTCGGATATTCTACGCTATTTTGTTGTGAGGTCAGGTCCACGAATTAAAAACATATTATGAGTGTTTTTTAATTAAAGAAAAGGGGATCCAAGGGAAATATCATCAATTTATGAAAGGGCATGGCGTGTGTTCTATTGGGATGTAAATCCTATTTATCTCGGAAAGGAAATAAAGGTGTTTGGCCCCTTAGTAAAAGTAGTAGACGAGTACAATTTGTGTATATTTTGTGTAATTTGTTGATAATTTTGCTCAACAACTCCTTGGATTTAAACCTTTACAAAAAAACTCAAATTTACTATGGCGATTTTGGTGTTAATTTTAGGCAAAGAACTATCAAAGATCCCGATCCCGGTGAACTTCAGCGAGCCACTGTCGATGTTACAACGACTGGCGGAGGACTTCGAGTACTCCAGTATACTGGACCAGGCGGCTAAGTTCAATGACCCCGCGCAGCAACTCGCCTACGTGGCCGCCTTCACTGTCTCGTCTTACGCGACCACCAGTTGCAGGTAATATTGAACCTTACAGCTAGATTATAAGGTTACTTTTTGCCTGAGGCAGTATTCTGGGTCAGGCGGGTGATTTCAACGATCCCGCACAGCAACTAGTTAACGTGGCCGCCACTACAAAATCAAAATAAAAATATTTATTTAGTAAAATAGATACATAAAGTATACTTTCTACAAGTCAAAGTTTATCTATACAATAAATATCTTAAGAAAAAAAAAATTTAAAAAATTATATGTAGGTATACACTAATAAGGGAAATACATACAAAAAATATTTAGGTTGGGCTACAAAAATTTAATTATACACCTATATAAAATAGAGAAATCTAGGAATAAAACTATTATATATAAATGATGCAACGAACAAACAAGTTGATAAATAAATACGGGAAATACATCCAAAAAATATTAAGGTTGGGCTACTACTGTGTCAGACATCAATACAAGCGAACAGATTTAATTGATAATATAGCGACATCTGCATGCTTAAAGTCTGAACTATCTGTAAATTACCTTACTTATTCGAAGAGCCCAAAGTCTTATATCGCGTTCCCAATTTACAGTTTTGTGCCTACCCTACTTGAAAAACCTATGCACGCCACTGAACTACATAATAGTTTGCAGGCAGAAAAATCTCTCTTTTACTTCAAGAAGGGTAAAGTAAAAAGTAACTGGGATAGAAAAGCTTGTATGACTAGATTGATGGATGTAGAAGAAGCAAAAGAGGTGTGTTAGGATCGTAGCAGATGGAAATCTGTAGGCTCTGCCTACCACTCTGGGAGACAGGCGTGAGTATATGTATGTATGTAAATAGAGTTACCTTTATTTCCAGAACGAACAAACCTTTCAACCCGCTCCTCGGTGAGACCTACGAGTGTGACAGAACCTCGGACCTCGGCTGGCGGTCGATAGCTGAACAGGTTACATTTTGATTTATTATTTTGTTTTACATATGACGTGCTTATATCCGTTTAAACACATTTCTTTAATGTATAATGAAAAATAATGGTACGGAGAATTTGCGACAAAGTACAAATTATTTGTTATGTGTTTATTGAATGAAAAACTGACAAACATTTATTTGCCGAAACCATTCCTCAAACCTGTGCCAATCCTTGATCCTTCCTGTCACTCCAGCATATCCTTTCGGCCTTTGTTTTCTTTAATTTTTTTTGTTTATGACTTTTATGCATGCAAAAATCTTTAACATGGCTTACTTTAAAAAAAGACTGCGATCCGGGAGAAAGTTGCATCGTAGCCTAGATGATTTGATGCTCCGTCCTCCCAGGCCCAGTTCAATCAAAAATAGTCCATCATTCTATGCAAATAAAATTCAAAATTGCTGGTGACCGTCAGGTGTCCCACCACCCGCCCATGGTGGCGCAGCACTGCGAGGGCGCGTCCGGCTGGGAGTGCTGGCAGGAGTTCACAATGACCACCAAGTTTAGAGGGAAATATCTACAGATCGTGCCGCTAGGGGGCGCCTCTGCACACTTCCCAAAGTCCGGGAACAGATATTCATGGAGGAAGGTACGGAAATATGGAGGCGGAAACATTTGGAAGACGTCGAACATGGTGACACAACCCAGGAACTAAGGATCAGTGATTGGCGTAGGATAATTATGTAGGTATCGAAACATATTGTTTGAGCATTCAAAATACGAGAATAGATCAAACAATGTGTCCAAAGAACGCGCGAAAACTACGCGCTGACGGTGGTTTCAACGTGGCACGGCTTTTATTAACGTACAAAATAACCAGAACTTAAAAGTCTATCAGCTCAATAGTAAAAGCCCTGTCAAGTTGTACATGTGTTGACGTGTCAAGGTCGCTAGAAGCATCGCCCCGTCGGCCTCACCCCTCAGTATTGGGTCAGGTATCGCACCACCCGCCGCGCTGCGCGCTGCACTGCGTCGGCGCTAGCGGCTGGACGGTGCAGCAGGAGAACAGTATAACCGCCAAGTTCCGCGGTCAGAGCATCAAGGTCGACCCCAAAGCTATCACCGACCTCGTGTTCCAAAGGGACGGTAATGCTTACTCCTGGGGTAAGGTAAGTTCGCTTGTCTTTTTTTTTTTGTCGAGTGATTTGTTTTTTGTCAACGCTAGGGAAATTTACAGGGTAACAAGGCCAACGGCTCAGGTCATAAATAACCCCGCTGTAAAAGTTTCATCCCTTAAGACTTCTAGAAAACCAAAAGACGACAAACCAACCAACTTAGGGGTCTATAATATTGGTTCGGATATGTTAATGGGTGGAATTTTTAGCATTGGAAAATATGAGAGGAGGCTTAAAAGTTACGATAGCAATAAGCAATTCAATAATGCTAACTATACTTAAACCACTTTTTGTCAAAGTAGCTGATTTGGGACTGTAAGTGGTTGACACAATAAAATCATTGTAATGGGCGCAGGGTATCTAGTTACTGAACAAATAATATCCAAATGTTTTATCAACAGAAAAAAAACCATTATATTCCGTTCCAGGTGACGACGACAGTACACAACATAATCGTGGGCAAGCTGTGGGTCGACAACCACGGGGACATGGACATCACGGGGTGCGGGGGCGCCGCGCAGGGCTACGTGGCGCATCTCAAGTACTTGCCGTACGGGTACTTCAGCAAGGACACGCAGCGGAAGGTCACCGGGGTCATCAAGGACCCCCAGGGAGTGGTGAGTGGACCGAGTCAGCTATACGTGTAGATATATCGTGGGCAAGCTGTGGGTCGACAACCACGGGGACATGGACATCACGGGGTGCGGGGGCGCCGCGCAGGGCTACGTGGCGCATCTCAAGTACTTGCCGTACGGGTACTTCAGCAAGGACACGCAGCGGAAGGTCACCGGGGTCATCAAGGACCCCCAGGGAGTGGTGAGTGGACCGAGTCAGCTATACGTGTAGATATATCGTGGGCAAGCTGTGGGTCGACAACCACGGGGACATGGACATCACGGGGTGCGGGGGCGCCGCGCAGGGCTGCGTGGCGCATCTCAAGTACTTGCCGTACGGGTACTTCAGCAAGGACACGCAGCGGAAGGTCACCGGGGTCATCAAGGACCCCCAGGGAGTGGTGAGTGGTCCTAGCATTTCGTTTAGACAGAGAAAACTACCAGAGGATTTCATAAAAGGTTGATCAAAATCACAATAATACGTTCGTTGTATACTAATACTTGATGATCTAAAGATTATCCCCGAATGCGGAAATAGATCCAGCTTATTTAGACTATGGCTAGGAATAATATTGGCAAAATCAAAGGTCTTATATTGTTGGTGTTCTATAAAAAGGACGGGGGGGGGGGGGGGGTTTAGTACCATAGGGTCCCTCCTTCCCCAAATGCGGAAGTCTGATATAATGTCAGATCCTTCCCAAACTTTAGGATTTTCAAGAAATGTTTATTTTTCTTACGAAAATGTGTTGTGATGACGTCACAGAAGGTCAAATGAAAGAAATCGCTTGTTTTCATTTAATAATAGGATATTTTAAAATTCCGTATACTAAAAAGAGTTAAGGAAAGCTGTCCGTCGAAATGGTTTTCGAATCGTAATTATATTGATGAAACAAAAACAGGCTAATTCGTGTCTAAATGTATTTAATTGAAACAATAACCCTCGCACACATGTCCCAGCCGCGCTACGTGCTGCAAGGTCACTGGGACACGCGTGTGGAGGTGGCGCCGGTGACGTCAGCGTCCCCCGACAACTCCGTGTGCAAGACGGGCAAGTTCACTATCGCCTGGCAGCGGGTCGCCGCGCCCCCCACCTCCGACAGGTTTGTACCTGACGCTAAGCTATTAAATCGGGTAGAACGGTACCTTATTTTATACTAGTTGAAGTAATGCGCTCTATGCCATCCTTCCTCTCACGAATCAGTTATACGGATCAGTGGCGAAGAGTGAATATATTAAAAAGGGAAGCCGGAAAAAAAATTGCCTCATCCAGAAAAGCAACCAAGGAAAACATAACATTTTTTGGTAAGTGTATTTGTCGTATTGAGATTTATGGAAATGTTTGACAAAGCGGAGAACACGGCATAAAGAAATGGATGCCATTTCCTAAACAAGCCGAAAGGAATCGTGTTATATAGACCCTTCGCCATTGATACGTATATGGTACTGCTTTAATAAAATCCAGCATATTGAGATTTATCTAAGGTGAAATTAATTTATACAGCCAAATTCATACTGGAGGCTTGGTAAGTGATGATCAGTGTCACGGATCGAAAACGATTTGGCAAAATAAAATGTTGACTTCCCTTGGTAACTGACTTGGGGCCGGGCTTGCGTTTGTAAGAAAGACGAAAAAAAAAATTACGAATTTCTTAAATGGAGTCACCGAACCTCGATACTGAGCACTTACCGAGTCTTCAATATGAATTTAGCTGCATAAATTAATGTCAACTTGTATATTTGTAGCCAAATAAATTTACTTTCAGTCGATAATGTCGAGAGACATGGGTTGTTGAATTTTTTTTTTGTCTCAATTATGTCAAAGTGTGCGCCATGAGGAATTTATTTTTCCTTCTTTCTAATGTTATATGGAATGCAGTATAGTACAAATAGAAATGACAGGTCAGTACAAATGTCCCCTGCCCCCCAGATGGTACAACTTCACGATCCTGGCGGCGCAGCTGAACGAGCCGGAGAGCGGCGTCGCGCCGACGGACTCGCGGCTGCGACCCGACCAGCGGCTCATGGAGGAGGGGCTCTGGGACGAGGCCAACGCGGAGAAGCTGCGGCTGGAAGAGAAGCAGCGCGCCAAGCGGCGCGAGCTCGAGGCGCAAGCTGAAGCGGCCGCCGCCGGAGGTTATACTCTACTATTATATTAGTTTATGGGTCAATCGACTTTTTTACCCACGCAACTTTTTGGATCATTGCTAGTAATCAACCATAAAATTTACAATTTCCCTCTTTTCTTTCCGAAAATGGTTTTGTTTGCTTACTAGATTATTTTGCAACATTTCTAAAGAAAAATATATTAAGAATTGTTATTCTTGAAAAAATTATTGATTTACTATGGAAAAAAACCGACCAAGTGCGTGTCGGGCCACGCGCAGTATAGGGTTCTGTAGTTGCCCAGTACATTGTATAAGTTGGTGTGCTAATAAAGATCGCGCCAAACTTTTAGTCCCATACATTTAGAAGAACGTCGTGTTTAGAGGGGACTAAAAGTTTGGCGCGACCTGTACTCGTAAACCTGTAAAGCCCACTTAGCTATGATAGTTTTCCTTTTAACTTCATTATATAAGGTGACTTTAATTTTTGCAGCGAAATTCTTACTGAAGACTCCGTAAGCGCTCAGTAACAAGGTTCAATGACGCT
Source organism: Ypsolopha scabrella (assembly GCA_910592155.1). Taxonomy (NCBI): domain Eukaryota; kingdom Metazoa; phylum Arthropoda; class Insecta; order Lepidoptera; family Ypsolophidae; genus Ypsolopha; species Ypsolopha scabrella. The sequence goes on along the minus strand of OU342980.1, from coordinate 8,027,711 downwards.
TTTTACGAAATTCGTAAATTATTCGTTTTGTGTTCCTTACAAACGCAAGCCCAGCACCGAATCAATTACGAAATTAGTAAAAAGTGTTATCGATCCGGATTACTGATCACTTACCAAGCCTCCAGTATGAGTTTAGCCAGTCAAAAATTTTAGTTTGACGTTTATAAAATCATCCATCATCCATCCATCCTGTTTCGTCCACTGCTGGACATAGGCCTTTCCAGGGGTTCACCACTCTTGGCGGTCCTCCTGGAAGAAATACCCATACTCACACACGCTGGGCAGGCGGGTTGGTGAGCCCGGTACCGAAACCCTTGCACCAGTGACGCCGCTGCCCGTCACTAGTCTATTTTATATAAGGCCCGGCAATTGGGGATGGATATACCGCCATCCACCGGCCCCAAGCAATGGTGGGCCGCCTGGTTTTCCTCCTACTCTCCCCCGAATAACTTTGGTAGGATTTGCGAGTAAGATGGTGGTACCTCCACAGTCGAGCCCGGCATCAGCTCTGCCACCTAGTTTATAAAATGGTGACTTGAAAATGGCTCTTCGTTTCAACCCTACTTAAATATAATTTATAGCACACCGTGCGTAAAATGACCGCTTTACGCAAGCTGCGCTTGCGTAAAGTCGGTATTTTCCCCACTTGTGCTATAAAATATTTTTATGTATGTCAAACTAAAACTAAGGCCTTCAAAATCTGCTTTACTGACTCTTATGTATTATGTCTTAAGTCTTTCCTTCTAAGATACTACTAATAACTACCGTCAACCGTTTTCATTGTAAAATGTGACACGCTTGGTTTTCATAGTTCATGTACTTGCGTCATCTATTTACGTGTATATCTGTGCACTCGATAGACATAAAGACCTAACGTTAACCATTTATGATCGTCAGGAGCGCCCGCGCCGCCGACGCCGAAGCCCGTGTGGTTCTCGCGCGAGTCGGTCGCGGCGCCTGGCTCCCCACACTTGAGACACCTCTACAACAACAAGTACTGGGAGAGCAAGCTCAAGCAAGACTGGTCGCAGTGCGCCGACATCTTCTAGCTATCACGTCTCCAGCGGGAGCCGACTCTCATTTACTGCGAGGGCTGACCAGTTTTGGACGTTATTGCAACGTGGTAAGGTCCAAACGTGGTGACTCTAGGGTTCGTCTCTAATCCGTCGTGTGGTTTACGGGTGGTAAACCCTCATCGCCGTGTATAAACGTAATGTATATTAGTACAGCTACTCCCAAAATGTGTTGAATATTTGAATTTTATTGTAATTTTAAATCGTTCATGACATCCGTTTTTGTTATTCGATAACTTGGCGTAATAAACTACAGTGTAATTGGACGAAAAGTATGATACGTTAGAAAGAGACGGGAGATCTGTAATGTTAGGCTATAATGTTTGATTTCATATATCTTCTCTTTCTGAAGGCCCGTCATATTTTACGCCTGCTGTAATCTTTGGCATTTTCGGTCTTTTTTTACATGAAAAGTTTTAATATCAATAACAGTGACGCGCACGATTTGTGTCTAAATTTAATAGAACATTTTCCATGTTGGGCTTTTTATTCACTGGATAATGACAGGCTAGCTTGCAATAAATGAATACTATTTAAGTTTAAGCTCCAGCGCATCTAATATCGAACGGGTTCATTTCTGGATCCTTCAAAATACACATGTACAATATAGCTGATTTGATGCTGTCAAAACTAAAATTGTATTTATTGCAATATAGTACTTATGTGGACATAATAGAAGTTAAATTACCTTGCAAGAGTTTTAGTTTTGACAGCACTGAAACTAAAGCCTTCAAAATGTGCTACAATATGAATTCTAAATGAAAGTATTTTGAATGTTTATGGTTCAGTAATAGTTTTTGTTGTGTGGTGAATATGGTGCCTTGTGTTTCGTGTAATAATAGTGAGCATCGTGCTGTTCATTGTAAAATAACAGAGTCTCAAAAACTGTACTTCAGTATTTTATAATATGAACAGTCTATTTAATTTAAAGAAATTAATATCGTTTATCATTCATTCCATTCGTAATGTCTATACTCATATTTATTTAAAACTTTATTTTTCTAGTTGGAATTTTCTATTACTGATAAAATTGTACATAATAACACTACGATATTTTTGTTTACTAAGTATTTGTTTCGTTTTTGTTGAAATTCGCAAAGGCCTAAGTAAGTTCATTGCTCCTTTCCTAACACTAATAAGATATTTCTTTTTGTATAAAACATAAAATATTACAACGAAGTAAAAATGGTAAAATAATAATATAAACATCTGTCGATCAAACACAATGTGACTTAATAAATTTATATTTTGGAAAATATATCTATAGCGAACGAAAGCTGACCTAGCTCAGTATAAAAGTAACCTTAGAAAAAGAAACCTATGGCCATTACCTCTCATAAAACAACAAGACACACAGTCTCTAAGAAAAGTTCGTCAGAAAGTGTCCGAACCTGTAACATGCATAGTAGCAAAAATCTTCAACCAAATTAAGACGTTATGTCGTTAACATAAGATGCAATGTCAGTTGTACTAAATCGTCATTCGAACTTTGTCACGCCCATAGCGGAGACAAAATTCATCGCGGACACTTTTTGAGCGAGATCGTGAGTCTACTTGCTTATGAGACGTCAATGCCTATGGCTTAATAACAGAGCGACTTTCTATACAGTATAAAATTACTTTTTCGTGTGATTAGATAAGGCTCAACTTTTATATAAAGATAACTTTTAGTTGATTTCGCTGCCATTTCACACGAAAATTGTTTATTAACTACCTACCTCTGAAGCTTGATGATTTAAATTCATCAAGTCCACCTGAAAGTAAATGTTTTCCAAAACATTACGACTAGCTTTCTCAATAGATCTCAAAATAATCAAAGATCAAATAATCTCTTTTTTTTTTATATTTATACTGAAATAAGTCAGCTTTCGGTTAATATAGCTTGAAATTATTTCAAAAAAGCAATTCTGCTGAATCTCACCTCTATTCCACTGGTACCGATTCAATCTAGATTGATGTTTTAATATTCTAGACTTGAGAAACAATTTTTCGTCCAATATTTGATTGTAGTCCCGTACACTATTCGCTGCCTTAGCTTTGCGAGTTACTTTGTAACCGGCATCTAATTGAAAATGCCTTATCGGGTTCATGGAAGGCACAGCTTGCTCCCAACATACTTAAGTTCGGATACACGATCCCAATTTGTCGCTGTGCGTCCCTGGCCTTCTTGATCTATTATTCTATAGTGTGTAATATAGGAGAAATGGAGCATTATCTTTGTAAGCGTTAAAATGAACGCAAGTCGATATCATTCATACTGGGTACATGGGTAACATGCACGCTTGTGATATCAACTTGTCTTGGTCTAGAATATTTTGTAAGAGCTATTACAAATTGTACATTTTCAGGTGAATGTAAGATATTTGTTAATATTTTTATTATAATAGAATATTTGAATACAAAGCCATAACATCTGTATCATGTTGATTGATTATAAATAATACATTAAAAATAAAATATTACGTCGAACAAGATTGGTTTCTTTTCTTCCGAGCAAAGCTAACATGGACGAAAATAATAGAGAATAGAATAGGGAAGTTTTGTTTTGTCTTGAAGCCTGTAGTCGACGGCGCGTCTTATTAAATCATACTATCGCTCAAAGCGTTCGTGCGTTGAACAGCAGGGTGTTTTACTAAACGCTTTTACGAAGTTTGGCTCCGTAAACAATACTCTATTCATATGTTGAACGCGAGGATGATTTCCGAGCGCTTATTATTTAAAGCCTCTTACGAAAACATCCTTCGGCTTAACATGCACGTATTCAAAGATTAATGTATTATTAGCCACTCCAGAAACTTTCTTACATATTTCATACAACTTTATGCTCAGTCAGATCTGTATTTTTTTACATTGTATTACGATATGTTTATAGGCTGTTGGTAGGGATAATTAAAATGCATTTACAATTAATGAACTGGTATAATGACTGAATAGAAAAATTACATACAAATACACATCGGAAAAAACAACCAATTCCTTAACGTTGGGCATATTATTACACATATTTTGAAAAGATTATATTTTCCTTTGTTATTGAGTATTTTTTCTCCTTCATTGCTGGACGACCAGAATGAATTAATTGATTAAAATTTTCAATGACACATTTTTGTATACATGAGGTAATGTTTATAAAAAGGAGTATACGGGTCTAGTGAGAAATATTAAGACTTCCACATTCGCGAAATCTATGAATAATCGAATTTAATTAATGACGCCTTACATAGACATCTTATAATATTACGCCTTATGACAACTTAATTCAAAATTTTATAGACTTCTCAAAAAGATAAGGATAAGACGAACTTAGCCGACAAAACACGAACTCGCAATATTTCTCACTAATAGCTGTACCTATATTTTATTGCACATCAAAAATATTAACTGCCCATCAAATGCAGCGCAAAAGTGAGCCGGTAGGTTGGGTTAAAAGGTTAGGTATGGCGAGTCGCTGAACGTAGTTGAGTTTTGTGTTTTTTTATGACAACCCAGAAATCCCTCAGTGCAGAAGATTGTGCATCCTTATAGACACTGACCTTTTGATGTGCAGTTTGTGTTTTTGGTAGGACACTAGATAGTAAGCCGTTAACAAGACACGTACAAGTTTCAAACACATATGAAATAAATTAGTAGTAAACGTTTCAAATAAGCCGCAATGCAATGACCCGAGATCGGTTATTATACTAATTAATTAAAACAGCAATTATACTAATCGCAAAGCTACCGAAAGGAACAGAATACGACCTATACCGGGTGTAATTAGAGTGCGACCATTAATTTAAACCACATAATCTACCGACCCTACTGAACCACTTTTCCCAAGAATCATACCCGCGAACACCCTTAGTTTAGGGAATAATTGAGTTCCAAACAAAAATGCGTAACGCACCGACATACGGGTGAGCTTAGAGAGAGCGTCGGCCGTGAAGCCACGTCCGTGAAACGGATGACGCTCTCTCTCTAGAACGCCAGCGGCATGTTGGCGCTTTTCAGGATTTCAGCTTGACAGATAATTGGAGCGTCATCTCGTGTAATTGTGCCCGAAATAAAAAATTAGTGCTTCCAGCCGATCCAAAGATATTCACGAAAAAAGAGATTCCGCTGGAGTAACGTTACCCCAGCGGCATGTTTTTTATCCCGTGGTCGTAGCTAAATACAAATTAGCTAATTAGGTAGATATAATTATTGCATGATTGTGCCCAAAAAAGAAAATTAGTGCGTCCAGAGGTTTCAGAGTTATTCAAGATGCCGCTGGGGTAACGTTTAGCCAATTGCTGTATCTCTTAAACGGTATGACATACAACTACGATTTTTTTTACTAAGGTGCGTCTTAATTAGTTCCTAATTTGTGCAAACTTATTTTTTCTCTAATCGACGCCGTTGGTCAGTTATAATTTTTTTTCAAAAACCCTAAAATCGGCCCTTGCGCTTCAATGAGAATACCTAGAAACTTACCAATTATGGTGGTTTGTACCTTTTATCAATTCAAAGCACCTTGTGAAATTAAATGTTCGTACTTCAACTCCTTACAGAGTTATTCCATTTTTATTAAAATCTGGCTACTCTGTAATGTAACGCTTCAATACATGAGTTATTATTAAGTGACGGTATATTTGATTCTACTAATAATTAGTACTTTTATCACATTATTTATTCTAAAAATGTCAGCTGAAAAAACCTCCTAACTACTGAAACTTAAGGAAAAAACAACAGGAAAGCAAATCAGTCGATTAACCATCCAAATTCAAATGACTGCATAAAAGCGGCCGTACCATACATGGTGCCAACCTTCTTAAATTGGTAGTTCTATAAGTATAATATAAGTTTTTATTGGTACAGGTGCCTACAAATGGTTTAACGAACTATTCATTTACTTTTATATAATATGATAAGTTATTAGCAGTGATAGGATATTCAAATGCTTTTTGCCCCAAAGTACTAATGTTCAAGTGTGGAATGGACTTTAGTATAGGAAAATAAATATTTTATTTTGTAATTTGTATTAATACCTACTTGATGAAACATTGTAATTGGATCAAATTTGATAGGTACTTACATAAATCATGGTGGCCAGGGTCTGATGGTGGAACTGGAAGGTTGAAATGAGAACTCCTCAGCGAATAACAGGAGACCTCTCGAGTTTAGACTATTTGATCAGTCTTGATGACTACTTTTTTAAAACATGGTGACCAGGGTCTGATGATCGGACTGGAAGTTTGAAATGAGAACTCCTCAACTAACTACAGCAGACCTCTTAAGTTTGGAATAGGCCTAGTGCATAACGGTGAAATAAAATGATGTATCAATATATTATTTTAAAATCTAAGGATTATTGAACGCAATAAATTGGTTTTAATTTGATTGTAATAATTAAACAATTTTGAAATGTTGTGTATTGGATTAAGACTTTAAAAGTATTATTTGGAACTGTAAAACCATACTCGTAGTTGCATCATGCATGTCGGTAATTTACAATGAACATACACCCTTACTTTCTTTAGTCAGCCGGGACTTCTTAGCTGAAAGATACTATAGCGCTTGTGTTCACCCGCGCACAAAATTACTAAGTGCGATAGAGAAAAAATGACTAGCGCAGTCAAGGTCACCGCTCATAAACCATTGCGATACTTGTTCGCTTTATCACATCGACTTGTCCTGCGTGTCCATTGGTCAAACGTTTCTTCGAGAGACAAATTTATCTGTTCATGTCATCTATGCAAGTCCCAGTAGAAGAATATGAAATAACAGACACAACTTTTATATTTTCAACATTTTATTAAGAAAACTGAAACAGTGAAAAAGTACATAACTGTAAATTACAGTTGGTTATATTGCTTTTAATATAAACAAACCATTTGACAGTTAATAAAGTATCTAAACGTTTACTCTGTTTGCCAAAAATGTGATTAAATCAAGTTGAACGATTTAGATGACCAAATCATAAAAAAACAAGTCCTTACTAGATTCTAATATTTTCGTCAAACATTTTTTTTATTTATTTTTCCGCAATTTATGTATAAAACTGCACAATTAACTCTGCTTAGGATAATGGTTACATTACATACAGAGTAAAAATTTAGAGCAAGAGTTAGATGTAAAGCAGATAAACAATTTCACAAAGTTATATACAACAGCCTCATTCTCTTAATTATTGAGCCTGTTACCATAAATCTTTTTGCTGATATTTACAGAATCATTTGAGCCTAATTTTTCCACTATCTAGCGAGCTGGCAGCTATGTTATAAAATCGAGTACTTTATGTTGATTTAGTGCAGAAAGGATTTGATCATATACTAAATAGCACTTGTATTATCTCTAAGCGAATAATATAAGATGGTAAGACAGCAAGCAGTTTTATATTTACTAAGAAAATGAGACAGTCGTATACGTAATTTTTTATTTCAGAATTAATTTACACATTTTGTCATACAGCTTTCTAAGCATGATATCACTCCCAATTCCTAAAACAAATATTTATTCAACGTTGGACTCAATTTATAAAATTACATATACTTCACTTCTCATATATTGTTTTAGATATACATACATTTTAGATCTCGTGTTATTTCTGGCCTAATTACTCGTATAATAATTGTTATAAATAATTTCGGTAACTGAGATAAGAGAGACAGCATAAAAACAAAGAGAAATCAAAGTGGGACTTGAGTTGCTCAGTTGCTCTGCACGGCATTGGACTATTCAATAGATGCAGAGCTCGATACCATGACGGGTGACGTCACATCAGTCAAGCGAAGCTCCGTGATCATGACATACAAAGTGGGACTTGAGTTGCTCAGTTGCTCTGCACGGCATTGGACTATTCAATAGATGCAGAGCTCGATACCATGACGGGTGACGTCACATCAGTCAAGCGAAGCTGCGTGATCATGACATACAAAGTGGGACTTGAGTTGCTCAGTTGCTCTGCACGGCATTCGAATATTCAATAGATGCAGAGCTCGATACCATGACGGGTGACGTCACATCAGTCAAGCGAAGCTCCGTGATCATGACATACACCGAGATTACGGCCGCCGAGTGTTGTCGGAAACTAACTCACTACACTAAGCTCAAACGCACTAGAAGGGAATAAAGTCCAATATTTTTCAGAATATCTATGTACATATTTTACAAGGAAAAGAAATGAAAGACAATATTTCGATACCTTTTGATATGACCGTCCTTTCAGTATAAATTTCAACAAACATAATTTTTTAAATGGAGAAAAACAATTTTCCTAAATAAAATGCACATCAAATCAACCATTATTTACAATATAAACTATGGTAGTTTTATACTTTATAACGAGATGAAAGTGATGATGTAAGTATCCTGTGCACAAAAGAAACAAAAAAAGTCAATATTTTTTGCCCTTCGATGATCAAACAGTAACCATTATATGTCAGACAAATCAGCGATATCTTTCTATACTTTACAAGAGACCCCGCGTGTTAAATACAAAGTATAGAGATAATATGTGCCAGCGCAGTAATATGCGTCTGTATTAGAACATTTCTAGAAACACTGCACATGTGCACATAGATGTTGCGAGCAAACCAAAACTTTGATGATGTTATACAAATACATGATACATTCTAACATCTATTGTAGGAACAAAATGGAATATTTTACTTTCGAAATTCAATCAACAAACCATAGTTGATGACGAAAGATGCTTTCCGTTTCAAAAGATATAACAGGCGTAGAATTATTATAACAATTATGCGCAAAAGCAAGAGAAAACGTTACATTCAGCAAAGAGTATGCCTTAGATCAGAAACGGAACGCATCTAATGTATATAATAGATAAACTAGTTTATTATGTAAATTATAGTGACATGCATAGTAGCAGTTTTATGTTACATACAATACATAATTATGTGAATACAACAAAATGAATTCAGTTGGGTGAAAATGTGTGTATTTCAGTTAAATGCTGGTTATGCGCTCAATAACATATACATAATGTATGTTGGTCTAGTCTCGGCCCACACAAAGGTTACACGCGTAATTTTATTGTTAATTTCACATTTTGTTTCTATCATATGGCCAATTACAGCTTATAAGATCTTTATTTTATTTACAGTTTAAAATATAAAACTTAAAAATACATAACAAATTCACATGAGTTTATTTAAAGCGGCATGTTAGAGAAAGTATCATTTTTATAACAAAACTCAAGCGTAACAAACTTTAACAGAAACAAAACATTACTCGCTTTTTCAAATGTAAAATCCAAACGTAAATACAAATACATGACCAGAGACTATCATGTCTATTTATATACCTACAACAGATTCGCAAAAAATATTTGGTAAATTTTCGTAATTTTCATATACATATAATGATCCCATACAAACTAACTCAGTCCCTGCGCTCGGCCACAAACAAACTAAACAAAAATCCAGCAACAGCCAACTTAAAGAAAATTCAATGATTACACCAATAAATGTTTTTAAGTTTTTTTATAATATTTTTATGTGCAATTTTAATAATTAAATGCTCAAAATAGCTCTCATTAATCTCTCTTATTTACATAGTGAAAACAAAATTAACTTTAAATCACAGCGAACACACAAAGAAATACGTGTATCCACCCACAGTATAGCTCAACTCGATACACGTTGACGTGGCGCTAAGCAAGACACGAAGCATCTTGCACGCAGGAAGTAGGCAGCTCCAAGCAGCGGAGCGCCTGAACGCATCGGCAGAGCAATCGATCGCACATCGTTACATTGCTCGCAATTCATAGTCCCCTCGAACAGCCCGCCTCTAGCTCGCTCCCAATTATTGTCCCGCAACTTCAAAACGCACACCCACCTAGTTATGGAAGATTCCATCTCGATACTTCACATTCACTAAACAACGAAACAATCAGGAAAGACTTCGTCACAGCCTCTCAAACACACACAAGAGAGTCCGTCTTCGACAGTCGACAACGCTCCTTCGAGAGCAATTTCCCTATCTACAAGTGATAGTAACTTGGTTTATCATTATATTTACATTATCAACAACGACTTATTGTTTCAACAAGTGAGTCCTATGGAGAACGTCTCAGATCGGCCGCGCGGTACAATGTATCACAACACATACATTTCAAGGTCTGGAACGCACTTTACTCGGTGAAGTAGCGCACTTTGCCGCTGCCGCATTTTATTATTTCGTCCCAAGCTGAAAAAAAAAACCATTTCATTCAAACGTTTCCTGAAACTAAAGGGCATCACAGACGACAGCTAATATAATATATATCGAATAAGTTATATTTTTTGTGTAATTACCCTCCTCTAAATCTAGTTATATCTTGGTTTCATTAAGTATTATTAGTCTAAGACTATCTGCGGAAACTTTAAATGACTAGCTAGTGTTAATTTAAGTTTTTTACTATTGTTGTTAAAATAGTCGCTAGTTTTCCATAATAAGTAATAAAGAAATAAAAAATGAAATAAATAAATATATAATATACCGAAGTGATACCACCATGGAATAGATCAATAACAACATTGTGAGATAAACGATTAAAGGCTTCACAGGATCGCCAAATATAAGAGTTTTATTTATAGTTGGTTCTTACTTTAGGCAAAAATTATCGATATATTACTAGTCTATGCCCGCGGCTCCACCCGCGTTTGTTCGATCTCTGCCTCGCTTTCAGCTTAGGCGTTATTTTATGAACACGCCTTGTAGCGTGTTGACCAATGGCACAACGACGATAGTAAAAATTGGAATTGATTGAAAAATGGATTTTACACATATTTTGATGAATGTTTATGTACCGTAATGTCCTAGAAGCGATAATCAAATAATTTTAGTTTCACAGCACAGTATATTTTATACTATTCAAAAATATTTTTGTTTCATTTCGATTTTTGGGATATTTCTCCTGAAATCATAGGAACCACCAAAACCATTCTCGAATTTTTTCAAAACAAGAATGTTGTCTCGCGTTAGCTTGCCTCACAACGTGTTGGGTTAGTTCCGTACGAGCTCGGGAAATGAACGTTCGTGCCAACCAATAACAGTCAGTTAGTGGTCAATGAATGAAATAGCAAGCATAGAAACCCCGTGCGCGACTGACTTCAAGCCGCCGACTACAGGCTTCTTAATGCGTAACATCGGGAGCGCAACAAAGCCGCGCAACACACAACACGTGCTTATCTGTACACGTCACTACACAAGTACACAAACAGAATATCTGTAGTACCTAAAAATATAGTATTTAAAAATATACATCAACGCAAGGATCCTGAGCAAGGCAAGATATATTGAAATGTACAGTACTCCCAAACTTACAATGCGCATACGAATCTTCGCCACTGCTCGGCAAAGTTCGTATTTCCCTACACTTTGTATACAAGCAGTAAGGTCACGTGGTACGTCCGGTCGCTCGGCTATAGATTTCTATGCGCATTATAACTTTGGGAGCACTGTTACCATCACAATCAAGCCAACCAATAATCGACTCTATTACAAACTAATAAAGTGTTTGCTATCGGTGTAATTGTGATGGTAACATCCTCGTCTGGGAGGGTTATTCTTATCAGCTCACTGGTCCGTTGAGGAGTTACTTTCTTAACTTATTTAAAATCATATTCTTAAACATTCGAAAAATAAAAACATGCAAATTAGCAGATGGAAATCTGTAGTCTCTGCCTACCCCTCTGGGAGAAAGGCGTGAGTATATGTATGTATGCAAATTAGCAATCAGTAGAATCTCAGTAGGCCTACCATGAGTTTTGCTTAACGTCTACGTAAAATATTTATATGAGAAATTGTGCAGCGCCCCTAGCGGCTTACTACAGGAGCCAGCATTTCTCATACAAAATATTTTACGCAGACGGTAACGTGTATAGTAAGCAAAACTCATGGTAGGCCTACAGATTTGTATTTTCATGAATGTTTTTACTTTTCAAATGTTTAAGAATGTGATTTTAAGTAAGTAAAAGCAACTCCGCAACGGACCAGTGAGCCAATGGGAATAACTCGTCTGTGACGGCCTTAATTCGGATAACAGTAGCTAGTTGCATACTGGTTAAAAACTGGGAAAAAGATGATACTAAGATACACAAACAATTAGTTACGACGTACTTAAATACTCTACGGGGTTGTAGAGTAGAGGTGTCACTAGAACAGTTAATACATGTAACATCCTCTGTACGCCGACGACTTTGACGTATTACTCTTATCAAGTTATCAGATACACACTTTAGGGCATGCAGTTACCCGGGTGTTTTCCTTCGCCTTCATCAGTATACAGATGATATCGGCTCCTCCCATTGAGTAACCGCTGCTAATGAAAATAATGACTCACCGCCGCCAACGTAGTCGACGATCCTGTGTAGATGCGCGAGGGTGGTGGGCGCGACGGGCGCGGGCGGCACGTACCGCAGCCCGCACACCGCGCCCCCCTCCCCCGCCAGCGCGTCGCGCAGCAGGTCGCAGCGGCGCGCGCGCGGCCCACACGCCGGTTCGCCGTTCAGCAGCTGCTCGTTGATATCGAACCCGAAGGTGATGCCGTCCATGTCGCGCGGCCGGCTCGCCTCGTCCAGCAGGATGACGGGCGGCCGGCGGTCGGACACCACGTCCGGGGGCAGCGCCGTCGTCTCGTCCGGCGGAGAGGCTGGCGCCTCGACCGGGGCCGGCGTCGACCTGGGCTTGGCCTCCGTCGGCTTCTCCATGCTGGCGGGCGGGGCGACGCGGGCCACCGGCTTGTTCCTGGTGCGCGGGGCGCGCGCGTCCAGAGCGGGGTAGCTCTCGACGTCGATGGCGGGCGCGGGCGGGTCGCGGGGCGGCGCGGGGCGCGGTGCCTCCGCCGGTTCGTCCGTGTAGAAGTTGCACGACTCGATGAGATCGGGTATGTTGTGCCGCGTGCGCGCGATGTCCGCGTAGGAGGCGTGCGGCGCGGGGAGGGTCGCGGGCGGCGCGGCGGGCGGCAGGTCCGCCGGCAGCGAGTGCACCGAGTCCATATCGTCGTTGGAGTCGTTGCTCTTGTCGGAGGGCGGGGCGGACTTGCGCCTGCGTTCGGGGGAGGCGGGGCGCGGCTTGCGGTACTCGCCGCCGCCCGCGCCGCCCACCCCCTCCTCGAACCTCTTGCGCTGCTTCTTCTTCTTGGTGACGGTCTGGAAGTCCATCAGCTCGACGGCGGTGTCGGAGTGGGGCTCGAGCGGCGCGGAGTCGACCGACTTGCTCGGCTTGGCCTTCTTCTTGTCGTGCTTGGCCTGCACGGGCGGGGAGCCGGTCTCGCTCGTCGACTCGTAGTAGTATGTCTCCCTGGTGTCGTCGCCCCAGGAGCGTCGCTCGGCGGCGCGGGCGGGGGTCGAGGCCGGCGCCTCCTTCTTGCCGCGGCGCAGCTCCGGCTTGTCGGTGAGGTCCTCGAGCTTGGTGCGCGACAGCTCCTCCATGGAGGTGGCGCGCTTGATGCCCTTCTCCTTGTCCTTGCCGCGCCGCTCGGTGGAACGTTTCTTGTCGGAGTCGTCCTTGTGCTTGGTGACCCGGTGCAGCTTGCCGCGAGTCTGCTCCTCGTTGGACTCGATGAACCGGAGCACCTCGTTCAGGTCCTTGTTGCCCTGGTACCCGTCGATCTGGTGCGACTTGATGACGGTCTCGTTTTTGGAGGACTTTTTCCTCCGCGGCTTCTTGTGTTGACTAGATCCTGAGAGGGGTGAGCTGAAGCCTTGCACGGAGTTACCGTTCTCGTCCAAGGATTTCTGGAAATTACGAGGAACTATCAAAAAGAGAAATACAAATACAGGTCATATTTACTCTGAATACGTTATCAGCAAAAATCAGCAAATATTGAATTGTTAAAACACCGGCGTGATTACATTGACGCCGTTGTTTTGTATAGAATATTAAATTCTATAAGATGAACGTACTGTTCGTAAAAAACACTTGTTCTCTATTTCTAAATTCAATACTCCTTATGCAAATAATACCTTTATTAGACGTGCGTGTGGACTTTACAATGATAGACTTGATAGTATTTATATTTTTGTCTATCTTTAACATCTTACAGAAATAATTTTCGGAGTAAAATCTCACAAACATCATATATTAAATAAAATTTGTAATGGTTAAATACCTTTGTTAGTATTTAGTATTTAATAACAGATGAGTGTTCCCAATTCAATGCACTGTTACAGGGAACTCTAGTTCTATTAATATATCATAATTCTAGTTTATCTTTATGAACTTTATTTTTTCTTACAAGTGACCGTTTGTTTCTTAATAAAAAAAAATGAAAAAATACGAAGGCTGTATAACTAGCATATAATAATTTGTCTCTCGAAGAAACGTTTGACCAATGAACACGCAGTACGAGTCGTTTTGTCGAGGTGATGATCACGTGATAAATCTTACTTGCGTTTCCATTGGTCAAACGTTTCTTCGAGAGACAAAATTTCTCTTATTTTCGTCCATGTTAGCTATGCTGGAGTAGAGCAACAAAATTCGTAAAAATATATATTTAAAGAAACACCACTCAGCAGTCAAAGCGGCAACCCGGCTTTGCTACTCAAACTGATGTATTAAAAATTTATAATCGATTACGGATAAACTGACAGGTCAATTTTAGATCAACCGCGAAATTTTAAAATAAGCGAATCCTAAATATTTCCACGCTTTTTCTTCGTATTACTTAACTAAAATAACGAATGCTCAGTTAATAATCTTTGTCAAGAAATCCCTGATAACAGCATCAAAATCCAGTGGTTCTCAAGTTAGAATCAGATATACTTGGTGTCAGGTTAAAAGAGCGCTGGGCGAGAGTGGGAGGGGATGTGTCTGCGCATGTGTAACAGGCGCGCGAGAAAGCGCATGTAATAGATAATGAGTGGACTCACTTTGTACTCGTCGCTGGAGGAGGCGGTGGCTCCGTAGTTGGTGGGGCGCGTGAGCGGCAGACCGTTGTAGCTCGTAGAGGACGAGCGCGGCTGCACACAACGATACCGTTAACAGAGGGAAATTCATTCACTGTCTACTACATCTAATGCGGATGTTCAACTGTACTCTTTCTTACATAATATGTGTTATCCGTTCATCAAGATGCTGTTAGCATGGGACGTGTTTGCTCAGTGTACAAATGGATTGTAGATCTCACTCACTCAGGCAGTCGTCTCACTCACGCACTTCCGTCAGCGTTACTAAGTTAGTAACGCACATAAATAGGTTGTAAAATAATTAACATTCTGAATAAAGTAGTACCTATGTGAGGCAAATTATAGATTTTCTGTAGTGTTTTCCAGTAAATAAAATAATCCCTGCTTCTGTTATCTTCTTTTTTATAATATTATATGGTATGGAGTATAGTAAGGATTCGTAGTTGATTACGAGATCAAATCCTAATAGCATCCTGAACAGAAATGTACATCACATCGTATGCAGCGGCCGTTTATCACAAAACTTATGAGTCAAAATTGACAAATAATTACAAAATTTACCGATTGTCAGGGTAAATGTGATGTGATAAATAACATGATGATAGGTTCACAGGTAAGCAACGCTTTAACTGACAGTCTTTTAATTGCCCGAAATATAGGTATTATAATTATAACTCCTAAACCATGGATTTGAACAACAAATTTTGGTTAAATAACTTTGTTCAAAATTTACGGAATTAGGTACCACATGAATATATTTAAATATATTTTATGTTAGTTTTTCAGCTGGTGACATATAATAGAACGCGGCTATGAAGTTAATCCTGACACATTGCGCAACTATGAAGTTTCTGAATAATGACAATGTCAACCACATAGGAAAAAATTACATAATTACTTATTGCGTGTGACAGAATAGTGAGTGGCAATAATATCACAGACAATATATCGATACACGTTAAAAAGTTCGTATAGCTAAAAATATTGTTATGTTTTATGATGATGTGCATTATTGTAAATAAAACGTAAAATTAGATATATTAGTAATATTCTCCTTCAGTTAATTATAAATATTAATGAATAAATGAGTTTGTTTCTTTATTACTAACCTCTGGGAATTGAACTCTTTTTACCTAGAGAAAACTTTTTGAATTTGAATGTAAAGTACAATATTTCCTGTCAATTAATTCAATGACACGTCAATAGGTATGATAAAACAATTTTAAGTATTGCCTTGATCGCTTTTCCAAAGGTTGATACTTTTGATTGTGCTAAACTTGTGCATGTTTTTGGCTATTAATACCTAGTGCCATCCCCCATCTCACCCATTGACCAAGGGGCAGATTGAAGCAAGGGCTTGAACTTGGAATTTGAAATGCTTACTACTTGGAATTGTTAAAATGCCAAAACGATCGAAGAAATTCGTTCTTAACAGTCAGTCTCGTGAGCTTATCATACGTGTTCGTGACTTTTTTGAACGAGAAGCTCAAAACGGCGGACCGATATTGCCCGTGACATCGGTGTTGGATCGAGTTGCAGATGCTCTCGATATCAGCAAAAAAACTATTATAAAAATCACGAAAGAAAAATTGGGTGAGACTGGCATCGAAGATAATGTTCTATATTCTCCCAACAAGAGAAAAAGAGCGAAGCTTACCGATGTAGATAATTTTGACGTTGACGCCATCCGCAGGCATATTTACAATTATTATTTACGTAAAGAGTACCCAACGTTGTCGAATTTAGTGCAGACATTAAAGGAAACTGGATTATTTTCCGGATCAAAAAAGTCATTGTCAAAGGTTTTGAAAAACATTGGATTCCGATATAAACAATGCAACAAACGAAAGGTGCTAATGGAAAGATCGGATATTGCCATGAAAAGGACTGATTTTTTACGCGAGGCGAAAGCTATAGATGATTGGGATAATGTAGTTTTTTTGGACGAAACGTGGCTAAATGCGAATCACACAGTTGGTCGCTCGTGGACGGACGATACGGCGGCATCGGCATCCAAAGTCCCCTCCGGAAAAGGAGCCAGACTAATTATTTGTCATGCTGGCAACGCCTGTGGTTTTATAGACAACTGTTTATTGGCCTTTGCGTCTAAAACCACAGGTGATTACCATGAAGAAATGGATGGTGAGAAGTTTACCCAATGGTTCACTAATATGCTGACTAGCCTTTCTGAGCCATCAGTTATTATTATGGATAATGCACCTTATCACTCCATGTTAGTTGATAAGCCACCTTCAAACTCTGAGAAAAAAGCCCATCTGGTTGCATGGCTTCAAAAAAAAGGTGTAGACGCAAGTATGTCTATGTTGAAAGGAGATTTGATTAGATTGATGAATATTCACAGATCGAGAGTAAAACGATACGTCATTGATGAACTAGCACTGCAACATGGGCACCGAGTACTTCGTTTACCGCCGTATCATTGCGAGTATAACGCCATCGAATTGATATGGGCACAGATCAAAGGACATGCGGCACGCCATAATACTGAACCTCCATTTTCCACAGCGAAAATGATGAAATTGTTAGAAGAAGCGTGCAATCACGTAACCAAAAATAATTGGAAAATGGTAGTGAATAAAACTAAAGCCAAAATATGGGACGATTGCAACAGAGACATTAAAGTGGATAATATTTTAGATAATGACTTTGAGTTAGTTATTAATACAAACGATTCCAGTAGTGATAATGGTGATGGTGCTTCGGAAAGTGATACATAATAAAGTAAAGAATATAAATATTATCTCTACCATAGAAGTATTAAGTAATTAAACTACTTCTATGATCTCTACCTAGATGTTTTTTTTTTCACTTTCTTCATATACTTACATCTGATAACTGCATTCGACTTTACTCACACTTGACGAATTTTATCGATACAGTGATCGAACGTATAACAACCCTAGAGGCATGTGTCAGGATTGACTTCATAGCCGCGTTCTATAATAATTATGACAAGGCTCCTGTCAACTTATCATGTCAATTTTACAAATATGTTCACTTGTCATACAATAATTCAACCCATCATTAACCCATGACAAATGTCAGTTTTTCTGGAAAACACGAGTCAGTATGCTTTGTGTTATGTGAAATTGTAAAATTATCATGACAACTTGACATACCTGTAAGTTTTCCACCTGAAAAATACGTCACAGGAAATGTTTGTAATACCGACATTTGTAGAGTTGATACAAATTGTTACCTGTCATGGCAATGTCTGATTTGAGCCGCAACTTTCTTTACAGGTGAGTTATGATTTATGATACATACATATGTAATTTATGTGTTACCTAATTTACCGTGACGATCCCACAATTTTGACATTATTTGACAATTAGGCGCCTTGTCAAGTTTTAAGTTATAGGTCCCGGTAGAATATTAAGCTTAATTCAAGAACCAAATGTTTAATCCCACCATCCCACGTTAAACTTAGTTTTGAAACAGACAATCATCATTAGGATTTAAAATCAAACGTAGTCCAGGAAAGTTCTACTGACACAAGTTCCTGGTTTTGTTTCAGTAAACACAACTTACCATACTACCAGTGTTCGCGATGTTTCCTGTCAGTGCTACGTAGAAAGATATTCTGTGAATTTATATATTTTCCCAAATCAAATGCGAAATCTAAATCGGTGTCCAGTGACCGCAGAAAAGACCCGGAATATAGCATGGCACAAGATCGCGCGGCGTTGGAGGTTTCCGTTAAAGCCTTGTACCACTGTGGTACCATAGGAACGCACCATCTATGACTAAATATAGCTATGTCAAACTCTACAAACATGACATTGCACGCCGGAAACACGACAGGCAGTCAATATTTTTATTTTTATTTATATTTATATTTTTATTCCTAGATTTCTCTATTTTATGTATGTGTATAAATTAATTTTTGTAGCCCAACCTAAATATTTTTTGTATGTATCTCCCTTATTAGTATATTCATATTATTTTTTTATTCTAAAGATATTTATTGTAAAGATTAACTTTTGACTTGTAGAAAGTATACTTTATGTATCTTTTTTACAAAATAAATATTTTGATATGATTTGATTTGATTTGCAGGGTATTGACTTTACATGACAAAATATAGACTTGACAGATATACATGACATGGAATTTGATTTGAATTTGAAATTGATGGGAATTCCTTTCTAACTGAACAATTTGCGGACACGGTGCATTTGTATGTATGTTTTTTTGCATCTAAACGAAACATGTATAAAAGAAACGACTAATATCAAGAATCAAGATTTAACGGCTTATTTGTATTTGTTTGGTGTCATATTTTGGAGAACTGTAATCGACATTTCTCATAATATCACGTATTAGCATGCGATCCCCGGGCCTATTATGTAACGTTGTATCAGTTGAAAACTGGTTGCCAAACACTAAAAACATAGATAAAAACGGAACTTCCAAAATTGCCTCCAGTATAAATTGAACTGTTCACGAACTGTGACGTCACTTTAAGTACAAACGTATTATCTTTAGATATCGGAATTCGATAATATGTCTATGTTTTCAATGTTTGGCAACCAGTTGGCAACCGAGTCCGATACCTAATCTAGGGGCTGACCCGGCAGACCAGAATCAATCACAGGATCTGTGTACACCATTTACAAACTTTCTGAACGAAAAACTAAGAACAGACAAACTCAGAAGAAAAAATATAACAACATCACAGTTTATTGACGATCCAACACGATTCCTGCTTTTAAATGGGGTTGTAAATCCCGAAAGCAAAACTTTATTCTTACTTTAAAATATTTCGATAAGATCAAAAATGGTTTTTGGATTATCTTTGTAGGACTAAAGAATCAAAACCAATATACAATAGTAACAAGCAAACCCATTTAGAAATAGTGTCAGATCCGTTACCTTGTGCGGGTGTTTGGCGGCGTCAGGCGTGTGGACGCCGCGCCGCCGCCTCGCTCGAGCCACACAGGAGCGCCGCCGGTCAGTGACGTCACCGCTCAGTACCCAGAGCACAGCTGCAGTGGCTGTATAACCCAACTACGTCTACAGGCTTCCACTAAGCCTATGCCTAGTACAAGCGCCTGCAATTCAATCTGCCCACTTTATACGTTTTTATCCATTATTAGAGGAAAGAACTGCCATGATACTTACGTGAATGATACTTCGACCCTGACTTTGGAAAGCACTGTACAGTAAATTAGTATAATAGTACATTACGATACGAGAGCGATGAAAAAAGTTTCTCGCACGAGTATCGTATAATATTTTATAGCACAAGTGGGGAAAATGCCGACTTTACGCAAGCGCAGCGTGCGTAAAGCGGTCATTTTACGCACGGTGTGCTATAAAATAATTTATCTATTTTTCAAGCTAGGTATAAGAATTCCTAATTAAGTATGGATTAGGACTATTTTCGATTATACAGTGCATTCCAAAAAAATAAGGGACTTGACGGACAGAAAAGGAATAGCAACGTTAAAAAAAAACAAAAATAGTCGGAAAAAAGGTAAGACTAAAAGTAAAATGGGTTATTATCCTTGAATCAAAAAGTCTGCAAATGGTGTGTAAGTTTTGTGTGTATCGGATCCCACAAGTACGAAAACTGCGCTCCAGCTTCAAGAAGTATATTCTATAAATTTGTATCGTAAAGTTGTCACCTTGGCATCGACTGCGACGGCGGCTTGGGGCGACGACGATGTAGTGTTGCAACTTGCCACAACCTCCGGTGTTGTGATGCAACTAAATGGGATACCAGAATCGACCTGCAGAGATACGGGACCGTGTAAACACTGAAAACTGGGAATATCTTATAATAATGTACGCAACTCACGCCACGGAACAAAGTAAAGGTCACCTTAATTTTTATTCTAATGGTTCAGTTTTGCATTAAACTAAATACTAAGTTTTACTAAGCTTTTGATATTAATAAAAATGCTTGAGATTGGCAGTCAGATGGCCTTAATTTTGTTTGGGGCAGGATAGTACGAACTTCCAGGCAGTATTAAAATTATTGTATTTATTCGTACAGAGAAATGCCCGAATTATACCTTCGAAAGTTTATAAACAGACCAAAAATCGTTCCATAGAACTTCGTACTACAGAAAATAAGCAATAAGGGGATCCTACCTGCTTAGAAGATTTGGGAGTCATCTCAAACACTCCTTGCTGTGCAAATTTCTCAAAAAGCAGCGTTCTAAGAGTCTTTGTGTCGGACTTATCACTAGATATATCTACAGTTTCGTTTACTTTCTGAGTTTCATCTTCTTTGCTTGATCTTCTTTCATAAAGCCTTGTCTTGCTACAACTTGTGTAACTAATAGATGCAATCAAGTGCTCTGGGAGAGTTAGGAACATATAAGGGGAGTTAGAAAGCTCGGTTAGCGCACATTGTTCAACAATTATGCTTTCAGTCGTCGTGTCTTTGTTTATTTGAGCAACACTCTGGGTATCTTCACTTTTATCATTCTTATCTCTTTGGATTATCTTCGGTTTTTTGTTATCACTCTCAATGCGTTTAGAAACTACATGCAAAGGTACATCGTTGGAATGTGTAGACAAGTCATTAGATGACTCAGTTTGTTCTTTACAATTTGTATCACAGTTAGATAGGTCTTTTTTACGGCCTTCAAGTTCCATCTCACAATCATTTACGTTTTTATCTTCATTTTTTGGCTCGTTAGAGCATTCTAAAGCTTCAAACAATTTAATTTGGCCAGCAAAATAATCAGAATTCCACGTTAAAGTGGCATTTTCTTGGCTGTTAGACGAAATTTCACCCATTTCTATACCACCTACTTCATCTTCTGGAGGAAGTCTTTTTTCTAAGTACTTTATTGTTTTCATTTCAAATGAATGTTCAGTGTCATCTAAAGGCATTTCAATTATGACTGTTTTTAAGAACTGTTTGAGAGAAGATTCATCGCCATTTATACCACTCATTTCCATAGCATCTTTTAGAATATCTGTCTTAGTTACATCTTTTTCAGAAGTCTGCATTTCTGTTACAGTGTCTATTGACGAAATGAATTTTAATTCATTACAATTGATATCTTCAGCATTTGAGACCTCGACTGCATCATACATTTGCATTTCTGTATTATCATTTTCTATATTTATGTCACCGCCGGTTTTTTTAATCTTCATTTTATTAGTACCAGTTGCAAAGGTTGTACAACCGCTTTTATAATCCTTATCTACTGCAGTCTTATCAGTGACGTGTGCCTCGTCGTACGATATTTTATCATCATAGCTATCCATACTCGCAACGGGGGGTCTTCCAATAGTCATGGGTCTAACGTTTCTAGGGTTCTGCACAAATAACCTCTTTTTCGTATTACGTTCACGAATTTCTTCTTCCGAGTTCGATTCATATTTCGCCGGTTCATTGACAAAATTATCGCTGGCACGACTTGTATTTGGAATTGGCATATCGACGTGTTTTCGGCACTTATCGTACGGAGGATTTGGTTTAGCGTTGGGTTTCGCATTATTATTTTCTTCATGTTTTCTCTCCTTCTTTTTCGTGGAATTTAAATCGAAAGAAGCTGTCGGGCGTTGTTTGGAACTAATACCCGGTTCATTATTTTGTTTGTAAATAATGGGGTTAATTTTGAACGCGCAGTTATTGAGATATTGTTTGAGAAACAAGTTATCAGTTTCGAAGTTTGCAGTAGAGTAGTGGACGTTGTGTCTGTATTTAGATTTAGGGGGGTTTCTGTTGAACAGTTTTTCGGGAGGTCCGACTGTGACTTTTTGACCAGTTTGTGTTTCTATGTAATTACAGGAAGCATTCCCAGTATTTCGGTAGTCGGGAAACATGGAAGGATGGAGGGGCAAATCAACAAACGGTTTCCAAAGCGGTTCGGAATTTGTGAATTTATTAAATTCCTTAAAAGATTTTTTATTTTTATTACTTTTAGTTATTTTGCGTTGACTTTTATCCAACATGAAAGCTGAGTGTTTTGTTTCCTTCGCGTTTTCAAACGTTTTTAACGTTGCCTTTTTATCGGAACGCGACACGGACTGCCCTCCATCCAGCACAACACTTTGCTTTCCCGATCCTTTCTTCTTCTTCACATATTTAGGCTTCCCGTCTCTGTTGAATCCGTCGAGTGCAGGGCCACGCGGTTCGACTCTCGCGGCACCACCACCATTATCTTCCTTCGGCTTCAACGCATTCAACAGCTTCTGCCTCGGAGCATTGTCGTTGGGGGTGAAGTGGAGCCTCTGGAAGCACTGGTCGTGCGTGGGTCCTGGCTGCATGTGTGGGAGGGTGTAAGGGCTCCGAGTACGCACCTGGTTGGACGCTGTGGTGGTGGTGACCGCGCGGCCGCTGCACACGGCCCCACTGCCGATCTCGAGCGTCGCGCGCGCCGTGTACGTCATCGGGAACGCCGCCATTTTACTCCTTCTGTCGACAACGGGCACCAGTTAAGGAGTGAAGGCGACCTTCAGCAGACATTTAGAATGGGTATTGTGGGATATAATACGTGTTCACTACACACTATTAAAGGGTCAATTAGGATAATATTTTGAACGGGTGTATTGGGGAACGAGTTTTATTACAATGGATTATTACTCTCAGGGGCACAATAATAGATTTTCATACAACCGAGATCATTCCGAGGCCTCGGTTCTACGTCATGTAAAGATTCAGATGAGATCTGATAGCAGCTATTTAGAGTAAAGGTGGAGGAGGTCCATAGCGCCTTAGGTACTCAACAGATCGGACAAGCCGTTTATAATAGAGACTGTGTAGAGTCATGAGTGTACGGATTTCCATTTATAGGTTTTTTTATTGCATGAACCTAAGCGGTCTGGACCAACCTGCATAACTGCTATCAGAATTTGAGTACAAGTATGTAAGTACCACGTCGATAAATTTGACAGATAAACTATAAATTCTGAACGACAACTCTTATTGCTATGAAATAAGAGCTACTTTTTTATCATACTTGGTACCCTCATACGAATCGATACCTGACGGAGAACCGAGAATTCGGAATGGCCTCAGTTGTATGTAAATGATGCTCTGGGCTAGATTAAAAAAAAATGTCAAAAAGAAGGTAAGATAATCAAAGATCAATTATGTAAAAAATCGAATCGATAGGCCTTATTAACTTTTTCGATACTAAACAAAAAATCGATAATATTTCGTTAGGGCACATCACTACAACTGTCAACTTTGAACTGCCACCCATATCATGATATCCCGAATAAAACGTAATGCATTCCTATCAAAACTCAAAGTAGTGCTGTAGCAACCAAAGTTGATACTTTTGGCTACAGTACCTACTCATATATTCAATTATTTATTTAACTACTGGCCCCGTCTAAATGTGAATTTCAACTAACTTAGCCAGGGGCGGGACCAAAATTTATTATCATAATATCGACTTCGATCCTATGTCAGCTGTGTTTGACTTCAAAATACAATGTTTCTTTAATTCCTTGCGATGTTTTAAATTTGGAATACGTTGCGCTTCCCAAGAAGTGGTACGGTCGACTATGCCAAATCTGTACGGATTCAATAGCATTTGTAACCTTATATCTATAGCGACATAAGTGTCGTATTGGTTGGAGAGGAAACGATAATTTTATACTCTTTCTGTGGGCAAGCTTTCCTGTGGCGCCGATATAATTTTTTTTCAAAGTTTTCAGGTCATAAACCAAACGAATTTATTGCCATTTGGACAGGACGTCAAAGGTTAGATTTCAGAAACATGTTAATATTTTTTAGAGAGTGGAGCGCTTCCCAGAAAGTTACATTGAGGTAGGCAGCGGCAGAGCGGGTAGTTTAATAATAAATAAATTATACTTAAAATCAAATTGATGTAATCTCTTATGTAAGAACGTTGAATAATAATTATAAAACATATACATATAATTTAGGAGTTTTGACTGGTACTGTCTTCCAGTTTTATTGATGAAAGGATTTCTACAAGAGCTCAGAATTGTTTACAAAGCAGAAAAACAGGAACGAAGTTCTTTGATCTTGAAATATATTGAATTTTATTTATTCTATTTTTCCCCACCTCATTTGCATCTTGAAACTTGTTGACTCGGTTATTCCTACCTCTATGTTCTTCGACATCGCAAAAACTGCAGTCTTCAAGACATTAATATTAGTTTGACAGGATTTTTTTCAGATTGGCAAATACACTTCAGATAGGTTTTGACAGGTAATAAAATAGAAAATTAATGTGTCTACGGGGGCGTAACCTGAAATAATCTGGGTGGGAGAAGGAGCTGATTTAAAGGAAATCAGGGTTTTTTTAAGGACAGTCAAGCGCGAATCTGATAGTGGCGTTGATCTCGAAGCGCGAACGGGTCGTCAAATCGCGGGATAAAACCTCGGAAGGATATTAGTATCTACGTCGCGCGCGAACCAAAGTCTAATCGTACGAGTCGCATAACAGGTTATAAGAGTGTCGAGTATCGTGTACTTATATCGAAAGTGCGGATTTGCCACGAATAAAGCTTCGTTATTTAAATATATTGAAAGTGCGTTCGTAATTGCGTAAAACTGAATTAGCTAATTTAAATTTTTCCCGCAACGGTTTTCTCATGAAACTCAATAGAAACGAAATATAATTATTTCGTTATATGTAGAGGCGTCGCGAAAATAGCGGATGTACAATATTTATAAATATCAAGTATCTACATCAAAAATTTATTTATGTAACACGTTTTGTATTTATCCTTTATCCCTATAGCTATCTAGGTCCTGAAGGGGATTATATTATATTATTTTAGCTTTCCTTCGTCTGGCAGAGATACTTATATTTTGATCTAGTATAGACGGTCTGTGGAAATTACGACAATTTTAGGTCAAAGGAGCCAGCAGAAACAATTCTTACCTTTTTCCCTATATTTAGGTTTTCTTCATACAGGTGTTTCTTTTTTTTTACAGCTTTCCTTTTTTTTATAGCTAGATCAACGAGATCCAGGGCTGAAAATTTCCACATGACTGTTCTCAAACTTCTGTCTTTAGGTTTTATTTTAGAATCTTTTGTGAAAATGGAGCGTGTATCTAAGATTATTTTAGGAACCAAGGGGTTTAGGAACGCAGAGTCCTTTTCAGGCTAAAGCAAGGGGTGCGACTGGGAACGGAAAAGCAGTTAGCTGTGCGGGTGAAGCCCTACATCATGTTTGCGTCTGAAACCAAAGCCGACCTAGTATCGACAGTACCCCGTTTGACGAGGCTTGGAAAACCTCTGCGTTCACCAGTCAAGCTTAGTAAGTTAGAAAACTTAAAACTGACTTGGCCAGTTCTTTAGGAGAGATGTGTGAAAATTGGAGATGTTTTGAAAGGGTTTTTTTTTGTATGAATGAGTCAAATTCTAGTCCGGGTTTAAATGGTAGTTTAGATTGGCGCTGGATTTTGTTTGGAAGCGTGTTATTCTGTGTAATACGTGGGCACGACTATTAAAGGTTGGCAGGGAGGTCGTTTCTAAATCGTTAGGGCCCCCCACTTCATTCTGGATTTGCAAAGAATCTCGAATTCCCTCAAATTTTAATTATAGCTGCAGCAACGCTACGAGTATCGACGACTCTTCAATATTCTTTATAAAACCATATATATATCCCTAATATTATACCTAGCACACATATACAAAATAAGTATATAACACATTATGTTTACACACTGAATTCATCTTCGGCTTACGTCAAATTTCGTATTTGCGCGGGTGTATTATCATCTTTGTATCAAAGCGTGTCAAATTAAAGTGTTATGTCGTGATATGGTATGTAATAATAATAATAATACAGTGTAATTGTTGGAGTCCTGGGAGTTGCTGAAACCTGTTGTTCCTGAAGGAGCGGTTTATCCAGCTAAGTCGCATGAAATACTTTACGCTTACGATTTTTTCACCTTTCATTTGATAAATTCTGAACTTGTGTACCTGTACCCATTTATTACGGTGTCCGGATCAAAATTCTATTTCTCTGTTTATTTTAACCGTTATGAACACAATGTAGAGGTCCTACCAAAATAGATACTAGACGATGATCACAAATTACTATGGCCACAATATTAAATAAATAAACATTTAAATATATAGATAAATATTTAAATAAATAAATAGATAAATAAATATATAAATAAAAGACGAATAAGTACTCGTCCAGAGTCTTATTTTGTTACAGTGCCTATGCTTATATCGCCCTGAATCAAAAAATAGTGCATAGTGATAGCAATATCAATAGATTAAATGAGTAAAACACAGGGTAATGTAATGATGGAAGACAGCACTGTGACGTCAGAATTTGCAATTTGCTGATGAATCATTAAAGTTTTGTACGAGGATGGCTATTCATACGAACCACCGACTATCATGGGGTCTTTTGTTGTATATCAGCCTAATCGGAAAGGCATCTGCCTGTTTTTGCACACGCAAGTCTATGACTTCAAAAATATTCCATTAGAGGAAAAGATCTAGTAGTAGCAGAGCATAAATCTTATTTTTAATCAGGCCACCGTCGGGCTTAGTATGTACATAATTCTCTTAAGTGTGCAGACGATGTTTTATCTAGGGTCTCGGAATAAAGCAGCTTTAAAAATATTAACTGGTTCTATATTATCGAATTCACGTCAAAACTATTAATGCAGAAGTAAAATACTCCAAAACTTATGATTAGTCTCTTAAGAACGTGTTTTGTACATATAAATTCTGGTAAATGGCATTTTTAGACACACTCTCAAATATTCATCCATCCATCAGCCTGTTTCGTCCAGTGCTGGATATAGGCCTTTCCAGGATTTCGCCACTCTTGGCGGCCCTCCTGGAAGAAATGCCCATACTCACACACGCTGGGCAGGCGGGTTGGTGAGCGCGGTGCCGAAAACCTTGCACCAGTGACGCCGCTGCCCGTCACCAGTCTGTTTTATATAAGGTTCGGCAATTGGGGATGGATATACCGCCATCCATCGGTCCCAGGCAATGGTGGGCCGCCTGGTTTTGCCTGAGAACTGTTCTCTTACTCTCCCCCGAATAACTTCGGGAGGATTTGCGAGTAAGATGGTGGTACCTCCACAGTCGAGCCCGGCATCAGCTCTACCACCTATAAAAATATTAATCAAATCAAATATTAATCAATGTTAATGTGTTTCCAAACTTGCGACATGGGGTTTATATTAATGGTATTTTATGTATGTAATAGTAAGTAATGTGACATATTATTATTTTTTATTAAGCTTCATTTTTGTGTATTGATGAACTTATTTTTATTTAACAAGTGTATGATTTTTACTCATATTTTACCGTTTCCTCAATGATTTGCTGTAAGAAATATCATATTAGAGATAAGCTCACCCATATGTACGTACATACCTTTTACTGTAAATGTTTGTGTTCGTGTTTCTGTGTACAATAAAGAATACATGCATAAAAGGATTCTCCCCAAGTGGCGTAAGATACAACCATCGAAAATAGGCCTGGCCTACTATGGACAGTTAGACCAAACTAACTGACAGATCCTTTCACTTCAACTGGTGGGAGGCTTCGGAAAGACGTCACGAGAAGCAGCCGTACGGGGGGAGTAGCCACAGGCAGTTCATTGTCCGTTGCCGACTTCTGTAGATTTTGCGCAAGTCCCCGAACAGACTAAGGCCTTGCCTCCTTTCACTCTCCCACTTTCCGGGCGGGCTCTCTCCATCGTTAGTTTCAATTATGATTTTCATCAGGCGCGGTAGAGGCCAAGCGTAAAGCCTATCCATCCATCCATCAGCTTGTTTCGTGCACTGCTAGACGTAGGCCTTTCCAAGGTTTCGCCACTCTTGGCGGTCCTCCTGGAAGAAATACCCATACTCACACACGTTGTGCAGGAGCGCGATTCAGAAACCCTCGCACGAGTGAGGCCGCTGCCCGTCACCAGTCTGTTTTATATAATACCCGGCAATGTGGGACGGATTTACCGCCATCAATCGGTCCCAGGCAATGGTGGGCTACCGGTTGCGCCTGTTTGAGAGCCATCCTCATACTCCCCTCCGAAGGTTTGCGAGTAAGATGGCGGTACCTCCACAGTCGAACCCGGCACCAGCTGTAAAGCCTAGCATGTGTGAAAAGAGAACATTCGGAACCAGCTCGTACGTATAAAATAGAGTTCACCTGTTAAGCGCTTCGGTCTCGGCGGGACAGTGCGCGTCACTCGCAGAGACTCTTCGCTCGTTGAGGGGGGAGGGGTTCTCGCAGTGAACCGTGGCCACGTACTCCACCCCCCGCGTCGCACCGCGCACCTCCTCGCCCAGGAGGAATGCTGGAACCGATTACATGCCTTATGTTATTCTGGTTAGATGCGTTCTTGAATCGAAGAAGAAAGGAACTTATAATAATTTGACCAAGTGAGAGTTGGACTTGCGTGCAAAGAGATCCGTACCTCCCCACGTAAGCCAATAACGTTTAAATAAATTTTTCAAGATGATTAATTGAAATAGGCGTTACCTTGCGGAAGTCCATCACTAAGTAAAGGATATATGAATATAATTTGCAATATTCCGCTAAACAATTCTTGTCGTGCTATTCAAAATGCAGACTCGTGCAGCGCCCGCCCGCCCGCATAAAAACATGTAACAAGCAAGCAATACAGAATCCGAACAACATCAGTTGCTGCGGAGCGGCTGGCCGAGCAACACATCAGTTGCTGCGGAGAAGCCGAGCTAGCAACACATCCTGAGGATGCCTCGTTCAGAGGCGAAACACGTGTCGATAAGTTTTCTTGGTTGTTATTTAAGATTGTATTGCTTGCTTGTTGCATGTTTTTATGCGGGCGGGCGGGCGGTGCACGAGTCTGCATTTTGAATAGCACGACAAGAATTGTTTAGCGGAATATTGCAAATTATATTCATATATCCTTTACTTAAATTTTTCAAGGTTTCTTGGATGGGGACCTCCCTCAAATTAATTTTTTAAATATTTTTTTTTTGTCGTGGTAGAGGCAAAATCACGTACTCTGTGATTTTAACTTTCTACGTATTACGGTTGGAGCTGTAGACCCCTGTGACAGACAGATAGTCAGCGGAGGCTTAGTAATAGGGTCCCGTTTGGCACCATTCGGGTACGGAACCAAAGTGTTACTTAAATAAATAGATACATACATCGTCACGACGTGAATTCTCGACAGGGGTCAAGGTTGTTTCCAAGTATGCACTGCAAAATTCAAGTCACAGCCGACACTCGTACACCCACGTTTCACCGACGACTATTACGTCTAAGCGTAATGGGAGGTGCTGGTGAGCCCTACCGCCGGGCACAAATATGAACTCAGAGCTCAACGTGCCTTGTAAAGCACGCAGGCCGAACTAAAATGTACCACGACGGAATTTGAACCCGCGGCCTCAAATTAGCAGTCAAGACGTTCGAACCACTAGACTCCAAAGGCGATGTATAAATGGAATAGGCGTTAAAGGATCTTAAAAACAGGCTGCAAGCTGCACAACAATAATATAAGGTGACATTCATTTATGCAGCCAAATTCATACTGGAGGCTTGATAAGTGATCACGTAACAAAACATTTTGCAAAGTTTGAAAAAGAAAATCTTAACTTTCTACGTGGGACGCACTATAAGTTTCCGGAATGAATATGAAAAAATACTATTAAAGGTACAAAATTAATTTATTGTTTTTCAAAATAATCTCCCTTGGCGTCTATGCATTTTTTCATTCGATCAAACCAGTTTTGAAAACTTTTGTGCCACTCCCCTGTGGTGACCTCTGAAACGTGTTTTTCATACTCCTCGACAGCCTCTTCTGGTGATGAAAATCGTTGACCGCGTAATTGGTTCTTAATTTTTGGGAACAGAAAAAAGTCACAAGGTGCCAGGTCGGGACTGTATGCAGGATGACTCATGAGTTCTACATTTTTCGTCTTCAAAAAGTCGTTTGTCTGTCTGGCCGTGTGAGAACTAGCATTGTCGTGGTGCAGGATGATACGGCGTTTACGGTTATTTTTACGGAGTTCGTCAATAACTTCCGGCAAACAAATGGTCGTGTACCAGTCACTATTCACGGTACGACGATTCTCTAAAGCAACAGTAGCCACGTGTCCAGTTTTATTAAAAAAAGAAGCAATCATCGCTTAGATGCACTTTTCACGCGCGCCACTTTGGTTGGTTTCGGCTCATCTTGAAAGACCCATACGCTCGATTGCTGCTTTGTTTTGGGATCGTAGCAATAAATCCATGTTTCGTCACCTGTTACTATGTCCCACACCAAATTTGACGCACCTTCGTTGAATCTGGTAAGCATGGCACTGCACCAAGTGACGCGGTCCGTTTTTTGAGCCTCGGTCAAGTTGTGTGGGATCCACCGCAAGCACAGCTTTCTCACACCCAAATGTTTGTGTAGGATTGATTGTATTTGACTCATGCCTATTTCTAAGGATGCGCGAATTTCATGGTAGGTCACATGCCTGTCTGTTTCAATCATACGGCGCACAGCATCGATGTTTTTGTTGGTCACAGCGGTGGACGGCCGACCATCGCGAGATTCGTCACTGAGATTGATACGACCACGCTTGAATTCTGCAAACCAGCTATAAACAGTCGTCTTGCATGGTGCTTCATTGCCAAAAGCTGTTTCAAGCCGAGCGATGCTCTGTTGAGCTGTCAAATTACACTTAAAATCGTAGAAAATCATACTACGAAAATTTTCCCGAGTTAAATCCATGTTGATGCAGACACACAATTTTTTAAATGGCGCCACAAGGTAAAAACAAAAGACAGTCAGATGAAACAAACTGCATTCTACAGCCAAAGAGTTCTATTTTCAAATGTTGCAATAAATTTTTAAATATTGTTTATGTAAGTGGCCAGTTCCGGAAACTTTTAGTGTTACCTATGTATTGTATCGACGCGGGGCTGGGCTTGCGTTGGTGGGGAGCACGAAAAAAATAATTTTAGAATTTCCCAGAAACTACTTAACGAGTTTTCAATATGAATTTGGTTAAACAAATAATAGGCACCTTATTAATATATCATCTGGTAGGGACGTATCATTACTTTTGGTGACAGCACAGATAATTTACATTTCCTTCCTTTATCGGATTGAAAACACTAGCTATACAGGGTGTAAATGCAAAGTCAAGAAACCCTTTAGGGTATGAAAGTATACACGATTCCGATGTCATTACGAGAAAAAAATATACCTTGAATTTTCACCAAAAATTCCATCATTTTCCCAAGCTATGGCTACGCAGGTCACCGGCCTCCCCACACACCTAATTGCACCCCGCAACCCGCACCCCTCATTCGAGTGGCCAGCGACCAGTGAGGGTGTCCACGCGATTAGTGTATTTTGAGTAAAGAAAATCGTGTTATTATGAGGTACTGGTACTTTATTTAGAGATCCCAGTATTTAAAATAATATATTTACCGATCATGCTAACACACCCATAAAGGATTCTTGCCTTTGCTTTTACACCCGGTATAAACATGTTTTGCATTGTTGTAATACTGTAACTAAAGTTCACGTATATATGATTGAATCGCTTGTATTGTTTGTTTTCAACAGTTGCCGCGTGTTGGATAGGTCGGGGAGTTACTAGGTCATGATCACTGCCAATATCAAAGACAATCGCTGCGCTTGTTCACATAGAAACACTATTCACCTGACTTGGTGGATAGAATTATTGTGATCGTTTACTAAGAAATTAGTTCTTCACCGGCACAGTTGAAATGTAATTTTGTAGGGTTCCATACCCAAAGGGTAACCAACGGGACCCTATTACTAAGGCTCCGCTGTCCGTCCGTCTGTCTGTCACCAGGCTGTATCTCATGAACCGTGATAGTTAGACAGTTGAAATTTTCACAGATTATGTATTTCTGTTGCCGCTATAACAACAAATACTAAAACCGGCCAAGTGCGAGTCGGACCTGCGCACTCCCATACAAAAGACATGTTTTTTTTGCCGTTTTTATAGATAATGGTACGGAACCCTTGCATTTGGCCGGTTTATTTTTATTGATTCATGGTGTACTCAGTGTACAGCGGCACACTGTAAAATCCATAAGAGATATTAATAAACTACGTTCCTAACTAATGAAAAATTTGTAAACTTTTACGATCTTAGTGATTTATTTATTGAGAAGAAAATCTAAAAGTGGCCAAAGCCGGGACATCTACCCTATACAGAATTGAAAATGTTTCAATATTGTTTATATTTGAATTATTTTATCTCTTTTCGGTACAGTTTGATTGAACGATTTATCACCGTATACGAATTTCGGTACAAGCACAGAAGAAAAAGTAGGGTTAACATAATCGAATAATTTTGATATTTGTATACTTATTTATCCGGTACCGAAATCGGGGCGAGTGCATCGTGGGTAGGGTTACCAGATCCAGTCACCCGAATTCCTGACAAAATCCCTGGTAATTTAATAAATTTCCTGACAATTTC
This sequence comes from Ypsolopha scabrella, assembly GCA_910592155.1. Lineage (NCBI taxonomy): Eukaryota > Metazoa > Arthropoda > Insecta > Lepidoptera > Ypsolophidae > Ypsolopha > Ypsolopha scabrella. Next base: position 7,994,373 of record OU342980.1, on the reverse strand, counting down.
GTTAAGGTTTTATGTTAATGCGAAGGCAGCATGATTTCCAACAGTTTTTGTTACGAACACAACTAACTCAATAAACGTAATATTTCTAAACATTTATTCATTCACTTATAAAAATCCCTGAGATAAAACAAAGACAGAGGGCTAAAATTCCTGACATCTGTTAGCCGTAATCGCGGGGGCAGAACGGGAATTTACCAATCCAGGGGGAATAGATTAATAAATAAACATCAGGGAAAGACCGACATGGCTTATTGTATCATTTATGTGTCTATTCAAAGTCAAAGTCCAAATTAGATGACTAATTAGATTTCAGATTCAAATCATTATTTCTTACGTATTTTTAGAATTAAAAATATCTCCTTTTCGCGTTTTCGTTTATTTATTAAATTCTGCAGAACATTTTGTTTGTTTGTCGTCCATACATAGGTGTTTCACAAATACATTAAAGTGAAACGTTTGTCAAGCAAAGCTGAATTTAAAGCTAATAAAAAGCGATCCGGGTGATACTTTTTAGGGTTCCGTAGTACCTAAAAGGTACAAAAGGAACCTTTATGGCGAGAATCAGTTGTCCGTTCATCCATATGTCACAGCCTCATAACTTTAGAACCGTTAAACATAAAGACTTGAAATTTGTTACAAAAATAGCATTCACATTCTTACATAATATAGAGAAAAAAAAAAAAAATTTGAAATTGTTCAAAATATTTCCAATACAAAAGAGAGAAAAAAATATATACCTTTACTATATTTACTTGCACTGATTTCGAGAACAAAAAAATGTGTGTCCACCCCCCCCCCCCCCCCCCCTTATCTCCAAAACTAATGAACCGAAAAATATGAAAAAAATCATGGTAAAATTTGGGATTACGTAAAGATAGCGGTTGAGAAATTCACGATGACAAAATGGCAAAATTAAATTTTTCACCCACGAGTTTTATTTCGAGTACGGTATAAAAATACTTCTGTCTCTCTTTTGTTGCTACAAATATATGATTACACGAAAAGAAGTATAGATAACTAGATAACTACTACCAAATATACATTCCAAAAACTGTCGAAATACGGAACACTAGGTATGCGAGTCTGACTCGCACTTGACCGGTTTTTTTTTCTATCGTTCCACACAGTGCAAGAATGGAGTTCTTTATTTCTTTTGTAGCTTCCTCGGATAATTTCGACTTGTTTTAATCTTAACCCAAACCATAAATATTTGCCTCCGAGTTAAATTAGTCAAAAAATAATAAATTCAAAGCGAAAGTACGCGGGAAGGTAAGCTAGCCACCTAAGGTACAACCTCTAATAGTTTGCAGGTTATGTTCGGTGATGTCCAACTAGTCTATGACCAACAATAAACAAAATTACGTAATTTTACAATTATTTTCCTCTCATCACCATTTTAGTTATAAATACAACATCAAATGAGTACCACAATTAAAAAATAACCCTACTACTTACCTCATACAACTGTTTTCTTTGTTAGTATAAAATTCACAATTTACTTCCACCACTTAAAAGTATTGGACGATCGAACTGACGCAAAAAATACGCTATTAGTCGCGGCATCTGGGGAGTTTTCGATCTACCTACTTAACAATTTTATAAACTGGGATAGCAGATATTCGATATGGAAATATTCATTGCAGGCAAGGATAGGCATACATTGGGGAAGTAAAATACGTAGTAAATATATATTTTCTGACGTCGTCGTTTCTTTGAATAAATTCCCGCTGGATTGGTAAATACCCGCACAGTGAGGCGGGGTGCGCGGGGCGGAGAAGGCGAAAAAGAAACGAGCCACAGCCAGATGTAAATGATCTAATCAGCAAAAGCCAAATATCGGTACCGAAATTGTATACTTAGTGTAGCAGTTTCGGTCTAGGTGCTAAATGCACATCTAATGATTGTTTTTCTTATCTACACTAATAATAAAGAAGTAAAAAAGTCGTAGTCGTAAGCGGCGGTAGCTCAGGGGTAGAACGCTGGCTTCTTAATCTTTGAGATCCAGGTTCGATCCCCGGCCGTGCAATGAGTTTTTCGGAATTTATGTGCATAGTATTTAAGAGAATAGGTTCCGATTGCATTGATTGCTGTTACTCCATGCGAAAAGGTCCGCAGTGCGAGAGGGACGAATTCTGGAAAATTATGAAAATGACGAATTTTATTATGTAAAAAAAAACTAAAGTTTGTATCAAATATCTGTTCGGAGACGAGTTTAATAAAGTTTATACAGATTTTAATTCATAAATAATATATTATGATTTTGCTCAAATAATGTTAAAACAAGACATGAAAACTTTTTTTGGAGTCATCTTTGATTTTTTATGATTCAATGTTGAAATGAAAATTCTGTTTTGATAAGAGTGTGCATTATATTCTTGACAGAAGTCTAAATTTTTTTCAAATATCTAGTATTGCTAGATTCTTCAAACAAGGAAGAATAAATTATTGTTTTTCGGAACCTATCCTCTTAATACTTACCACTTGCTGAACGGTGAAGGAAAACATCGTGTGGAAACCTGCATGCCCTAAGAAGCGTGTATTTGTGCCCGAAGAACGGTGATAGGGCTCACCACCCATCACGTTGGGACGTAATAATCGTCGGTGAAGCGCGGGTGTGCCAAGTGTGGACTGTGACTTGCATTTCACAGTTCACACTCGGGAACACCTCTGACACCCCCTCGGGGATTCATGTCGTGACGATATGTTTTGTAAAAAAGTCGTGTCTGTAGATTAAATACTTTTTCAAAATTTTGAATAATTACTATTTCCAGAATTTTTGTCTGTCTTATTTTAACTCGAGAACTACTCAACGGATTTTTATGTGTTTTGTGTGTTTTTTCTATTATCATCAAAGTGACCTTGGTCAAAATATAGATTATAAGGTGTGGGGATAAATTAACGCCTAAGCTAATAACGGGGAAGAGATTAAACAAACGCGGGCGAAAGGCTAGTTCTTGAATAAAAGGTATTAAATAATAGTAGTTTATGATACTGGTACATAAAAAGGTTATTAAAAACACGAGTGTCAGTTTAAAAAACGAGCCGAAGCCAAAACTACTGGCATAATGAAGAATATTTTTCATGAACGTCTCCAGAACACAAAAAAAAATTATAGTATAGGTCTCCGAACAACATAATGCTATAAAAAAACTTTTTCCGAGATTACAGTACATGTGATACTAACTAGGAAGGCAAAGGGAACTTAGCCCATACAGCCATGTCCGAGGTTAAATATCAAATACAAATGAGGTTATTATATAATATTCTCTAACACGTATTAAATAATATTGCGGCGTGACAAAGGAGGTCACAATTTCATTTTATTTTCGGCCTGCATTGTCTATGGCTGGCGTCGCGGCGCGCGCAACGCGTACGTACACATGCGTGGCGTGGTGGACTGTTGGATTTTGGCGCCGTAGCTTACGTGGAAATTACTGGTTACTGTGGTTTTATGGGTCAAATCAAAAGTATTATTTTGCCCTAAAATTACTAACAGCAGTGATGGTGATGATAATTTGACTGCACCTGATATTCTGGAAATAACGACGGAAATTACGAACACTTTTAGAACGAGCTTTTAAAGAAAAATCAAAAATAGCTAACGACAAATTTTATCAATATTATGAAAACAGGTTGTTAGGCATGAGTTTAGATAAAGTAGTGTATGAAACTATACATAACTAGGTATTAAAACACTCGGGTGTTTTTATGTACCACTTTCATAAACTACTATTATAGAAATTCGCATAGTTTAATGTCAATTAGGGTTTTCCCAAAAAATGTGTTAAAATTACGTTGTAAATTAATGTCCGCAACATTCTTAACACGCTTTTAAGTTGGTACCTATGGATATTCACGCGTACCATAATCCATAAAATTACGCAATTCTGCGAAGTAGAGTGGTGAAATAACATAAAACTATTTTATTTCATGCATTTAAATAAAAAATAAGAAAAGTTGATCAGTCCCTACCGATGTTTTTACTGCGCATAGATTCAAGGATTTACTTCTACGTCAGCCGGGATATCGGTTGAAAGTAGGTAATGCAATGAGATGATGGTGAGTAAATTACTAGTAACAAATTCCATTGGGTTCCTAAATCACCAGGTGAGAGTATCCTCATAGTAACTACACCTATGCTAGTACCATTATTTCTTGTGTGCCTACTCATCTTCTCCAGTACCCGCACGCGCTGTAGATACAGGTTATTTTCGTCCTACTTTGTCTCCCGCACGTTGACAAACAGGACAAATGCGGTACAAGCAGCTCAACATACATGTATCGACGCCGGAGGGCAGACTGCCGCCATGGTGCGTCCGCGCGGAGACCTGCGCCGCGGGCTGGTGGTGTCCGTGGTTGTGCGGCCGCCTGCGAGGCGCCGGCTCGGCCGCCAGCGCCGCCACGAGGTCCTGCAGCGAGTTCGAGTGTGGAAGCGCTCGTCGCTGCCGCCCTCCACCCCCGGTCGCGCGCACGCCCCGCACCCGCCCCGCCGCCGCTCCCGCCCCCCAGCTCCGCGCCGCCGCCTCGCACGCCTGCTCGTCTTGCTCGACCTCTTCCAGCAGCTCCTGTGGATAGAACGATACATTGCATCATTTCTATGGTGAGCAATCAGTTCCACTAACGATAGAAGCGGCATCCGCGATCTGTATTAGCAGTTCCTATAGCTGCGCCCGCGCTGAATAGAACTTCATTCATCAGCCCGTGGTCGTCCAGCCGCCACTCGCAAAGTTCTTCAGATCATCGGTCCAGCAGACACGAAGTCGGCCTAAGTCACACTTCCCTCTAAAATAGTTTTCGTTCAGAAGCTAAAACTGCTTGTCATGTACCGCCCGTCAACGTTAGAGTAAACTGACGTCACAAGATCGATTCTAACCTTAAATAGACTACTCTTGCCCTCGCGGTCCTTGGGACACTTGTACGTGATAGCCTCGTCGAGGAGCGCTCGAAGCTGCCCGTCGTCTAACGCCTCCACGTTTTTATCCTGAAACAAACGAAATTGATATCGTGACTCACTCTAGGGTAAAGGGCAAAAGTCAACAGGTAAAATGAATTTCTTACAAGGATTCCGGTAAAACGTAACAAAGCTTCGGTGTCAGACTGTCTGTATTCGACAAAGGTACTAGAGAACAAACTCCGTGCGATAGAGTTGTAATTTGGCATGTAAAATTTTAAACTAGGGGTGCTCTACACCAAAAAAAAATAGAAGTCGGAATTAATTCGTAAACTCTAACCACGAAACAGAAAAGAAAAACATAAATCCAATTTCATTCAGCTAATTGAATTTCGTTGAGAGTCCGTTATTGATCGTTTTAAAGCTAATCCTCCAATTAGCCCAGTTTTAGAAACGCTTTGTTTTAGAAGGATTATAAAAATCTCAATATGGGCCAAATATACATTTGATTGTTTAATTACCAGCTGAATGCCAGCAATTATTATTCGCACTAGCCTTTAGCTAGCGGCTCCAGCCGTGTTTATTCAATCTGCCCTGTTCTCAGCATGGGCGTTACTTAATCAACACCCCTTATTTATAGCCCATATGTTGACCAGGATCACTACCATGTTCCTGAGTTAAAACGGAACATATACAGGTTGTCAGGCGTCACTGGTGCAAGGGTTTCAGCACCGCGCTCACCAACCCGCCTGCCCAGCGTGTGTGAGTATGGGCATTTCTTCCAGGAGGACCGCCAAGAGTGGCGAAACAGGCTGATGGATGGATGGATGGATGATATACAGGTTGACTTTCAAACAAACACCGATAATTTTAGAAGTTATGAAGAAACGTTAGAAGAACACATTTTAAATGTAAAAACAATTAAAATTTTAAGTCAAAATATTATTAAAAATGTTACTAGGAAATAAAATGTATGGTTATTCTAAGCCATTCCCATACGGAAAAAATTCAATAATAAAAATAACTTCGCGCGATCTAATTATCTTATCTCTTCGGGTGACCATGGTTTCTTTGGATTTTACGAAAATCTTCAAAGTGCTCTAACTTTAAAAAATAATTATGAATATAATTTTGAATGGTTTTAATAAAACTTGTATTCTTTTACAAAATACTAAATTATCGGGGTAAGGTTAAAAGTCATCCTGTATACAGACAGACAACGTTCCAAAAAATGGTAGTTTTGGCTTCAGTGCAAAACTAATAACCGATTTCGTTTAAAAATATTAAATGTACTAACGCGAATTTTTTACTATTTTATTATTAGTATAGACATACCATAGAGCGGATACGCCTCAATCTAAACCGATGTGGATCAAAATACACGTTAAATTCAATTACTGATATAATGTATGGTATGTGTTTAGTATTATAGCTAAGTGTGGTACGTACGTTCACGCGTGATATACGATAAAACTTTTGTGAGAAAATTAATGTACCGTCTTGTTGTCGACGACTTGGCAAACGCGCGAGATATAATTAATTTGTCAACTGCTAGTTATTTAATTTAAAAATTCCCGATACTAAAGGCGTTACTCGAAGGAAATTGGTGTAAAAATTTCGACGGCCGTAACTTAAAAATATTGTTACCACACAAGAAAAAATATTTTATTCCAGCAACAGCAAATTCTCATTAAAAAGTATTATATACAAAACCGGCTCTATTTGGAAATGGGAGCTTTTTTGCTTGTTTAAGGCTGTACCTGACCCTAGAACATGAACAAAGTCAGATTTTCGAGGGTTCTTTTGAAGAAAGTAGGACTAATATATTGGATTTATTGATCTTTAATCTAGGTGATCTACTTAAAAACAATGTACTACGATTTATACTTATGTCAAAAAAAAAGATTTCCACCCTCTTTTTTTTGGTTCTCAAACGTTCTTTTCAAGAACGCTCCAATATTTTTTTCCCTACAAAATACTTCAGCATTAGCTAAAAGCCCTCCCATCTGCCGTTTCGCGCGTAATTATTAGTATTACGTGTCCTAGACAAATAGGTCAATTAGCTAACCAATAATCGCCTCTATCAAAAGCTAATAAAGTATTTGACATTGGCCTTTTTGTGTTGGACGGGTAATAACATTTTTTTCTAGGGTATGCCATACTCATAAAGGGTCATCTATACAAATGAAAACCGGTCAAGTGCGAGTAGGACTCGCGCCCTGAGGGTTCAGTACCATTTAATAGACTTCAATGATTTTAATAAAAACTTATCAGTACCTACCTACGAAATGTATGAAACAAAACTGCAAATTTAAGTTAGTCGCGTATCCGGTTACATAATCCTAAACCTATATTAAAATTCAGTATTTGTTGTTTAAATAGAGTATCTGGCACATAAAATACAGAAAATTTCAAATTTAGTTTTTGAGATAGACCCGGTAACAAAAATAGTCTAAAATTGACAACTTTGATGGCCCCCCCCATTTCTTTCTTTTTGGAGATAAAAAAATAATTCGTTCTCTACTCGAAGAGTTCTAGACAATGCCGGGGTAAGGAAAAAAAAAACGGTTTATTTTTCATTTATGGGACACGCCCCTGAAAATTAACTTTATTTAATCATTATTCGGATACAAAAAAGTGACGAACGTCCGGTTAGCAACCCTACACACACAGCTGATGCGACAGTCTAATGCAACTAAAACAAATCGCTCTATGTAAATAACATCAACATAATGTCAAGGGTACAAAGTAACAACGGAGGTGTGGTTATCAGCTATCAGCGCGACACCGACCTATGACCGGAACGCGGAGTGGCCCAATGTGGCCTTGGAGTTGATGCTCGTGATTGTTGGCACTTGGTGGAACTTTTGAAACATTTTTTGTTTGATAAACACTTGTACTTGTCCACTTATTTATATTAATTTCCCTTACCGGTTTCGCTGTTAAAGCATTATCAAAGGTTTGTTTGGTTGTTTACGTACGTACGTAAACAACCAAACAAACCTTTGATAATGCTTTAACAGCGAAACCGGTAAGGGAAATTAATATAAATAAGTGGACAAGTACAAGTGTTTATCAAACAAAAAACAATGTGGCCTTACTTACGCACTTTTCCGTTATTAGATAGTGATAACGTGCTTACGTAACTCGTGAGTAAGCTTCTCGTAATGAAGATACTACAGGACAAGGTGTTTTACAAGTTTAAAGTTGCATATGTGGCTGCGACGACTACCAAAGCCTACGTACTTTCTGGATGCATGCTTCATGAATTAATGAATGTATGAACGAATGAATGAATGGCTAACAATTTATAGATATTTCCAAAAATACAATGAACAGAGAGAAGACAATACAAGGGCGGAGTTATTATTAGAAGAAATTTCTTCTAGTCAACCTTTGGAAAGCATAGAAACAATTTTATATAAGCAGTTCACTTACCTAGGCCTCATCGGGCCTTAAAGATCATTTAACTAACGAAGACACCTATCGAAACCCCTATTGCACGGCCTAATTTGCGCGCCATCGTGAGATAAACAATATATAATCTATACCATCAGGCGCGGTACAGGCTAAGCAAGGCCCTTGGAAAAAAAATCAAACCCGAATAAGCTCTGCTTTTTCGTATAATCTTTCAGAGGTAGGTAAATATAAATAGCCGAGAAAACAGTAAAGCTTGATGTTTATTCAGACTCAGAATTTCTGACCTCGAAAGTAAGCAACATACATAACAAAGCTTTGACACACGACGCCACTCAAGTCTTACTCGGGCAAAGTAAACATTATTATGAAAGAACAGACCTATATTGAAAATCTCTGCCAAGTGAACGTTGCTGACAGAGCACGGATCTTTTCAACGTACAAGTAACCCGCATCGAACTACGCTCGGTCGGTGTGCTCTGGGGACATAGAACGAGACACAGAAATAGTGTCTTTTGACTGTCTTCATCTGTCAAACTTGATTTCTTACATACCTACTAAAAATCAACTTTGACAGTAGAAAACTCTTTCAAAAGACTCTTTTTGTACCTCGTTCAAGCCCCCCCCTACTGTTCTCTGCTCTCGTTGAAGCACCATTGATTGAAACACTAATCGCTAATGAGATTATTTGTGTGGACGAGAATGTTAGAAGAAAGTATGTTTAGGTAGTATTTGGGTGTAATAATATAACGATTAGAATGGTATTCAAATTCGATTGCAATATGGCTATTTGGCTAAGCAAATAAGCCCGTTTGACAAAGAAATCGTACGTTTTTGGTTGTCAACAACAAAATGAGACATGTGTATGTACGATTTCAATTGTCAAACGGGCTAATTTGCTTAGCCAAATAGCCATATGACAATCAATTTCAATACCGTTGGCTTACACAATTGCACCTCTGGTGTTGGTACTGTACGTTGCAATATGTATAAAAAAATAAATGGCTATAGTTATTTCAAACTCCACTAGTCTCCAGGATTTTGTACAAAGGAGCCGACGCTGATTTTCCTTAATTTTTCTCGGGACCCGGTGTAATTCTGCAAACATTTAAATGAGCCCAGCCTGTGAGAGTCAAGCCGGGCTCGAACGCACAAACAAGAATGCTTCACTTTACCGTTTCTAGCGGAGCCCTAAAAGTCCGTTTTCCTGGAACCCGAATCAATATCAGAAGTAGAGCAGTATGCGAGCGAGATGAGAACTTTTAATTGCTCTATGCTCTGAAACCTAAATGTCATGGTCTAGCTAACACGATCGATGAGTACAATACATATTTCTGGTTACCGGCGGGTACAAGCTCGCTAGCATCGATTTGGTTAATTTGAATGACACAAACTACAAATTCAAATGATATGGATAAGTCATAAAGAAAATAAAGAGTAAGATAATTGGTTACAAAGTCGATATAAAGTACATGCTTGGCAACTCCGTGATCTAAAGGCATCCTGAAAGAACATCACTTGGCCAATGTTTCATAATGATCAATTACGTTTCGCTCTACGAAAATGTAAAGTTTTTAATAAATTGTACACATTCTCTGCTAATCTTCATCGGATTGGAGCCATTCCACCAAATGACGTTTTTTGTATAGAGTGCTTTTGTGGATTGTATTTTCTTGGCATTTGGGGTGATGTTTTATGTTTTACGGTCTAAATAAATGAATGGATTGTTAATATAATAGCAGAATTCGATTGGTAAAGGATTAAAGGTTATTGTGACATCAAATATTAATTGTAATTATGCTTTATTCAACAATAAACTGGGGATATTAATCAGAAAAACTGACAGATTTTTTTTCAACAGTTTATGTGTTAAATAATATAAAATCAGATACATTATGTTCCAACAAATTTACATAATATGTCTGATGTTTTGACAATTTATTTTAGGCAAAGTTACAATACTTGAATTAACATATTTCTGGTTACCGGCGGGTACAAGCTCGCTAGCATCGATTTGGTTAATTTGAATGACACAATCTACAAATTCAAATGATATGGATAAGTCACAAAGAAAATAAAGAGTAAGATAATTGGTTACAAAGTCGATATAAAGTACATGCTTGGCAACTCCGTGATCTAAAGGCATCCTGAAAGAACATCACTTGGCCAATATTTCATAATGATCAATTACGTTTCGCCCTTTGAAGTTGATAATGCGATAATTTTTCTGTAAACGAGGTGTAGGAGATTAACCACTACAAAAAATATGAATTAGGTAGTTGCAAATGTGATACATTAAGAGTGTATAATACCTCACTTCGCTTCGCATGATCCTGTTTTATACCAACGAGTACTGCAACAATCACTCTGAAATTAATAGGTATATGACAAAGTTGAGGACTAATGCTATGTCCATGCTGTTGTGAAAACTTGACTCCATTAAATTTTCTCTATAGAAAAAAATTACAAAGTTACCTCCAAACCGTACAATAAACCGATAGCATTCAATGAATACTTGAAATTAGATCTGAAACTTCGCACAATATAACTGATATTAGTATAAAGCAGCTGCAGATTGTTCCATAAAAATGAAAAACCATCAGTGTAGCCGCGATTTCAAAATAGCTGATGTTTTTGCGTGCGCGGCATCTGATTAGAGTAGGATAGACAGTTAAAAAGCAGAAGCGTTAGATCAGGACTGCGAATTGAGGTATTATGGGCCCTTAAGTTTAATAAGAAAGATTGGTTTATGTTTAACCTGTACTTAACAGTGTCAAAGTCTTTCCCGATGGTAATTTCGGTACTGGAAATTTTAGATTTTCGTATGAAAATGTAATGTAAGACGACGTGTAGGTAGTAAAAAAAGGAGTTTTTGAACAAGTAGTACTCCCAAACTATAATAGTTTCCAAGGCGATGTAACAGCCCAAAACGCGATAGAGAAAAATTGGCTCGATCGAAAAAAAATGCAAAGTGAAGGCTATTTTTAGAGTTCCGTACCCAAAGGGTAACCATTGGGACCCTATTACTAAGACTCCGCTGTCCGTTCGTCCGTCCGTCTGTCACCGGGCTGTATCTCATAAACCGTTATAGTTAGACAGTTGGAATTTTCACAGCAGATGATGTATCTTTGTTGCCGCTATAACAACAAATACTAAAACCGGCCAATTGCGAGTCGGACCTGCGCACTCCCATACAACAGACATGTTTTTTTGCCATTTTTATAGATAATGGTACGGAACCCTTCGTGCGCGAGTCCGACTCGCACTTGGCCGGTTTTTTAATTTAATTCAAACAAGCAGTCTATCGAAACTAATAAAGTAAAAATAACAATGATTACTGTTTTAAACATGTAAACCTATTATCTAAGCGATAGCACAGCGATTTTTTTTAAAAGCACCTGTGTTAATTTATATTAAATTTTATTCCTTGAAAACCAGCATTATCCACTCTCTTCTTGATTTACCGCACTGCTCAGACGCGCGCTTTTTCAGATATGCTTATCTCTTTCGTTGTGCGATCGACCTACTACGCCTTAATGTTCACGCCAAGAATCATACAAAAACAGTGCTTCAGTTTCGGAGAAATGACATAAAAAGTGAGAATTCCGCTGGTAACTGTACAGTTGTAGTTTTGTAACGTTCCGCGCGGCCGCTGCCAGCCTCGCTAATCCAAGGCTGCATGTTAGCTCGGAAGCAAAAATGCAAGGCGAATGCTCACCTTGGTTCGCAGTAATCCGGGGCCTTATTGTCTAACTTTAATTGCAATCGCCATACCTTCAAGGGTATCGTGACTACAACCGTGATTACGACTATAAATTGGAATCGTCTAAGTTTTAAAGTCACAATCGCTTTGAATCGCTGAACGAAATGAATGACCAACCAACCAAAAAAAAAATTAAAGTGACTACGAAACCGCTAGCGGCTTCCTTAGTTTTAATCACAGACATACAGACTAAACCTAAGGATTAAATAGCGTTGGCAAGTTTCCATACAAAAACCAAACGACATTTAAGCTACATGGTACGAAGAAACTTATAAAAATAGGTTGTTTTGGCTGGCATATGCTTGAAACATATTTGTTAATACCTAAACTAATCTCTCGTATATATTTTGTTTGGAAACAAGCAATATTTATATCTAAAAGAGCCCGTAACTCACTGAGCTAAAATTGCTTCAAGTCAACTCTATGCGTTTATTATTAATGTTTGGTCTATGGTTTTAAATTTGTTCGGTCGCAACGACGAGCAAAGCGAGGAGGAGCGGTTAGGTTGACATGTAAGCACATATTAGGGAGCCAAGCGAAGCGAAGCGGAGTGGGGCGACCCGCGTAGTTTTAAAATAATTCACGATAAGGAGAAAAAAAAGTACAGAGCCTTTTCGATGACTTACGGTTCAATTTATAAAATTCAAGGACCGCTTCCCTTTCCGAACTGTACATTGCAAATTTAACTTTATTAGTTCAAGCTAAGGAAGATATTCCACCAACTAAAATATGACATGGTCGGTGAACGAATAAAACATGGAAGCAGTCCCTTACTAGCCACCGTTGTTTATCAACGCCGGAAAAGATATACGTAAAGTAATGAAACATTAAACTTTTGTTGCATAACAATTAATGTTATAGTTAATAAGTCAAGGTTGCTAATAGCGAGCGGCTGAGTTTATGAGCCACACCCACCACGGTCGAGTTTTCGTTGCGCTATAATGGAATGGTAGTAATAATGATTCCATGTTTTATTCGTTCACCGCTTACGGTTCAATATTTTAAAAATCAAGGGACCGCTAGCGGTACCGTAGTAACTTCCAATAAAAAACCCTAGGCTTAGGGATGTGGTACCGAAACAAAAGTATCGAGTTTATTCAAGTATCGAGTATACTCAAGTATACTGTACTAAAGTGTACTGTTTCGTTTAAGTGACCAAAGAAAGTTATAAATAAAAGCACGAATTGAAACGCTAAAACGAAATTTCAAAAAGTTGCTGTCTGCAGAGATGTCTACTCCTTACAATATGAACCGTAGACTAGAGTTCACGCGTTTCAGAAATAAAGTTAACAAAATTATAAATATTGCCAAAAATAAGTTTAGACAAAATCAAATAAAAAATTGTGACGGGGATTTTAGAAAAATATGGTCTAATATAAATGAATGGCTGGGCCGTAAAAAAAGTAATTTGGATAATGTTTTAATGAAATATTTAGGTAAAACGGATAATATTCGTAACATTTGTAATAATTTTTCTGACACATTTACCCAAGAAATACAAAATATTAAACATAACTGTAATCAAAAATTTTTGGAACGTTCTACTTATGTTAAGAAGATTGATGTATCATTTAAATTTAGAAATATAAGTGCTTTAAAAGTTGAGAGAATAATTGATAAATTAAGCCGTGAAAAAGCTCCTGGCATAGATAAAATTAGAGTACAAGATGTAAAGTATGTAAAAACGGAAATTAGTAAAATTTTGGCTAAGTTTATTAATATGTGCATGTCAAAGGGTATATATCCCGATGTATTAAAGAAGTCGTTAATAAGACCTATTTATAAACAAGGAAACCATTTAGATTATTCCAATTACAGACCCATTGCCATTTTATCGGTTATCAACAAAATAATGGAGAAAGCTGTAATTGAGCAAGTTGGTGGATTTTTGGAGCATCACAAGGTGTTATCTGAAGCTCAGCACGGGTTCAGAAAGGGTCGCAGTACAAATACGGCTCTGACGCACTTCACTAATTATGTAAACACAAAACTTAGCGATAGGCAGCAGGTACTGGCAATATTTATTGATTTTAAAAAAGCATTCGACACACTGGATCACGAACAATTATTACAAGCTATGGATGAATGTGGTATCAGTGGGCCTACCAATCAGTGGTTCCGTAATTATTTAACCAACAGGACTTTGCGCACGGTGATCAATGGAATAGCTGGATCTGAAGCTACTGTCAGGCTGGGCGTGCCAACCGGTTCTGTGTATGGGCCGGTCGGCTACATCATGCACGTGAACAGTGTGTCGAACGTGGTGAATAACTGCAACGTTTACATGTACGCAGATGACATGTGTCTGCTGTACGCTGGGAAAGATAATATGCCGGAGATGGTAAGCAATGTCCAGGCGGACTTTGACAATATTTGTAAATGGGCGCATGATAATGGCATCATTTTGAATTTAAATAAAACGAAATGTATGTACATATGTTCGCCGTATAATAAGAAAGCCAAAAACTTACAACCCTCGGATATTAAAATATTAGGTCACACCTACGATTGTTTTCATAAAAATAAACAAGGGTGTGACTGCAAAGGTTTAGAAATAGTAGATAAATTTAAATATTTAGGATTATTAATAGATAACAAATTTAATTGGAAACTACATACTAATGAAGTCTGCAAAAGATTGAGATCAGTTTTAGGACAATTTTATCACCTACGTAGAATACTAAATAAACGAACCCTGTACATTGTTTACCATGCGCTTGCTGACTCACTTCTGAGCTATGGATTAAGTTGTTATGGACTGACTTTTAAAACATACCTGGATCTAATTAGGCAATTACAGTTGAGAATTATTAAACACTTAGTAGGCAAAAATATCAAAGCTAAATATAAGGGAGAGTATGAAAAATTGTTTACAGTTTGTGAAATTCTCCCAGTAAACCAGAAAGTTAAATATCTCATAGGTTTGGAAATTTACTACACTAAAGACTATAAAGTTCCTAAACCAAATAGACATTTCACTAGAGCAGTAAAAATTGGCAAACTATCACAGCCATCATCTAAAAACTATTATGGAGAGAGAACTCGGAAGTACATAACTCCCAAGCTTTGTAATAAATATCCTCTCCTACTGGAAGAAAATAAGTTAAAAATTGGCACCCTAAAACATAAATTAAAAAATATATTGTTATCTTCCCTTACATAACTAGAACTTATTATATCTTACATAATGATTTCCTACAAATATGTATATGTTTTAAGACTATATAGTATTAGATTTTAAGTACCTTCTCTTAATCAAATGTAAGAGCGTATCGCCAACAAACTGCTTAGCAGTTTGGCGAAAATTGTAAAGTATATACTTGTGTAAAATTCGGTTATAAAATAAATTAAAAAAAAAAAAAAAAAAAAAAATTCTTTCCAAAATAGATCGATTTCGAATCGTGGTGAATTCACAAATTCAAATTCACAAAAATCGATTCAAAAATTGGAACAGAAATTCACACAATTAGCGATAATTAATTTATAGCATTAATTTTTCCTGAGTTTATTGTAAGTAAAGTTATCTTAGTTGTTTTCTCATAAATAAAAAATTAAAGAAATATTTTTTTCAAGTTTTATTGCCAAAGTTACTTAAAATGGACATACAGAACATTATTATTTTGTTAATATCATGTAACAATATTTCTGTATGATGAGTTTCATACACTAGTAAAGCTGGGGTGCTAAAGCTAGGGGTATTTGTTAAGGGATGGTGACTCCGAAGAGAGCTAAGAACCAAACTCAACAAGTGATGATCGAACACTGCTTTATTGGTATTGTTTGCACTAAATAATTGCTAAATACAAAGTGCAAGCAGCCAAAATGTAATTAATTACCTAGGTAAAACCTAATTCACTAAAATGTACAAGTGTACGTTAGCTCGTACAATTTCTAAGTCTCAATTACCTACCCCAACTTCCTATCTTCAAATGTAAGGCTTTTCATAAATAATAATTTTGAATTCAAATACTTGCCGGAAACGTAATTAAATGTGGGTATGTAATCTTTTTATTTGTATGTTATTTGTTCGCAAAATTTTCCGAGAAACCGCAAAAAATCGTGTCAACGATTCTGCGGTTGTATGGATCGATTCTAAGATCGAATCGCTTCGAAAAAATCGATCCAAAATCGATTTTCTTGGCCCCAATTAATCGATCTTCAAATAAATCTATTTAAAATCGACATCCCTAGCTGTTTGTTTTCTTCGCAAGGAAGTTTTGTTTTGCAAGAAGTAAAAACCGAACAAGGAAATGTTTTTAAACTAGGACTGAAATTCATGAGGTATGTAAAAATGTTTATGATTAATTGATTAGTTACCTAGGGTACTTGTCCTACGCTTGTAGGCCTCACCTAAATATTTTGGCGGTTGTATATGAAACAGTGGTGTCTATTCGGTGTAACACGACTTATTTTACAGGACTAAACTTAATTTAAGCATTGTGTCTTTGTCTTTCTGCATCGAAAAAGGACAGGGCGCTTAAAATAAGGTTAGTCCTGTCAAACAAGTTAATTCGTGCTGCACCGAATCAACACCATTACCTATTTAATTTCTCTTATCAAAATATTATATCATTTTGCTTACAGAATGCCTGCTCAGAGAATATTGTTAGAGAGAGAATTAAACAAAATGTTAACAATCGGTGGGACCAACTATCTGAAAGGCTTAATCGTTTAGGCAATGGCGCTACAAAATCACCTAGAGAATGAAGAGTTGTACATGTGTATACACAGAAACCTTTAAAGAGTGGAGCATTATGAATATTCTGGGGAGAGACAGCATATTTGGAGAGATATCGGTGTGCATTCCATTTCCAGTAAGTGTTATGTTTCATCAATAGCTCATTTTTCTGCCCTTTGCAAGGTATGCCTCCTTTTTTTTACACCACCAATACCTATCCTGGGCCAATATCATCCATATTCTACCAGCTAGCGTCTAAATGTCATCGGCCCACCTAGCTGACGGTGTGCTGAATTCTCTTTAGCATTATGTTTGATGGGTAATTTTAAATTTTTGAAACCTCTTACAGAAAATCTTTTCTTGTTATTGACATGTAAATACATATTTAAGTTTAAGTATGTCAAATGCTTTTATTTTTTAATTAAGTTGGAAATAAAATTTATAAGCAAATATTAAATTTGATGTATATAACTTTTCAGGAACCTGCAAGTTATTCTCTGAAAGATTCCAGCGAACATCCTAGATTTGTAGGTTAATAAGTTTTAATATATCTAGTCTTTAGTTGGGAATGAAAGTTGAGTTTATTTTTTGTTACATTACTGAGTTCCTTTAGTCTTAAATGTGTAGCCTTATGAGGGTGACATTGTCGCTGTGCGACAAAACCTTTTTCTAATAAAGATTATAAAAAAATACATTCTTTCTGTGTTATTGCTACTTATCCAATTTTTTATTGAATATTTTTATCTTTATATTATTTATAGAGTCCAGTTGTTTGAAGCACAACATGCAGGCTGCTGCGCCTCTGGTGGCAAGCCCCCAGGCCTCGCTACTGTCTCCTTTGCCCAGTGCGCGAACCCAACTCTCACTGATTAATGAAAACACCGCCTCTGATCTACCAGTCATGTCTATGCCTGCAAGATAAGCACCAATACAACAGTGGATGGCTTTCTTTTTGCAACATTCTCCTTTCTAGCCACTATCTATGGGTCAGCCTTTACTCCTCTACCAGCGCCATCAAAATTGTTCTTGCCATACTAAAATGTAACTCATATAAAATAAACTGTATTTCTTATTACTATATTTCTTATATCTGTATTTCTGATCAACCAGTCACGTCTATGCCTGCAAGACAAGCAGCACAATCCTATACAATACAATCCTTTGTTTTTGCGGCATCAACAGTGACCGACTATCTTTTTGCAACATTCTCTTTTTTAGCCGCTATGTATGGGTCAGCCTTCCCTTCTCCACTGGCACCATCAAAGTTGTTCTTGCCATGCTAAAATGCAACTCATACATAATATTTACTGTATTTCTTATAACTCTCCAACAATCTGTATAAATAAATAACAGCTCCATGACCGCTGACTGACTGACTGAGAGACAAGGTACAGCCAAGAACGCTGAAGGCGAAAATACATAGGTAGTAACATAAAATTGAAGATCCTTGCTATTGAAGTTCATTATTACATCTAGGCCTAGCTAGAAGCATTGATAGGTCAATGTCTAGAGGTGCACTAAGAAAGCATTTATCGAAATTCACCCCTCAGTGGTGTGGAACTGGGTGAAAACTTGTGTATCGAACATGCCTTCCGAACATGGTACAATGGGCTGTTTTAAACCCAAAACCTCATGGACGAAGTCGTAGGCATGCTCTAGTTACATGAAAAGTACAAAAAGTGCATAATAGATGAGTAATTATTACAAATTTGCCTAAAAACCGTTGAAAGAGGCAGCCTATTTGTGAAATCCTTCATTTGACATTTCCGATAGCTTTCAAAGATTTGATTTGGATACGCGATACCATTTTATGTCAAATTTGTGATATCTTTCACTCAAAATTGCGATCACAAGCACAACGACTCGAAATGACAGCTCATGTCCAATAATTGCAGTGTGAAGTTCGTCGATAGCATCCTTCAAATGTCAAATTCATGGGTATGGCGATTGCTGTTAAAAGTTAGACAATACGGCCCCGATACCAATTGTATGCAAACTAGTGATATCGTTCACTCAAAATTGCGATCACAACCACCATGACTAGAAATGACAGCTCATGTTGAATAATTGCGGTGTGAAGTTCGTCAATATCCTTCAGATGTCAAATTCATAACTATGGCGATTGCAATTAAAGTTAGACAATAAGGCCCCCGGTCACAGTTCGCTAAATGTATGTAGTAGGGTCAACAACAAGACGATGGTAAAAAGACAGACCACCAGGTCGATGGACCGGCGACGTTGTTAAAGCAGCTAAGGCGAGGTTATCCAGAGAAATCTGTCCTGGTCAACGCTTTCATTTTACACCTTTCTATCCTTCACAGAGGGAGCGGACCGCTCAGAAATCTCGCTATTTCGAGGTGTTTTTAGGGTTCCGTACCCAAAGGGTAACCAACGGGACCCTATTTATTACTAAGACTCCGCTGTCCGTCTGTCACCAGGCTGTATCTCATGAACCGTGATAGTTAGACAGTTGAAATTTTCACATATGATGAATTGCTGTTGCCGCTATAACAACAAATACTAAAAAACAGAATAAAATAAATATTAAAGGGGGCTCCCATACAACAAACGTGATTTTTTTGCTCGTTGTTGATCAAAATTGATAACGGCAACAGGTAGAAGCTTGAAATATTCACAGAATATTTAGTTATAATATTCACTTTAAAAATAAATAATTAAATTAAAATAAAATTCATATTTAAGGGGGTGTTTGTAAGTTTGTAAGTACAGGTGTTTCTAATTATGTAAATAAAAACAAAACGAAAAATGCGTAACAAGACAACAAAAAAAGATAATTAGTACATACAGATATAAAATTAGTGGGGTAAATATATAGTCTTAAGCATTGTAAGCTATCCTAGGACGTTTCAAATGTCCAGTGTCCATTTGCTTTTTGATTAGATACTGTTTATACAAAAACTTAAATGTATGGGCTGAGCTTACATCAAACGGTTCAAAGAGTGATACATGAGATAAATGTTTTTTTGAAAAACAAGGCAATATCTGGATAAGGCGAGGGAATTCGTGTTTTACCCGAAAATGCTTTTCTTTAAATCAATTTTCTTAATTACAGCACAGATTATTTTCAGTAAAAAAAAACAGTTTCATTTATCGCATAAGTATTGTCATAGACAAACTAATTCGCTATGGTATTGTCTTGTTCTTTATGGAAACAATACGTGAAATAAACATTGAAAACTAATAAAAATACCTCGAAATCGCGAGTTTTCAGACAAGTGTAAAATGAATGCGTTGGAGCAGGACAGTTTTCTCTGAATAAGTTCGCTTGAGAGAGAAGAGGCCAAATGCCTAACACTGGGCAATCACTGTTTATGTTTAGTTATTTATATAATTAACATTGTGTGCTTTATTGTGGTGGTAGGCTATCAGTTGGGTGTTTGTTCACACAGACACGGTTTGACCGCAAACACCGCGATAGATTGCTTAGAATCGTCGTCAAGTCGGCACTGCGGTAACAAACATTTTGTAGATAAGGTTTACTGAGAACAATAATACAACTAGTCGTCTTTTATACTGTTGAAATATACAGGCTGTAAATGCAAAGTCAAGGATCCCTTTAGGGTATGAAAGTATACACGATTCTGATGTCATTACGAGAAAAAAATATATACCTTGAATTTTCACCAAAAATTCCATCATTTTTCTAAGCTATGGCTACGCAGCTCGCCGGCCTCCCCAGACACCTAATTGCACCCCGCAACCCGCACCCCTCATCCGAGTGGCCAGCGACCAGTGAGGGTGTCCACGCGATTAGTGTATTTTGAGTAAAGAAAATCGTGTTATTATGAGGTACGGGTACTTTTAGAGATCCCAATATTCAAAATAATATCTTTACCGGTCATACTAACACATCCTTAAAGGATTCTTGCCTTTGCTTTTACACCCGGTATGATAGCTAATTTAAAAACTGTGTATGTATGGAGGTCCATTAAATTAAATAAAGTGAACTTCCCCGTACGGTTCCTTCGCTCTGTGTACTGAACATTGCCTTATTTATACTATGACATTGCCTTATAAATCCGCTACAGCCCATGTCAGATAAATAATATTTATAGGAATTACCATGATCAAATACAACACATGGATGTTAAACTACGAGTGTACAATCTCTCTCATACACAGACATATAATTATTACTAAGTAGCAGACCAAACATAACGATTAAATAGCGTGGCAAGTTTTCATACAAAAAATAAGCTACATTTAGGCTTCATGGTACGAAGAAACGTATAAAAATGGGTTGTTTTAGCTGGCTTAAGCTTGGAACATATTAGTTAATTCCTAAACTAATCTCAAGTATATATTTTGTTTGGAAACAAGCAATATTTATATTTAAAAGAGCCCGATGTTAGGTCTGCTAACATATTATACGTCTGCGCTCTCATATCAGTATGTATTGGTTCTATGTTATAACCATTTTACTCCTACTTTATAAACTTGCCTTTATTGTAAATTTAATGTATTATTTTACCAAGCACTAGCATTTCGCCCGCGGCTCCACCCGTATTTATTGAATCTGTGCTCTGTTTTCAACTTTGTCGTCCTCTGACCTGTTTGATGTCATATTATGGTGCCGCTTTGTAGGCCGTAATCTGTTAGTGTTAGGTATGGCACGTTTTTTCGGTCATATTATGGTAGGTGCCCCTCCTTTTAGAATCGGACTGTTTTGGTCTGTGGTTTGTTTTAAATGGTACCACAGGTTATAAATGTGCATTGAAAATCCCTAATAGCACGGAAGATTCTACTGTGCCTATAGCCTATAGTAATATGTTGACCAGGGTCACTTAAATGATAAAAAAAATAGTTTTGGCCTCAGTACAATACTAATAATTTATTCATTTATTTATTTATTATAATTACTACGAGCGAATTCAATTACAATAATAATAATTATAATAACCCCTTGAAGGTATAGACACAAATTTATGACGTACTACCAAATGGACCTCGGGTCTAGTATAAAATTTACCAAAAAAGTGTCCTTAGTGAAGTGTCAAAATATTAAGAAACAAAACATTTTAATTTTCAATGGTTTTGACTCTCTTTTGGTTCGGACACTTTTGAGCACAGACTATTTGGTAGTACGTCAATGGGCAGGTGTATCAATTATATTGAATTAACTATAATTTTACTGTCACAGACAATAGGACTGTCATGTGAAGTTAAGAGAACCAATTATCTAGTTAACATCTCGTCCGGGGTTTAGCTATTGACGTCCAATGGAAAAATGCCAAGCAACGAACCAAATTCCTAGACAAACTGTCTCGCAGCATTACTCGTTTGATTTTCCGCCAAGTCCATGCTTTTACCGACAAACTTCCGCCCGTTTTGTGCACCGCCGGGAAATAATAGCTCGTACGTTAGACAAACTAGATAAATCTGTTGTAGTTGAGAAAACTGGCTGTTAATCTTGTTTATACGTTCATAATGTACCGATCGGTTTATCACATTTAACACATTGTGATGTAACGGCCAGACAGCTGGTAAACAAGGTTCCGCTCCGTACATTATGTAGTAATGTAATAGTCTTGTCGGGGACAGCGATGAGTATGAGCGAGAGAGGAATATCTTACTGTTTCTTCTCGTTTCTTCATTGCTCTGACTAGAAGTCGACCAGAAAGAGATAAAAATAATTAAAAACACTAATAATTCTCGTAAAACTCAACTCAGGAATTCGGGCATTACCCAAAAATGCTTGTTTTTAAACCAATTCCGAGGTCATGTAATAAAATAAAAACATGGATTAAAAGTTTGAAAAAATTTTTTATGGGATTTTTTATTCACTGAATTCAATAATTTTGAAACATGTTAGATAATTTTCAATTAAAAGACATTTTCGTTTATAGTATACGAGCTCGTATGATTATTGTTTTGCAATGAAATATATATCTTTGTACCTCGTCCTGCCAAAAGTTCTGTCCCTCACATTAAGTTGGATATTTTTCATCCCAGACTGAATCTAGTAAAATTAATGAATGGAATTTGTTGGCTAGCCAATAAAACACTTTGAGCTTTCCGCTTCATAATTTTTTTCTATCATAGCATTCATAGCCCTTACAATTAGAATTTGTGGTAAGGCTTAAAGCTGACTATTTTCTCTTGGAGATAAGTCAATAAACATTGGAAAAGAAAGGAGTTTGAAATATTTTGGGAGCCATTTTACAGCACCACCGTTATGAACAAATCACGTCAATTGGATGTCTAAGAAAAAAAAAATGTTGCCTAGCGATTTTACTAATTATTTTGAGGATTTATAGCTTATAATAAAAAAATATTGTCATTGTCTATCCTATAATTTGCAGAAAAATTCAACCTTTAACTCGTTTTCACCCATCCCAATGGAATTTTGTAGACCCAAAATCAAACCGTGTTTTACAACATAGATCTGCTACTTGGAGACTCGTTATATTACATAATAATCACTTGTTTATTGTAGTTTGAAACCTACTCGTTCCTGTGGATATAGTTTTGACTTCTAGGGTTTTCTTGGAACCTTAGAATTATCCATAAAAACAGGGACAGAACTTATGGCAGGACTAGGTACATTAAAGTACGTAATTTTTTGTGAAGACTTTATTACTAATAAACTATTTCCGCAAGTTGCTTTAAAACACATTTATTTCATACTTTTTATTCAAAAGTAAGGAAAACAATATTATGATGTGCATTTTGTACCGAGGTAAGAAGTTACCCCCTTGGCCGCGTTTAGTTTGATCGCCCGCTCATCACTGCAGCAGGATAGCAGATACAAAATCAACGCGTGCAAAAGAGATGTCGTGATCGCCGGGCGTGAGCGGGCGACCAAACTGAACTTCAGCCCTTAAGAGGATATGTCGCGCTTGCAAAGGTCACTGTTACTCCATGCGGAACGCCCCGCAGTGCGAGAGGGACGGATTCCGGAAAAAATAGCAAAATGTCGAACTAAAAGCTATCAAAATTTCCAACTGAGAAAATTTAGATATCGTTAAAATCTATCCAAAAAAATATCTTTCAAGTCTGTATGTCATTCCTGTTTGTCATACTATGAAAAAAAGTGTAGAAAAAGACCTCATTTCAATAATTATGTCTATCGAGCGAAAGTTACGCAATCGCGTATCTGTACTGAACAAAACTAGAAAAAGGTTCCGAAATTTATATACTGATTTATCAAATTAGTGGTTTCATCTGAAAAGCAGGTATACAACTTCAAAAAGTGCAATTTTTATCGAAATAGCCTCTTAACATGACCAACCTTAATTTAAGCGTCCTGCCCTTGTCTTCTCGATACAGAAAGAAAAAGACAGAATGCTAGAATTAAGTTTAGTTCAAATAAGGAAGTCGTTTTACACCGAATCAACACTAATATCTACCTTATCACAAGACAGTAACCGTTTCTATTATATTATTAGGTATTTAACTTGCAGACAGAATTAGTAAAGTGAAAACATACAATGAAGAGAAACATAACCAACATGTTAATTTTAATTAAATTTACCCAATTGCCCAAAAGAGTGTTGTTCGCAACACAAACTCTTAACTTGATGAATTTACTTAATTAAGCCTAATTAATTGGGGCTCGAAATAGAAAAGTCGTGAATGTGAACATTTTATGTATTTGCGTGTAGCAGACTATCCTTTCGCCCGCGGCTCCGACCGCATCTATTCAATCTCTGCCCCGTTTTCGGTTTGGGCGTTATTTTATCAACACCCCTTATAGCCTTTATGTTGACCAAGGTTACTATGATGATAATAAAGAAAACCGAATCCAAATCTGTTGAGTAGTTCTCGAGTTGAAACGAAACATAGATACACAATTAAATAAAAATTAAAAAACTGTAGTTTTGGCTTCAGGACAATACCAATAATACATTTCATTCAAAATTTTGAATAAATATTCGTTGTACAGACAGAAAAGTTTTAGTACATTAGTGTAGTTAGTATAGTTATGGGTGTAAATAGAGTGCGACCATTAAATGAAACCACATATTCTACCAACCCTACTGAACCACTGTTGACCTCAAACAGCTGGAGGTTTCACGGACGACGCTCTCTCTAAACTCGCCCGTATGTCGGTGCGTTAGGGTTCACGCATTTTTGTTTGGAACTCAATTATTTCCTAAACTAAGGATGTCCGCGGTTATGACTCTTGGGAAAAGTGGTTCAGTAGGGTCGGTAGAATATGTGGTTTCATTTAATGGTCGCACTCTATTTACACCCGGTAGATAAAACCATGGATTTTCTTCGTTGGTTCATGAAGTGAATAAAAGGTTCATGATTCAATCTCGTACGGTCAACAACAACAAAAAAGCAACCAAGAGCGAGTCGGACTCGCACACGAAGGGTTCCCTACCATTATCTATAAAAATGGCAAAAAAAGTCACGTTTGTTGTAAGGGAGCCCCCTTTAATATTTATTTTATTCTGTTTTTTAGTATTTGTTGTTACATAGGTAACACTAAAAGTTTCCGGAACTGGCCACTTACATAAACAATATTTAAAAATTTATTGCAACATTTGAAAATAGAACTCTTTGGCTGTAGAATGCAGTTTGTTTCATCTGACTGTCTTTTGTTTTTACCTTGTGGCGCCATTTAAAAAATTGTGTGTCTGCATCAACATGGATTTAACTCGGGAAAATTTTCGTAGTATGATTTTCTACGATTTTAAGTGTAATTTGACAGCTCAACAGAGCATCGCTCGGCTTGAAACAGCTTTTGGCAATGAAGCACCATGCAAGACGACTGTTTATAGCTGGTTTGCAGAATTCAAGCGTGGTCGTATCAATCTCAGTGACGAATCTCGCGATGGTCGGCCGTCCACCGCTGTGACCAACAAAAACATCGATGCTGTGCGCCGTATGATTGAAACAGACAGGCATGTGACCTACCATGAAATTCGCGCATCCTTAGAAATAGGCATGAGTCAAATACAATCAATCCTACACAAACATTTGGGTGTGAGAAAGCTGTGCTCGCGGTGGATCCCACACAACTTGACCGAGGCTCAAAAAACGGACCGCGTCACTTGGTGCAGTGCCATGCTTACCAGATTCAACGAAGGTGCGTCAAATTTGGTGTGGGACATAGTAACAGGTGACGAAACATGGATTTATTGCTACGATCCCAAAACAAAGCAGCAATCGAGCGTATGGGTCTTTCAAGATGAGCCGAAACCAACCAAAGTGGCGCGCGTGAAAAGTGCATCTAAGCGGATGATTGCTTCTTTTTTTAATAAAACTGGACACGTGGCTACTGTTGCTTTAGAGAATCGTCGTACCGTGAATAGTGACTGGTACACGACCATTTGTTTGCCGGAAGTTATTGACGAACTCCGTAAAAATAACCGTAAACGCCGTATCATCCTGCACCACGACAATGCTAGTTCTCACACGGCCAGACAGACAAACGACTTTTTGAAGACGAAAAATGTAGAACTCATGAGTCATCCTGCATACAGTCCCGACCTGGCACCTTGTGACTTTTTTCTGTTCCCAAAAATTAAGAACCAATTACGCGGTCAACGATTTTCATCACCACAAGAGGCTGTCGAGGAGTATGAAAAACACGTTTCAGAGGTCACCACAGGGGAGTGGCACAAAAGTTTTCAAAACTGGTTTGATCGAATGAAAAAGTGCATAGACGCCAAGGGAGATTATTTTGAAAAACAATAAATTAATTTTGTACCTTTAATAGTATTTTTTCATATTCATTCCGGAAACTTATAGTGCGTCCCACGTATAAAGGTAAAAGAAATACATCAACTGTGAAAATTTCAACTGTGAAAATTTCAACTGCCTAACTATCACGGCTCGATACAGTCTGGTGACAGACGGACGGACAGCGGAGTCTTAGTAATAGGGTCCCGTTGGTTACCCCTTGGGTAGGGAACCCTAAAAATACAAGTACTAACCAACGTAGGTGGTAGAGCTGATGCCGAGCTCGACTGTGGGGGTACCACCATCTTACTCGCAAATCCTCCCGAAGTTATTTGGGGGAGAGTAAGAGAACAGCTCTCAGGCAAAACCAGGCGGCCCACCATTGCCTGGGACCGATGGATGGCGGTATATCCATCCCTAATTGCCAGGCCTTAAAACAGACTAGTGACAGGCAGCGGCGTCACTGGTGCAAGGGTTTCGGCACCGCGCTCACCAACCCGCCCGCCCAGCGTGTGTGAGTATGGGCATTTCTTCCAGGAGGACCGCCAAGAGTGGTGAAATCCTGGAAAGGCCTATGTCCAGCAGTGGACGAAACAGGCTGTTGGATGGATGGATGGACTAACCAACGCTGAGCCTAGCTACTTGTCTCTTTTGTTGACTGTAGTGTTTTAATTATAAACAAAACCAACAAAGTAAAGCTAACAGGGGTGTTAGCAAATATTTATTTAGCGTAGGATAAAGTCTAGAATTTATGATTATTTTAAAAACTGAACTGAGGAAATATCGGTATGCGATGCTTAGGCGACAAAATAGTCAATAACAGCGCTCCATTGCATACCCTCAAATTTATCAATGCAAAATCGGTTTTGGTGTGTTGGAACCTATGCAACTATAAGTTTGCTAGAGGCAGCTAGCAGGCGTTTTCCCGATTTGCCATAGCCCCAATTTACTTACACCTTTTCACTCTCATACATTCATTCCCGATTCACCACATATTAGAAAATATTGAAATGTTGATGAATTGTGTTCCCGATTTGCCAAAACTTCTTATTTCTATACACGAACGTAGAAAAAAAGGCGGACTCAACGTCGCTAAAGCTATGGTTTCCTAAGAGAGGGTGCCGTATTATAGCGGCCGTTATATATGATCTCCCAATCTTTTGCAATAAGAGAGAGATAGATAAGTGTACAAAACGGCCGCTATATTACGGCACCACTATCTTAGGAAACCATAGCTTAACAGAATATAGAGGGACCAAATGATAGGACTCGCACTCGCTTGTACGCACGAGCCGGCACGCACACATACAAATAACATCGGTCTATCAACCGCCATTCTGCCTGCAGCTAACCTTTCCCGGCAAAATACGCTGACGTCATACACAAAAAATTGCAAAAATGTCGTCCTGCGTGGTCAAATTCTGCAGTCTGCAAATGTCAGGGAATTACTTTTCATCGTTAAGTTATTCAATTTATAACGTATTTCCATTTCTTTAACGTGATTTTACATAAAATGAATCTGCTCCATTCGGAGCCCTAAACCTAGAGTCCACGCCACACTGAAGTCCTGCGTCAAACCCTTCATGGGTGAAATGCAGAATAGATGTACCGTAACGAAATCGTTATTAAAGTGAGATTGTAAAGAAACTGATAATGATAGGGTGAGGTCACACAAGCATTAAAATAAATAAAATATTAAGTATCACAAAAATCTACTTTATTAATTAACTTACACCATGTACTAATTTCATAGACCTTACATTCTCATAATAAATAAAATTTAACTAATATAGTCATTTTGCTGAGTAAAAATTAGGTACAGCAAACTTACATCAAAAATTAAGTTTAAGATTCTATTCTTGTAAGACTTGTCATTGGACTTTATATTTTATCTGAAATATACCAGATCTTCATCATGATATAGAACATATACTTAAAGTTATGAGGATATTTGTAGTATTTCGTTATTTGAGATAATTAATTTCTAATATCAACAAAATTAACATTTAAATAATCTAGCAAAAGTGGCGATTATAGCAAATCCTCCCAAAGGAAATCTTTGGGGGAGGCCCCGTCCAGCAGTGGACGTCCCCAGGGCCGATATGGAATCTATCAAAAACTCTTGTTGTGAACGAAACCTTAGAGTAACGAAACTGAGAGCTTAGTTTCGTTACGTAACGAGACGTTACGAAATGTTACGAAACTGAAAAAAATATCTGAGAAATCCTTAACACAAAAATATCTCCTACCGAAATTGCTATTGATTTGACATTAATGTGAATCCCAGCGGACATATTATCTCTTACGCAAAAAAAATTAACCAATAACTTATAAACATCACTTACCGGGAACAGAAAAAATCGCGTTATTAACCCTGATATTTTTTTTTAACAAAATGCGTATCACATGTATCACCAACGAACTGCGAAACAAATGGCGGTTACCTTACTTGAAATTTTTTGACATAACTTGAGAAAGTGTTCCTTTTTTATAAAAGTACTATCTAATAGTAGAATTGTTGATATATTGTGCCCAAAATATCGTTACTAACCCTGAGTTACGAAATTAACAAAATGGAGACGAAAATTTCACAAGCAAATTATTATTACTAAATAATGATCTTTTAATGGCAATTTATTCCATTTCATTATTTAGATAATAAGTGGTGATTTTAACCTAAATAGTATTAAAATAAACAAACAAGTTCATTGATCATAAAAAGTCGCCATATAGTGGTGAGACACGAAAATTTAGTATGAAAGTTATTTTGCATTAAATTAAAAAAACGTATATAATTTGTGTCTGATGGCATGCATTAAAGAAATAAAAAACGGGCTTTTAGCAAAATAAATAGGTACACTACTTATAATTATAGAGATAATTTAAATTACGAAAAGATATAAGACGATTTCTTGTTTCAAACGTATGGGACAACTTAAATTGTAACTATGTACATCTATTCTGCATTTCACCCTTATTGCCTCTGGCATATGAACCAAAATGCCTGGTTTGGGACCAGATCACTCAAAACAAGTAATTATAACGACTACATCACACCGAAATTATACAAACAAAGCCACCATCACTCACTAGTACTCACTAGTATCACCAACATTATATAATGCAGGAAGAGCAGTAATTAAAACATTAGAAACACCACTACAGAAATCTAAACTTATTTATTCAGAAAAAGTTTACAAATCTCTTAACAAGCGTCACTTTTACTTTTTTTATTTACCTAGTCGGTGCTTAAATTCTGTCACAAACAAAATTGGCTATAAAATGAAAACTAGTCATGATAATCAAAAAAAGATTTTTTTTAAAAAAAAGGTAATTTAATTAGCTTACATTAAACACAAAATTTATTCAAAATGATTGCCACCATTTTTCACACGAGCCTTCAATCTTCGCGGCCAATCATCAATAGCAGCACGGACCATATTCAAATATTCATGTCGATATCGGCCACTGCTTTAATCAATGATGACTTTAGGCTGCTCAAATTTTTGTGAGGTTTAGAACAGACCTTCTCCTCCAATTCCTGCCAAATTTTGTAATCCAGTGGATTGAGGTCAGGGCTAGATGAGGGCCAATCTTGATGCCTTATTAGCTCGATATTCTAGCGCTCGAACCACTCCTGAGTTGTTTTGGCCTTATGAGCAGGTGGGTGAATCTTCAAAAAACAGTTATTTGAATTAATTTATGACTTTTTTATTTATTAAATTGTTTTCATTATATTTATAACCCCTCAGCAAAATATCATCTTTTTACATTATTTTGTATAAAAGGCGCAAGAAATTAAGGAATACTTTAGTAGAAAATGCAATTTATATTTTTATTGGTGATGGTAATGAATTTGATCTTACATGGTAATGATTCCCAACGAATGGTAATGAAACAAGGGGGTAAGGTAATCAAAATAATAAATATAACATTGAATCAAATATGTGTATTTTCTGCATTTTAAGGCAACAATTATCAAATATCTCCAGTTACAATGAAATATGATAACGAACACTTAACAAAACTTTAAATTCTATATAATCAAACACAAAAAAATAAAAAAATATAGTTTACCAAGTTTTATTACTTCATTAAATCTCTAAAACATAATCATTTAATAATCTAAATAGGATAATTATCACAAAATAAGGAAAATACTAGTTATTATATCACAATTCAACAATGAACTTGGTAAGCTATATTTTTTCTGTAAATAAACATCCAAATTAACATTCCTTTGTTATCAAAGATATTTTAATTGCTCAGTCAAATAATCAAATAATGTAAAATTAATACCAAACAAAAACTAGCAAGACTAGCAGTGAAACTAGCAAGTTCTTCTATCAAACTAACTAAAGGATAAAATCTCTTGTAATTGAAATAATTATAATAAAACAATCAGTTAGCACTTGAACAATCTGGTAGTTATATTCGTATTGTTTAATAATAATCTGACAGCATTCCTATTAATATTTCTTTGTTTTTTTCCCCTTACCCTTATTTTTCCTTGGTATAACATCTGCTTTTATAAAATGTTCAAAATCTTTTATTTGTGATTTATCAATAGGTGATACTGATAACAGTTTATTCCCAATAAATTTGGTGTTTTGCCACAGATTCTTTGTTTTGATGGATAAGACACTTACTTTTGGTTTTGTGTTTTTCTCGGAAGATGTGGACGCAAAAGATGATTTTATAATGAAAGACTTAGCTTTTCCTCCATAAGCAACGCCCGGTATAGCAACTAGATTTTCTGAAACAGTTTTTGTGCTGGATGTTGATGGTTGTTGTTTACTTCTATCATTATTATTATTTTCTTTATCGTGGTTATATTCTTCTTTTGGAACATCAAGAAAACCTTTATGTATTCCATGAGTACATGGGACGTCTGGATTCATACAAATAAAACAACTTCGTGTCCTAAATGCAATTTTTCTACTGTTGAAGTACCAGAGCACTTGATGAACGCAAAGAGTCCCTTTAAAACCTGGAACTTTTGATGGTAATACTTTGTTTTTTTCATTGATAGCCTCACCATCCACAACCATCATTTTTAAATTTTCCACACTGTCTTGGACAAGATTTATGAACTGGTCAAAGGAAGCAACATCGCGGCCCGAGTTAACAATTCTATCTGCAGTCCTTTTTAAGGTTGCACCTAAGCCATCAGGGGCTCCTTTGCCGTGCCCTGCTTCCATGTAGTTCCAGATAACAAGTCGAAGCCCTTCAAAGTCATTCTGCAGTTGAGTTGTAATGTAAAACATGAAGCGATTCCTGTATTGGCTACTGGGACCATCGCTAAAAAAATGCACTGTGTCAATAAATGGAGATTGCTGCTTCACAAAATTTAAAATTGGTACTAAATGAGCCCAAACGGCAGACGCATCATGTCTAAGATTTTTGCTTAATGTGCATATGGAATGGACCTTGTTTTTTCCTGGTTTATTTAAGTCTGATGTGTAAACAACAACTGTATGAATAGACACCTGTTGACGGCTACACCCAAAGTGAAACGACTGGATTTCTTCGCTATATTTCAGTGCATAATTTTCACTAAAATCAATGTGTATAATGGCTTCATTGTTGTTCAAACCAGCTTTTAATTCCCTTAGAGATGTGGTTTGGGCCAGATCGTTGGCAGCATGTGGCAAAAACTTGTCCAGAGATGAATCCAGCTTTGCAATAACTTGTAGAGGAGTGTTCATTTTTGTCTGTTTAGTCCAAATAACTTTGTTAGTTTCTTTACCCTCTTTAGTTACATGTTTTTCGGATGTTTTGTTCCACTCATCGTATTCAATTTGACAACTGTTATCAAACTCCAAATAGTTTACTTGTTTATGAAAACATTGTTCACATAATCTGTCCATGCACTTCTGATTAAATCTATCACAAGTTAATTGCTGCAATAATTCAGAGTTGCTCTTTACGACGGAAATTTTAGATTTGTATAGACTTTTTATCAATAGATCAGTGTTTGCATGTAATAAACACTGACAAGTATTTCGCGATTTTTCCGAACCATAAACGACCCAAAATGGTCTATGTTTGCAAAAGTAAGAATAAGATACCTTCAATCCAGATTCTTTCAGAAAATTTGCGTGTAAGTTTCTCAACGTGTCGTTTAGATACCTCTTCTGTTTTCTCTCTTTTTTCCTGGTTATGAACTCCTTTTTTCCAGCCGCTAATCTACTATATCTGTCGTCGTCGTAAAATGTTGTGATTTTCGCAATAATTTCTTTTTGAATGTTCCTCAACTTTGTCAACTCTTGTTCATCCATTTTCGTCTTTTCAAGTCTACTCTTCACCTTCGTTAATTTTGGTACATTTCCCATGTTCATCCTAAGCTTGCTTAGTCTTTCGTAGTTTAGCATTAGTAGCACTTAAAACCTTAACTCGAAGTTGCCATTGTTTCTTCTCTTTAAAGTGTTTGTAACGCAGTTTTCTTATTTGAGTTTTCAGTTTGCATGCGACGTCTTTTGCTGGAATATCATTATTTTCATTTGTCGAAAGTGGATCTGGCTCAGAAGTAACTTCTTCCTCTCCAGATGAACTCACTAGTGTTACTTCTGCAGTCTTTTTCTTCTTTGCCATTCTTTTTAAATATGCCTTGCTATTTACTTTCCACTTCTTTCTTTTCTCTCTTTGTGCACGCTGTGTTAAATCTTTTATAGATAAAATTTTCTTTTGTTCTTTTCTGATAACGTATTCTCTCCTTTTCTCTCTCAATTGTATAAAGTTCTTCATTATTTTTTATTTCTTGGTATCGTTTTCTTCTAGCTAATCTCCTACGGGCTAAAATTTCTTCCTTCGTCTTAGTTTTAGGTCTTCCCATCTCGATAGTCGGTAACTGTAACAGATTTATAATATTTATACAATAATTACAAGTGTTAAGGTTATTTGACGTAATGTTACTAAAAATAATATGATGTATGACTGTATTAACAAATTTTTATCAACATCAATAACAATAAATTGCCATTTTGCCAATATCTTTTAATTCATGTACATACCTACATAAAGTTAGATTTGTATTGAATTAAGAACTAAGTACCTTCATATTGTAAAATACTTAAACTCTGTAAAATATCATTACCAGAAATTTTCCTTCATTACCGTGGCCTTAAAAAGTTACGGGAAACTACGGTAATGAAAGGGCCGGTAGTGAGAAATAATGCATCATGGCGGATTTATAACCTCGAACAGTAAAATATTATAAAACAAAAATAAAAGCAAGAAACTAGTTTGTAATAGTAATATGTAAATGAATAAATAATATGGTCTTATGTTTCACTTACCTTAATTGAAAACGTTTTTGTTCACATGCTTCGTCGTGACAAAACCCTTACTGGCGGCTTGTTTTTGATTTGTTGCACTAACGTGACGCGCACCCTCACTCGCATGTGTCCCACTCGCGACTGCCGACCCGAAAGAGGAAGAGGGGGAGCGGGGTGTCGTGGGAAGCGTCGAGAACTTTATTATTATTGAGTTTCAATTCGCTGTCACGGAAATGAAGTGAAAGTACTGACAAACATTTACATTATTGTAATTTGTTAATTTATTAATAAACAGATATTGAAATTACATAGAATAATGCAAAACATAATAGTTTATAGCTGAACTATATCAAAACTTTTTCACAATGTGACAGCTCTGGTAATGATTTTCAATAGCATTTTTCAATAATATCTTTTTGTGCGTATTGTTTATCAACAAACTTGAAAATGTGCTATTGGGCCCCCCTTTGAAGACTATTGTAATGTATTCATATTTTATTTTTCTATTGAATTTTGCGTAGAAAATATGTATGACATGTTTACCGGCACCTATTGAAGAAATATCCAGGTGCGGAGTCCTGTTGAAACACAAATGGCCGTCCTCCAAAGAGTGTCTGGGGCAGATCTTTTACTATGCGATCTAAAACCGTGTCTTGGTACACTTTTTCACTGGTTTTGACACCTTTTTCACAAAAATGCACTTAGTAGGGCCATAGTAGGACACTCCCAACTAAATCAAGACTGATGATGGATGATGGCCGTGCTGCACTCTAGGAATGGCATTTCCAGCGGCCGCAGAGCTGGTAGCGTACACCCTGTCATTTTGTTTGTTGTACTTCTCTTCGATATTAAAACTTTTCTCGTCTGTAAACAGGATATCGCGGTGTCTGTTTTTTGCGTACCGCTTTAGCAAAAATTTGCATTTTTTGGCTCTCGTAGCTATCAGACGCGCGTTCAGAAGATGTCCACTCTTTTTTCGGTAAGCTCGTAGTCCCAGATCTTCATTGAGAACTTTTTTTACGGTACTTCTGGTTAATCACATCTCCAAAGCCATCAGTTTCTACTTGCGGACGGGGTTTCTTGCAATACGCGCCTTGATTGCTTTGATGACCCCTGGAGTCCTAACGGAACGAGGTCTGCCAAGTCTTTTCTCGTCATCGACACTAGAGGTTTCATTGTACCTCTTGATGGTACGGTACACGAACCTCTTCGTGATTTTTAATTTTTGAAGCAAGTCATAATCAAATATAAAATATAGTCTTCGGTGGATGGCCGCAACGATGCAATGCAATTACTGCTACTCGGTCCTATTTACGAGTCCACTGCATCGTAAAAAATGAATGAATGTAATTGTGATTTGGCAGATTATTAATCAAAAAATATATGAAAATCGAACACCATTTCAATTTTTTTCTAGGTGTTCTATTTTTAAAATAAATGGCCAGTGACAGTATTTAAGAACCGACTAGGTATTTACTTGTCACTATGGTGTTATATTCGACTGAAATATATCCAATATATAAAATTATGTTATTTTATTATTATTTTCTTTAGACTAAATGTACCATTGGCAAAATAACACAAACAGCAAATTCGCAAGACAGAGGCTCTAGAAGTAAAGCCGTTTGGGGCTCATTCGATTCGTCTTCGACAAACGACAAAAGGAACGAACTTACGTGAGTGAGCAGGATACCTGTTATTTGTCTCTCTTACGTATATACAGGGTGTAAATGCAAAGTCAAGAATCCTTTTAGGGTATGAAAGTATACACGATTCTGATGTCATTACGAGAAAAAAATATATACCTTGAATTTTTCGATGGTATGTTCTCTATTAGGGATACTCTATTATCTGTTAATTTTTTTTCACTTTGAGTTTTATATATACATTTGTCTCATTCGTCGTTCGACGAAGACGATTCGAATGAGTCCCGAACGGCTTTATTTCTAGAGCCGCAGTTCAAGTTTGACAACTTCCAATAAATCAGTACAAATGATAAGCATAAATTCACTTATTTTTCATATTAGGGATCAGCATATTATAGTTTGCAATTTATTTTTACATTATCTTTACTATTTATGTTCAAATAATCATTAAATTAGTGTTATTTATCAGTCTTATCAGTAACTTATATGCACAACCAACACAGGATAATAAGGAACGAAAAAGTGAAACCGTTTAAAAAAAATAACTAAGGTATTTAGTATTGTGTTGCATCCAGGGAATTCCAGCTAGCAAATTCATTCTGTTACATGCATTCAATTGTATGCTCTATCTCTCTTACGATTAAATACATTTACTGTTGGGGATATTCTATTCTAAACTAATGGAAGTGGTATTTTTAAGAAATATTTAGGTCGGTTAAGGGTAAGAACAGTTAAGGTTAGTTTTGTTGTGTTAAGGTGGTTTTTACAACTGGTGACCGAAAAAACAGAACTAGGGTCGGGGTTTTACTCAGATGTTAAGGTGGTTAAACCGAATCCCGGTGCAAAATGCACATCATAAAATTGTTTGCCTTAATTTTGAATAAAAAGTATGCAAAAATTGCGTTTTAAAGCAATTAGCGTAAATTGATTAGTAATAATTAGGGTTTTACATTCAAACTCTATCATTTTATGATTTACATTTTGATTGCATTCGATTAACAAACTTAAAAGCGTATTTAACGTTGTAATCGAATGTAATCAAAATATAAGGCATAAAATAACATAATTTTAATGCGAGAAGTTAGTAATCAATTTCCACTAATTGCTTTGAAACGCAATATTTGCATACTTTTCATTCAAAAGTTAGGAAAACAATATTATGATATGCATTTTGCACCGGGATTCGGTTTAACCACATTAACAGTATTATTAAAAAAAAAACATAATATACTACAGAATACGTGAAATGATGTGCAGGAATAAGAATTTCATTTTTTTATTAAAGAATTTGACAAAGTTAAATACCAAACCAGGGTACTTCGTTAATGGACAATGGGGATTATCTACCACCAAACCTCTGGGTACTAACAGTAAGTATGAGAATAATGTTTGAAATTATTTATTGTTTAAGGGCTTGCCTTTGGTCTTACAACGGTTTTACAACTACTTACTTTACAACTACTAATTGGACACATTTCACTCGATAGATTTTATTTTTGGAAATGGTGCATTTTTAAGTTATTATTTCGTTTTATGTCTAAACGGCTTGAGTTTTATGGCTGAAATTAATGATATAACAAGAAAACATGGTTTATTTTCCGATGTCAGGTGAAAAAACTCCTACATCAAATACTTTTTACGCGAAGCGAGCGTTCTAATGTAGACTTTCTGAAAACATACTGAAGTTCAAAATCGCTCAGTAAGATTACACCAGGGGTGAGGCCTTAATAATTAATTGATAAAAAAGTCAATATCATTAAGACATCAGTTTCATTATTTCGTCTCGGCATTTTGTAAAACAACTTCAAAATCTTCACAGTAAGGCTGTTGTAGCTGCCAACGACCTTGAATCGACATGAGTCGGTACAAATATAGACAGAAACTATATTGAAATAACGTTCATATCAGCGCGCACTGCATTACATCGCTGGGTCTCCAATAGAGCAAAATAGGCGCTTGAAAATACTTGAAAAATTAATAAAAAAGATTGTAGCAAAAATTCTTCCAAAATAATCCCTGGAACTCTTTTTTCGTTATAATATCGTCAATTTGACTAAGTTTCAATTTGTTTCTTTGCATACTTAATTAATAAAATAGGACCTTAGTATTAAATTGGACCCTGATTTATTATTTACTTTGTCAAACTTTTTGATAGAAATTTAAAACTCTAATTACTGCACATCATTTCACGTACCTGTTTTAACATCTGAGTAAAACCCGACCCTAGTTCTGGCTTTTTCGGTCACCAGTTGTAAAAACCACCTTAACACAACAAAACTAACCTTAACTGTTCTCACCATTAACCGACCTAAATATTTGTTAAAAGTACCACTTCCATTAGTTTAGAATAGAATATCCCCAACAGTAAATGTGTTTTATCGTATTTGCTAGCTGGAATTCCCTGGATGCAACACAATACTACGTTAGTTTTT
Source organism: Ypsolopha scabrella (assembly GCA_910592155.1). Taxonomy (NCBI): domain Eukaryota; kingdom Metazoa; phylum Arthropoda; class Insecta; order Lepidoptera; family Ypsolophidae; genus Ypsolopha; species Ypsolopha scabrella. The sequence continues at coordinate 7,956,615 of OU342980.1, read as the reverse complement.
TTTGACGGTTTCTGTTGCTAATTAATCTGTGTTGGTTGTGCATACATACTACTCAAGTGTAGTGCGAATTTAATGGAAAATCTTGTGAGTTTTTTCGGCTTTTTTCTTAAGGCCAGGTATTTCCCCGATTAGCCAAAAACTGGATTTTGTAACGTAAAGTTTAGGGTTCCTGAACAGACTGAAACGCAAAAAAAATGTTCGGCATTAGTGATAAGACTGATAAATAACACTAATTTAATTATTATTCGAACATAAATAGTAAAAATTATTTAGTATCTGTAAAAATAAATAATATGCTGATCCCTAATATGACAAATAAGTGAATTTATGCTTATAATTTTTGCATACTTATTACTTCTTTGTACTGATTATTGGAAGTTGTCAATCTAGTTTTATATTTAACTTGAACTGTCTTGCGAATTTCCTTTTTGTATTATTTAGTATCTGTAAAAATAAATAATATGCTGATCCCTAATATGACAAATAAGTGAATTTATGCTTATAATTTTTGCATACTTATTACTTCTTTGTACTGATTATTGGAAGTTGTCAATCTAGTTTTATATTTAACTTGAACTGTCTTGCGAATTTCCTTTTTGTATTATTTAGTATCTGTAAAAATAAATAATATGCTGATCCCTAATATGACAAATAAGTGAATTTATGCTTATAATTTTTGCATACTTATTACTTCTTTGTACTGATTATTGGAAGTTGTCAATCTAGTTTTATATTTAACTTGAACTGTCTTGCGAATTTCCTTTTTGTATTATTTAGTATCTGTAAAAATAAATAATATGCTGATCCCTAATATGACAAATAAGTGAATTTATGCTTATAATTTTTGCATACTTATTACTTCTTTGTACTGATTATTGGAAGTTGTCAATCTAGTTTTATATTTAACTTGAACTGTATTGCGAATTTCCTTTTTGTATTATTTAGTATCTGTAAAAATAAATAATATGCTGATCCCTAATATGACAAATAAGTGAATTTATGCTTATAATTTTTGCATACTTATTACTTCTTTGTACTGATTATTGGAAGTTGTCAATCTAGTTTTATATTTAACTTGAACTGTCTTGCGAATTTCCTTTTTGTATTATTTAGTATCTGTAAAAATAAATAATATGCTGATCCCTAATATGACAAATAAGTGAATTTATGCTTATAATTTTTGCATACTTATTACTTCTTTGTACTGATTATTGGAAGTTGTCAATCTAGTTTTATATTTAACTTGAACTGTCTTGCGAATTTCCTTTTTGTATTATTTTGTATCTGTAAAAATAAATAATATGCTGATCCCTAATATGACAAATAAGTGAATTTATGCTTATAATTTTTGCATACTTATTACTTCTTTGTACTGATTATTGGAAGTTGTCAATCTAGTTTTATATTTAACTTGAACTGTCTTGCGAATTTCCTTTTTGTATTATTTTGTATCTGTAAAAATAAATAATATGCTGATCCCTAATATGACAAATAAGTGAATTTATGCTTATCATTTTTGCATACTTATTACTTCTTTGTACTGATTATTGGAAGTTGTCAATCTAGTTTTATATTTAACTTGAACTGTCTTGCGAATTTCCTTTTTGTATTATTTTGTATCTGTAAAAATAAATAATATGCTGATCCCTAATATGACAAATAAGTGAATTTATGCTTATAATTTTTGCATACTTATTACTTCTTTGTACTGATTATTGGAAGTTGTCAATCTAGTTTTATATTTAACTTGAACTGTCTTGCGAATTTCCTTTTTGTATTATTTAGTATCTGTAAAAATAAATAATATGCTGATCCCTAATATGACAAATAAGTGAATTTATGCTTATAATTTTTGCATACTTATTACTTCTTTGTACTGATTATTGGAAGTTGTCAATCTAGTTTTATATTTAACTTGAACTGTCTTGCGAATTTCCTTTTTGTATTATTTAGTATCTGTAAAAATAAATAATATGCTGATCCCTAATATGACAAATAAGTGAATTTATGCTTATAATTTTTGCATACTTATTACTTCTTTGTACTGATTATTGGAAGTTGTCAATCTAGTTTTATATTTAACTTGAACTGCCTTGCGAATTTCCTTTTTGTATTATTTTGCCAATGGATATTTAGTAGGGATATATAAATAAGAAGTTGTGGCAAATCGGGAACACAAATAATCAAAATTTTAATATATTCCTAATATGTGTTGAATCGGGAATTAATGTATGAGAGTAAAAACGTGTGGTGAATTGGGACTGTAGCAAATCGGGAAAAAGCCATCTAAACGTGCCTTCCGATGGGAACCTACGACGTCAAATACTTGAACCAATAGACCAGGGTTTCTTAAACTGGGCTCCACGGACCCTGTAGGGGTCCGTGACACGAGTGCCAGGGGTCCACAGCCACTTAGTTCACTCTTGACATATTTATTATACTGAGTCCAAACAACGGTATCCTTTTCATTAACTTCGTTTTGATACTATTTAATGGAGGATTAATGTAAACTAACCAATAAAAGTGATTTTCGTTTCCTAAAAATGTCTTCGACAGGGTTTCTTCGAAATTCTAAGTGGTCCGTGGCTACAAAAAGTTCAAGAACCACTGCACTAGACGATAAAGGCAGTCATAGCATCAATATCAACAAAATACAATTTTCAGAAAACAGTAAATTCTACAATACATGCATAATCCATTCGGTGCGCCAAATTTAATTCTGCCCGGACAACAGAACCAACTAAATTGGCTATCCGTTTTTTATCACACCAGTCGAAGTAATTTGATAGGAGATTGGATTCTACGAAAATAGGTATAAAAGCAGTGGCCGATTTACACATTATCCAAGTATAGTCTGTAAAAGTTTTGCCACCCTTACCTCTACTAGTTTATTTTTGCCGCCCTTACTCACTTGTTTTTGCAATTCGGGAATCAGTTAAATTTTCACAATAAATAGTTTTTGGGTATACTCACAAAAATTGACGTAATTTTCATTAACTACCTACCGCAAAATACCTTTCCGATTTGGTTAGGTACTGATGGAACTATTTTGTTACTGTTCCGAAAATAATGTTTCCATTATTGATAGTTTTTACAATTATTTTCATATAGGTATGAAATATAATATATATCGGTGCAATAAAAAGTCACTTTCTGCTCGATGCAACAATCTACTATTATTGCTCACAAACAAAGACATGGGAGTGTATTTTTGAATCATTCGAATTTCAATTCGCATACGAATCCGCATGATTCGCATACGAATACAATACTAATTTTAAGTTTTCGTATGCGAATCATGCGAATTGAAGTTCGAATGATTCAAAAATACACTCTATGGTCCCCAAATTTGCCGCCCTAGGCTCAAGCCTGCTGGTAAATCCACTACTGTATATGTATAAGAGTCGTAACAAGTACGGTGACGACCCGATGCGTCCATCAAAATGTAATGTCGCTGTCAGAGAGATGGCCCGATCCCCCGGGCTGGGGGACAGGTAGGTGCCGGTCAAGGTCAGGCCAGGAGCTAGGACGTTGGGGATCGATGCGCGTACCCTTGGCCCTTCGGCGCATTTCCACCTTTTATTGGGCCACTCGACACCTGCGCGGGTTCTACCCTGACCTGTTGCGTATTAAGTGAACTGCCTTAGTTACCTATTCGTACTCGATATATTATCAGGTTCTTTATTCGCGTATTAAGAAAGATTTCGGTTTCTAGAAAATGGTTAGAAAATAATGTTATGTTAAATCTAGATCAATTCTTCGCATTGTACCACGTTTGCAAATACGAGTAGGTACTATTTTAAATTTTTTGTAGTGATTGATCTCCCCACCTCGTTTACAGAAAAATGATCATATTGTCAACTTCAAAGAGTTACATCTTTCATTCAAGTTTAATAACTTTGCTGAAATAGATTGGCAAAACATCAGACATATAAATTGGTTGGAAAACGATGTACCAGAATTCGCCAGTTTACGACTTTTTGTATTGAACAAAGCATAATTACAAAATTTCACGTCACAATAACTTATGATCCTTAAGCAAACGGATTCTGTAACTGTATTGTATTGACAATCCATTCGGATATTCATTTTCAAGAAAATTACGATCTTCAAAGACAATCCACCCAAAAATCTTAATGCGAAAATTTTACATTCATTAAAAACTAAAAAATCCGGACAAATAAAAAAGCCGGATAAAGGCCGGCCTGAAGGCCAAAAGCCCGGACAAATCTGTAAGGATATTTACCCTAGTCGCCGTCAATTTAGCACCAAATACATAGCAATATCAATTTCTTATAGATTCTTCCTAATACAATACTTAATACATTGCAAGATATGTAAGTAAAATTTAGACAAGGATCTGCACGGGATCAATTTCTTAAAGTTTCTTCTATTTATTAGCCGTACATAATTAAAACGATGAAACTTGATTTTAGGTGCTCTGGAGGTGAGCCAGTTCCAACTTACAGCGACCTGCAGTTTTGGAGAGACGCCAGGTTGCGTTTTTAGAGAATTCGTCTTAGTGCAGCGCCATAAACAATGTTTCGCTAAGTAGTTTTCTAGCGACCCATTTATCCTCGTAAATGGAAAAGTTTTTCATCACTTACAGAAGCAAGGATCCTACGCCCCGAATACTGAGAAAGTTTAGGGTCTGTCTGGGAAAAGGCCAGCGGTAACGACCTTCGTTATTTCATATTTTCGGTAATATAAATAAGAAAATTCATTTCGATAATGTATGATCCACTTTCTTTGCGTTAACCTCATGCATACATAATGAAGGAATTATTCTTAGTGAAGAAATTAAATTAAATCGTACCTGATTTCCACAAAGCTATTTAGGGGATAGACAGAAATTATCTTTCGTTTACGCTGGTAACCGCCATATTTTGTGACGTTTCGTGTTTTTCAAGTTAGAAAGGAGCTGTAGTTTTCAAAGCTAGGTGACCTAGAAAAGCAAACCAAACGGTTGTGCAAGAATGCTGCTGTGACGGCAACGGTCGTCGGCGTGACGACGCCTCACGGCACACAATGTGACGCCGCAAGCTTCCGTTATACCGCGGATAAAATAACACCGCCCGCAAAAGAGACGCGGACAGGCGAGCAGAAATGTGACTAGGCAATTCATGGTAAGAAACAAGGGAGATATCTAATGGGCACCAAAGATAGATAAAATTTCTAGACAGATGAAAAAGACATTGCCTTTTTATTTAAAAATAATAATTACGATCATAAATTGTGCGTCTGGCTGGGAACGAGTCCCGTCGCAACCACCTTATGGCGAAGGGCATTCATCTGATTTCATCTACCTCAGGAATAAAACAGTATGACAGTATCGACATATTAAGCGAAGCATCCGTATCTGTATCTGTATGTCCGATCGTGGGATAACTAAAGGGCGCCCTGCAAAGTAACAACCGGACTAGAAAAATACGAAAAATCGACGACGTCAAATTGAAAATTGGATCATTCTCACAGACCTGAATTTTAGGTCGGTAATCCTATCTATCAAAATACACGTGGGGTTAAATGAAGCGTCTTCTTCGACTGAACCTCTACGACGTTTATGTCATGCATCATGTAGGTGTTTCTTTCCAAAGTTGCTGAGAGTTACATGTATCAGTAAATGCCACGTCAGCACTCTGTTTGCACCTGTATAAGGTCGTTAGTATAATACCTAGGCAACCAAGCTCCGCTCGATCAAAATAGTCGGGCGGGACAAATACGTACGTAACAAATAAATACGTACAAATATTCGGGGACATAAAGGAAAAAAAAAGGCCTTTACTCCGGTCTGATTAGTACCAAGTACTTCTCGTGCCTCAGGCAAACAAGACACCCTGACGAAATACTAACTTTCTTATCAACGAATAAGAAATTTTCAAGTGAACTACTTTTCATAGGGATGAGATCTAGCTAGAAGGATTTTTCGCCACCGAAAACCACTATAAGTATTGCAGGTAAATTTTATCGAAATCTTTAAAACCATTTTCTAGAAACTGATTACAAAGATACAATGTTGCCGCCCTGTGGTGAAATCTGCCCTTTAACTGGACGGCTGGGTTGTTAAGATAAATAAAGATAAGATAAGATAAAAATGAATTTATTTACCAAGAAAATTAATCTGGGTTATATACTTATCGCCATTAAACTTAAATAGGTTTGTCTTGGCGATGCACATTCGTTATCTGTTACGAGTTTGGTTTGTCGTGAATAATTGTATTACATACCGGCATTGCTTGCGTTGCTTAGCCCAAACCTCAGCCTGTTTCGTCCACTGCTGGACATAGGCCTTTCCAAGATTTCGCCACTCTTGGCGGTCCTTCTGAAAGAAATGCCCATACTCACACACGCTGGGCAGGCGGGTTGGTGAGCGCGGTGCCAAACCAGTGACGCCGCTGCCCGTCACCAATCTATTTTATATAAGGCCCGGCAATTGGGGATGGATATACCGCCATCCATCGGTCCCAGGCCATGGTGGGCCGCCTGGTTTTGCCTAAGAGCTGTCCTCTTACTCTCTCCCGAATAACTTCGGTAAGATGATGGTGCCTCCACAACTCCACAGTTGAGCCCGGCATCAGCTCTACCACCTTGTAAATAGTTAATGAGCCCAATAGTTGATTGCAACGTTTAACCAGGAGGCTGAACGGGTGCCTTTTGGTCAAATGGTGTTTTGATATGTTGTTAGCATAGGCAAGAGACCAGAAGGTGGGTGGAATTTAATCTAAGCTGAGAATACTTGATATAAGGAAAGTGCGGGTGTGACGAGATGGGTTAAAAATCAAACGCATTAACTACTTTTATAAAGAAAACCTTCGAATATTTTATAATTTGAATTTTAAACGTTGAAAGTTTTGATGAAAATTATTTTCTTATTATTTTTCATCACGCTAACAAAAATCACCAAACATTTTATCAGCACTGCAGTTTTGGTTCTCATCGAAATTGGCCCGGAACCCTTTTGAGCATTTTCCGATTATCCGCTATTCCTTATAGTTTTGGTTACGCTATACTTGAAAAACTAACCCTGTATTGAATATACCGAGTGTAAATAGAGTTACCATTACATGAGACCACATAATTCTATACGTAGAATACTTCATACTGAACCACTTTTCCCAGGAAACAAACCCGCGCTAACTATTGGTTTAGGAAATATTTGAGTTTCAAACAAAAATGCGTGAACACTAACGCACCGACATAAGGGCGTATTTTGAAACAGCGTCTTTCGTAAAACAGCTGTTACGGTACAGCGTTCTAAAATAGACCTTCTTCCTAAGAAATAAAGTCTTGAGGTTCCGTTGAATATCTTCTTCTCTAAAGATTTGGCGGGTATTTTTCTTCAGAAAGTTGTTTAGTATGAGTATGTGATTTAATTTAAAGGTCGCACTCTATTTACACCCTGTATAATACAGATGTTCGTTTAATAGTATTGGATGGACATTATGTAAAAGAAGAAAAGTGCGTCAGACTTTGTTTACGGAGAAGGAACCTTAGGTCTGTGATATGTATGCTAATGGAGCTATTGATTATGTATTGGTAAACTACCTTTTTCTTTACCGATTTAGTGGGTGTATTCAGATTTTTAGACCTTTTCAGGCGAGTTGTTATTCGTCCCTCAGTTGCAGACGATACGAGCAGAAATATTCCGTGTTTGATTACCCGTACCTGGGAATATTCCGAGAATCAGGATTCCAAAAAATTCGATATTTAAAATTAGCTAGCCTTTGCCCGCGGCTCCGCCCGCATTTTTTTAATATCTGCCCCGTTTTCGACTTGGGAGTTATTTTATCAACACCCTTATAGATTTTATGTTAAACAGGGTCACCACAATGATAATGAAAAAAAAAAAACGAACCCTAATCCATTAAAACGCAACATTCCAAAAATTCGAAAAAATTTAGTATTTGTCTTAGTCCATACATTACTAGTAATAATAACCGGAAAGTGCCCAAAACTGGCTCACGACCCGTGGAATAGACTTTATCAGGCATGAGGAATGGCCCTCCTCCGGTCCAGACTTGAATCCATATTGCCGAAAATTTTGGGTTATTCCTTGAGGCACCCGATCCTTGAGGCACCCGTCCTTTAGGGCCCCGATCCTTAAGCAACCCAAAATTTTTATTAAATGCTTATGTCGCTTAAAAGTATCGTTGCCTACAAAAGTGTTATACTAACAAAATTATTATTCTGTTTGAATTAAGTAAAAACCAGCTTGCTAGTGGCTCTTATTTCATCGCTTTTAGGTTCATAAAGCAAGTTATAATACACGCGTGCTTTTTACTTTACATTACCGCACGGATGCTTTTTCTCTTAACTAAACATTTTTTTTAAATCTCGGCAATCTGTCCTTTAAAACAGTAAACACTAAATATTGGTATAATTACATGGATGCTGGAACTTGGGTATAAATGATAAGTTTTGTTCTATAGTCAAAAATAATCGTATATTTCAATATTATTCATAAACGTTACGTGTAATCAGAAATTTTAATTTTACAATTAGTTTGCGGTACTTATCATAATGAAAACAGTAATTAACCTTTACTAATAATTGTCAGTAAAATGTTTACTTTTTTCGACAACCAAAAAAATGAATAATAAATTATTGTCATAAAATCACATATTTTGGTATCACTCCATATAATGGCATAGAAATTTAACCATTTCAGGCAGAATGAGTGCCTTGATTAAACTAACACATTAATTAATTAATGTACTCTAAAGCACTTTTTGTGTCGACGGTACACTATCATAATAATACCAAAAATAACAAAAGAATGTATAATCAAATTTATCGGGGTGCTCAAGGATCGGGGCCCTGAAGGACGGGTGCCTCAAGGAATAACCCAAAATTTTAGCTGGGAATATTCTCTAGCGGCATTTTCTTTCAAATTAAACTTTTCTACGTGACTACATCACGGTTTCCGTAATTTTGAGGGTTCCGTACCTCAAGAGGAAAAAAAGGAGCCCTTATAGGATAACTTTGTTGTCCGTCTGTCTGTCATCGAGACCCTTTATCTCGGGAACGCATGGAGATATCGAGTTGAAATTAAAACTTGAAGCTGTGAAAAAATCAAACTTCCAAGTTAACGTAAAAAAAGATATGGCCGTTTATGCCACAAAAAACGTATATTTCGACACTCTCAAGGGAATAAAAATTTATAGGGTATTTCCCATTGACCTAGAACTATGAAATTTGGCAAGTAATACCGTCTAATACTACAAGTACAGGAAAATATATTAAAACTATACATTTGTAATTAAATCATGAAAAAATCATCGAGGTTAAGCAACTGTATGCGCGGTCATAATTGTACGGGCAACCAAATCGTTTTATAGATTTTTTAAACTCTTACTAATTTGTACGGAACCCTCGGTGGGCGAGTCCGACTCGCACTTGTCCGGTTTTAATACAAAATATTGCTGTCGCAAGGACTGGAGAACACTGAGGTTCAAATTCATAGTATTTATTGCTTTCGATTAAGAACGAAAATCGCTTAATACCTGCATTTTTTAGCGCGGTTTTTTCCACTGCGACATTGTTGAACAATACAATAGCTTCGAGATAGACCAGTCCTACGAGTTTCAATTACATGGTGATGGACTGGATTTTAAACGTTTTTTCCAAATTCAAAAGATTTTATTTTGTCACTAGCTATTGCCTGCGGCTTCGCCTGCGTTAATTTAGTTTTTGTGTAGGGCAAAAGACCATGCATTTTAGAGATTGGGTTATCCAAGGTTGGATCCGGGTTAGAGCCTGTGATTTTTCGTGGCAGTAGACCTTATTTATGGCTAGAGTGTAAAGCTAGTTGCAGACTCTAATTCAATATAATAAAGCAAAAAAAATACGAAATTCACTAAATAGCCATTTTCTCGGAACATGTAAGTCCTAGCGCAGACAAAAAGGAGTCATAATATGCCTACAAGTAAGACAATTCAAATCACGATCCAACAAATAAATTCTCAAATTTTTCATAGATTTTTTCTAAGTGTCATGCTCATGACATGACACTTTGATCGAGATTTTCTTAGAAACTATTGTAGTGAGATTCGTGGGAGTTTTACTCTCGCATTAGGAATTAACAGCTTTATCTGATTCATGTATAAACAGTTGTCCGTTGTAAGGCAAAAAAAAAAATACTGTGCGTAGCCCAAAATGTGATAGAAAAAATTGGCTCGATGGAAATGCAAAGTGAAGGCTATTTTTTCAGTTCAAAACAGCAGTCCGTCCAAACTTACAAAGTAAAAATAGCAATAAACACTGTTATAAACCTATTATTTATCTAAAACATAGAATTGCGTTTTTAAAGGCTCCCGTATGAATTTATATTAAATTTTATTCACTAAAAAACACCATGATCCAAACTTTTCGACGCACACTTTTTCAGACATGTCTATTAGTGCTAGCGGTACAAACCGAAATTCAGTAAATAGCTGTAAATGGTGTTAAAGTAATGAAAATCGGAACAATAGATCTTTAGGCCATATCAATCAATTTGACCAGCAGCACGCAAAAAAAAAATAGGGGTGTTATTATGACGTCATCTATTTTTTGTACGAAAAAAAGATTTTTTTTTCTGAAACCTGTCGTGTGTATCAAATGAAAGGGCTTTCTCAACCCATTCTAAAAATATATCACATATTCTAGGTTTCTAAAGCTGAAATTATGATTTTAATACGGGTTCGTAGCTTGGTAGTAATATGTATCGATATTGAGTTATAGATTGTACTGGAAAACTGCAGGTTTTTCTACTGTGTAATAAAGATACTGCAATAATGTTTTTCAATTGTAAAAAAGTTTAGGTAATTGGTCTATTGACTGCTCACTCACTGTAGTATTAGTATGGAACCTTAATTGTTCGCTCTTGTCTATTTTTAGGGTTACATACTGTCAAGACCCTTTATCTCGGGAACGCGTGGAGACATCGAGTTGAAATTAAAACCATATTATAATCAAGTCTACAGTCCCTTGAAGCTGTGAAAAAATCAACTTCTAAGTTAACGTAAAAAAAGATATGGCCGTTTATGCCGTAAAAAACGTATATTTCGACACTCTCGAGGGAATCAAAATTTATAGGGCATTTCCCGTTGACCTAGAACTATGAAATTTGGCAAATAATATTGTCTAATACTACATGTACAGGAAAAAATCTTAAAACTATACATTTGTAATTAAATCATTAAAAAATCATCGAGGTTAAGCAACGGTATGCGCGGTCATAATTGTACGGGTGACCAAATCTTTTTGTAGATTTTTTTAAACTTTCAGTAATTTGTACGGAACCCTCAGTGGACGAGTCCGACTCGCACTTGACCGGTTTTTTTACCCTTTGGGTATGCAATCTAAAAATGGAAGGCCTTTGCGCCATGTTGGTTGATGCCCATCTGTTGATGTCACGATGTATATGGCTAAGAATTTGACATACATTAGCCCATATATAGGTTGATTTTATGTCATTTTCAAAATATCCAAATAATTTTTAATTTTAGTGACAAACATACAGCAAATGCAGAGCACTGTGAAGGTAATTTGCCAAACAATGAAAGGTTTTAAATTTAAAGTCGGTGCCATATTTTTCTGTGTTCTGTACCGAGATCTCAAAATTTTACAAAAAAGGAACTTAATTACATGAGCCCAATAATGGCCGTTCATAAAGCCGCGATAACTCCATCCGATTTTTCGGCTTCCTAACTAGGAAAGGATTGTACTTACGTAAATGTAATCGCGTTTACGACTGTCTGTTTCTTCGCGCATCCTAATTAGGATCCTAGTTAGGAACCCGATAAATCGGATGGTGTAATCGCGGCTTATGATGCTGTTGTAGGTAAAAACTCGTAAAAATGGTACAAAAATACTTTTAACTGAAGACAACTGTACATACCTATCTATCTCTTTTCATCTACAGGCTGTTAAGATGATAGCCTCTTTCCTTAAGGACAGGGTCTCCAGATTGGGGGCTTTTTCGCAATTTCGGTTCTGGGGAACTTTTGGGGAAAGTTTTGAGAAAGAAAATTTCGATACTGGGGAAATAGGGAAAATACAGTTATTTCCACTATGTCCACCCACACTTCCGTCACCCAGAGGAATTTTTTGGGAAAAAATTTCAAAATAAATGTGGTTGAAATCCATTGCTAGTTATTACTTTTAAAGTTTTCAATAAGAATGTGGTGTGTAAAAATTTTAATAAATATGGTATGGTCTTTAATTACAATTATTATAAATTGTTGTCCCATTGTATTTATTTTTTCCATGCTAAACAAAGTACAGAATTTCATATCATGATGAGTTTATGTGTGTAAATTTTCCACCTCAGCTTAAGCAGATTTGCAAAATTTGAGATGACACCGTCTAAGGAAAAAATTTGATAACCCGTTTCTGTGTTGTTTTTCATTATAGACTAAAGTTTGAGACCTCTATAGTTTGATACAGGAATTTAAAAAGTCACTATCTGGCTTAAATGTAAAATTTTGGTATAGGTACAATTTAAGGCAAGAAAACAACTTTGTATGTAAATCTGTCCAGCTTGATATCTTTAAAACAAAATCAATATTAAAAGTTTTGGCAAAATGGTGCCCTTTAAGATATCGGTACCAGATGATAGAGGCATAGTTTAAAAATCCATACAGTTGTCCAACGAAAGCATGTAGACAGGGCAATCGTGCGGGGCTTGCGGGGCATGGCGCGGGAAGTATTGGCCCCGACTGCATACTTACTTTCGAACAAGCAGTCGGGGTCGCGTCTCTCCGGATAAATAACCCAGTAATAACTGGTCTCTCTGATCGGCTAAGGCGTCATCTCGGCCACGTAAAACTCGGCCGCGTGGCCAAGTTGACACCTTTCGATTAAATCAATTTTATTGGGGGTCAACTCGGCCGACAGTGAAAATTCAAGATAGTTATGTACAGTCAAAGTCCTTAGAAAATGTAATATGATTTAAATTTTTAAGACAAATAATGACGTGACTTCAAAATAAAACAAAATATCAATATTTAAATGACATATATTTTAAAAATCAACATCACGAAAATCTGAACTAATACTACGATCAAGTCGGATAGAAAAATGAGGTAAAGATGAAAATCTTTATTGTACACACCTCTTATTAAAAACTTCACATACATTGATTCAAGACACTTCGATCTTCATGTAGAATACACTTTTGGTCACAATAAAATGCATCATACATAACTCACTTTTTGGTAAAAAACTTTTCAACAAAACGATCATTCGTTTTTTCTAATGGCGGCAGCACATTTTTATCTGTGTGACCCTATTGACTAGTAGTGATGTTCCACTTTTACACAGATTATAAAAAAATCCAATGAACATTAGTGAAAAGAAGACGTTCAGTGTTTTTCCAAAAAAATTTACAAATGAAGCGATTAAAATAATTTCGTTAAAATGTCTTTCATCGCTCAAGCTTTCGCAAAATTTTTGACATCCCGAATCGTAAGGTAAGCCAGCTTTCGTAGAATTCCGTATGCACCATGAGGGCTTAAATATTACAGATCATTCATTGCCCCAATTGCAGGCATTTATTTTAATTTTTCAAGGTTAGGAAGTTATTGTTGTGATGAAAAAACACTTGTACTTTTCCACAGATAATATTTAATACTACACTACCCAACCGGTTTCACTATATAAGCATCATCAGGGGCTTTTTAATTAACTAATATACATAATTATTTATTTAAACAATGATTCTCTTGCTAGATGTCCGTGCAATAAACGATTGTATCAAGTTTGATAAATTCCACCAAGTGCCGACAATCTCAACTATCAACTTCCGTTAGGAAGTCAGTTTTTATTTATTTCAATTTTAATAAGGTTTTTAATATTTTGAAGCTCCGCAATGCTGAGGTCTCAGATCATAACGGACGGACATCTGAGCTGTCACTGAAATAGTCGAACATCGCCACTGTTAGAAAGGTACTCAGGTACATCACTATAACTGTCAACAGTGGTCAAGTGTGAAAGAATCTTTTCTTTGTTTACATCACTGCTAAATCTGACTTGATCGTAGTATACACCTAACCGTAATAATTAATCTAATCACCAATAGGTATAACAAAGTTTCAAGATGCCATTTATTATCTCTATAACCAAACAAATGAAAAAATAAACGTTTTCTATGTGTAAGTAATAACGAAATTTGGTATGCATTTAAACCTCAGAAGTGCCATCACTTGATGCTGCAAGTTTTTTTTAAAGACCTTATTTGAATATATTTAAAGAAAACACGTTAGACAAAAACAAATACTATTATGGAAAGGAAGAGAGAGGTAAGAACTTATCATGATTTCAACAAAGCATGTTCTTTTTTGGTAACAAGATTGCTTTTAATTTTTTTTATAGTTTTATCCGAAGTTTTATAGTAGGTATTTGGATCCAATCCTTTCTTAGATTGACTGTACTTTGTATGTGAGGCCGAGTTTTATGTGGCCGAGATGACGCCTTAGCCCTCCTCTGATCTAGTACAGGGGCCCCTGCAACTTGGTGTGAATGCTCTGTTTTGAACAATAAAGCAATTTCTTTTAAATAAGTTAAAAAAAATTGTGCTTACTACTAGTTTTGTGTTAGAATGCAAAGACTTCACTTATTATAATAATATATTAGTAATTATTTATTAATTATTCATAAATGTTTTTGAAAAATTGTTTTCAATTGTTCTGTTATCTCATTAATGTACTAATCTAATATGGACCTCATCTGGAATAAATAAATTTATTATTATTATTAACAAGGAATTGAGATTCCGCCATTTTCCACTGGAGAAGGACAGGTAAAGTTTTTACAAAATAATAATTGTAGATAATGTATGTAGTACATACGTAATTTCATTAATAGTTCAAAATGGCGGCCGCACAGTAGGAGTAGTGGGTGATTAAATTTTGGTGTCAAATAGTTACAGCAGGTGTAGCTCTTAGTAGGTACGGTTTGTGAGGGTCTGATGAGGACATGGGACCCTGAGACTAAACACTTAACAAAAAAACTGGGGGTTTCTAGGTATTGCCACCACTGAGGCCCAGTAGCCATGTCTCTGCTCCTCATCAGACCCTCATAAGACCCTACCTAGAAGCAGCACCCTAAATAATTTAATTTAATATAATATGTATTACTTGTGAGATACATTGTGTTTTCATGCGATGGCCAAGTCAATCTATTTATTTAAAACATAAAAGATTTTAATATTGATATGGTTACTGTAAGATGTTGTTAGGTTGGCTAATTATGTAATAACTTGAGACAGAAGTCCCTTAGGTAGGGACTGAATAAATTTGGATTTAAAATGGATCTCACAACTTTTTACAGTATAGAAGAACTAAGTTGCGAGACTTGGTTTTTTTACAGGTTTTGTTTTTGATGGCTATGTTATATTAACCTAAGTTATGTAAGTACTTTTTTGTTATACAAGTCTAATCTTGATGACAAAAGAGGTTAATAAGTGGATAGCATACGGTTTGAAGAAATACTGGGCTCTGAAAGAGATCATGAAAAGTAAAGAGCTAGGGATACATATAAAAAATAAGACCTTCGACACATGTATCTTACAGTGCCTAACTTATGGCTCATTTCATTCATTTTTTAAAAACTTTATTCATCATAAGTAATTAGGTACCATAACAATATTCGGCCAAAATGTTAAAACAGTTTATCGGCAGACATAAACTCTCTCTTAATGCTAGCACTTATGATTATTAAATCCTAAATAAAAAAGATAAAGCATAGAGGGTAGTTTTAACATTTTGTATCATTCCCTCGAGTTGTTGTTAGGTAACAAAAGACGAGCGAATGCCGCGTGTGCCTTACCTCAGTCAGTATGACACGGTATAACAAATATTAAAGTAGGTACTTAAATGAAAACATTTACAAGACTAAAAATAAATACTTTTTATAAATTCGTACTACTAATATGTGGATTTAACAAAAAGAAATCTTTTAACCTCTTCTTAATTTGAGTTTTAGTACCTTTGTAGTCTTTTCTGTCTTGTGGAATAGCATTGAATAATTTTGGAATAAGCCAATTTTTGCAACGTTTTCCATAAAAATTTGAAACTTTTGGAACTACTAATTTACCAGATATTTGTGACCTAGTTTGATGTCCATGATTAATTTTTATTTTGTATTCATTATTCCAAAATTCTTCTAATGCTATCAAAAATAAACACTTTTTGTGTGCTGGAAGAATTTTGCATTTCTCATACAACAATTCATAATTTTCTTTATGTTCAGTTAGGCTGCGAAACTTGGTCCCTAACAAAGTACCATATAGGGAGAAACTCGCTAAATGCCAACGCGCAATGGAGAGAAGCATGCTGGGAGTGAAACTCAAAGAAAAAAAAAGCAACGAGGACATAAAGTCAGTAACCAAAGTCACCAACATACTGACACGAGTCAACCAATTAAAATGGAGATGTACAGGGTACCTACTTAGATGCAGGCTGGATAAGTGGAGCAAACGGGTACCAGATTGGTACCCTCGGGACGGCAAATGCAAAAGAGGACGCCAGATAAGAAGATGAAATCCATCACACCCTAGGACCATTCTGGGCGACAGTGGCATTAGGAAGAGTCCAGTAGAGAGAGTTGGAGGAGGCCTTTGCCAAAAGGCACACAGAGATAAGAGACACAATGTGAAACTTGGATTGAAATGATGCATGAGAACCTCTTTAGTAAAGGCTATTTTATTTTAAGTCTAAGTGTATATATAAACTTATTAAAAGATAAACTGTGACAACCCTAGCAATATGGCCACTGTCTAGACATTGTCGGCATTTTCGCAGACATCTAAGTTAGATCACTGTATGTTTTTACACTTTGATAGAGGTCTTATACTTTGGTCTATACAGAAAAACAACTGAGAAAAGGATTACCAAATCTTGTACTAAAAGGGTGGCTGGCTATGCACCTTAAATAATAATCTTATTTATGTTAATTTGAATTACTAACATTAAAACTACATATTTTTAAAGCTATATTAACCCAATCATTTATTTTACCTTAACTTAAATTCACTAAGGGTCTGTTTCACCAACTGCTGATAAGCAATATCCAGAACAAGTTTAAAAATGGAAAAGGTTTTGTATGTGTTATGTGACCCATAAACTATCAGGTACTTTACCACCCAGTGGTGAAACACATCCCAAGCATATCTATATTGCCAATATTTTATTAAGAGTATAGATATTGTATTGGCAAAAAGGTGTATCAATGCATCCCTAAGATTTTCTCCAAATAGTCAGGATTTCTTTAGCTAAAAATCAAGTTCTCTGTAAAGTGAGAAGGGATTGAGCGTACCTGTCTTGATATATATATCTTATTAAGGCCAGGCTTTACTGAACATGATAATTCAAGCTTACTAAAGAAATAGCTACATGGACTTCCAAATTATTTTTATTTTTTTGGAATCCTAAGAAAACAACAGTTTGAACTAAAAAAAGAAAGTGGCCTTTATGGATATAATTATATGTTAAAGGTATTAGTGTGGTGAAGAAAGATTAGGAAAATCTGTCCAGCCATTTCAGTGTGAAAGAGTAACAAACATACACACAAATTTTCGCATTTATAATATTAGGAAGCATATCAAAACGTCCGATCATTGTGCAAAATTTCACTTGTTTATTAGAAATCTGGTTGAACGAATCAGGTGGCCAGGTGTGATTTTCGCATTACTCTGAAGCGTTTCAAGCACTTCCATGCAACTGTCAGGTAACAGTTTGGTTTAACTCTTGTCAATTTATTGAATGCTCTAGGGTAAAATTCGCATTACTCGGAGTGATTTTTGCTTGTTTGGAAAGGGTACCTTATTGTGATAATATGTAGTGTAAGCTAAATAATTATGTACATCCAAGTATAATTAATATCAATATCCATGTAGTTTCTAATAGTACCTACATGAATGAACATTGTGCACCTGTACTTCCAAAGAGCCCTGATGATAATGAGTCATAATTTCATCAAAAGCTTGACCTGAGCCTCCTTTGCACAAGTAAACAAGTGAGTCCTGTCGATAGTCACAATCTTTTTTTATAAATTTTTGCCAAAAATTGATGTTATTGGTTAAGGATAATACATATGGAAGTGGTTTGCGTAGTGTAGTTGTGTACCTTAGTTGTCTACCTTGTGTGTGGGTTCTGTACTACATACTAAACTTTATTCAATAACTGAATATTTGATAAGTATTGCCTATTAGATGTCAACAACAGGTGTAACAATGAGTAAAATTATAGTAAATATTGCTCAATCACTCAGGTTGAAGTGCAACAAAAGCAAATATTTTTTGACAATTATTATTTCGACACTTCCGTCTTTACCAATTTTTAAGCAATACGAATTTGTGTATCTTCTCGCATATTTTATGCTACTACAGGGAGTAGATAAAATCGGAATATGCAATGAAAGTCGTCGAAAAGATGGTTTTCAAAAACAGGAAATTGACAAAAAAATGGCAGCAAAGGGTCAACTCACCTCGGGTTCAACATTAGAAGCGCTATTGGGGGGTTTATTGTCCGAATTTGTTTGCTGATCGAGAACTGCACTATGGGAAACCTTCAAGTCTTCGCTGTTGTTACTTGAGACACATTTATCCGGGGCCTTTGGTTCCTTATCGTACTCCGGCGGAGGAGCCATCTTGAAGGAACAGCAGTCAGATGACACAAGTCTTATGACTATTACACACTAAAACCACTTTTCACCTAGCTATAGGTTATCACACAGCCAAAATTTTATACAGTTGTCGTTTTGGAATAAATTGGAAACTTAGCTAAAGTTCTAATAATTTGCAAAACCAAATTCATCATTTTCGACACATTCCGGTAAACTTTTTTTATGACTACTTATGCGCCATCTGGCGTATCGTATTCAATTGAAATTATTTGAACCATAAATAATTTTTCTCTATGTATTCCACAGAGTTAGGTTTCGTTTCGAATCGAGTGAATTTCACTCGGAGCTCAGATAAAGTCTATGCCTGAGATTCAGAGTGCATTTTGAGTCCGAACTCAAGTGGAACTCAATCTTACAAACGTCACTCTAGTATGAGACCACGTCGCTTTTTGACGTTTGTAAGATTGAGTTCGGACTCAAAATGCACTCTGAATCTCAGCCATAGACTTTATCTGAGCTCCGAGTGAAATGCACTCTGAATCTCAGCTTACGAGTGCATTTTGAGTCCGAACTCAATCTAACAAACGTCAAAAAGCGACGTGATCTCATACTAGAGTGACGTTTGTAAGATTGAGTTCCTCTAGAGTTCGAACTCAAAATTCACTCTGAATCTCAGCCTCAGACTCGGACCGTACGGTCCAAAATAGAATTACATCACTGAAAGCCATGAATGATTTCAAGTGTGAGCGAGGACTGCGGGGCTATTATGTAACTCAGTTTCGGTTGCTAGCTATAGCTGCTATTCACCAAAAACAGATAAAAAATGAACTTCCAAAATTAAATATATTATTATATATATATTATATATTCATAAATAATTATATTATTTAATGGGTTTTGAACTATTTACGAATTGTGAAGTCATTTCAAGTGCAAACTTATGCTTAGATAAGCGGATATGTATGTTTTAGACGATAGAAACTTGGTTTGGCAACTGAGTTTACGATACAGAATCAGGGGGCGGGTCCGTAATTTGTGAGCTAGCAAACGATGTGAAAGATAGCTCATGATTCGGACCGCTTTATAAAAGATACCTCATAACCTCTTAAATACAATGCGTTATATATTTTTTTATCGACTCCACAAACCCACAAACACATTCACAAATATAAATTCTTCCATTTCAACGTGTTCCACAAAACCTTTGATAATGCTTTAACAGCGAAACCGGTAAGGGAAATTAATATAAATAAGTGGACAAGTACAAGTGTTTATCAAACAAAAAATGTTTCAAAAGTTCCACCAAGTGCCAACAATCACGAGCATCAACTCCATGTTCCACAAGAGTTTTCAAAATTTTGTCTGAAATTATGGAGTGAAAATCATTTTTCAAATTTCATTCCGTTCAACGCTCTCATCGCCTCACCTCCGACGCGTGAGCCACAAAAGTCATACGAATGAATGAAGACATTTAATTTTGCTTCACTCATGGATTATTTGCCATTCACCTCAATCATTTGTAATCGATTTTAGCGATGTTATTCTATGTATTTCGGACCATACGGGAGTGATGCGAATTTCACCCTAGACTAGAGCGATCAAAAATTGACGCCAGTTTAACCGAGGGTAACCGAACTGTTACTGATAGTTACTCGGAAGTATTTTGAAACGCTTCCAAGTAATGCGAAAAAACACTGAGTTTTTGGTAGGTTTTGGCCGAGTTGCTACACTCCAAACGTCATTTCACATATCTCCATTAGATTTCGTATTGACTTTTATCTGTCATTTTGACGTCTCTATACGAACCCTGCTCAGAGTTGGTGTTGAAAAATTCGACACCGGTAGCGACACTGCTATTTTTGAACGGTCGGTGTCGTGGACCCGTGTTGATTTTTGAACGGTTTTTTACTGTTGGAACCCGGGGTGAGCGATTCCGGGAAAAATTGCACCATCATAAAAACCATTGTCACAACAATGTTCGGACAATTTACGATAACTTCTTGCTATTGTTTCCTTGCAGATTTTTCTTTGTGTATAGCTTTGTTATTTAGCCTTTAAAATAATGAATAACATTATTAGGTGGTAGAGCTGGTGCCAGGCTCGACTGTGGAGTTACCACCATCTTACTCGCAAATCCTCCCGAAGTTATTCGGGGGAGAATAAGAGAACAGCTCTCAGGCAAAACCAGGCGGCCCGCCATTGCCTGGGACCGATAGATGGCGGTATATCCAAACCCCAATTGCCGGGCCTTATATAAAACAGACTGGTGACGGGCAGCAGCGTCACTGGTGCAAGGGTTTCGGCACCGCACTCACCAACCCGCCTGCCCAGCGTGTGTGAGTATGGGCATTTCTTCCAGGAGGACCACCAAGAGTGGCGAAATCCTGTAAAGGCCTATGTCCAGCAGTGGACGAAACAGGCTGATGGATGAATGGATGGATAACATAGCCATTCATGATATAATTTAATTTATTATAGATAAAAATATGGAGCAAAAACGGTCATTTTAGCATGTCACACCTCTTCTTGCTAACTGCACCGCTTTTTGTACCATATTCGCCTTCCGCTTTTAACATACGCGGTTCCGCTTTATTCGAATCTGTTCAACAACCCGTTTCTTCTCACTTAAGGCGAGGTTATCCAGAGAAATCTGTCCTGCTCCAACGCTTTCATTTTTCTTCGAATCTGTTCAGCAACCCGTTTCTTCTCATTTAAGGCGAGGTTATCCAGAGAAATCTGTCCTGCTCCAACGCTTTCATTTTTCATATGTTTATCCTGCTCAGCGGAAGCGGGCCGCTCATAAAACTAGCGGTTTTGAGGTGATTTATTATTTTGGAATTAGAGGGATGGTTTTTTAATATGATGCCGTTTTATATCACATTTTTCACGACCTTTATTTTGGTATAAGTTTTATTGACCAAAACTTAATACAGATCAAATGAAATGATATTTAGATCGTAGTTTAGATCTTTGCGATTAAATCGGTTCGAGGAAAGTGTGAGCAATCGTGTATCGAACAGCCGAAATATTAAGATCAAAGTGTGAAATATATGACATATATTTTTTGCAAAATTTAGTCGTCGCTTTTTAATAGTTTAAAATTAATTTGAAAAGAGACAAAGTTGGGATAACCCCCCCTTAAGGGGCGGTTACTCTAAGGCACTAGTTACACGTCACGTCGAGAATAAAAAACTGCGTTCGGTTTGATTTACAAACGACGACAACCGATAACTACCACCACCGGATTCACGAGAGATATCAATGTAAATAAAAAAAAACAACATAGGTATTTTCGCTTTTTATGTTGAAAATCCGCGTTTTAGTAGCACCGTTACTGCATTTTCAATTTTCTCATCTGGCAACACGCTGCCTTTGTAAGTTTTTTTTTTCATTCGTGTTCTGTAGAGCCATAGTATATTATATTCTCTTTGGTTGGTTGGAGCCTAGAACGAAGTGCAAAAAGAACTAAAACTTCATTTTTTACATACTGTAGAGTAAGTAAGATCATTGCATGATTCATTGTTAACCTAATAATACTATTTAATACAATAAACAGGCAGTTTTCATCGACCTATCCGTGTGTTTGAATGTCTCAAATCCTTTTTTACATACTGTAGAGTAAGTAAGATCATTGCATGATTAATTGTTAACCTAATAATACTATTTAATACAATAAACGGGCAGTTGTCATCAACCTATCCGTGTGTTTGATTGTCTCAAATCCCTCATCCTTACATGGCGCTCCTACCATGTCGGAACTGGCGTACGCGTTATCCGTGTCGTGTCAGGTTGAATGAATCTAAATAATGAGAAGTTTAAATTAAATTGTTAAAATGTGCAACTCATATGTTGAACCGAAACTGGGAAAAAAAGTAGAACAGCAAGAAATTATTACCCAAGTTGGATATAACAACAAAGTCCAAAATACGAATAATATTTTGACCCAAGTTTCCCAATTAAATTGGTACATCTTCATGATTATCATATTAGTAGCAGTTGTTACGATATTCGTGATATTCAGATATGCAAATAAATGCCTTAACAAGAAAATCGACTGAAGAACGCAGGCGAATACGTTTCATTTTTCAAAAATGGAGCCGAATGATTCTTAATGCGAAACCCGAAGGCGAAACGGCCAACTGTAATGAGGTGGAAATTCAAAATATAAGTAGAAAATGTGTTAAAGTGTAAATGTGTGTCACAAAGTTAAAGTGCTGCAATGCAAGTGAAGTCTTTTTAGGGATTATCAGTAAAGGTAACGTGATGCTCGTACTATGTGCTAATTATAGACTCTAAGAATTAGAATTTTTAAGCTGGGTTTACATGGAAGTGAAATAATAGTAATAATTACATTAAAATGTGATTGAATATTTGCTTATAAATAAATCGAGTTATGTCTAAATTGATTAATACAGTAGCTGAAAAACTTAAAGAAATAAGACCATATTTGTGTAAAATCGGTTCTAGTAGACGACAAGGGGAAATACTAATAACAAAGCTTAGTGAGGCAAAAGAAATTTATTTTCAATATTCGACTTTGAAAGAATTTTATTTTATAATAAGTAATTGAAAAAGGGACATTTGAAGCGGAAGAAATATATTTGGTGTTCAATTTTTCTGCCAAAATTGAGACTTTATTTAACGAAATTACGGCATATTGTAAAAATAAATAAGAAGAGATGGATACCTTTGATTTTAAAGCGGTTTTAAATTTGTTACCAATCATGACAGATAATGTTGAAAATACAAAACAATTGATTGACAACATTGAATTTAATTTTCCGCTTGGTTATTCATTATGCGTTTATGAATTTAATTGTTTTTGTATGGTGTCTTTTTGGTGTGATTCGTAAACAAAAAGTTAACTTTCAGGTGCCTATGGATTGCTACTGCATGTCAGTGTGATTTGCAATTGCAAATAAATTCTTTATCTATGGTTATCGCATCGCCTATGACCAATATTTTAAGATATAGATATAAAAAAGTAAACAAAAACAATTAAACAAATATCTTCATGTTTGTGATCATAAAGCCTCAATAGCCAGTTAAATAAACAGAACACAGCGAGATTTATGAAAAAAATAATATTTAAAAACACCACAAACTCCGAAGTGTTCCCATTTTGTCCCCTATCTACCGTTTTGTGACGTCATTGCGACAAGATAACAGGCTGTGAAATAATTTTGCAATTAATAAAAGATGATTCATTCAATACTTCTACTTACTTTTAACAACTACTCCGAAAAAAAAAAACTATTTTAACTGTCCCATGGAAAAATCTTAAAAGTGTCATATGTACTCATATGAGTAGTATCGAAAAATTATTTGAGTACTACTTATGTGGGTAACTATCGATACCTTGTGGGTATCGGAACATCCCTATACGGAACATGTAAACAAACTAACGCCAACTTATCAACCTTCTACTTTTAAATTTTATATTTTTGACATCTATATTGTCTTTGATAAAATTCGAATGGGTACGGAATTTTTGACGCTGTTTCAAGCCGAAAGCCGGTCTAGTGTATTAGAGTAATATTCCGTAAAATGGAGTTAATTGGAACGATTTTTTTTTGGAAAAATTGACACTGTTCTTAAAATAAAATTATTTAGGTAGTGGAGTATTTTTTCTTAAATAAATCTTGGCTTTCTCTATCGTTTATTATTGATATTATATGTAAAAATACATTAAATAAAGGTTTCTTATTTTTTTCGCTAATGTTCCAAATAACCTCCATTATGGGGCTATTTGGAATTTCCATAAACTTTCTATTTTTATCCCATATTTTTTCAGTAAATACGTTTTAAAACGTTCCCGCGTTCAACTATATTTGGAACGATTTTAGGAATACGTTCAGAAACTATCACAAGATTTTTTTGTTTTGTTATTAATTAGATTCAAAATGTTTATTTGTAAAATAGATACATATACGTTTTACATTTCAAATCTAATCTGTATAAAAATAATATTTTATAATGAAACAAATATGATACTTACGGGAAATATATATAAAAAAAAACTATATTTAAGTTGGGCCACTAAAGTTATTCACATGCATAAAATAAAGACTTATAGGAATAATAATATTACTATACATAATGCAATTAATAAATTAGTTGATAAATAAACTGAATAGACCATAAATAAATATAATGCCTAACCAAATAAATACTAACTTAAGTAAAAATTAAAATATTGTATATACCTACATAATGCAATGAATAAATAAGTTAATAGATAAATAAACTATAAATAGATTTAATGCCTAAATCCGCCCATTCGATTAATCTTGCTAAGAATAAGGGCAAGAAACTTAGCAAGATCATGTCTTTTTTATCAGTATTTTTTTTTCAATATAGCTCAATACTATTCTTATTCCTATTCTTATTCTTTATTGTACACAAAAAAAGGAGATTACAAACATTTGATACAATAATTTGAGTACAGCGGCGAGCTTATCTCTCAAAGAGATTTTTTATAGCAAACCGAATGGGTATAGGAGTGCTTTAAAAAATAAATAGGTAACCATATGTGTACGTACTACATACTAAAATACTTACATAGGTATATATATATGCCACTTAAATATATCTAACATACATACTAATATAACTAACTTTAATATAAACTGACTGTATATAAACATGAATATATACATATAAAATGGATATATAAGTATAATGAACATAACGATACATGATAATTGATAATACAGCAATAAATAATTAAACATATTTAGGATAGCTTAAGGATTTGCTGAATAGTATTACAGTCTTTTTAACTTACATAAAATTATACAAAACAATGTATTAAATGGGTGGTAGAGCTAATGCCGGGCTCGACTGTGGAGGTACCACCATCTTACTCGGATATCCTCCCGAAGTTATTCGGGGGAGAGTAAGAGGACAGCTCTCAGGCAGAAAAAACCAGGTGGCCTACGATTGCCTGGGACCGATGGATAGCGGTATATCCATCCCCAATTGCCGGGCCTTATATAAATCAGACTGGTGACGGGCAGCAGCGTCACTGGTGCAAGGGTTTCGGCACCGCGCTCACCAACCCGCCTGCCCAGCGTGTGTGAGTATGGGCATTTCTTCCAGGAGGACCACCAAGAGTGGTGAAATCCTGGAAAGGCCTATGTCCAGCAGTGGACGAAACAGGCTGATGGATGGATGTATTAAACTTTAATAACTAAAGGATAAAAATATAAAAGACAGAAGGAAATTGTGTCATGAGGGGAAAAAAATACATCTTAGTCTACCTTAAACAATCTTAATCATCAAATCAACTTTTATTGTTTCTATACTATGT
The DNA here is from genome assembly GCA_910592155.1 of Ypsolopha scabrella. Taxonomy (NCBI): domain Eukaryota; kingdom Metazoa; phylum Arthropoda; class Insecta; order Lepidoptera; family Ypsolophidae; genus Ypsolopha; species Ypsolopha scabrella. The sequence goes on along the minus strand of OU342980.1, from coordinate 7,930,697 downwards.
CGTAAATTATGTAACAACACATATTTACTACTCAATTAAAAGTAACATACATACATATACTTACGCCTGTCTCCCAGAGGGATAGGCAGAGACTACAGATTTCCGTCTGCTACGATCCTGACACACCTCTTTTGCTTCTTCTACCTCCATCAATCTAGTCATATTGGTTGATGATAACCTTTATCGATGATTGATTTTATTTAATTACCTACCAAAAACTCGTGTTTTGCCCTTGTGGATATGTCTGTTATGTTCTCGTATATTTCCGAGGCATTTTAAGTAGGCAACTGAAAAAAGAAAAAATAAAAACTAACGGATAACATTTACGAACATGCCTTCTAAAACAATGAGGATAGTGTTCCAAATAACTCCAAACCGGCGTTCCAAATAACCCCAATGGAAAAAATATACAGTAACGCGGGAAAGAAACCTCCCATTACAAAGCCGGTTTTGACTTAAAATCATGACAAATCTTATATTTTGTTTATATACTTCATTAGTTACTCACTTTCCAAACACCAGAGTTTCTGTCAAAATTAGGACAGCAACCTAGTGACACCAAATACGCACTATTTAGTAAAAAAATTACTGTTGACAAACCAGCTATCACTTTACCTTGAAAATGACAGAACCAAAATTGTCATTAGAAGCCATATACAACAAAAATATTTCTACATTTAACGTGGCCGGAGAAATAATGAAATGTTTAAAATAATCTGAATCGTTCCAAATAACCCTTAGAATTCAAAATATCCCAATTTTACGGTTATAGGATGTCTATGGGTGGCGGGTTGTCTAAAAAAAAGATAAGGACAAACAAGGTCAGCATGGTGTTACAAATTGTTTGAAGACTGGATTTATACATTTTCGCATTTAGATGGTTAATTATGTTTATTTCTTTTCAGGGTTATTATTGTTACTTTTATTTTTATACCACGATTTCGAGTATTCCTTTTTGGATACCTAGTTGATTTGATGGACACAATGGAGTTGGTTCCGGGAGGCAGTTCCCGAGGGTGGAATGCCGATGGACCACGTTATTAACCGGTGTGCTGACCGATGGCGGCGATGTGTTGGTGTGCTGATGGATGATTTTGGAAATGGTTACCGGCGCCCGTCAAGGTCAGAATATTGTTATTTAACGTTCGGGCCGGGAATTTGTTTCGGACGGAAATGCCTCGTCGTCGGTTTGTTTAATATGTTAATCATAATTGTTTGTGTAACATTTTTAATTTGCATTTTGCATTTGTTGTCCTGTTCATCACTATTGACCGTTTCGTTACAATTGTTCTGTGCGTAATGTTCCTGTGCGTGACGATCGTGAGCGATCATTGCCGTTATCGAATAAGCATCGTCCACCCAGCTGTACCCTTTAATTATTTGTGTAAAGAAGTGTTGAAGGTTTATTTTTTATCATACCTACATTGGTTACCCTTTTTATATTAGGAAGTTTATTTCACTTTTCTCTTCACTTCTTTCTTTTCATTCTTTCTTTTTTTGAACGGGTGGAATTGAGGGGTTATCCGGGTACTCCACATTTTCATCTGGTTTCAATACATCAAAATGACAGATAGCCTATACGCTGCAGGGAGCAGCGGAAATTATTTGCGCTACTCGATGCCTGCATCGATGCTTGTCAAATGCAAAGACATTGTCTAAGAACAATTAATCCCGATGTCCACCACTTGTTTGGCCACCACTGGGGGACAGCGAAACAACTTTTAAAAATTATTCTCGTTGTCCACCACTGAGGTACAGCTGCACATCTCTCTAAATTATTCCCATTCGCCACCACTGGTGGAGAGCGACACGGATTTTTAAACATTCCCTATGACCACCACTAGGGGACAGTGGCACAACTTTTGATCATATTCCAACTGGCCATCAATTTAAATTATTTTATTTAAACCAGTAAAGGATAGCTTTAATATAATTACGGATTAATTTTTACTATAATGCTGAGATTTTTTTTTCCAATGCAAATGTTTACGTTGTAAAAATATTATAATTTATTTATTAATTACAGTTCAACAAAATTAAAGTCTATTAATGTTAATATAATATATAGTGTTGCTGAGTTTCAAAAGTGTTAGAAAGGGACCAACGAGTGTCTTTGGTCAAATGGTCGTTTATTTATAACTCTTTGCAGCGGCTGCACAGTTCATCGCTGCAGCGATGCAGGGTTGTTAAACGCGACAATCAGAGATGTAAAGTGCGCGCCAGATAAGTCTGCGCGTGACTGGTGGCGTTACTAACGTTTTACTACAGACCATTCATCATAACTTGTCTCTTGGAGTCATGTTGGCATCACTGCTTGCCAAACTTTTGCTGTCATATTGTTGTCAGTCAGATTTTTCAAAATTGTTTGATAAATTATGTATTATTATTGCCGAAGCCATTGAACAATAGTGCAAAAGAGATTGTGTTGAAGGTACGCCTTTTGTGAAAGAGATAATGCAAACAATGCACCGTGATTCCTCTCGATCAGGTTCGATCTCGTGTCAGTATCATGACAGGTAAGTAAAATAGGGTTACCAGTTTTAAACATAAAGGCAATTTTATGAGCAGATAATAAATAGCTATGATTCACTTTTGCAGGCATATCCGAAAAAACCGTTCACATTAAGTCACCCGGAAAAACTCGTCAAAAACGTAAAAAAACGGGAGCTCGACGATTTAGAACAAATGTCGTCGAGCTAGAACAAGAAATAAAAAATACCGTTTTAGTTTATAGATACAGTAAGATCAAACGTATTTTTTGCGAAATACAAATCAATAAATAATTGATGATTTAGATTTTTTAATTCTGCACGTGTTATTTTCATTAAAGAGGACCTAGTATTATTAATATATTAAAAAACGCAGTTAAGTATATTATGTATTAGGAATGTATAGTAGGGTGAATGCTACGTGAGCCATTGGCAACATTATATGCAGCGCTACCATTTCCTAAGCCAGGGGACTTCATATAGTGAATGGTCTGTACTTGCCCTTTAGCATGATGATTGCCAAACTTGACCACTGAAAACAATTAAAAATGATAGACATTCTTCACAGATACACCTGACATAACAACAACTTGGCGACATGCGATTTATGATTTTGGCCACGCGCAGACTTATCTGGCGCGCACTTTACTCCGCCGCACTGAAGACTTATTGGCAAATTCAAAATGTTTTATGTCTGTGTACCGATACATTTTAAATACAGATACAGTGAAAGAACTATGAAAAATTATCAAAATAAAATAAATACGCGACAGTAAAAAAAAAAGAATGGCTGAAAGGATGGTTTCAAGGCCGTAAAATTAAATAAAAAAAAAAACATTTCAGTCGAATTTAGTTTGGTAGTGACTAAAGGGCCGCGGTGGTTACCTTAATTTTTATTTTGTTCAACCACTATAGGCTGTCCGAGATATCATTATAAGGGTGGCAGTTCAAAGTTGACAGTTACAGTTATGTAACCTAACGAAATAGAATCGATTTTTTTTAGTATCGAGAAAGTTAACAAGGACTATCAAATTGATTTTTTATTTGATTGATCTTTGATTATCCAAACTATTTTTCGTTAGTTGCTAAATTAGTTAAATTAAACGAACCGATAACTCCAGAGCTTGAGAGTTAAAATTTATTTTTTTGTTTTTCTCGAAATTTCACCAATAACAAAACAAAAAATCAACAAAAACTGTAACAAACGTCAAAACAAATTGCATGTAAATCAACCGCAACGAAAACAAAAACCGCATACAAGATGTACTCATACTGACGTGATCCTATATGATGGCTGCACCGATTCATCGATATATTTTCGGTTATGTAGTGTCCATACCTGTGGGTTACCGTTCCGATCCACGCATCACGTAGCAAAAAGACATCATTATTTACTGAATCTTTTCTTCGTTAAATTTAACGAATACACTGAGATTTTTGTTCCAAATTATAGAGACATTATTTATTGTGTTTTTGCAATAATTATTTACATTATTTCTAAAACCTATTATTTTCTTTTGTGCCTGGGGATAGGTAGTATGGTGTGAGTAGTATATGTGAAACGGAAAATTACGAACTGTCACCCATATCGTGATATCTCGGACAGCCTATAGTGACCCACTAGTAAAGGAAATTACAGAACCATTAGCGGCCTCCTTATTTTTAATTTTATTCGACCGTAAGTCACTTGACTTGCTTCGCTGATATAGAGTCAACACTACAACTGCAGTCCGATGGATTAAACTTATAATTTTCGTTCATATTCTTAAGATAATAAGACCGATCATTAGGTCTTGGCTCGATCTCCGGTAGGGCAATACACCAATGAGTTTTTCAGAATTTATGTGCATACTAAAGCCAATTCTGCTGGCTTTCATTTTAGTTTTAGTAGTATCAAAACTCAATTTCTTCCAAGGTAATTTAGCTTCTGTTCTTAACACTTAAGAACTTTTTTGCAATATTTTGACAACACTAAAATTAAAGCCTTCAGAATCGGCTTTAGTATTTGCTAATACTTTATCACTTGCTGGAAGGTGAGGGAAACATAGTGAGGAAACCTGCATGCCCTGAAAAGTGTGTATTTGTGCCCATAGTACGGTGATATGGCTCACCACCAGTTACGTTGGGATGTAATATTATTTACATCACTTCGGAGTTGAAACTGCCTTCCACCTTGTTTACATGCATAGGAAATGGTGTAGTATTTTAACTATGGATTCATTGACCTCTCATATGTATGGATTATAAGTTTTTAATTTTACGGAACACACATGTTTCATTTTTTCAATCAATTGGCTATCGCATTTCTACAACTGAACACAATGTTTGATGTCATAGTCTCATATAAATTGGTTCAAAAGTTCCAACGAAGAGAATTTTGGATAATTCTCACTCATTTTAACTCGCAAATAAACACTAACCACCAAACAAACAGAGGTTATGTTTTTGTTGTGGTATTGCATCATCAAGTTGCTTACTCACTGATACTGCTAGTACAATACATTGCAAATTGAACTCTAATAGTATAAACTAAGGAAAATATTCTAACAGCTAAATAATGACTTACGGCTCAATAATTTACAAAATTAAAGAACCGCTTCTCTTTCCGAGCTGTACATTGCAAATTAAACTTTATTATTTAAAACTAAGGAAGATATTCTAACAGCTGAGTAATGACTTACGGTTCAATAATATTAAAAACCAAAGAGCCTCTTGTGGCCCTTTAGTCACTTCCATTTAGTTAATTACTGATTTATTTCATCTGTGGTCGAATTTAGCCGATCTGTAAACACTTTTCAATTTAGTAAAACATAATTAAAATACCATATAACAATGGTAGAATCTAAAGAAAATATTTTCCTCTTCTGGCCAAATGTTATCGGTAAGGTTGAGTGCTAAAAGACCAAGAAAATTAGTGGTTTCTTTCGGAAACATGATGGGATTAACATTGCTCTTTTCCAGGTTTCGCGCGGGTTATCCTTGCAATCATTTCATTTTATTACATGCCCACTCACTGCGTCATCGCGGTTACCTGCTATATAACGTCTGCTTTATTGGATGCCTTTGATGGTCATGCAGCCAGATATTTCAACCAAAGTAAGAACCTGCTGTTTACAAGCTCTTCTCGTTGATTCACATCAGCGTTGCCACATGGGTACAATTTAATTTTCGTACTAAATCTAAGGTCACGAACCAATAAAAAAAATCTCATGCATTATTTATTTACAAAAGTCAACTATTAAGAGTAAAATATTTTTATAAAAGTGTTGGCTTCTCATCTGATTCCTATTGTGGTGCTGGCGCTGCTGCTGCTTCCTCATTTTCTCCAAAACCAAAGCCACAGTTATTATATTAGATTGAGATAGAATGCAATGCACTTTTTGCAGTTTTAGTAGCAAGTTTATTCCAAAAGGGTATCCGCCAAAATTGCCCCAGTCCCGGCGCAAAAGAATTGTATCTCAGATTTTAGATAATTATTAGTAGAAACAATATCAGGTGTCGTTATCTCCTGATTCAGTGGCTAACATGTTTTTTTTGCCCAGAGAAGTTTCATAGGCATAACCATGTTAACCACCGAATCAGGAAATAGTGACACTTGATATTGTTTCTACTAATAATTATCTAAAATCTGAGATACAATTCTTTTGCGCCGGGACTGGGGTTTTTTTCTATGGGATTTGGCGGAAACCCTATAGTTTTCTTAATATGTTTTTAATAAAGCTCTTCCTGCAGCCAGTTTGAATGAGATAATATTAAGATAAAACTCACAGTGCAGATTTAGGTAGGACAGTGTATTCTTGTCTTCGTCTCTAATAACAGATATTTGATGAGACTAACTGTACACATCTAATAAACTATAGAACAGACTTTCAAACCAAAAATTCTTGTAGTTTTGCATATGAGAACCTGCCCTCTTATCTTATAACTTAAATATCTATTGCTATAGCCTTCAGGGTCATGATTGGCCAAAAATGATGTGTGATGTAATTTCTAGCCAATCACTGCATGTTTGTAAGCAATTGCAATGTATTTTGAAGTTAGGCAATAAGACCCCCGGGCTGCCTTGTACATAGGTTGAAATTTGTGTACATTTATAAGAATTCTCATACATCTGGTAACCCTGATTCAAATAGGTTTCAGTCATGATTCATGATTATGAGATAAACATCTAAATTTGTCATGGATAAGGTGTAATTACACTTTTATTTAAACTTGTGTAATTGTTTTTTAAATGCATAATTTTTTGCCAATATAATATGAAAAAAGTTTGTTAAACATTCCATTACACAAAAAAGCCTTAAGATTTCACAATACATTTTCAGGTACCAAGTTTGGTGCTATGCTGGACCAGCTCACTGACCGTGCAGGCACTGCCTGCCTCATGATGACCCTAGCTACCTTTTACCCTCGGTACACCTTTTGGTTTCAAATCTCCATGGCCATAGACATCACATGCCACTGGCTCTACCTGCACACCACCACGCTGCAAGGGAAGGCCTCCCACAAGTTCATAGACATGTCAGGCAACCCCATCATGCGTCTCTACTACACCAATAAGACTGTGCTCTTCTTCATGTGCGCTGGGAATGAAGCTTTCTATGCTGCTTTGTATATGATGCACTTCTACCCTACTACACCTATTGGTGAGGATCTAACTTGTTTACTTGAAAACCATCTAAAAAGTTGTTACTTGAAAACCATCTAAATTGGTATAGCAAGGAAAATTATTTTGATGAATTTATTTTGGAAAAATACAGCAGAACAAAGAGGACACTGAGTTCATTACTACTATGACTATGATAATACATTTACATATGCATATTTTATTTAAATAACAAAGATAAGCTTTGAAACAGAAGATTTTACACTAACAGTTATGTAGGTAACTTTAGTCTAATTCTGTTACATAAAATTCTTTAACTTGCTCTCACAAATTCTTTTCCAGTTCTGGGCATGAGTGTGTACAAGTTGATAATGCTGATCTCGATGCCAGTGGCGGTAGTGAAGGCTGCCATATCCATACTCCACGGTATTGTCGCCTCCTTGAACCTGGCCACCATTGACGTGGAGGAACGCGCTGTCATTGCGGCCAAGCAAGCCAAAGACTAAGATGTCCCGAATCCGAACAAAAGATAATTTTGGTGGCAAATGTTATTTCCTTTGTGATAAGATTATATTATTCATGATCAACTTTATTGATAAGTGATGTATCGTTGAACTATTTCAGCATTTATTTTTTTTACTTTCTGGGCTATGCAATTATTTATTACTTTATGGTCATATTATTTATGATTCCTAAATTACAGAAGGTGAACCTTAATTGGTATTTATATTAGATAAGGTTTATTGCACGTTGATGTTACTTGTGTCACAGAATAATTAAAAACCGATTCTGAATGCTTATTTTAGTTTTAATGCTGTCAAAACTAAATTTTCTTTATTTCAAAATAGTTCTTTAGTGATAAGAATAGAAGCTATATTACTTTTAAAAATTTTAGGTTTTGACAGCATTAAAACTAAAATTAAAGCCTTCAGAATCGACTATATCGTGTTTGTTTAATAATGACGTAATAATTTTAACTAGTCACTCGTAGCTCTAAAAGCTATCTCGAATTATTTTTAAATTTGTACTTCCTATTATTATTTTTTTAATAATTTATTTCCTATTGGTTTTGATGGTTTATAAGGTTAATTAAATTTATTATTTTTCTAGTAAGTACTTTGTATTTATTAGGGTTCCGTTTCGAAACAAGCGAAAATCACTCGGAGTGATGCGAATTTCACCCTAGAGCGTTCAAAAATTGACACGAGTTCAACCGACGAGGGTAAACGAACTGTTACCTGACAGTGTTTTGAAACGCTTCGGAGTAATGCGAAAATCACACTGGGCCACCTGATTGGTGCAACCAGATTTTTCTTTCTCTTTCTCCTATAAAGATGTCTCTTTCTAATAAACGAGTGAAACTTCGCACTATGATTGCACGTTTTGAAACGTTTCCTTATGTAATTCAAACAATTAATACTGTTAGGTGTATGTCTGAAAAGGTAAATTTATCTGTTGACCAAGTCTCAGTATAAGCGTTAGTTACGTGTAATGTGTAGTTTATGTACATCATTATATAGAAGATTGTCCCGGCTAGACCAAATGAAACCTTACAACTTAAGTATATCACCTAGGTTGAACAGATTTATAGATATTATGTAAGTAAGTAAGCCCTTCCAGTGTCACGTGAATAACCTGAAGCAAATAAAGTGATAAAAACAAATTTCCATTATTATTTAATTAAAATACGTTTAATGAATTAATTATTAATATTATTATATTTAATGTTATCCACATTAGAAAGTATACCACAAAACATAGAAGATTTTTCAATCCATGTGAAAACTTAAGCATCGTTTTTGCAGTAAATGCAGGTTAACTCATAAAATAACGTAATGTTAATGAAACGAAGACATAATACTAAAGCGAATAAGGCAGAATTGAGTCGCGAAATGAAATTGCACCGTTCAAGTTATCCCTTCAAGCTGCTCATACCCGCCCTCATTATTTCATCTACAAGTAGAAGGTTACTCGCTATAACTGAGCAGGAGTTGATGATTTGCTTCTTCACTATGTAATTGTCATAGATGCCCATGTCGGTGGGCTTGATCGCCTCCCCAGAGCTGAGGTCCAAACCGACCGGCTCAGGATTCAGACGGGACTCTTCTTGCAGCTTCACAATCGTGTCCTGAGCATCATACCCCGAGTTGACAGCTAACGTCTTAGGAACCACCAGTAAAGCTTCGGCGTATGCTTGGATTCCTAAACGCGCCTTCCCTTTCACTGTGTCCTTGAATTTGAGCAGCTCGGTATTCGCCTTAATTTCGAAAGCGGCTGCGCCGGCGACGACGCATTGGTCTTCAATGGCGTTATTGATGGCTCGCAGACCGTCACGAACAGCGTCTTTAATCTGAGTTAGTGTGTGCTTGTTGGGGCCCTTAATAAGGATGGTCACGGACTGGGGATTCTTGCAGTCTTCAACGAAAGTGTACTTCTCCTCGCCGAGAATGTGCTCGTAGACGAGTCCAGCGAATCCTAGATGTTCCTCGGATATTTCCTCGACGGAGTTCATGGCTGACCCTCCACAGGCTAAGGCCAGTCGCTCCATGTTGCGTCTCTTAGCCCTGCGGAGGGCCACGATGCCCTCCTTGGCGAACGCGTCGAGAGAGAGAGGGTCGATGCCCTTCTGGTTTATGACTACGAAGGTCTTGTTGGTGCCGTCGCAAACCTTCTTCTTGAGAGCGATGATCTGGAAGCGAAGAGAGTTAATTAATTATATGTTTGAACTTTAAGAGATATACCTACTTTACTGGGAACATTAAAACTTGAGACCTATAAACGAATCAGTACCAATTATTTTAATAAGGGATCAAAAGCCATGACAATGAAGTAGCAAATACCACTTTCATGTTCCTTAAATTCTACTGATCTTCCAAAAGTGATTTTGTCTCCAAATCAAGGTGGTCAAAAATAAAAATTAAATGTTTCATAAAAAAGGTTTGACCAAAAGGTATTGAATAGCACATTTTTCATGACATGTTTTCTTTGTAGGATTGTACCTATAGACGAAAATTCTTTTTGGAAGATAAGTAAAATTTAAGGGACAAAAGACAGTTACATTATTTAGAAAAGTGGTATTTTAGCATTGTTTAGAGAAATACCATGGCCAGTTATCCAACCCGTTAAATTTTTCATTAATATCTATAAAGGCCGCCCTCACCTTCCTGACTCTCTGGTCGATGAAGTCCCTTTCAGCAGCGATGAGCTTCTCCCGGTCCTCGGCAGACTTGTAGAAGAAGCCGGAGTTGACCTCGGTCTTCTCGTACTCGAGCGACACGTTGCACGTCAGTATGTACGCGTTCTCGACGCGCTTCGGCATGTCCGGGTGACGCGCGCCGTGATCCAGCACCAGCCCTGGGTTCAGTACCATCGATAAGTAATGCTGTGTGATACCGCGTCAGGTAAAAAGAGCGCTAGCGGGGTTCAGACGGTCTCTCTCTTGTGCGCCTGTTGCCCGTGCGCAGACACACCCCCTCCCACTCTCACCCAGCACTCTTTTTACCTGACACTAGGTATAACTGCGTGCTCCTGGCCCCTAGACCCAGAACAGGTCAGGTTAGGTCGTAATCGCTTGTCTGGCACTAATTCTCTAAGCGGTATGGTTTCGTCATGATAGTGGTGACAAGCCACGGTCGAAGCCGTTTTTAGTAATAGGTAGCTGGTGAATTAGGACAGTTCACAGGCCCTTTGGGGTCGTCAATTAATCACGTGATTTTTAGAAAAATTTTAGCCCCCCTCCCCCCTGGTGAGGTTTTAGACTACACCCCCTATCCAAAACCACATGTATTGTTTTGGTACAAAGGATCTTAAATATTTTGAGAATATTATCTTTAAATACAGATATAATTTAATTATGAGTCAAGGTCACGCGCCGCCGATTTTCGGTTTAGAAATCGCGTATTCAACGAAAAAAACAAATAAATGTGATATCTCACTAACCCCCCCAACCTTATGATATTGCGTGATTTTTTCCGAACCCCTTGATTAATGGACGTAAATCCCTTTGTGGAAGCAGTTAAATATACGAGTAAGTATGGATTTTTTTCTACATGTATGACATGTAAATTTTTTAAGTTCATGTATTGTGACTTTGTGACAAACGTGTGGCGGTTTGGAATTTGGATAACTATTTTAGCTCTTCTGATTCAGGAACAAGGTGTGGCATGATACTGCAGGATTTTATTAATTATGCTGCTGCCCATAGTGCTGATCACAAGGATGGTGTCCACACACGCCTCTGTCAGCAACTCTTACCTCTAACGAGTGTGGTCTCAGTAGCGGTCTTGTGCTGCATCTCCATCAGCTCCACCATGTGCAGGTCGACACTACGGCCCGGAGTGCGGATCGCGAGGATGGCGTCTACACACGCATCTGTCAGCAGCTCCGCTAAGCTCGCGTGCACCTGTAAATTACATTTCAAATTCACTCTTTATCAACAAAAACGGCAGGTAAATAATTTATTATATGTGTGCTTATGGGACAGATTTGGTCAGGAGTTTGACTATCTTTTGAACCATATGCAGTCCACTGGTTTGAACAATACGCAGTTGTGAGACAAAGGGTTCAGTCACAAGTTTGACTATTGTTCAAACCATTCCCTATTTAAACTCCAGACATGGCTGTGTGGGCTAAGTTTCCTATCTCTTCCCACTCAGTGTAAAAGTATTTTAATCCTTTATAAGGCTCTGGCCATATATTGGATACAATAGTTTAGCCCGCTTTGTGAAAAAAAAAACAATAAAAAAAAAATTAGTAAATTGTCATTTTTATTTAAAAGTTGATATAAAAGTAATAAACAAAGAAAAAGACTAAAGATCAAAAATAAAACTAATAATAAGGAAAATAATATAAAAAAAGTGTTTATATTTGTGAATTTTATTTTATTTTAATTTTTTATATTATAAATAATAATGCAAGTGTTTTTTTTTACATACATAATCCCGTTTTATCTGCCCTATAAAGGGTTAATAGAAATACAAATCAATTAAATTTTATTTTTATTTTACGTGGCTGTTTTTTCCTGCTAGTAATGTTCATTTCTTTTTTTATTTAAAATTTTATTTCATTTAATGTGACGCACTGCTGGGTAAAGGCCTCCTCGTGCTGAAACCACACATCACGGTCCTGTGCTACTCACAACCACCCCAGTGAAAATGAGTTAAGATCGTCCCACCATCGTCTTTTTGGTCTGCCTGGCCGTCTGTAGCTGTCATCTGGCACCCACTTGGTAGCGATTTTCGCCTACCTATCCGAGTGCATACGACTAACGTGACCAGCCCAGTTCCATTTAAGTTTTGCTGTCTGCACACCAACTACCTCAACCCTATGTTGCCTGCTGTTGATCATTAATTGTGTTTTGGACCAATTCATCTTAAGTCCAACCCCAAGGCTCACTGTGCTTAGTTCCAGCTCTCAAACCAACGTAATACACCCTTGTTAGTCCATGGTCCGTCAGTTTCTGGAACACTTCTTCAAGTGTGCAGGTGAAAAGTTTGGGGGACAGGGGATCTCCCTGTTTTACACCTTTTTCAATTTTAAACGATGGGCCTGATGCATGGAGTTTAATATTAGCTGCGCAAGCAAGCAAGTTGGATGTTCATAGATAAATAAAATATTGCAGGTAAATATACAAGCATAAAACGTTAATTAAATTCTTACCTTGGTCTTGACTGAAGTGCGGGCAACATCAAGAAGGTTCTCTCTCTTAATCTCAATGGGGATCTTCATAGAATCAAGAACCTCCAGGGCCTTGGTGCGGGCAACGTCAAAGCCTTCAGTAATAATCCTAGGGTGGAGACCTAAATCAAAGTTCATAATTTATTAAACCAAAACCAGTTCTTTAAGGATCATTATTATCAATTAGACTAAGATGATAATCAATGCTCTTTCTCCAGAGACCATAAACAAGGTAGATAAATAAAATAACAATGTAAGAAAAAGAAACCACAAAAGAAGCATAGTGTGTTGTATAGGTACTTACAAGTGTTTTAATAATATTCAGTATTTAATGTAGGTAACATATTACGGTTTTATTATATTTTTCTCTGTGTATAATATTGTGTACTTAGTAATGTTTTTTGTATTTTGTTGTAGGTTAGCGCTTGAGAACTCAAGTAAACCAAATTTTGACTTGAAAACTTCAAGCGAGTCTATTCACTTAAAACTAGATATTGGCGGAACTAATATGCAGAGACACATTATAGGAAGCCAGATTAAACGGCTTTGATTGATTGATTGAAACCAGATAAAGATAATAAACACACATCAAAAAGATCTCAAAAGTAAATCGGATTAATTAAATTTACCTTCACTGATATAAATATCAGCCTGCTTCAAGAGTTCTCCAATTAGCAGTACAGTGGAGGTGGTGCCATCACCAGTGGAGTCATCCTGGGCTGTGGACGCTCGGGCAATGAGAGATGCTGTAGGGTGCTGGATCTGCATCTCATGAAGGAGTACATTGCCATCCTTTGTGATCTTGATGTCTCCCGCACCGGATACCAACCTTATGGTTATTTTTTTTGTTTTTAGGTTTAAGAGAAGGATTTATTGATATGAAAGAAAACATCCTTTTGGAAATTTCCTTATTTTTATGACAGAAAAGCAATCACATGATTTTAAAAGTAGACTGTATTCCAATATTATCACTTAAACGATGAGGATAATATACTGAAGAGGTTTCTTATGGCGTAAATTATGTTTATCGAAAACAACTGATGGTTATATTATAGCATAAGTTAGTAAAACTTACATTTTCATTGTGCCTTTGGGACCGAGGTTAGTTTTCATCACATCTTGAATGCCTTTTGCAGCTGAAATATTTACAGCTAGGGCCTGAGAAGCTCTCGCGAGTTCGGCCTTAGGGTTTAGCAGGCTAATTGCAGACATTGTTAGTTTCTTGTGGGAGAAATAAAAATTCCGGCAACACGAGGAAATACTGAATTACCGTTCACACAAGACCTAAGACAAGACAAGACACAAATGGCGTACCACAGACAATTTTAAACTTTTGTAATTTTGTCAAAATTGTATCTGCTGTTGTCTATAGCACGTCTATAGATTATAAGTTTCGTTTCGAATCGAGTGAATTTCACTCATGGATATGAATTAGGTTCGCGATTTCTCACTCGGAGTGATGCGAATTTCACCCTAGAGCGTTCAAAAATTGACCCAAGTTAAACCGAGGGTAACTGAACTGTTACCTGACAGTTGCTCGGAAGTAGCGATGGTATTTATCGGAGTTTAAACTAGGGCTTCCAGGCTTCCTATTAAACGTTTAATCGAAACGGGCGTTAGCGGGCGATCAAACTGAACTCAGTAAACGAGTGAAAGAAATCGTAAACTATCATCGCACGTTTTAAAACGCTTCCTTAGCATGTTCAACTTGTACTAATTGCCAAAATCTTTATCAATAAATAATTTTCTATTAAATGTAGAACACTGCGGTTGACACGTTCAAAACATTTGTAAATTATAAAACTTCTATTTCGTTTTAAATTCATTAACTGCAAGAACACAATTTTGCATTACTTAATTAAAAAACTCAAGTATGAATTTTATTATTTAATATTAGTTTTTAATTTTTGTTACGGATTAATCGACTTTAACTCTGTAAAATGATCAGTTTATTTATACAACTTCTAGAAAACTCCGGTTTCAGAACGTCCTGATATGCAATACCTATAGCTACTAATTTTCATGTTGGATCTCAAAATAAAATTCTATTTTGGTGCTTTCTTGCAACGGTACGAGAATTTACCAGAAGTTTCCTTATGTGAACTATAAAAGGTGTACCGCATTGTAGTTTGCCAGAGTTTTGTGAAGAAGCTACTACATCAAACTTAAATTATGGGTGTCCGCAACGAAGAGGCTGAAACCTATAAAAACAAGGGAAATGAGGCTTTCAAGGCAGAAAACTATGAAGAAGCCATATCGCTGTACACTAAGGCTGTAAACCTCGCCGACAAAGACAGCCGCGACCTTTCTACTTACCTGAAAAACCGTGCTGCAGCCTATCTAAAAACAAAGGAGTACGAGAAGGTTATAAAGGACTGTGATGACGCTCTACATATCGTCCCTGAAGATCCGAAGGCTCTGTTTCGGAGATCGCAGGCTTTAGAGGCATTGGAGAGATTCGAGGAGGCTTACAGGGATGCCAAGACCATATTTACTGTTGAACCAACAAATAAGGCAGTGCAGCCTATTCTAACACGGCTATATGCTATAGTTCAGGAGAGAGCGAGACAAAATGCTCAAACTAGCAATAAAGTTGAACAGATGTTCAAACTGGCCTTTGAACTTGGCGAAGATAGGGATAAAAGAGAGAAGGCAATGGCAAATCTTGTTGTATTGGCTAAAGAAAATACAGGGGCTGAAATAATGTTCAAAAATGGAGCTGTCAACAAAATCCAAAGACTCTTGAAAGTGGAGAAAAATCAAGAAATCTACATAAATGCAATTAGAATCATAGGCCAGCTCTGCAAAAAAGACAGTGAAAGAACCAAAGCTATAATAAAAATTGTTGGCATACCCTGGTTCCTTGAAGTCATTGACAGTAATAATGAAGAAAGAGTAAATGCAGCAGAGTACTGTCTTCAAGTCATGTTGAACACATTCTCTGGAATGGACACCAAAAAAGACACAAAACCAGACCCAAAGCTATGTGAGGAGAATAAATCAGAAATTGATACTTTACTGACCTGTTTGACCTACTCCATCACCAATAGAGTGATCAGTGGTCTGGCAAGAGATGCTATCATGGAATTAATTATGAGAAACTGCCATTACTCTGTTCTCAATTGGGCTGAAACATTTGTAGACTATAAAGGGATTCAGCGTTTGCTGGAAGTATGCAGTGAACTTGAAGAGTACAAATATGAGTCAGCCATGAACATCACTCCTTCCTCCAGAACCATTGCTGCTGCCTGTTTGGCGCGGATCTATGAGAACATGTACTATGATCAGGCAAAAGAAAAGTTTAATGCCCAAGTGGATGAGTTCATCAAGGACAAGCTATTGTCACCAGATCTGGAATCTAAAGTGAGAGCGACAGTCGCTATAACATCTCTGCTTAGAGGACCACTGGATGTTGGCAACTATGTCATATCAAAGGAAGGCATCATGGAAATGATCTTGGTGATGGCTCAGACAGAAGAACCTCTGCAACAGAAGGTTTCCTGTGAATGCTTGATTGCTGCTGCTTCTAAAAAAGACAAGGCTAGAGCTATCATTGACAAAGGTGTTGATATCCTGAAGAAATTGTATCAGTGTAAAGATGATGGTGTCAGGGTCAGAGCCCTGGTTGGTTTGTGTAAAATTGGCAGTTTTGGAGGAGATGATGCTTCTATTCGTCCATTTGCTGAAGGCTCCACAAAGAAGTTGGCTGAAGCTTGCAGGAAGTTCTTGGTGAACCCGGCCAAAGACAAGGACATGAGGAAATGGGCGGCTGAGGGTCTCTCATATCTCACTCTGGATGCTGATGTCAAGGAGAAGTTGCTGGAAGACAAGGCAGCCATTCAAGCTCTCATTGAGTTAGCCAAAACCGGTGACCAGTCTGCATTGTACGGTGTTGTCACAACACTTGTCAACTTGTGCAATGCTTATGAAAAGCAAGAAATGCTTCCAGAAATGCTGGAACTTGCAAAGTTCGCAAAACATCACATCCCGGAAACACATGAGCTTGATGATCCAGATTTCATCGACAAGAGACTTACTATCTTGGCTAAAGCTGGAGTCACCACTGGTCTGGTAGCATTATCCAAAACAGAAAGCCACAATTCGAGGGAGTTAATTGCCAGAGTTTTCAATGCCCTTTGCAGCTTACAAGAACTAAGAGGCATTGTGGTGCAACAGGGAGGTGCTAAAGTTCTCATACCCATGGCTTTAGAAGGCACAGCTAATGGCAAAAAACAGGCAGCCCAGGCTTTGGCTAGAATTGGAATCACAATAAACCCTGAAGTAGCATTCCCCGGCCAGAGGAATTTGGAAGTTGTGAGGCCATTGCTTAACTTGTTACATCCAGATTGCACTGCTTTAGAGAACTTTGAATCCCTAATGGCGCTGTGCAACTTAGCTGGAATGAATGAAACAACAAGAAACAGAATACTCAAGGAAGGTGGACTGTCAAAGATTGAGCATTACTTGTATGAAGACCACTTGATGCTTCAGAGGGCAGCTGTGCAGTGCATCTGCAACTTAGTTCAATCAGAAGAGGTGATTAAGACATTTGAGGGTAACAATGACAAGACAAAGTTCTTATACATAATGTGCCAAGACGAAGACACAGACATTGTGATGGCAGCTGCTGGAGCCCTCTGTGTTCTAACATCTGTTAGTAAAATATGTTGCAGGAAATT
Source organism: Ypsolopha scabrella (assembly GCA_910592155.1). Classification (NCBI taxonomy): domain Eukaryota; kingdom Metazoa; phylum Arthropoda; class Insecta; order Lepidoptera; family Ypsolophidae; genus Ypsolopha; species Ypsolopha scabrella. The sequence goes on along the minus strand of OU342980.1, from coordinate 7,913,250 downwards.
ATTAGATGTTGGACCCTGGTTGGAAACCCTCCGTTGTTTACTAGCTAACCCTAACACTGAAATACAATACAGAGGTACATACATGCTTTGTAATATTATCAAAGGTGATAAAGATATTGCTGCAAAAATAATGGAGACTGATGTAATGGAGATTTTAATGGCGTTGACCAAATTGGAGGGTCCAGAACATGCAAAGATTAGGGAGAATGCTCAGAAGTGCTTGAGTACTGCAGAACATATGGGTGTCATTAGAAAGCCTGAAGGGGCACCCCTTGTTGACCCTTTCGAAGAAACTACATACCACTCTGATGATGAAGATGTGGAGAATTAATCATTTTTGTGTTTATTGGGTGCCTTCTGCCATGCATGACTAACTTAGTTTATATTTTTAAATTAATTAATTTAAGATGACTGTACGTAATTATGTTTTTATAGTATTAAAATAAATTTTATTGAGTTTATAATTTCCGAGGTTTTATTTGTTTACACCTGACTCGTATCTGAATAAATTCGATCAAATTAGACCTATTGTATAAAATAGGCTTTTGTGCTTTGCTTCATATATATTTGCGCGAAAACTTTTAAAACATTTTGGCGCCAAAACTTTAAATTATGTTTAATTCCCAAAAAAATACTAAGAAGTTATATAGCGAAATAAAAAAAATACAAAATTACATTTAAAAATTGGCGGTATTTTTTAAAGTATTTGCGTTTTTAAAGTTGCGAACTTCTTTTAACTCTATCTCTCTTCGACGCACGGAATTCCCGGTAATTCTTTCACTTTTTAGCAGAAAGAGATGGAAAATTTACGCCCGTATTTAATGCTGCGCGCGCGAGTGAGAGCGCGGTAAGCGTCAGGAGTTACCTTGCGAAATGCATGAACTATAGGGTCTTTCAACAAGACGTGATTCATACACTCAAAATTTTTGTTAATAAAAAATGATTTTTAAATTAAACTAATTTGATAACTGTTATAAAAATTATTGTAATAAAATTTTAAAACATACTGTGTTAAAAAAAATCTGCTTTGATTCACATTCAATAGGAATTTCCTAAAGAAGTTTTACTTCTATCCAACTGAACGAAAGCGACGGCTTAAAAACTCAAAATGACAGCTTGACTTGGTTTGGTTTCCGCCACTGTGCTGTTGTGCCCTTTTCAGTCGTTTTAATTCGCAAATTAGATGAAAATGTCCATTTCTACGGCAATAGGTAAGTGAATCATCATTTACTGGGCCTCACAATCAATATGTAATAATAGATTTAAAGGATCCTGATGAATTCGAAGGTAGGCACCAAGCGATTGCCTTACGATCGCACAGGAGACTAGCGAAGCCCATATGGCGGTCAAGTCTACCACCACATCGTTCGACGTGACATTTAAAAAAATATTTTTCCAGAATTATCCTCCAAATACCCTTTCGATACGACCTAAAGCTAGTGAAAATAGCCCAAGTTTTGTGGTTAGGTTAAACTTGGCAGTTCCTTGCTATATATTTGTTAGTACATAAGTACCACCAGAATAGGATAGGCTTATGTTCCACTTAAGTGCTGCAAGTAAATCTAAGTGAGCTTTAAAGAATTGTATTGTTTATATAAGGTCACTTACACTGTTATATCAAAAATTTCAATTAATTTTAGTACAGAAGCCTATGAATAAGTTTTCAAATAACTAAAGCTTAGTATTAATATGAGCATTCTTTGTCCAACAGAGGAGCGGACAGAAGGAGATGATGATACATCACAGGAAAGCCAGTCAAAAGATGAAAACAGTGACACAGAAAATGATGTTGATAATAATGGACCAGAGAACCAAAACGGTGGCTCTGTGAGCCCAACTGTTCACGAGATTACCAGTGATGATGAAGATGACTGTGTCTTGACCAATGAAGATGAAGAGTCTTCAAATTCTAGTACAAATGACAGTAACTCTGAGACTCGACATCCAAGTGATAAAACTAATAATGAGAAAACATATGACGATGAAGATATGGAGAATGGTGATGAGGAATCTGATATTGAGGAGATCACAATGGAGGATCCTCTAAATGAGGCCCAAAAACAGAAGCCAATAGTTGTTAATGACACAAAAAGTTTAGTTGAATTAGCCGCAAAACAATCAAAGTCTAATGATCAGGGTAAGGAACCCACTGTAGTTATTATTGACACCAACTCTATCATGTCTGGTAAGGGCCCTGTGCCACTGAATCAAGTTAAGACCCCTTCTGCCCAACCGCAATCTTCTGCTAACGCCCAGAACCTATGTCAAAGCATTCAGGCTCGTGGAACAACTATAACACCAGTAAATATCAAATCTACCTCAGGCCCATCAGCTAATGCCATGCCAAGTGTTCAGGCACCAATATTGCCTTCTCTCACAGACGACATGTTTGTTGTAGAAGCTCCGTCATTCATTGTCCCATATGTGTATGAAAAACCATCAGTGAAACCATTTAGGGAGTTTGTAGATGCATTGGGTAAGGAGCTTGATGATTTAAAGGCCAAAGAAGAAAAAGTGAGATTAGAAAAGGAGAAAGCTGCAAAAGATAAAAAAGATAAAGAAAGAGAAGAAAGGAAAGCAAGAGGAGAAGAAGTAACAGATGATGAGGAGGAGGAAGAGAGTGAAAAAGATAACAAGAGTTTGAATGAAGAGCAGGAAAAAGAAGATCCAATATCTGATAAATCAGCAGCAGAAAAGCAGTCCCCGGAGAAAGAAAAAAGCAAAAAAGAAAAGAAAAAGAAGAGAATAGGAGAAAGGACTGATGAAGATGACGATGATTGGGATGGAGAGTCCAACTCAGACTCTGAGGCACCTAGCGAAGAGGATGTCACCATCATTAAAGACAAAGATGACTCAGTGAACCTTGTTAATGACTTGGGCAGCATCAAGGTTACCTCAGGGAGACCTGATAGCTATTTTGACTGTTCCCTTGGACAGTTCTTTATAAATATTGGAATCAATCTTGTCCAAGAGTATGTACAAACTGACCTTCTGAAGCAACAGAACCGCAAGCTTTACAAAGAGAAGAAATCTGGCCGTAGCACCAAGGCCACCGAGAGTGCTATCTCTTCACTTACACAGAATTTACAGTTCAGCAAGAAAACCAATGCCCCATTCACACTTCCGATGATTAAATGTAAATTTTGTAGTTTTAAAACTGAGTCTATGCTAGCCATGTCCCACCATTTAGAAGCGCCTCATATGAAAAATAACATTTACAAATGCAATTCTTGCGCATTCGAGATTAGAAGTCCTCATGACATTCTGTATCACATGGAGGCTGAACACAACATCAGGGGACGGCTAGAGCGCGCGCCCGCCTACCAGCAGTGCGCCAACTGTACCTTCGAAGACAACAGCAAGAGCAAGCTCGCGCGCCATCTCATCGCGTGCGCCAAGAAATTCAAGCCCGAACTGAATTTGATGCCGCCGCTAGAGTGGGAGCCTCCCGCCAAGATACCCAAGCTGACGCGGGCGCGCAACAACATGGCCGGCTACCCCCCGAGTGGGTTCAACAGAGCGCCCATGGTGAACAACATGGGGCGGCCAATAGCCGTGGGCGGCATGCCGCCGGGGCTGATGATGAACCGGCCTCGCGGGCGGCCGCCCATGTCGCTCGCCCCGCGCGCCGCGCCCCTCCCCGGTGCGCCGCTCGTGCGCGGCGGCCTTATGATCATGCACAACTCGCAGGGCCCGCTCGGCGGCGCCAACTACCCTCTCAACAACCAGGGCGTGAACGCCACGCCCAAGATATCGATTACGCCGCTGCCGCGCTCGCAGCCCGCCCAGCAGCTGCCGCCCCCGCCCACCAACAAGGGCACCTTCGTCATCTGCGAGATCTGCGACGGCTACATCAAGGACCTAGAACAGTTAAGGAATCACATGCAATGGATCCACAAGGTGAAGATCCACCCGAAGATGATTTACAACCGGCCACCGCTGAACTGCCAGAAGTGCCAGTTCCGGTTCTTCACGGACCAGGGCCTGGAGCGGCACCTGCTGGGCTCGCACGGGCTCGTGACGAGCTCGATGCAGGAGGCGGCCAACAAGGGCAAGGACGCGGGCCGCTGTCCGGTGTGCGGGCGCGTCTACCAGTGGAAGCTGCTGAACCACGTGGCGCGCGACCACAGCATGACGCTGAAGCCGGCGCACCTCTCGTACAAGTGCACGGTCTGCACGGCCACGTTCGGCATGTACAAGCAGTTCGAGAACCACGTGTACTCGGCGCACAGCGTGGTCGCCAAGCGCGTCATGGACAAGAGCAAGACGCCCGTGCCGCCGCCCAAACCCGCCGACGGCGACTCGCTGCTCAAGCCTATCAAGATCAACGACGAGATCACCATCATACCGCAGCCGAACAAGCCCATCGCGACCACCTCCTCTAAAGACAAATAGCATTGATTGCGACTAGCTCATACAATTTTATACCGGGGAGATACTGGAACCCTCTCTGCCCATCAAACGAATCACCAATGTATAGCGAGCAACAGTAGATATATCAGTATTGTAAAAAGAACTATAATATTGTTTAATTTAACTTTTGTATTTATATTTTCAGACGTAGGTTTGCTAATAAGGTACGTGTATGCTATTGTGAAATGGGATTAGTTTCGATTTAAGACTTATAGATCCATAGTGAGAGCAAGTTGAATTGTGTACCTAGATTGCAATGTGCTGATGTAAACATGAATATAATGATAGTTTACCCACTGAATAATTTTAATGATTTATTTTCTCCAGAACAATACAAAGTAATTTATGAATCGGTTCGTGTTTGATGGCTTATTTAATCCACTATGTAGTTTTACCGTAATATTTAAATACTATCTAGTTTCTTATAGATTGGTAAATATTTATCACGTTTAAGCTAAGTTTCCTTGGATTTTTGTCTGAATATAGTTAAGTAAGTACATATAAGTGAACTCTTCACAAACTAGGTATTTTTCATATGTAATGTACATAGTGAAAACTCAAATAAAGGACGATGGTGGTCATGGACTGGCACGTACGCATCTCTAGTTAAATAATTTGTAACGTCGATTTTAAATTCCTCAATTGAAAGATTACTCCCAAATCGTAACCCAGAATAAACTTTATAAGTAATATGTTTATATATGAAGAAATACACAATATGTTACACAGATTTGTTTACGATCTCAGGTAAGTGGAATGTTAACATGTGAAAGTTTACAAACGTTAATGTACTTATTAAAGAACTGAAGAGGAAATTATTGTTTTGTTTTTCTTGACTTAGTACCCTAAGCATTCCCTAGTACCTAATTCTTAAGAGTTAAAGTTATATAACAGAAGTACGTAATTTACTGAAAGTACTACTTGAATGCATAGCTAGGTATACAGGTTGCTTAATCCAAGCGTCGTAGGTTTTTCATCCTAAGTAAATGTTTTAAAAGCCCTGGCATGTAGTTTTGGGAACTCCTCTAGAATATAGCTATAGCAGTGTAATGGCGGGCGACGCTGTGTGTCTGGGGCGTGCTCACTGCATGGCGGTGTTTCTCTACACATGGAGTGGAGCCAGAGCCGGCGGCGGCGGCGCGAGAAATGGCGGGAGTGCGGGGCGGGGCGGGGCAGCTAGAGCACCCGTGCGCCACCAGGCGGAATATTGCGCGTCTTTATAAAACGCCTTTCACTTTGCGCTTAGCAAAAGTTCATGAAAACTTTTTCAGGCGCTCAACAGAGACATCTCGCTGTGATTGAGAGATGGTGTACAGAATAAGTATATTGCCTAATCTTCAGCAAGTTTATACCTACAAAACTTTCACCTGCCCTTTTAATTAATTGATTTTAATTTTGTATTCGTTCCGTAAATACTTAGAGAGGTAACCAAAAAGTACACAAATACGTAAAAGAGAGAAACATAAGTTAGGTGTCGATTCGGTGTAACACGTTACACGACATAACTTATTTGACAGGACTAAACTTATTTAGGCGTTCCGTCCTTGTCTTGTCGATACAGAAAGAAAAAGACAGAATGCTTAAATTAAGTATAGTCGTGTTACGCCGAATCGACACCAATGTATTACAAATGTACCCTGGGCCCTGGACTAGAATAATCTGATTAGGGTTGGTTCTTTAGGAGGTAAAACAGCAACACAATTTGAATTTAATCTGTTTTATTCTAATGTAAGTACCAAAATCTATTGTTGAGTCACATATATAAGTCTGAAGTACTCAGGAGAAAATGAATGCAGTCATGCAATGTCTTAAATATAAGATGACTTTACATGATACAGCCAAATTAATACTGGAGGCTGGAGGTCCGTATAAAAACTAAACATCATTTAAAAAAAAAAAAAAAAATTGTGCCCCATATTTTTGAGTCAGTATAGGAAACCTAAATAATCACTTATATTTTGCGTTTCTCACAGAAGGGGTCATTGGACTTTGGTCCTTCACTTACCAAGTCTCCAGTGTGAATTTGCCTATATCATGCAATTTTTTTATTTTATTTTATTATCAATATGTAAAGGAAATAAAAGGCAATATAGCAATTACATCCTTATTAATAATATACTTTGATTCAATTAATTAAATGATAAATTTGAGTTGCCTAGACATTATAGAAAAAAAAATGCTGTTTCTGGTAAATTCTTTTTCTGCAGCTACAAAACTCAACATTTTATAGCTTCTTTTTCACTTATCCATCTGTAATTTAGATAAAATTATTATCATATACAAAAATAATAAAGTAGAAAAACCATATCAAAATAGTAAGAAACTTGTAAATTGTCCAGTAGGGTGCCTCAAATAATTTAATTTAATATTCAAATGAATATTTTTCATAACTTAAAGATACTACTTCTTCTTGCATACTGTACGCGGCTTTTCCCAGTGACCTCAGAGGTAATGGCATGACGATTTTTTTCGTCTTTGATTAGTTGATTAGGGTTAAACCACATTTCCATACAATCTGGTATAAGTTAAAATTTAGGAGATCCAAGTTTTTGTAACTCATTACTAAGTAATTTCGTTGTATATGATTTAATGAGTTACGTATTTTTATCACTTATAATGCTAAATTTCCTGTGTTCATAAAAAACTGAGATAAGAGTTTTAATAAAAGTAGCTACGATAAGGTATAGGGGGTGTTCATAAAATAACGCCCAAGCCGAAAACGGGGCAAAGATTCACTGAACGCGAAAACACAAAGGCTAGTATTTAATAAGGCTAGTAATAAAAGCTCCGAAAACTAAATTAAAAATGAGGATGTTGTGCTAATAAATAAACTACCAACTACCGAAAACTACCGAATGAAAAAATTGAAAATTCTGAAAACTTAATACCTACATCAAAAAGCTGACATAATACTATTTCACCAGCTCAGGTTTTTTTCGCTCATTTCAGCGAAAACTATTGTCAGCTTTTTTGTCGTAAGTTGCTTGAGCATATGATGAATTCTGTTAAAACTTAAGGCGTCGCCTCGCTCCGCTCCGCTTCACTCGGCTCCCAATATGTATTTACATGTCAACCTAACACACTCCTCCTCACTACGCTCGTCGTCGCACCTATTTTTCGACTCAGCAGAACATTTTTTTTCGTTAACTTAGTATTTCTTTCGGAAGTTCAGTAATTTATTCGGAGGTTCATTATTTAAACCAGGTGGTCGTAAGAAATTTTAGTTTGCTATTTTTTATTTATTTTGTCGGTAGATGTTACACAGTTAAATTAGTATATTTCTCGGTAGCTAATTTCACCGCTGCTTAGATAGTATTACAGTGTGCAGCAGTCGGAGGCTTTATTATCAGCGTGGTTTTTGGAAAAATCTGAAACGTTTGCCAAATTCAATATGATACAGGGGTACTGAAACTGTAGGTGGCTGTCTGGTAATGAAAATGAGGCATACAATTACAATGTGCAAAAAATCCGGTCAAGTGAGAGTAGGTCGCTCCCTTGGGGTTCCGTACTATGACTGGCGTAACTAGCATTTTTGTCTTGTAAATGACTTGTGTGACTGATATAATGTGAAATAAATTTGTCTATGACATTACACTCAAAAAGAAATCAAATTTCTACCTAGTAAATAGGTATATGTTTTTGGAATAGACTATTCATAATCATTTTACTATGATTGACTCAGTAACAAAAATTACCTAAACCTGAAAATTTCAACGGCTCTCATTTCTTTATTTTTGAAGATATAAAAATAATAACAATAATATTTCTTAACTCTGCTCAATGAGCTCTAGACAATGACAGCACGTATCCAGACTTTTGTTTCGGGGGGGCGGAGGATTTTCATTTCATTTCATTGAAACAACAATTTGAATTGTGAAAGAAACCTGTGTAAACACTGTACTATAATATAGTTAGTATAAAATTATCGTACCTTTTTTTTAAAACGTACTCTAACGTAGGTACTTTACAGTGGTTATGGATAAACATTCCCGGTCCGGTGTATGTCACGCCAAATTTCGGGGGGGGGGGGATAAATCCCACCTATACACCCCCCTGGATACGTGCTGACACATGCCAGAGCGAGAAAAGGGTTATTTTTTCTGCTCCTTTCTGCGCTGAAAAAATATTTCATTGTATTTCAAATTTAGTATTTGGTTTTGGTTTGGGTCAAGATTCTACATAAAATATCAAAATTTCGGGTCTGTAACTCATTCCTTCTACGAGCCAAAGACCCGTGACATACAGACGGACGGACAGGCTCCTCTTTGCCCTTGGATACGGAACCCTAAAACTAGGCTTGCCAACTCCAAAAAAGGCATTTCGGGATTTCCCAGCTCAACATCCGGGACTTGAGTACGCGGGACAGATCACATACGATGTGGTTAGAAAAACAAACATATTTTTTAAATAATTTAATAAAATAAATGAATATGACAAACATTTTTAGTTATTAAAATCATTTATTTGTTACTTATACTATACTTATTTTGCGATTTTGCACGATTTAACAAATTTTTATTTTTCAATACGTAGCTATAAAATTCAATGCATTTTTGCTCAAAATTTATTTTAATTTGTAGTTCAGCCCCGACGTGGTCGACAGAGACAGCTTATTTCTGCTGTCTGTCCAGGCATTTCCACAGAGAGAAAATGCTCTCCCTGCTGATGCATTTGAAGGTGGAATCGAAGCTACTATCTGAAAGATATGTAGAAAACCAGGTGCCTCTTTCATGTTCATAAATAATTTGTGCTATTGTTTATAAGCACTTAATATCTACTTTTTCAGGGGCTAATTTAAATGTTTTTATAGATGTGTAACAAATTATTCGGGCCAACTGCCCAACCCGAGGGTGGTAGGTACGAGATAGGTACCTCATATCATTAGTCACTGATTTCCGGGACAACAGGCAGGCGTCCCGCAAGGGGTCACGGCGGGACGGACCATATTTGATCCAGAAGCGGGATGTCCCGGTAAAACCCTACTTGTACCTACTTAGTTACATCATTACGTTCACAAGTTTCAAATCATGTTGTTTACGTTTTACTTGTTACGCCCGGCTATCCTTAAGTTATTTTAAACTTATTATCACAATAACATTCAAATACTCTTCCTGCGTATAGTCCTTCAACGCATTACTGTACACCATGACAGCTCTTGCTACGCGCGCATAAGTGTCATAATTCAACAGTAAGGTATAGCGCAATCTGTACAATTTGTTATTCCCAGCCAGAATAACTATGCAGCTTGCGGTTTTGCACCCAGAACTAGTACATAGAGTACATACCGACAACAATTCGTATAAATACCAGTTTCAAAATGTAGGGAAGCACTCACACTTCACCCTCGTGAAGTGTAAGATTTACAGTGAACTAGTAGAGAGAGTTGCTGCAGCATGGCAGACGTGAAGGAGAGCCTACGACTGCTGTTCGATCGGCCAAGTGAGTCGCTGATCACGCCGAAGGGCGAAGACAAATCTGTGTTCCAGTTGACTGACCAGTTTCTGGTGAGTAAATCTTCTACTCTGTTAGTTTAATGATTTATACCTACATTTTCTGTAGAAGATTCGGCAGTTGTGCTGTGAAAATTTAAATTGTTTCATTGCAAAGTGGTATTTAACGTGATGGAAATAAAACTTTGTTTAATAGCCATTATCTCCGAGGCTCAATGGCCGCACAGAATAGAATCTCTGCCCTAGGCACTTGCTTCTATCTAAAAGATAAATATAGGTATGTGCCCGGTTGTAAATATAGGTATGTGCCCGGTTGTAAATAAAGGTATGTAAACGGTTTAATAGATCCACCAAGAAACAGAACTCCATAAATATTTCAAAAACCCGTAACAAAAGACATACCTAATAGCAATATAGCTCAGCGGAAATACTAATGAAATCAATTAAAAAATCATTTAATTTCCGAGTTAAGGTGGTACGGAAGATCTCGGTGCAAAATGCACATCATAATATTGTTTTCCTTACTTTTGAATAAAAAGTATGCAACAAATGAGTTTTATAGCAATTCGCGCAAACTGCTTCTTATTAGTTAGGTGGTCACATGAAAATTATTCAATTTTATGCGTTACATTTTAGCTGCATTACATTACAACTGTAAACACGCTTTTAAGTTTGTTAATGTAATGCAAACAAAATGTAATACATTAAAGTACGTAATTTTTTTGTGAAGACTGTATTATTAATAAACTATTTCCGCAAGTTGCTTTAGAACATATTTATTGCATACGTTTTATTCAAAAGTAAGGAAAACAATATTAATATTATGATGTGTATTTTGTAAAATATATATATAAAGCCTGGTTTATGATTTTGTAACAATTTCAACAAGAGAAATAATTTTAAAAACCTTTTGCGATAATAAAAATAGAATTTTCGTATTTTAATAAAAATTATACACATTGTTGTAATTGTTATAAAAGGATAAAGCATGCTTTTTTACCATATTTGAACAAATCAAAGGTTTGCAAAAGTGAATCGACCATTTTTTTTCTCCTTTTAGTTATTTACTTCGCATACAAAAAAACCCTCGCGGCCAAGATCTCTTCAACATAGTTAACTCTATCTATTAAAACTGAAAAAAATTGACTCGTGATGGTTGTTGCAATTGCAAACCCATTTCTATCATATAAGTAATTTTTATGCTGTTCTTTGGAGTAAGTGTATTTAAATAAAAATAAAACCAGTAAAAAAGTTAAGTCTGATACATATTTTTAGGGTTCCGTACCCGAATGGTGCCAAACGGGACCTTATTATTACTAAGCCTGCGCTGTCTGTCCGTCCGTCTGTCACAGGTCTACAGCTTCAGCTTTAATAGCTAGGCGGTTGAAATTTTCACAGGGTTCGTGTTACTAAACGTCTAAAAACCAAGCGGCCCACCATTGCCTGGGACCGATGGGTGGCGGTCCTACAATTCAAAGTGAAAAATAAATTAACAGATGATAGAGTAGATTTCCCTAATAGAGCACAGAAAAAAAATGCGCCTGCCTACTTTTTTTTCCTTTCCATAGAAATTTAGTCAGCTGATTGAACCACTTTGTACCGGGAAGTGAAAAAATTATAAAAGCAAAAAATTTTTTCTCCTTCTGGAATTTGATCAGTTACTGCGCGATACATGACCTCTAGAATTATTTTCACTTATTATTGTAGGACCTTATATAAAACAGACTGGTGACGGGCAGTGACGTCACTGGTGCGAGGGTTTCGGCACCGCGCTCACCAACCCGCCTGCCCAGCGTGTGTGAGTATGGGCATTTCTTCCAGGAGATCAACTTAAGTTCAATAGTTTTGCAAAAATGTGCCGATTCTGTATTTAAATGAATATCACGTTGTTATTATTATTTCTAGCCGAAGGAATTCGAAAGCAATGGCCTGGAGCTGAACAACCGTTTTGGCGAGAATGCTAATCAGTTGATTCCACTAAAGAACCTGCAACGAACTCCGCAGTTCAAGTTGGCACAGAACCTGCCTCGGGATGCTGAGTTCTCGCTCCTTCTGCCGGCGCACCAGAGGATGGCCGAAGAGGTTATCGAGGAGATGATGAGTGGGTCTTCTTTATATCCTGTCTGATTTTACCTTCTTAGTCCAATAAATAAGCCCGAAAATAGTGTCAAATGTGGAAAAGTCTTTTTATCGTGTCTGTAGACCTAGGAGGGCGATTCTCGCACATGTGACAATTTGCGAAGGCTGAAAGCGGGTGATTTTCACGAAGAAATGTATCAAACTTTTAAAATATATACCTGTTGTGCGTATTCATAACACGCTTTACGTGTCTTTTAAAGAGTTATAATTAATAGAATTATCATCACACAGCATTTTGACGCGATAAACAGAGGCGTATGAAAAGCAAAGCGTGTGAAATTGTTTGCAAGAATCGCCGTCCAGGAAATTTTCACACGCTTTGCTTTTTATACGCCTTTGTTTATCTCATAAATGCTGTGTGATCATCATTGATGTAGTACCAAATGGACATCGGGTCTGTGCTCAAAAGTGTCCGAACCAAAACAGAGGCAAAACCATTGGAAATTAAGAAAGGGTGTCAATCAAAATTAAGCCGTGCAGCAATGATATAGGATTTAAATTAAAATGTTTTGTTTCTTAATATTTTGACACTTCACTAAGGACACTTTTTTGGTAAATTGTATACTAGACCCGAGGTCCATGGTTTGTAATGTGATGATAAAATTCTACTAACTATAACTCTTTAAAAGGCACGCTTTCGGCCTTCGCAAATGGTCGCATGTGCAAGAATCGCCGTCGAGGAGCATTCATCCACGATTATCTTTGCATTACTTCCGAAAATTAGGAAGTTAAGAGTATAGGACCTCCCAAAAAGTGACAGTCTTTACACGTGATCCCTCGGGATCATTGTGGGTCTAATAGAACACGGGAAAGAAAGATTTTGTTTTGAGTTGATGCTCGTGATTGTTGGCACTTGGTGGAACTTTTGAAACATTTTTTGTTTGATAAACACTTGTACTTGTCCACTTATTTATATTATTTCCCTTACCGGTTTCGCTGTTAAAGCATTATCAAAGGTTTTTTGAGTACAAGTGTTTATCAAACAAAAAAAAAATTTTGTTTTGAATTGGTGCTGTTCCACCCCTTTTCCACATTTCCCGGCTTATTTACTCGTTATTCGGGGGGGAGTAAGAGAACAGCTCTCAGGCAAAACCAGGCGGCCCACCATCGCCTGGAACCGATGGATGGCGGTATATCCATCCCCAATTGCCGAGCCTTATATAAAACAGACTGGTGACGGGCAGCGGCGTCACTGGTGCAAGGGTTTCGGCACCGCGCTCACCAACCCACCTGCCCAGCGTGTGTGAGTATGGGCATTTCTTCCAGGAGGACCGCCAAGAATAGCTAAATCCAGGAAAGGCCTATGTCCAGCAGTGGACGAAAGAGGCTGATGGATGGATGGACACAGTTGATAATTTATTTCATTTACAAGCGCTGACCTAATATTGATTGATAATATTATTATTAGAATGCATTACAAACCAGAAAAGATAAATTAGAAACAAATGTAAAGACAAGAATTTGAAAAAATTCCTCGGGCATTCGAACCTGCGACCTCTTGTTATCAAGACAAGCGCGCTACCGACTGCGCCACCGAGGTACTTACCTAGACCGTTGAATTTTTCCACCATACTTGTCCACCGAATATTTTTGTAACTATTTGATCTAACCAGCTTGTAATGCACATTCTGAACGCTCACAATTCTAATAATAATATTTAGAGTATTCAAAAGCGATGGATTTCGCAATAAAAACATATAATAGTATGAAATTAAGAGGCTTTCAACAAAGAGTAAAAAATAAGTGCGATGAAGAGAGAGAGAGGAGCGAGAAATATAAGAAGCCGAGTTAAGCGGAGCGGAGCGAGGCGACCCTTGTAGCCTTGGCTTGGCAGATCATGATATACCCCCTTCTACGTTGTGGCGACGACATTGATATCATGTACCTATAATATAACTGTTTCAAAGCTCAGCACTATCTTGTCTATATATGTTTAAGCAAGGAACTAAATTCTTTACTTTTCTCTACAAATATAAGATTAAGTATCGGCTACTTTAATATTTTGTCTGTTCACTATCACCAGTACGTGGTTTCATTCAATATGGTCCATATCGGTATTTATATTCCATCCATCCATCCGTCTATCAGCCTGGTTCATATTCACAGGAAATTAATTTAATTGTGGAAATTATATGTTCCAGGTGTCCCTCAAAACCAACTGCAAGACTTCTTGTCCACGTGTGCCTTCTCAAGAGTGAAGTTGAACCCTCAACTGTTTAACTATTGCTTTTCTGTAGCGCTTTTACACAGGTATGTAGACATCTGAGGGTCCGATTTTTCGTCTCATTTATACGCTAATTCATAAAATCTAGTTAAAATTAAAATAACTTTATCTATTGCCCAACTTATACAACCTATCTGTCTTAAAATCCCGAGAACCTGTTTTAAGTACCGACACGGATCATGTTCATTTAGATTTGTCTTGAATACCAATAATAATAATAATAATTTATTTATTTAAAATGCATAACATTACAGTCTTAAAACTAATGAGTTATACACTTCCATATTATTAAATTAAATACCTTATACTAACAATAGCAATAATAAACACAATCAAACCATTAAAATAAAAACAAAGCAATACAAGAAATAAATAATTAATAATTTTAATTACCGGATAGGACAGTCCTGTCATACATCACGCTCGCAAAATGCCAAGTATAAATACTTGAATTTGAGAACGTTAAGCCCGTTGTAGATCATAAATATTTGAAAACTACAGTAGCTTGGTATGTAGGGATTCAAAATAGCAGTATAAAAAGCTACTAACTTTAACATAACGATATGATAGCAGATTTTTAGACGCTTATCTGAGACTTGATTGCTATTTAGATTTACATGCTCTTGTAATGGGCACTTTATTGACTGTCCAATAATTGGTATAAAGAGCACTATCTTTCTCTTCCATAAGTTTTTTATTTATTGTAAGTGTGTACGTACATAATGTACACGCTATATGTATTTATATTATCTATTGCTTATGTAAAGATTCATGTATGTAATAGAATGTAGTTATGCTGTGTATGTACCTATATGTAAGGATATATTTTTTAAATTTAATAGTGTGTTACGTAGTTTTGTGTACACGTATGTCTACTTATTCATTTATTATGATTTTTATTTATCAGAGGGGTTTGCTGGAAGAAATCTCTACTTAGAGATAAGCTCGCCGGTGTCCATCCTATTTCTAACTGCAATTGTAATAATATGTATGTGTACAATAAAGTATAAAGTTAAAGTTATTATTTTGTTTTTCAGGCCTGATACCATGGATGTTTCTATTCCGAACTTTGCTGAAACTTTTCCTTCAAAATTTTTAGACTCGCAAGTGTTCTCTCAGGCTAGGGAGACAGCGGCAGTTATACCTCAACAAATTGCGGTAAGTCACTATCAAGGGCGGAACCAGAATTTATTTTTGGGGGGGCACAAAGGCTAAATAAGTATAGTTATAGAGTGTCCCGTATAGTATTGTACTATATCTTTTAGTCCTACATGTAGGCCAAAAAATGCTGCAAATAAAATGAAACTAATATTATTAAAGCGGTATAGTTTTAGTCTCCTAGCTCCTTGTTTTATTCGAACCGTCTGAGGGGGGCACGTGCCTCTGTGACAGTGTTAATTCCATAAAAATAAGAATTCCTTACTATTAAGCATTTACAATTTTGTTAAGGTATGTACGGGGACTTGTAAAATTCAAGCAAACTCATTATTACAATACGATAGAAACTGACTAGCATTTTTAGGGTTCCGTAGTACCTAAAAGGTACAAAAGGAACCTTTATGATGAGACTCCGTTGTCCGTCCGTCTGTCCGTAAGTCACAGCCTCATAACTTTAGCACCGTTAGAGATAAAGACTTGAAAAATTCCACAAAAATAGCATTTACTTGCCTACATAATACGGTATAAAAAAATAATTGAAATATATTAAATTGTTGAAAATATTTCCAACACAAAAGTGAGAAAAAAAATTCTTAAAAATACAATATGGGTATCACATTGTAGATATTAAAGAGGTGATTATAAAAATATATACTTTTGTTACCATATTTACTGGCACCGATTTCGAGAAATCTGAAAAACCACAAAAAAATTCATGTCTCCCCTTATTTCCGAAACTAATAAACCGAAAGATATGAAAAAATCATGGTAATTTAGGATTACGTAAAGATAACAGGAAAAATATAGCGGGTGAGAACTGAAAAATGCACGATAACAAAATGACAAAACTAAATTTTTCTTCCACGACTTTTATTTCGACTACGGTATAAAAATATTTGAATCTCTCTTTTGTGGTACAATCAATTCTTTTTTTAGTTATCATAAACAGGTATGGGCAAGATTTTAAATACCTTCTTCCTGACAGTTCCCAAAACTGTCGAATTAAGGAACCCTAGGTATGCGAGTCTGACTCGCACTGTACCGATTTTTTTTCTTTACCAAGACAAGAGGAGGAAGTATTGTGGCTTACTCAAATATTTTTTCGATTGGATATTTTACAGTGATTTGTTTCCAGCGATCACCAATTATCATACCGAGAGACTACACAGCCACTGATCTGGAAGAAGAGCACCGCTTGTCGTACTTCCGTGAAGACATTGGTGTCAACCTCCACCATTGGCATTGGCACCTCATCTACCCGTTCACCGCCAGGGGACCTAACTCGAGGGCTATTGTTGGAAAAGACCGCCGTGGCGAACTCTTCTACTATATGCACCAGCAAGTTATTGCTAGGTAAATGGATTTTTCTGTGATAGATAACGAAACATACAAAACAAGTTTCGATAGAACGTCAACACTCGTAACCTTTTTTAGGGTTCCACGCCCAAAGGGCAAGCTGTCTGTCCGTCGACCGTATGTCACGGGTATCTAGCTTGCAGACGGGATGAGTTACAGATGTAAAATTTGGATATGTTGTGTAAATTGTTGACCCAAAACCGAATATTGCATTAAAAATTAAATGACACAGAGCTATTCATTTTAATATCTGTGATTTTAATAGAGTTTAATGTAGAGCTGAACATAAAAAAATTAAAGAAAAACAAAATAACCAAGTCCGTGCAAGCACAAGCGGTACAAATCTGTGCAGCGGCCTTTACAAGGACACATTTCATTAAATAAGTTGTTAATTTCCTTATAATATCTATGCATACTAATAATAAAGTAGTAAAAAAGTCGTGTCTGTACATTGAAGATTTTTGCGAAATTTTAAATGTAATAGGTTATTAGTACTGTACTGAGGCCAAAACAACAATTTTTAGAATTTTTGTCTGTCTGTCTGTATGTTCCGTTTTAACTCAAGAACCGCGCAACGGATGTAAATGCGGTTTTTATTATCATCGCAGTGACCCTGGTCAACACATATGTTATAAGGGATGTTAGTAAAATAACGCTCAAGCCGGAAACGGGGAAAAGATTGAATAAATGTTTTTATAACTCGAGAACCACTCAACGAATTTGGATGCGGTTTTTATATTATCATTGTATTAACTATGTTCAACACATAAGATATAAGGAGTGTTCATAAAATAACGCCCAAGCCGGAAACAGGGCAAAGATTGAATAAACGCTCTGGAACCACTCTACGGGTTTGGTTGTGGTTTTTTGTTTTATTATCATTGTAGTGACCCCGGTCAACACATAAGCTATAGGGGGTGTTCGTAAAATAACGCCCAAGCTGAAAACCAGGCAAAGATTCACTGAACGCGGGCGAAGCTGCGGTCAAAGGCTAGCAATACATACATTTTATGTAACTACCTACATAGGTACAATCTGTATTAAGTACGAGTAAACTATAAGTACCTGACTAAATAAGATCCACCCTGGTAGACCCTCATTCTCATAGATACAAATTTTATGTAACTACCTACATAGGTACAATCTGTGTTAAGTACGAGTACACTATAAGTACCAGACTAAATAAGATCCACCCTGGTAGACCCTCATTCTCATGGATACAAATTTTATGTAACTATCTACATAGGTACAATCTGTATTAAGTACGAGTACACTATAAGTACCTGACTAAATAAGATCCACCCTGGTAGACCCTCATTCTCATGGATACAAATTTTATGTAACTACCTACATAGGTACAATCTGTGTTAAGTACGAGTACACTATAAGTACCAGACTAAATAAGATCCACCCTGGTAGACCCTCATTCTCATGGATACAAATTTTATGTAACTATCTACATAGGTACAATCTGTATTAAGTACGAGTACACTATAAGTACCTGACTAAATAAGATCCACCCTGGTAGACCCTCATTCTCATGGATACAAATTTTATGTAACTACCTACATAGTTACAATCTGTGTTAAGTACGAGTACACTATAAGTACCTGACTAAATAAGATCCACCCTGGTAGACCCTCATTCTCATGGATACAAATTTTATGTAACTACCTACATAGGTACAATCTGTGTTAAGTACGAGTACATTATAAGTACCTGACTAAATAAGATCCACCCTGGTAGACCCTCATTCTCATGGATACAAATTTTATGTAACTATCTACATAGTCACAATCTGTGTTAAGTACGAGTACACTATAAGTACCTGACTAAATAAGATCCACCCTGGTAGACCCTCATTCTCATGGATACAAATTTTATGTAACTATCTACATAGGTACAATCTGTATTAAGTACGAGTACACTATAAGTACCTGACTAAATAAGATCCACCCTGGTAGACCCTCATTCTCATGGATACAAATTTTATGTAACTATCTACATAGTCACAATCTGTGTTAAGTACGAGTACACTATAAGTACCTGACTAAATAAGATCCACCCTGGTAGACCCTCATTCTCATGGATACAAATTTTATGTAACTATCTACATAGTTACAATCTGTGTTAAGTACGAGTACACTATAAGTACCTGACTAAATAAGATCCACCGTGGTAGACCCTCATTCTCATGGATACAAATTTTATGTAACTACCTACATAGTTACAATCTGTGTTAAGTACGAGTACACTATAAGTACCTGACTAAATAAGATCCACCCTGGTAGACCCTCATTCTCATGGATACAAATTTTATGTAACTATCTACATAGTTACAATCTGTGTTAAGTACGAGTACACTATAAGTACCTGACTAAATAAGATCCACCGTGGTAGACCCTCATTCTCATGGATACAATTTTTTTTTGCTGTCGTTGTCCCTTTATATTTGGAGTCTACCCCTGTGGGTCGATATATACCACTTTAGGAATTTATGTAGATAGATGATAAAAATATATATATATATATGTATATATATATTTTGTTCTAAATTTTGACCTAAGACCATAATTAATTACACAAACTTCATAAATATACGAGTAATATTTTTGTCATTGATGTAAAATCCGTTAGTCATCCTAAGCAACTTCACATAATAGATACCAAATAATAATGTTTCTCAAAATAAAGCACTATAACGAATTTGTCTTGAATACAACAAAATTGCAGAGGATTGTTTGTGATATATCCTTTGATAGTCCATTATAGTCATATCATGCTCGCGCGAGCGAGTGGCACATCTCGCGGCTCCACTTGACTAGAGGGGTCGCTTAATTAAATGAATTCGCACGTTATCAAGCTACTGTTGCTTTATACATAAAATTTATATCAGATGATTAAAAGTATGTATCTACTTTGATTTTATTTAAATGTTACAGTTAAAATTACAAACAAAGTATTCACATAACTGTTTGACAATTAAATACCTAATAAAAAAATAAATTTACGAAAAAAGCGATCCAGCTCCCATAATTCAAATAATACTCAGATCCTTTCTAAAAAAACTTCATTACAATTTTAAAAATAACTGAACTTTTGCGTGCGCGCCCGTTGATTAGAGCAGGATACACACTAAAAGAAAAAAGTGTTAGAGCAGGGTACCTAGCATGCATGGTAGACTATATCGAGCTTTGACAGCTCGATATACACTGTCTGTCCCTCTGCAAGTAGATCAACAGAGTGAGACAGAGCACTGTATCGAGCGCTATCGAGCTCGATATGGTTTGCTATGATAGACTAAAGTTTATAATTCTTTTCAGATACAACGGCGAGCGTCTGAACAATGCACTAAAGAGAGTTAAAAAGTTCAGTGACTTGAGAGAACCAATTCCTGAAGCTTACTTCCCCAAGTTAGACTCTCTGACGTCATCCCGTGGATGGCCGCCACGTCAGGCTAATATGACTTGGCATGATCTAAACCGCCCCAATGATGGTCTAGTTGTGACCATTAACGAAATGGATAAGTGGAGACGGAACATAGAAGAATGCATTTCAACTGGCTTGGTCAGGCTGGTAAGATTATTTACATATCTCTTATGTTTAGTTCTCTTATGTTACTTGCGTTTTTGCATCCGTCATTATCTGTTTTGAATTTTCCAGCCAAATGGACAAACGCAGCCTTTGGACATCGATACCCTCGGCAACATCATAGAGCCAAGCATACTGAGCCCAAACCCTGAATACTACGGGAGCTTTCATAACAACGGGCACTCGTTTTCCGGCTACATGCACGATCCTGACAATAAATACTTGGTATGTATCTATTGTATATGTTACGCGCGGGTAAAGTCCGAAAAAAGTCTATAATAGGTGCGACAACGAGCGAAGCGAGGAGGAGCGTGTTAGGCGAACTGCTGCACACTGTAATAGGTACTATCTAAGTAGCAGTAAAATTAGTTACCGAAAAATATACTAATTTAACTGTGTAACATCTACCGACAAAATAAACAAAAAATAGCAAACTAAAATTCCTCACAACCACCTGGTTTAAATAATGAACCTCCGAATAAATTACTGAACTTCTGAAATCAATACTAAGTTAACGAAAAAAAAGCTATAAAAGAAGGCTAGTAATAAAAGCTCCGAAAAGTAAATTAAAAATGAGGATGTTCAATTTATGAATGTTACTGCTTTAAATACTAAGTTACCGAAAACTTCTGTGTTAATAAATAAACTACCAACTACCGAATAAAATACTGAAATATCCAAAAACTTAATACATCAAAACGCTGACATAATACCATTTCATCAGCTGAAAATATTATACGTTTCAGGGAAAACTATTGTCAGCTTTTTTTGTCGTAGATCTCTGAATAAAAATTCACAGTTGCCTGACCATATCATGAATTCTGTTAAAACGGTGTGAACCTTGTGACATTCATAGAAATTTTCAAATTTTCAAAAAACAATTTTCTCCGCTTTTTGCGAGTACTGTTCTTGCTAGTATGTCTACGTTTCAACTGCATTTGATTCGATTACAGGAATCATTCCAAATTATGGCCGATGAAGCAACAAACATGAGGGATCCCTACTTCTACCGCTGGCATGCTCTGATTGACGAAATGTTCCACAAGTTCAAGGAATCACCGTATGTGCGTCCTTACACCAGATCAGAGGTACGAGTAGATGGAAAGAGCTTTTCAAGCAAGTATTTATATTTGGTCACTTTTTAAATTGTATTCGTGTTATACAGCTAGAGAATCCCGGCGTGCAAGTCCAGTCAGCCCGCATCGAGAGTGATGGGGCTCAGCAGCCGAATCAACTAAACACGTTCTGGATGAGGAGCGACGTGGATCTGTCGCGAGGCCTGGACTTCTCAGACCGAGGGCCCGTGTATGCTCGCTTTACGCACTTGAACCATAGACCTTTTAGATACGTGTAAGTTAGTCTTTTTTAACTCATAGATACGTAAGTAATTATAATAAACGGTTAATGTTTAAACTTCAAATATTTTGGGACTTGCACGTTTTGTAACTTTAACTACTCTTTGTTCCTCATTCGACTAACCTTAGTACCTATGAAAAACTCATACTATATAATTTAAAAAAAGCAAACAATGGCTACTCTTGAACCACCCGGAGTAGTTCGCGATGACGACAAGAGGCCTGACGGTATGACGTTAATACCGTGGAAGCATGGGAGGCCGCTCGTATGGGACGCAACCTGCGTGGACACGCTGGCGCCCTCTCATGTTTCCATGAGTAGTAGGGCTGCTGGTTCGGCGGCGGCCGCTGCTGAGCTTTCCAAGGGGCGTAAATATGCGGCAATAGGTTCAAGCTACATGTTTACGCCTTTTGGGGTTGAGACAATGGGAACATGGGGTCCAGAGGAAGGCTGAAGGCTAGTGGCTGTATAACAATTTATATTAACACAGTTACCAACAATTTACAAATAATTTGTTTGACTTAAGATTTATGTACTCAAAACATTTTCCACTGTTTTCTTACAATTGTGTATTGGTTGACACAATAAATAAATATCATATCATATCATTCTACTCAATGATATTATATTTAAACTAATCATACATTAAGAGTGCACACTATACTTTTATTAAATCGTCGCTCAAGCACACCTCAGACGTACAAACAGTAGTCGTAATTTGCCATAGCTACTACAACTTTGTTGGAACTAAAGAAATGGACTCCTCCAAGCAAAACCTATTGATTTTGAAAAAAAAATGTTTCTGTTTATTAATCATGAGAATCAATTGTTCGCATAGTTTAAATTATAAAATAGATCTTAAAATAACAGAAATTAAATAATCCCAAAAAAAACACAAACCAGCATACACACAATAATCATAAAAAAAAGATTGCCTTCAGATCACTGCCCTGCGGGAGAGTGCCCAAAGAGTGGCCGCGTTACCTCTCTGTATGGCAAGACTCTGGCCCAGATAAGAGCCAGCCCGCCGGTCGCCGCTGGTAGTATCTATTAGCTGGACAGAGAGGTCCTTGATAAGTTGTCGCGCCTCTGGTCTTATAGGGGAACGATAACTATACTATTTACGTGTTACTTGGTGTTGTTTTTTTTTTAAATATAAAGTTAATATAAAATGACCAGGATCCAAGTGAACAACACGAGCCCCGCGCGCCGCACCACGGTGCGTATCTTCATCGCGCCCAAGTTCGACGAGCGCAAGCTGCCGTGGGCTCTCTCCGAGCAACGCAAGATGTTCATTGAGATGGACAGATTCGTAACGCCGTGTAAGTTGGAATTCTGACCTCGGTTGCTACAGTTTGTTGCGATAGAACAACGGCAAGTTGTTGCGATAGAACAACGGCAAGTTGTTGCGATAGAACTACTGCAAGCAAGTTTCATTTTCTGTTCTTTTAACGTAACGCATGTAGTGTGAGAACCACTGATTATATTTTTCAATTGTTGGCTACGAGGAAATCATTTAGGGGAAAGCTTGTAAGTATTATGACCATCTTTATGATAAACCCAAAACGAATGACTTTTAAAAATGCAATTTTTTCGAGGTTTTTTGTTTAACCCTCCATTCCATCCATCCATCCATCAGCCTGTTTCGTCCACTGCTGGACATAGGCCTTTCCAGGATTTCGCCATTCTTGGCGGTCCTCCTGGAAGAAATGCCCATACTCATACACGCTGGGCAGGTGGGTTGGTGAGCGCGGTGCCGAAACCCTTGCACCAGTGACGCCGCTGCCCGTCACCAGTTAATATAACAATTTTATGTAAGGCCCGGCAATTGGGGATGGATATGTCGCAGTCATCTGGTTGAATCTGCTATTCGATTGAATGACTAGTGCGTTCCTTGAATGACGAAATTCAATTAAATGTCTAGGCCGAACGTTGATTGAACAAGCGTCACTCAACGTCCAACTAGTTAGCGGATTGTAACACAGCCCTATGAACAGAGCGGACGTAAAATCAGTCAGGTGATTCAAATTTAGTTCATTTTTTTCCACTGCGGCGCTAGTAGTCACCAAAACAAATATGGTGTCAAACAGCTCGCATAGATAGAACTGTGATTATATATTTTTCGATTAAATTTACTTTATAGTGCGTTATTTGTAAATGAAACTGATCCTGTGATTTTAAGTATTTTTTTTTTATCTAAACCCTCATTTCACTAGGTGACAAAGACTTAATTTAACAACTTTTTCGAGTCCCAGAGACTCGCATATTTTAATAAATTACTTCTGAAATAATATGATAAATTTTTCTATGTTTTTCACTTTTTTATACGAAGCAAAAATATGAGATTAAGTAGAGCACTGGAAATCATTCTACAATCTTTTATTATTTTAAGCTTAGCAGTTTATAAATCAGTAATTTTTAACTCTCCCAAAATTCTCATGAGCATCCTACCTAATAAGCAAACCTAATCTTTATGGTCACCCTACATGGGACCCCACTATGGACGACCTAAAATTTTGGCGGCCAATGATGAAACTTACGGCAATCGACAGTAATATCGTAAGGTTAACTTTTAAGTTGCGAACTCATGGTCACCCTAACCAAACATTACAAAGTCGGCTATATCCCATTCAACGACTTCGCTAAATGACGTTCAGTTAAGATGTTGAACGTTACATTCAACGACTTGACGTGTTGTCCTTTAGTCATTCAATTAAATGTCGTCATTCAATAGACGCGCTAGTCATTCAATCAAATAGCAGATTCAACCAGATGACTGCGACAGATATACCGCCATCCGTCGTCGGTCCCAGGCAATGGTGGGCCGCCTGGTTTTGCCTGAGAGCTGTCCTCTTACTCTCCACCGAATAACTTCGGGAGGATTTGCGAGTAAGATGGTGGTACCTCCACAGTCGAGCCCGGCATCAGCTCTACCACCTACTCACTCACCCTCCATTATTTTTGTTAAATTTTATTATTTGTCGTGATATAGGCCATTAATTCTATAGTAATTCTAAGTAAATTTCAACTTTCTACCTACTCGTATTACGGTTGAAGCTGTAGACCCCTGTGAAAGACGGACAGACAGACAGACAGACAGTGGAGTCTTAGTAATCGGGTCCCGTTTGGCACCCTTCGCCTTCGGGTACCTAAAAATTTGAATTTTTGCTTCTGTACAATATAGAATACTGAAACCAATGGCGAATCCAGAAACAAAATTGGGGGGTGGCTCAGGGTAGTAGGTCTCGTCAAGCTTTTACAATATTTAATTTTTTTCATAATGCAAGTTGAGTTCATAATGAGATTTTACGATATGAGGATATATTGATATGATGATTGATAAAAGAAATTTGTGTGTCCTTTATTGTGTAATTGGAGGGGGCCAACTTTATGACATTCTCATTTCTTACATGAGGTTTTGATGTATTTGCTGCAGTGAACTCCGGTATGAACAACATCGTCCGCCAGTCTACTGAGTCCTCGCTGACCATCCCCTTCGAGCAGACGTTCCGTGACTTGAGCGTGCAGGGCTCTGACCCTCGCCGCGAGAACCTCGCCAACTTCAACTTCTGTGGCTGTGGGTGGCCGCAGCACTTGCTGGTACCCAAAGGGACGGAAGCCGGCGCAGCCTATCAGATGTTTGTCATGCTCTCCAACTACGACTTAGACAGCGTAAGTAAAATTAGGTTCCCGAGACATTTGTAACTGTATGAATCGAGATAGTGGCATGGTTCGAACATAAGAAGATTCAGATTATCTATATGCTTAAAGCATGGTATAAAATCAGGTCTTAGAAATATTTTCCGAGCACGAGATAAAATATGCTTCATCATTGGCGTGCACATTTAAATATTACATGGTGTTATAGGTATTCTAAGCATAAATTATTTATAATGAACAGAAAATCACTTGTACTATTTTTTGTTTATTATGCATTTAAAGTTGAAATAATATAATTCCAAATTGAGTAAAATTTCATATGGTAAAATTAATTCAAATAAGTTTATACAATCTTAAAAATGAGATAGAGATAAAAAAACAATACCTATTCTAAGTAACTAATTTACCTGGCTTAGCCATTCTATGAATTTCGTTTTAAATTGTGGTACTTAACCGAAGTTCTTTAATTGCCCGTAAAAGTAAGATAGTCTGCACCATAGAATTAGGATATACTAGTATATTCTAAGTCTATGGTATGCACTAACCAACTACAGTGCAGAACTGGAGAATTGCGATTGTGCGCGTGCACACCATTGACATTGTGGAAAACAACTCTTATAGCAGTGCAGGCGAGGACTATTTTTGAAAAATCATGGAAACATAAAGTATACATCGCAACGATAAAAGTCAAACCATAATTTTTAGAAAACAGACCTTGCCTGCTCTGCTATAAGAGTTGTACTGCACTATAACTGTTTATCATCGATAGAAGTTAAAAAATACCGGGTGTAAATAGACGGCTACCATTAAATGAAACCACATATTCTACCGACCCTACTGAACCACTTTTCCCAAGAATCATACCCGCGGTCACCCTTAGTTTGGGAAATAAATGAGTTCCAAATAAAAATGCGTGATCCCTAACGCACCGACATACGGGCGAGTATCGAGAGAGCGTCATCCGTGAAACGGCTGTTCCGATGCAGCATTCTTAAATATACCTTCCTCCTACGAGATCTTTGAGTCTTTGAGCTACAGTTGAATATCTTTTTCTCTGAAAGTTTGCGCGGGTTTTTTTTGGAATAGTTGTACAGTATGATCAGTAGAGTATGTGGTTTTATTTAATGGTCGCACTCTATTTACAGCCTGACGAACATATTTAAAAAAAATGGTACGACTAGTGCTTGCGACCTTCCAAGTCAGTTATAGAATAGACAAAACCCGCCTTGCCTGTGTCTCAGACTACTCACAGCACAATAAATGTGGTCTTACGATAAATAAAAAGCTGGCGAAAGCAAAAGCAAAAAGTCATCAAGTTGATTGGAGTACTTGTGGGTATTTTACAGATTCAGCAACCTGATGGCACACAACTGAGCTGCAAAGAAGCGTCCAGCTTCTGTGGTCTTCGCAACCGTTTGTACCCGGACCGTCGAGCGATGGGATACCCCTTCGACCGACCTTCGCGCTCCGTCACCTCCATCCAGGACTTCATTCTGCCCAACATGGCTCTCGTGGACGTGAACATTCGTCTCCAGAATGTAACTGAACCTAACCCAAGAAATGCCGTCAAATAATTCTACTTACACCTAAATACATGATTTATATAGATTTATATTCCGATGATATTAGTGATAAGCTGCAGATTAAATATGAAAGGCTGATTTAAAAGTTTTATAATTTGTAAATACATTGTGTACAATTAGGTAGATTAATGTAAGAGTTATGTATTATGTCATATAAGTATTGACCCATTGTTAAACATAATTATATTATTGATACAAAAAATATATACTTGAATGAAACTACCTAATTGTTTTTTTTAATAGAGAGGTCTAGAATATCTATGGATTTACATATGAATGACAGAGATAGATGAATGAGAGAGAGAGAGAGAGAGATAGAGAGAGACTTACGCCTATAGACTAGTATAGACGAACTTCAGAGGCCTTTGATTGCAGACCAAAACAATATCCTGTATACTCAGAACAATAATAATTTATTTTTTATTATTATAATAATTTATTTTTTAATATTATAATAATTTATTTTTTAATATTATTTTAAATCAATGCCTGTATATCACGGCCGTGCGGCGGTATGCAAACATAGAGAAAAAGTAAATCTGGATATGAGGAGCAATGAGCCGGAATTCGAATCTGAGACCCCTAGTTTACCGGGCGATAACTCTGGCAACTGAGCTGCCCAGCGTCCCTTAGCATTATAACGTGCGACTTCATTTATTTATATCTGTTACTAGCTTTTGCCCGCGGCTCTGCCCCGCGTCAAAGAGAATTTCGTGGAACTAAGGAAAACAAAAGAATATTATTTTTTGAACGACAATATGCAACGGTCACCATGTTTTACCAAAGTGCTAATAAATACCAATCAAATAAGCCCAAACTTGAAGGGTCTCCTGTTGTCCGTTGAGGAGAACCCATACCCACCTTCCAGTCCCATCAGCAGACCCTGGTCACCATGTTTTACCAAAGTGCTCATAAAGACCAATCAAATAAGCCCAAACTCGAAAGGTCTGCTGTTGTCCGTTGAGGAGATCCCATATCCACCTCGCTGTGCCATCATCAGACCCTGGTCACCATGTTTTACCAAAGTGCTAATAAATACCAATCAAGCCCAAACTCGAAGGGTCTGCTGTTGTCCGTTGAAGAGATCCCGTACCCATTTTCCAGTCCCATAATGAGATCCTGGTCATCTTTTTCTTACAAAAGAAAATATTTATTCTGAAAAAAAAATACCAGTCGGGGTTTGAACCCGCGACGATCGGCTACGCTACGGCGGTGGCGAACCTTCATGTTTCACTAAAATTCTCATTGCGCTGCTCCCTTTTGCCATGGCGTGATGAGACATAGCCTAAAACCTTTCCGAAGAAATGCTTTATCTTTCAGTGAAAACTGCATCAAAATCCATTGAGTGGTTCTCAAGTTATAAGCGAACGAACAGACAGACAGACGTTGTATTTTATATGTACAGAGAAGATAAGCGGTATAAACTATAAATCCTACCGCAGTGGTTTGTAGCGTCAAGCGAGCACATAGGCGTAACTAGGTAGGGGCCGGGGGCACGGCCGTCTGCCCCCCCCCCCCCCAGAAATATGGGTGCCATTGATGTAAAAAGATGCCTTATCCAATTTAAGGCATTATTTGCTTTGTTTTTAGGGTTCCGTAGTACCTAAGGTAGGTTTAGGTGGTAGAGCTGATGCCGGGCTCGACTGTGGAGGCACCACCATCTTACTCGCAAATCCTCCCGAAGTTATTCGGGTGAGAGTAAGAGAACAGCTCTCAAGCAAAACCAGGCGGCCCACCATTGCCTGGGACTGATGGATGATGGCGGTATATCCATCCCAAATTGCCGGGCCTTATATAAAATAGCCTGGTGACGGGCAGCGGCGTCACTGGTGCAAGGGTTTCGGCACCGCGCTCACCAACCCGCCTGCCCAGCGTGTGTGAGTATGGGCATTTCTTCCAGAAGGACCCCCAAGAGTGGCGAAATCCTGGAAAGGCCTATGTCCAGCAGTGGACGAAACAGGCTGATGAATGGATGGATGGTAGTACCTAAAAGGTACAAAAGGAACGACTTCGCCACACCGAACGCGTAGCGTGCGCAGCGCAGCAGACGGCAGATTGACCTCGTTTCGGATGCGTCGCTGTTTGAACGCGTCCCCGCGTTAGAAACGCGATCAGTGTAGCGCGCTAGTGCAGTTTGAGTGCGGCAGTTGACAACAAGATGTATATTTATTTATTGAATTTACTTGCTCATTTGTAAAATATGTATGTAAATCATATCTTTTGTAGTACATGTATATGTAGAATTATCGTCCGCCATAATTGAAACGATGTTAATAATTTGATAATAACTTTTATTTTAAATCACAGTTTACTTTAGTTATAACTGTCACTGTAATTATCACTTTCACTTTCATAAAGAAAACTGCAAAGATATATATAAGGTGTAATCGTAATACCTGCCACGGATGAAATAGGAGATACTATTGTGTTTATAGATTACAATAGTGAAGATAATTTATTGATCTAACTTCATAAATTTTTCCATACAAACAAATGTGCGTATAAATTTAAATTCATTTAATTGTATGAAACCGTTAGGTAGTAGTCGCAAAACTTCAATGAAGTTGTCAAAGGACGCCGCTCTATCCGAGCGAGCCGCTCGTCAAATAGTCAAAGGGCAGACCGCCTGCCGCCACCCCGTCCCCCACTACCCCTTTCGTCGCACGCGCTTGTTTTTGTTTGTTGTTGTGCCCCCACCCCAGTTCGCTGTTTTCGCTGGTCGCAGAGGTGCGTATCTCGCGCGCATTCTTTAAAAATGCCTCCTAGACCACGATATTTAAATCAAGAATATCTTGAGATGGTATCGTGCTACCGCGAGTGTAACAACGTAACCGCGCATGCAGTAAACTTATACGAGCAGAGATTTGGTGTACGAGTGAGCCATAATACCATTCTGGACGCCGTATACAGATTTCGAGAGCATGGTCGCTTTGACCCGCCTCCGGTTGACGCAGGCAGGCCTCGATACTCAGCCGAATTTGAAGAGGAAGTGTTAGACTTTTTCCGGCGTCACCCTCTTGCTAGCACCAGGGACGCTGCTAGAGTGTTTGATGTGAGCCATTTCTACGTGCGGCAACTTCTTAATCGGGAAGGGCTCCATCCTTACCACTTCTTAAGAGTGCAAGAATTGCAGCCACAAGACTACGCGGCTCGACTCGCATTTTGTCATTGGGTTAGAGAAGAACGTCGCAACATTATGTGGACCGACGAGTCCACTTTCACACGGGTTGGAATGTTCAATATCCACAATGCGCATTTTTGGACCGAGACGAATCCTCGTGTTGTTCGGCCTGACCACTTTCAGATACGATTTAGTGTTAACGTGTGGGCGGGCATACTCGGCAATAGAGTTCTTTTCTTGGACCAGTTTTCTTGGACAGACTGAACGGGGAAACATATCTTCGCTTACTGCGAACCCGTGTAAGCAGAATGTTGGAACGTATTCCTCTTGAAGAAATAAGTGGACTGCACTTCCAACATGATGGAGCACCAGCTCATTTCGCTGTGAACGTACGTGACTATTTGAATGGTGTGTGGTACGGTGGCGAGAGGTGGATCGGCCGAGGAGGGCCAGTGCCGTGGCCTCCTCGCTCGCCTGATTTAACCCCATTAGACTTTTTTTTATGGGGTCGTGTAAAGGACCTTGTGTACGGCCAAACCGGACATGATATTAGAACTGTGCGAGAACTAAAAAGGCGCATCAAGCGCGCTTTTCAGCAAGTAAAAAGTGAAACTGACACCTTAAATAAAGTGCAAAGACATGTACGCAAGCGTGCCTACATTTGTGTGCAACACGAAGGCGGACTTGTGCAACAGTTTTGTAGATAAATAATACTGTTGTAAATTATGCAAATAACTGTAGCTAAGGTGTAATTGGTGTAAATAAGGTACAATTGGTGTAAAAATGCAAAGACAGAACACAATGTTTTTGTGTAATGTGTACCTACGGCAAAACATAATCAGGAGACCCGGCTTTAAGTGTGATGGGAAGTTTACCATCTTATTACATCAGTTTTTATCTGCGGAATGAATTAGAGGAATGCAATAACTGGTAAGTGCACTTTTAAACTTTTGCCTGCGTATTATTGGGTACTGGTTGGCCAACAGATCCAGCCGTTTGGAAATTTAACAGTACCCTAATTAGTTAATTTACCGGTGTCTTAATGACCAATGACGAAGAGTAATTTGCAATGTATTTCGTATTTACATCTACTTTGCGTGTGAGCGTAAGCACATTGGAGAGGCATGCAATGGCACCTATTCTCGTGTAGCACTTTTAAATTTCAAGCTAAAAAAACCCAAGAATTTTCATATCAAAATAGACCTTAACGCGGAGGGATGACAGTTAAATGAGCTTGTATTATTTTGGGTTTTCACAACTCTACATTTAAGTTTGTGCTACACAGAATAGGTACAAATATCTCTACCTGGTAGAGACGAACTGGGCAGCTGATTTCATTCATTGAACGGTTAGAAAGAGATAGCAATTGTTATCATTGGCTAAACGACTCGTCAAGCGTAATTTGTGAACCACGTTATGCAGAATGAAGAAAATGTTTATTTAATTACTTTACCTTCTCAAATTTATTTAACTATTCCGGGGTACGACATTTCTTCACTAATGTAATCTATAAACATAATAGTATCTCCTATTTCATCCGTGGCAGGTATTACGATTACATCTTATATAAGGAAATAATAATCAATATCATCATCACCATCATCATCATCATCATCATCATCACCATCATCATCATCACCATCATCATCATCATCATCATCATCATCATCATCATCATCATCATCATCATCATCATCATCATCATCATCATCATCATCATCATCATCATCATCATCATCATCATCATTATTATTTATTCATAAACAAAAATATTGCATTTGAAAGTATCATAAAACTACAACTTAAAACTAAGCACACTATGTATAAATCAGAAGAAAAAAATAGATATATTACAAACACTACAAATTATCAATAGAGTACACGCACTTCTTAAATAAAAACTGCTTTTATTCATTCATTCGCGTGAAGGTTTTGTATAAAAATACAACCGCTCGCAAACGCGTCGCAACTCCGCTCTCGTCTGGGGTAAGTCACTGAGCAAATAAAAGAGGTAAGTGAGTAGAGTGAAGAGTGGGGTAAGTGGTCTGTCTGTGTATGGCGGCCCTAGTAATGTCGCAGTTAGTTGGTTAAATCAGACACTTAACTAACACCCTAGACCGTTAATTAAAGATCGACGTTTAACCAAGTCACTAGTAGGCGCATCAAAGTAGCTAAGCCTGGACATAATTCGATAACCCGTTGTTTTGATTATTTTAAGTTTATTTATTATTTTTGTTTTGATTTTGTTAAGTATCGATTATTAATTAGATATTATGATGTAAAAACTCCCGGGTGTTAACCGTTTTTATAAAAATCAGAGATTTCGTACACTACCCAAGTTTTTTCTAAAAGCAAAATAGGTAACCAAATACCTTGTTAGTATAATTTTGAGGTGCGTTCAAATACTATCCACCTAATCGAAAAATAAACTGAAACCAAATTCGCAAGTATGTTTTTTTTCACAGTATTCATCTGATCTCAATATCTATACAAGCCAAAATGGTAACTATGATGGCTGTATTTTAGTAAGGTATATTGCGCCTTTTTAGACATTTAAGACAAAAATTAAACATTTATTTTTTACGTTTTAATAATAATGTATTTCTCAGCAGTTAAAAATCGTAACTGTGAAATTTTTGTTTAATAATAGGTTTATGTCTGCTACTATCATGTTTTCATCAAAATTAAACATGTAAATGTCACGCATATGAAATTAAACATTTTCAGAATACGCGTGATCACGTACTTAGTGGAGCGGGATGCATGCGGTGGGTGCGGGGCGGGGAGAGAGAGAGAGCGCGGCGAGCGAGACGCGGCGGTGACATGTCATAACGAGTTTATTTCAATCCGACCGTTTCCATTTATTTGTTTTATTTTTAAAAAACCGGCCAAGTGCGTGTCGGGCCACGGGCAATATAGGGTTCTGTAGTTGCCCGGTACATATAACTTGGTCTACTAATACAGACCGCGCCAAAATTCTGGTCCCATACATTATAGGGGGCCAAAAGTTTGGCGCGACCTGTACTCGTAAACCTGTAAAGCCTACTTAGATGTGATAGTTTTCCTTTTAAATTCATTATATATACTACTTCTGTGAATTTTTTCACATTTCTATAAACAACCGTTTAGCCGGCAGGGGGGGGGGGGACGCTCCACTCTAACTAAAATTTTCACTTTAAAGCTTAATATTTCACCAACGGATCCCTAAATCGAAAAATGGTTTTGACACACCCACAATATTTTTGAACGTCCTATCCAATGATACCCCACAATATGGGATTGACGAGAAAAAAAAAACATCCCCAGTTTACTTGCACGAGAGGTATACTTAAAAAAAAATTTTTTCAAGATTTTATTTTACCATTTTGTAGGCGTGATTAATATTTATATCAATGCCAAATTACAGCTTTCTAGTAGTAAATAGTATCTGCGCTAAGCCGCGGACAGACGGACATGGCGAAACTATATGAGTTTCTTGTCGGACTACGGAACCCTAAAAATCATACTAAGGTTGCTAAAAACTAAAGTAACTTCATAAATTACGAATTGTGATAAATACTTTTCCGCCCGTGTTCAAACATTTCGGCGCGCGGCCGGTCGCAGTGCTGCAACGTCACAACTTCCAGCCGCGGGGCGTTCGTTCGCGCTTCGGGCAGTTAGTACTTGTAGTTACCTGAGGACGGCGGCTGATATCGTTTCGGAATCATAATGGTAGCTGTGCCAACTAATAATAAACCAAATTATAAATACTGCATCGTGTTCGTGCCTAACTGTACAAACACAACTGTAGCTGCACCCAAAGATTTAAAATGTTTATTTGTAAAATAGATACATAAAGTAATTCATTTTACATGTCATATCTAATCTTTATAAAAACAATATTATATTATGAAACAAATATAATAAGGGAAGCACATAAAAACTACTTATATTTAAGTTGGGTTAATAAAGTTATGCATAATGCATAAAATAAAGACTTATTAGAATAATAATATTATTATACATAATGCAATTAATAAATAAGTTGATAAGTAAACTGAATAGACCATAGATAAATATAATGTCTAACCAAGTATATACTCACATAAGTAAAAAAACTAAATCTACATCTACACTATTACATAAAGAGGAAAGATTTGTTTGTTTGTATGTTTGAGGTAAACTTTGGAACTACTAAACCGATTCTAAAAATTCTTTCTTTTATAAAAAGCTATACTATTGCTGAGTAACATAGGCTATATTTTATTTTAATAAAAGTTAGCTTTCAGTTTGAAAATTCAATATTTGTGAACCATGTCGGGAGAAAAAACGCTGCTTAGCTGCTTTTTCGGCGTTCCTTGACCAAATGGTTAGTTATACGTGATGAAACCGGTTGTTTCTCCATACGAGGAAACTGTATCAGTTTAATCTGACTAAAGATTTCCATCTACAACGATCCTGACACACGTCTTGCTAATATTAAGCTTGAAAAAGTAACTACAGCCAGGTTTAAGCATAGATACATTAAATACTATGGTTTAAGTAATGATTTGTTTCCATACTGGAAAACTATATCAGTTTCATTTGACTACAGATTTACATCTACAACGATCCGGACACACCTCTTGCTAATATTTAGCTTGAAAAAGCGATTACAGCCAGGTTTATGTATTGATTTTTTCCCATACGAGAAAACTGTATGAGTTTAATCTGACTACAGATTTCCATCTACAACGATCCTGACACCCTTCTTGGCACTTTGGTAAAACATGGTGACCAGGGTCTGATGATGTGACTGGATGATGGGTACAGGATCTCCTCAACAGACAACAGCAGACCCTTCGAGTTTGGGTTTATTTGATTGGTCTTTATTAGCACTTTGGTAAAACATGGTAACCAGGGTCTGATGATGGGACTGGAAGATGGGTGCGGGATCTCATAAACGGAAAACAGCAGACCCTTTGAGTTTGGGCTAATTTAATTGGTCTTTAATAGCACTTTGGTAAAACTTGGTGATCAGGGTCTGATGATGGGACTGGAAGATAGGTTCGGGATCTCCTCAACGGACAACAGCAGACCCTTCAAGTTTGGGCTTATTTGATGGTATTTATTAGCGCTTTGGTCAAACATGGTGTCCGTTGTATATAGTCGTTCAAAAAATCATATTCTTTTGTTTTCCTTATTTCCACGAAAATCTCTACGACGCGGGTGGAGCCGCGGGAAAAAGCTAGTATTGTATATACTTACATAATGCAATGAAAAAATAAGTTAATAGATAAATAAACTATAAATAGATGTAAGCATAAATCCGGCCATTCGATTAATCTTGCTGAGAAGAAGGGCAAGAAACTTAGCCATATCATGTCTTTTTCTAGAAATTTTTTTTCTCATCATATGGCTTATACTATTACAGTCTTTTTAACTTATATATAATTATTATACATACTAAACAAAGTGTTTAACTTTAATAAGTAAAGAATAAAAATATAAAAGACAGGAGGAAATTGTGTTATATAATGAGGAACAAATATATCTTAGTCTACCTGTCTAATGTGGTACTACCACAAGTAAATACTAAGCAAAACATCATCTACCTGTCTCATCTAGTTTATCACTTTTTTACAGTCAAATTATCAACTAATAAATGCTAAGTTATAAAATGTTCAAGTCAACATGTAAAAAGAAATGCCAAAATAATAATTTTGAAAAATATATATAAATATTGGTCTACATAAAAACAAACGATTTGAAAAACACAAATCAGTTAGAAAATAAACGAACAGTAATATTATTACCAAGATCAATATTCTCGTGACACCACGCATCACTATCGTCCAAATAATCACTGATTTTATTATATGCTTTTCTCAAGAGTCCCTGCTTAAAATATAATTTAAACTTCTTTTCTGGCTCACCGAGCCTTGGGAAAGTATTGATATTTTTTCTGATATATTTAATAACTTGGCAAATAAATTCACAAGGAACTGTTAAAATATTACTTTGTTTGAATTTTTTATAAACATTTTTTACGTTGCCGTAGGAGAAAAAAGCTAGAAATAAGTGGTGCAAAATTATGAAAAGAAAAGAATCTTTATCAGAAAAAATTGTACGTTATTGCTGCGAAGACCATTTAGATGTAAGAATCTATGTCTATATGTTTTTTTGGACTGAGACCCGTAGAATTGCAGAGGTGACGATCGTCACGCTAATTCTTAGCGGCGTTCGCCTTGACATTGCTCAAGCGTGCCGATCTCCACCTCTATAATTCTACGGATTCTGACAACTACTTTCAGAGATATAGCCAATAACAAAATCGGCGGGAAAGCAAAAATCGCCATAGTTCTACAGGTTAATAAGAAAATAAGAAAGAAATTAGAATAAGAAACTAGGGCCGACTTGCACCAATATTTAAATCTAGATTTAGGACTTAAGCTGAGTTTAATTTGACAGAAATATATTGACTGACAGATCCTAAACCTGATTTAGCGACAAAATCTAGATTTAAGATTTTGGTGCAAGCCGCCCTAGAACCATGAACCTCTGGAACCATGCCGATTTATTGGTAAATCGTTTGTTAATGGACAGTTCATCGCGTTTGACAAGCGTTACTGTGCAATATTTACAGGAAAAAATGTGGTTGCCAGCTCAGGTACCGCTAGGTGCCCTTTGAAAAATCCCGCCGCGGAGGCAAGGGCTCGTGCCGACTAAGGAGCTGGCTGATAGAATGCGCTCGGCGTACACACACACACTCACACGTACAACAGTCAGTGCGTTACAGTGAAAGGGATTTGGTTTTGATAGTTTGCGCATCAAAATGTATTTTCCTGCATTTTAAAGATTACATTCCATAGTTCCGTCTAGCTGTACCGCAGTGTATTATCACATAGTAGATAGCAAAATAGGTAGCGTGCGGTTGTACTAGAGCTTGTCTAGCGAACAGACTTTGACTAAGATTCTACCAAGAGTTAGTTTATAAATATATGGAACAAAGGGTTACTTATGTTATGATTTAAATAGTTGAAGTTGAATAAAACTGTAAACAAAACTTGTATGGATTGCACTGACTTAAGTAGATACCTAAAATAAATGAAAAGGGTAACTCTCAGAAGAGGTTAGGTCTTAATTACGTGAGATTATGATTGCCTACAGTATAGGTAGTTATCTATATCTAATACTTATGCTGAAAGTTTGACGCCTTTGACTTCTGCACTTGTGTACAACGGATTGTTGATCAAAAAGTCTAAAACTATAGCCATGTCGAGTTTTGGTAAATTATCGGACTGTTCGCGTATAAATCCACTCTCCATCGTTTTAATTTTGTATCCACAGGTTTATTTTATTAAACCGAAGTATTCTCAATTACAATTTTACGTAAATACACCACTTCCGAGATACTGTGAGCGCGATATCGGCTGAAATAGCTGGTTTTATTTTAGTGCATCTCGTCTCATCCACACCGCGGCAGTGGGAAGTTGTGACGTCACAGCGCAAATGCTCCGCGCGGTCTTTTTAATTTGTACGGGGTATAGATTTGATATTGAATTGCTTCGTAATTATTCAAGATCTTAAAATCATTGTTTAGCCAATGTTTTATACATTTTGATTACCTTAGAATTTGAACTTTTTTTTTGTTTTCGTGACAAAGGAAACGATAGGATTGTGTGCTTTGTTACTGAAATGAAAATTTGACATTTGACAGGTTTTGACAATTTTTCGTCAGTTTTTTGAAATTGCTATATCTTTAAAACGGCTGGGGCTTTAAAATTATTAAATTATATTTACAAGGCTGGTACAATAAATATAAGTAATTAAATACAACTTTACAAAAACTTATGATATCCCACCAAAACATGAATGAACACAATATTTAAATTCAAACCGTGGTATTAAACCTACCTACCACATGTTCATAAAAGTTTGACAACATTGGCTACAAAGAATTACTTGCGACAAGGTCGTTGCTTGCGACTCGCGACAGCACGGTCGGGAGCTGGTGCACAAAGAAAATATGACCTTATTCCGCAAGAAATAATGTTTGTATTGAAACGTACCTGAGAAAACATATCAATAATTGGACAATCGTGGACATTTATTGTTTAATTTGTTTCTTATAGTACTAATGATATTTTGAAGGCATAAATTAAACACTTTTGAAGTAGTTATCGCGAATCTTTCAGTATGTCAAATCCCAACTCTTTCTTTTTCTATCCCACGGATGCGCACGAAGTTAAGACTTTAATTAAAAAGCTCAAAAATGAAAGCGCTCCTGGACGAGACGGGTTAAGAAATCCAGTAATTAAAAATGTTTGTAATTTTATTGTAGAACCACTTGTACATATATTTAATATAAGCCTATCGTCTGGAACCTTTCCAACTGACTGGAAAACTGCTCTTGTAGTTCCGATACACAAAGGAGGTGCAAGGAACGTCCTATCTAACTATCGACCAATTTCTCTACTCGGAATATTCTCAAAGCTGCTAGAAAAAATAGTCAATAAACGCTTGGTTGATTTTCTGGAGTGCCATAATTTGCTCTCACCGCGTCAATATGGTTTTAGACGGAAAAAATCCACGGAAGACGCAGTCACAATGCTTTTGGATAGCGTCTCTTCTGCACTGGACTCCGGTCAGGCTTGTGTTGGCGTGTTTGTAGATCTCGCAAAGGCATTCGATACGGTGTCTACTAAAATTCTTCTTAGGAAACTAGAACTTCTAGGAATACGAGGCACTACCCTTGAATGGTTCCATAGCTATTTGTCTGGTCGATCACAATGTGTAAAGCTTAATGATTGTGTCAGTGACGAAGAAAATATGATCTTTGGCGTGCCTCAGGGCAGTATTCTGGGTCCTACACTTTTCACTATATATATAAACAGCATAACTGAACTCTTCCAGTTGAATGATAACATTGAGGTCATATGCTATGCTGATGACACCGCGGTAATATTTAAGGATAGAACCTGGGACAAAGTTATTAAGTGCGTAGAGGCTGGACTAGCTTCAATAGCGGATTGGCTACAAAGAAACCTACTTACGTTAAACGTTGATAAAACTAAGTTTGTTTGCTTCCATAAGACTGCTGCTTCTGGTCCATCTCTCTTATTTCCACATGAAATCAAGGTCCACATTTGTAATAAATGGAAAACTCCATCTCAATCAATCTGCTCGTGCATGACAATTGGTAGGGTGGCATCAGTCAAGTACCTTGGAGTTGTGTTGGATGAGAATCTTAACTTTAAAGAGCACGTACGAAACGTGGCAGGTCGTTTACGGAGATTGATTGGTGTGATGAAACTGCTACGAAATAGTGCGGACCGAGCAGTTTTACGACTTGTCTATTTGTCTTTGTGTCAATCAGTAATTTCCTATTGCATCACTGCGTGGGGTAGTTGCGCAAAGTCAACTCTTATAATATTGGAGAGGGCTCAGAGATCGGTCCTGAAAGTTATGCTTAGGAAACCTTTCAGGCATCCAACAAAAGAAGTTTTTGGTGAAGCTCAGGTCCTTTCTGTAAGACAGTTGTATATACTGAGAGTTGGACTTTCCCACCATAGAACTGAATTAAGAGAATGTAGCCAGAGTGTTGAAACTGGGCGGAGACATCGAATGAATGTGAATACTCCCTTAGTAAAGACACAATTTGCAAAGAGATTTAGTTGTTTTTCTTTCCCATATATTTACAAACAGGCTTGTAAATATTGCAATCTCAGAAGCTGTAGTGTCTGGGAAGTGAAGCAAAGAATAACTAAATGGTTACTTACACTTAACTATGACGCTACCGAAAAAATATTAGAAATACAAAAATAAAAATAATCTTTTTCAATATGTTGTATGTCATATCGAGTATGTATTATTTATTTAGTATAAAATTATATAAATATATATATATATTCTTTTTCTTTTGTAATAAATGTAATAAATTTCAGGATTTAATTAAAATGTTAAAAAAAAATGGTAATGACAAAAATCTCGCATATTATAATTTAATTCATCATCATTTGATAAA
Organism: Ypsolopha scabrella; assembly: GCA_910592155.1. Lineage (NCBI taxonomy): Eukaryota > Metazoa > Arthropoda > Insecta > Lepidoptera > Ypsolophidae > Ypsolopha > Ypsolopha scabrella. Next base: position 7,873,214 of record OU342980.1, on the reverse strand, counting down.
TTTTATTTAATTTGGCCTTGCAAATAGAAAATGTATTTGATTTCAATTTAATTTTAAGATAAATTTCTTGTAGTATACTTCTTTGTACATCTAGCCCATTTGTAACAATTTTTGCAAATCTCTGTTAAGACTCCCGCGTTTCAAGCTCGACTTAGTTTGGGGTCTGTTATTAAACGGGTGAAATTAATTCAACGCTCAAACGTACAAGCTCCACTTTTTTACTACACTGTCTGCGTACTGTGTACAACTACTTCCGCATGATAACAGGATTATTATTTTTTACGCTACCCACCTATATTTTTGTTTTTTGTGTACTGATTATTTGTTTGTGTTTGGGTCTGTAACTTCTTATTTTTCTTTTGCATTTGCATGTACTTTTGAGAAAATAAATGTTTTTGTATTTTTTTTTTGTATTTTGTATTTAGTTATGTATTTTGGTTTTCCAAAAATTACAAATATTTGTGAATTTAGAAATCCGCATAGAGAATCTGTTTAATTTTTAATAATTTATTAACGGACATAATATACTATTCAGAATAAATTAATGAATTACAGTTATCTATAATTTCTGGTAAGATAAGCCAAAAAATCTGTAACTTACTGAACCTTCCTTATTAATGATAATCCCGACTGATTAATTAGTTTAATTATGATTTCTTTTACTGCAATGCAAGCGTTATATCTTATCTGAGGTACTTTTACAAAGTTATGTATTATGCTGTACTCATGAAAACCAAATATGTTGAAAACTTAGTTTTTCGGTTTTTTTACATTGACGCGGAGCTTTAAAATGTTTAATTCTTCTTATTTTAACTATAATTAACAATACTCTATGTCACAGAGAAAGAAAATTACAGTTATAGAATTATGTCCAGGTTTAGCTAATTTGACGCGCCTATAGCATTTTGATTGAAATACAGCATCGTCGAAAACGTTTAACAATCTGTCTCACCGAAAGCCGGCGTGATGGTTAAATAATGTAAAACAAGATGGCGTCACGACAACAGCTGACTACTTTCAGAGTCCATCTTTTTGGCAAACGTTGTGCAACGTTGGTTTGTTGTTTTCAGTGGTATTTAGGGTTCCGTATCCAAAGGGTAACCAGCGGGACCCTATTAATAAGACTCCGCTGTCCGTCTGTCTGTCTGTCTGTCCGTCTGTCACCAGGCTGTATCTCATGAACCGTGATAGTTGACATTTTCACAGATGATGTATTTCTGTTGCCGCTATAACAACAAATACTAAAACCGGCCAAGTGCGAGTCGGACCTGCGCACTCCCATACAAAAGACATGATTATTTCCGTTTTTATAGATAACTAGCTTTTGCCCGCGGCTCCGCCCGCGTGTTATTCGGTTTAACAACATGCTTTTTTTCCGGGATAAAAAGTAGCCTATGTGTTAAGTTAGGGTATAAGCTATATGCATTCTAAATTTCGTACAAATCAGTCCAGCCGTTTCAGCGTGAAAGAGTAACAAACACACACACACACACACACACCCTTTCGAATTTATAGTATCAGTGTGATGGTACGGAACCATTAGTGCGCGAGTCTGACTCGCTCTTGGTCGGTTTTATTTATTTAAAATTTTATCTTTGGTGCAATTGTAAACACGTTGTTGGTAAAACGTACCAAACAAATATACCAAACATTTGTGTTCTGTAGCAGAGCAGGCTCTATTTTTTTCTAATTAAAGAAAAATAAAACAAAAAAAAATGCAAGGCATGTTCTTCAATTTCAGTTGGGTATTACATGCCGTGCAAAGATGCCCTTTGTCAGATCGATGTTACGCCACACCACCTAAGAGGGCATTACGCCTTATGAATAAACATAAGAGAAGCCATGTCTTTTTACTATCCATTTTTTTCCAATCAAATATCTTGGTGATCCTAGCAAAGTTGAAATTCGTCTTGTTGCCCAGGAACGTTTAGACAATCCGTTACACGTTTCATTCACTCACTTGCTTGACTGACCGAACTCAGCTAAACTGACTCGCTAAACTTGGTTAAACGTCGGTCTTTAATTAACGGTCTAGGGTGTTAATTAAGCGTCTAATTTAACCAATTTACTGCGACAGTAACACAAGGAACGCGGGCCCGCCTCCACCCGCGCTGCTCTGCTCGGTTTGTCGAGCGCGTAGCGTGTGCGGTGCCGAAGCTGCGCAGCTCCGGAGTGAAAATAATTCACGTGCGAAAATCAGTTCGATTGGTCAGGATTTTACGTATTTTTGAATCAGTAGTTCGACAGTTTTGGGAACAGTCAGGTAGAAGGGTAGAAGGTATTTAAAATCTTGTTTATGATAACTAAAATTAGAATTGATTGTACCACAAAAGAGAGACTCAAATACGGTACTCGAAATAAAAGACGTGGATGAATAATTTAATTTTGAAATCGTGAATTTCTCACCCACTATATTTTTCCTGTAATCTTTACGTAATCCCAAATTACCATGATTTTTTCGTGGTTTTTTTAAGATTTCTCGAAATCAGTGCCAGTAAATAGAGTAAAAGAATATAAATATATATTAAATATTTTTATAATCAGCTCTTTAATATCTACAATTTGATACCCATATTGTACTTATATAAAATATATTTTTATTTATTTTACATTTTTTTTTATTTCTCATTTGTTATATATTTTTTAATGGCTATAGTTTTCCTGTAATTGGCCAGTTATGACCTATAAACGTCATTTTTTTTCAAATTTTTCGGTCCACCATTTTCAGAAATGCATTTTTTTGAGGTTCTCAATGATTTCTCGAAATCGGTGCCAGTAAATAGAGTAAAAGAATATATTTTTACAATCAGCTCATTAATATCTAAACTTTGATATCCATGTTGTATTTTTAAGAATTTATTTTTTATTTTTCTTACTTTTGTATTGGAAATATATTGAACAATTTCAATTTTTTTTTATATATCACACGATGGCAAGTTAATGCTATTTTTGTAGAAATGTGTCTTTATCTTATGAGGCTGTGACATACGGACGGACATCGGAGTCTCACCATAAAGGTTCCTTTTGTGCCTTTTAGATACCGTCAAATGGGGTAACTTGAGACAATTTCGATGTTTCGGCTTCTGCCAAATGCAAACTTTTAAGCAATTAAAATTAATTTTTTAGTCAATACATTAGTCGATGTCCCCTCTTGTGATTTTTAAGCAGACAATAACCTTAGGGCAACACAAAAAAATAAAAAAGTTGCTGTCTCAAGTTACCCAGGCAAACGGGGTATCTTGAGACACAAGGGGTTTTTGGTCAAAACTCGAGTTAGACGAAGATGTGTGTATCTTGAGACACTTTATTTATTTTAAAAAATATTTTTTATTATAATCAGTCTTTAAATGAACACAATAGGATAATTAGGAGAAAAGTTATTACAAAAAAACAAAGTTAGGAACAGTTAAATTTACGAATTTTTTTTGAAAATACATATCGCCCCCTGGAAACCTTGACAGGCTCTACTTGGTATAGTATTTGGTCCAAAGCCACTTCTTGAATATCATCGACTACTGGAAAGACATATGTGTCCTCAACCTTGTTGGATTTTCTCATGAATTTAATATTGATATCTCCTTTTTTTGGGAATCTTTCACTTGACCAATAAACCTTTTTTCTGTAGGTTTTTTGGTTTCTCGGCCATAAATAAATTTTATAATGAGGAATGAACCAACAGAATAAATTTTATTCTGGCACCCTGGCTGCAGCGAATTGGTGTCCGGTATATCTGGGTCTGGTGAAATACTTCTCTGGACTTCTGGCTCCGGCAAAATGGTGTTCTGGACCTCTGAGTCCGTTGAATTGGTGGCCTGAATCTCTGCCTCCAGAGTAATTGCCAGAGGGTCTCCTTCTTCATTACTTTCTTCATTATTGTATATTCTATCCATTATATTACAATCAAAATATGGATGATTTTCAGCACCAACAAATGTGTATTCATCTTCTTTCTCTTCCAGATCTTCCAGAAAATCTTCAGTATCGGATTCGTCATGAATAGTTAATATGTCAGATTCACAATCTGTTTCATCAGAATTCTGCTGGTTTTTCTTACAAGCACCGTTGGTTCTAGGGGCATCAGTTTCATGAGAGATTCCCTGTTTTTTATTTTGTTTTTTCTTACTTATGCCGCTGGTACCAGGAGCATTGATGTCTACATCATCGAATTCATAATCGGTTTCATTAGGATCAACCTGTTTTTTCGTTTTCTTCTTACTAGCACCACTGCCATCAGGAGCGCTAGGAAGAAACACTGATTCGTCAATGCTTTTGCCTGGTGTCAATTTTATCTTCGTCTTTCTTATTTTAAGCGGCTGCGTTTCTTTTGCTCGGGTGTCTAGGAGAAATTCTTTGAAACTGCACACCCAATCTAGGGCATTGTTAGCAGATGAATTGTCAGAATTTAGCTTCAGAAGTCTTTTAAGTACTTGCTGTCTATCAAGGGGGATTAATCCTGAAGCTTGAAAACCAGCTTGCACATTATCTTTCGTCTTGCTGCTCATTGAAATGAGGCATTGATTGAAAAGTCTTGGAAATGTGTCTTTGGGGATTGTACCTCTGTGTTTTAACTTCCAGTCTGTTAGCACCTGGCTCCATTTTGTTTTCAGGGGCTTGTAACAAGCAACATCGAGAGGCTGACAAAGCCCTGTACTATTGGGGGGCAATAATACAAATTTTATATTGTATAGGATGCATTGCTCAATCACCCATTTTGAAACGTGGCTGGCCAGGTTATCACCTATTACCGCTTTTGGTTGCTTTTTTTCAAACTTTTTAAAGTAAGGTATAATGATATTACCGAACCAGTGTTCGAATGTTGCCATTGTAAACCAACCACTTTTCGTTGCGTTATACACCGTGCCAGGAGGTCCTCCATATGTCCAAGTATTATATACGTTTTCTCCGCGGTAAACCACGTATTGTGGAAGAAGATGGCCGTCACCTGCTCCCGCAAACATGACTTAAGTGCTTGATTTGCTGCTGTCTATTATATTCTCCGGGTGTCGACAACCTCGTCTCACAATAACTTTTTTTCTTTTAGAGTCATCTGTTAGGTTCGTTTCGTCATAATTGACCAATAAAGCTGGCTCAATATCTTGAAGCGTGACGTTAAGTTCGTCAAAATATGCGTTTATAACTGTCTCGTCAACAGCAGCACGTGATCTTTTTATATTTTGACTCAATCTTGTTGTGAGACTGCCTTTATTCCTTTCTAGGAATGACACCATGAAGTCAGGTCCTGGTAAATTGTTAGAAAACCTTTTCTCAGTGACTCCTTTCCTGTCCAAGAATGATTTGATTATTAAACGGATGTCATACTTTGTCAACGGAAAACCCCATTCTCCAGCCAAACAAATACATTCGACAATTGTTTTTTCATCGTTCTCTGAAAAAACCGTTGGACGTCCATATTTTCCAGTATTTTTGCCTCTGATGTGACGGTTAATTGTAGCTCGAGGCACTCCGTATTTTTCAGTTGCAGTTCTCAGTGATAATAAGCCACTTTTGACCGCATCTACAGCTTTTTCGAGTTGCCCTGGTGTGTACTTCACATATGCTCGACCTCCCAGCACCCTGGGTTTCTTACGTGGCATGATAATCCTCTGAAAATGACAAAATAAATTTATAATGTTTATTGTTTCGCTTTGTACGTTATAAATAATAAGTGAAATGTTATTTTGTATCTATAGGGGTCTTTTAGTTCGACGCAGGGAAACTTGAGACAAACCGGCTAAATTGAGACACTGTCTCAATTTACCCCGCCCCTTCCCAACAATTTATTTTTTATTAATTTCTGTGGTTGGTATTACTGAAAAATCATGTCGACACCAGCATCACGAAATCATAAGGCATCAAATCGTAAAAACTTCGACAGAAAATTGTAAAAACGCTTACCTGTACAGACCGAGTTCTCCGGGTTAAATTTTGCAGTAACTTTACACAAATTTCAAATAAAAAACTGTGAAAATACTATGAGACGCACGTTGATTTTACAAACTTCCTTGGGAACTAGACGAATCCTGTGAATTTTTGATACCAACCGTCATAAGCTACTCTGTGACTGTGTGACCATTTATCATCAACAAAATTACCTTTCCAAATGTCTCAAGTTAGACCTTTGTCTCAAGATACCCTCTTTGACGGTACTACGGCACGCTAAAAATTGAAAAATTTGAAATTGTTCAAAATGTTTCCAATGAAAAAGAGAGAAAAAAAATCATAAGGACCAGCGCAGCGTCCCCATTTGTGCTCTGTGCCCACGGCAGTTACTATACTCTTTGCCCACGGCCCGTTGTGAAAAGTAGGCATATTACGCTACGAACTCATTCGCAGGCCGCGCACGCACACATAGACAACTTCAGCAGTGGTACCACGAAGTGCCGCGAACTCGAGCGAGCGAGTTCCTCACCACGATAATTACGCAAATAATAATTTACAGGCGACCCGTACAGTGTAGTTAATAGTTTCTGTACTCGGCGCCGAGGGTCCCGTCCGGGGTTCGATTCCCGGTTGGGGAGATTTTTAATCTATTATGAATTTATATCCGTTGCTATAGAATTTGGTTTCTCATTGATTTTTCACTGACTTCAAAAACATAAGAGCTTCTCAATTTGACAGGTGTGTATGTAATAATCGTGAAATCGTGATGATATACATATTTATTATATGTTTCATTTTTTATTATTTTAATGACATTTTTATTAAAGAGTAGCCTATGTATTAAGTTAGGGTATAAGCTATATCCATTCTAAATTTCATCCAAATCCGTTTAGCCGTTTCAGCGTGAAAGAGTAACAAACATACACACAAACTTTCGCATTTATAATATTAGTGTGATTTTACTATTTTATAGACTGGATTAGTTTTATGATAAAATCAATGTTGATATTGCTTCAATAAAAATAAGAAAAAATGGGTGTCACGACGAGCTAAGCGAGGAGCGTGTTAGGATGCTTGTGATCAGAAATTTGAAGCGGAGCGGAACAAGGCGACCTCTATAGTTCTTAACATTTCATCATTATATCATAAACTAAACCTAGTTTAGGTTTTTGATAAAAAAACAGGATTTTTTCAGGTTTATGCTAAGATTAAGTAATAATTTTGTCTTCTTCCAGTTCTTATTAAAAGCCTACGTTTTTGACCGAAAACCTGATTTTATCATGAACCTGCGACATTCTTCTTCTCTTCTTCTCTTCTCTATACATAAAAAATACAACGTCTGTCTGTCTATCTGTTTGTCTGTCTGTTCGTTCGCTTATAAGTCGAGAACCACTCAATGGATTTTGATGCAGTTTTCACTGAAAGATATAGCATTTCTTCGGAAAAGTTTAAAGCTATGTATCATCACGCTATGACTAAAGGGAGCAGCGCAATGGGAATTTTATCAAGACATATGGAAGGTTCGCCGCCGTAGCGTGACCGATCGTCGCGGGTTCAAACTCCGACTGGTAAAATTTGTTTTCACCGTTTATTTTTTGTTATTTTATTTTTTGTTTCAGAAAAAATATTTCCTTTTGAAAAAAAATATTAAAGCAAAATATTGAGGCTGAAATTATATTTCTTGACTGAGCAAAGACCAATAACTAAAATATTTTTATTTTCAAGTCCTTAGAAAACGCCATCTCTGGGAAGCTATCCTGGATAACGGCTCAGTAAGCTGGCATTGAAATGGTTTTTATTTTAATACACTAGATAGCGCTCGCTGCATGTTTCAAAATTTCGAATTTGACGCAGTCTGGTTCAAATCAATTCATGATAAAGTTTGTCTACACTATTAAATAAACAAGAAAGATTTGTTTGTTTGTTTGCATATAATGGGTAATATCTAGAACTACTGAACTGGCTATAAAAATTATTTAAACACTTAATAAGATTTTTAGTTAATCATGTGGTATGTACGCCTTGCGCAGTCGGATGTAGTCTCAATGTCGGGGTTTCAATCATACACTGGCAAATATTTATTTATTTCTAATAATCTCTATACATATAAAATACAACGTCTGTCTGTCTGTCTGTCTGTTCATTCGCTTATAACTTGAGAACCAATCAATGGATTTTGATGTAGTTTTCACCGAAAGATAAAAGATAAAGCATTTCTTTGGGAAGGTTTAGGGCTATGTATCATCACGCTATAACAAAAGGGAGCAGCGCAATGAGAATTTTAGTGAGACATAATGGAAGGTTCGCCGCGTAGTATTGTCGATCGTCGCGGGTTCAAACCCCGACTGGTAAAATTTGTCTTCAATTCTTTTTTTTTTTTTTTTTTTTGTTTGAGAAAAAATATTTCCTTTTGTAAAAAAATATTAAAGCTGAAATTATATTTCTTGACTGCGCAAAGACCAATAACTAAAATATTTTTATTTTCAAGTGCTTAGAAAACGCCATCTATGGGAAGCCATCCTGGATAACGGCTCAGTAAGCTGGCGTTAAAATTGTTTTTATTTCAATACACTAGATGGCGCTGCATGTTTCAAAATATCGAATTTGACGCAGTCTGGTTCAAATCAACTCACGTTAAAGTTTGTCTACACTATTATATAAAGAAGAAAGATTTGTTTGTTTGTTTGCATATAATAAGTAATATCTAGAACTACTGAACTGACTTTAAAAATTCTTTAAGCTCTCAATAAGATTTTTAGTTAACCGTGTGGTATGTACGCCTTGCGTAGTCGTACGTATGTAGTCTCATCGTCGGGGTTTCAATCATCCACCGGTAATTGTTTTTTTAGGAGACCTCTCAAGTTTAAGTTTATTTGATCGGTATTGATGAGTATTTTTGTAGAACATGGTGACCAGGATCTAAGGACGGGACTGTGGAAGGTGGGTACGGGATCTCCTCAACGGATAACAGCAGACCCATCGAGTTTGGGCTTATTTTATTGGTCTTTGTTAGCACTTTGGTAAAACATGGTGACCAGGGTCTGATGATGGGACTGGAAGGTACGTACTGGATCTCCTCAACGGACAACAACAGACACTTCGAGTTTGGACTTATTCGATTGGTATTTATTAGCACTTTGGCAAAACATGGTGACCAGGGTCTGTTGATGGGTCTGGAAGGTGAGTACGGGATCTCCTCAACGGACAATAGCAGACCCTTCGAGTTTAGGCTTATTTAGTAAATTACTTTGGTAAAACATGGTGACCGTTGCATATTGTCGTTCAAAAAATCATATTCTTTTGTTTTCCTTATTTCCACGAAAATCTCTTCGACGCGGGCGGAGCCGCGGGCAAAAGCTAGTAATATTATAAATGCGAAAGTTTGGATGTATTGATGGATGGATGTTTGTTACTCTTTCACGCCGTAGCTACAGAACCAATTGGGCTGAAATTTTGCATGAATGTAGTTCTAGACCTGGGATAGACATAGGCTACTTTTTATCCCATAAATCAGTTCCCATGGGATGAAAATGAGTTTTCAAGTTTCTATAGAAAAGTGATGCGTGACCCTTTCACGCCATCCTTACGAAACCGATTGGGCTGAAATTATGTATAAATGTTGTTCTAGACCTTGAATAGGACATAGGCTACTTTTTACCCCATAACAGAACAGTCCGAAAAATATTGACAGATTTTATTGGAGTATACAAAAACGCAAAAAGTATACAACGCGTTTGAAGCCGCGGGCAAAAGCTAGTTAGACATACGAATATTTCGCTTCGAAGATTGGCAACACTGACTTTGATGACTGACTGACTGACTTCGTTCGTACTTTTGTTTTCTTTCTTTTATAATCATCAATCATCCATGGGATCTGCAAAATTTCAAAAGTATCGATACCCATAAAAGTATCGAACCAAATGTATCGATACTACTCAGTATCGAGTACTTTTTGATTACCTTGGAATTTTTATATTATTCGAAAAACTTACAAAATTATCTTCAAATTTATTTAAATGAAATTACATTTTATGTCGCACAGCAGACTGCAGGGAACAATATGGGTGCTTTTATTGTGAATATTGATTTAGAGTGTACTTAATCAATATTGACATTAAAAGCACTCTTTTGTACAATAATAAGCAAAATGAAAGTAAACTTAAATTCAGTTATATTTTATTCAAATTCCTGATTTATTCTGCGATGCAGTCAGACATAAAACATAAAAAGTAATTCGTCTATACGCGACCAAGTGAGCGAAATTCCGCGCTGTCATCGTCGCATCGCCCCAGCTTCTAAAAAAGCCTTTCAGATGGGACTGAAGTGCCTGATATGAAATTCACTTTTCTTCTAAAACACGGAAGGCGGCATTTTTTTAAATATGCCCTGACAAACCCACCAAACTAAGTCAGTTTCTTATTTATGTCCTTGTTTCGGTTCAAGTTACTTTTCGAAAAGAACCAAACTGATTAATGTTGTTAATGTTGAAAAAATTATAATATTCATGCAATAAAATTCATCAGCAGAGAATCAATCTCTACCTTCTTACCACTCTATTACCAATTTATTATGTAAAGCTAATTTTCGAGCACATCGTGCGTGTCACGGGCGCGCTGTGTTTGTGTTTTTACAATTTTTGTTTGATTTTGTTAAAGACAAGTTTTTACAACGAACAATTGAATATTTTTCACTTCAATAATCTGCCTCTGATCAATTTTAAATATTAATACTCCTTACGTAGTTATTTATATGACAGATTGTTGTGAATAAGTGAATAAAACAAGTTTTTCTGCCAACTTACCAAATATATACCTCATTTCTCGTTAAAATGCGTTTTTATTTTCACTTTATTAGCAGATTGTAGCGAATAAAACCAAGTTGTTCTGTCATCTTCTCAAATATATACTTTGTGATTAAAATGTGTTTTAATTTTCATTATTAGGTATTCGGCCGAATACCGTCTACTTTTTGGCCGAATACCAAATATTAAAAAAATGTCCGAATAGGCTGAATACGGAATAATTGCCAAATATTCGTTTCATCTCTAATGTCAAACCTCATACGTCCAAAGTACCTGTTTTGTTTTGATGTGTAAATACTTACTAACAGTATTATTCTAAAAATACTAAAAATGCCTTTGTACACCTACCATTATATAATATATGTCTGTGGGTATCATAGATTTAGTACACGGCTTTGAATATTCAAAGGTATACGGTAGATTCATAAATATTAACCACGCTCTTCTCAAGTATGACGTCGAACCAACACTACGCGGGTGGATAGACAACATGCTTAAGCTGAGAGCTGTACAACTAGACGTGAATGGCACCACCAGAGCGGTGGTAGCCAAGGGCTGCCCACAAGGAGGCATCCTATCACCTCTGCTCTGGAACATCGTAGCGGATGATTTGATCTGACGGCTCAACGATAAGAGCTATCATACTATAGGCTACGCCGACGACCTGGCTATCCTCATTAGTGGGAAATTTGAAAGCACATTCTGTGAACTAATGCAGGGTGCTCTCAAGGTTGTTGAAAAATGGTGCGAGGAGTACCAACTAACAGTGAACCCGAATAAGACAGAACTAGTACTGTTTACCAATAAAAGAAAGATGGTGAACATGAGACTCCCGAAACTCTTCGGCACTGAACTAACCCTATCGACTGAAGTCAAATACCTAGGAATGTTACTTGACAACAAGCTGAACTGGACTAAACATATGAACAACAAATTGAAAAAGGGGACCATAGCACTATGGCAGTGTAAACGCATGATGGGCAAGAAATGGGGATTACGCCCAAACATTATGCTATGGCTATATAAAGCAGTGATAAGACCAATGGTCTCGTACGGTGCCGTCGTCTGGTGGCCTAGGATGGACGTCGGCTACGTACAGAAAGCCCTAGAAAAGTTTCAACGGCTTGCTAGCATGCTTACCACAAGTTGCATGCGCACCACTGCAACCGCGGCCCTCGAGATAATTTTGGACATACCACCGCTGCACCTGTTCATACAACAGGAGGCAGCGGCTGCGGCGTTCAGACTCAGGGCAGCTGGACAGTGGAAAAGCGACGACAGGGCACCACATACGCGCATCATTGAGCTGGTCGTGTCCCACCAGCCACAAATGGACGCACCGTGTGATAGAATCCCAAAAATGCACATCTTCAATAGACAGTACAATGTCAAACTCTTTGAGGAGCCAACGGACCAATCGAATATCCATGAGATAAGGATATATACAGATGGGTCCAAAACGAAAGAGGGTACTGGGGCCGGAGCGTACTCAGCTGAACTTAATATTAACAAATCAACAGCCTTAGGTAAGTATAACACGATTTTCCAAGCGGAATGCGTCGGTATAATCCTGGCTTCAAGCGCGGTGCTCAGCAGAGAAGCTAAAGGCCTCAACATTCGCATACTCTCTGACAGCACTGCGGTACTCCGGGCCCTAAGCAGGACTACGGTAAACTCTGGGCTCATACTACAATGTCTAAACCAACTGGAAGAGGTAAGCCGACACAATAAAGTAACCCTCCAGTGGATAAAAGGGCACAGCGGATCGCTGGGTAACGACGCGGCTGATGAACTGGCAAAGAAAGGCTGAAAACAAAAACCGGTAGGTGTTGAACCACTGGTACCCCTGCCTTTTAACCAGATAAGAACATGGCTGCGGGAGAGAACCAGCACTCAACATGCTGAACAATGGGTAAGCGTGACAACCTGCAGGCAGACGAAAGAGGTGTTACCCACCGTGGACCGTCGCCTGACGAAGAAACTGCTACGACTTAGTAGAACCAACCTTCGCATGATGGTAGGGCTAATTACAGGACATAGCAACCTTAACAGACATTTCTATATTATAGGTCTAACAGACAGCCCTCTGTGCAGAGCCTGCATGAGGCCGAAAAAACGCCGACCCACGTGACTATAGACTGCGTAGGTGTCAGCACACAACGGGCCAAGATCCTCGGTGAACCGGGGACGCTCCGCCAGTCCTATGGCGACCTAGGCCGCCTCTTGGGATTCTGGCGTGAGCTGGGCTGGCTAGAATAGCCAGTCCCACTATTTCCACGCACAAAGGTCCAAATGTGAGACTAGGTGCGGAAACCGAGCCCACCAAGAAGAAGAAGAAGAAGGTATACGGTATACTAAATCTATGGTGGGTATAGAAGTGAAAGTATCGATACTACTCAGGTATCGATACTTTTAGCGGATCCCTCTACTACATACATCCATCATTCGATAATTTCATTCATTCATTTCATCGTCGATCTTCGAGAGTCGAGAGTAAATTTTCTTATTTCTCGCTTGATATTTCGACCAAATTTTCGACTGGATTTTGTATGGTAAGATTATCAAATATCTCAATCAAAAGCCCTAATCGTGCCAAAAGGCAAATCATTTTCGGTATAATTCCTCAATTTTCCATTTCGTAAGTTACCACGTGGCCGAACCGCGGAACCCCACGATGAGGAGGTGAGGTTGCACATCTAATTTAGGTTAGAAGTTCTAACAGATATCCCCACTTATCGTTATCTCTTATCTCCATCTTGTATTATTTGGATTCGATAAATAATCAGTTAGCCAAATCAAGAAAGATACGATATATTCTAGGGTTTTTTCTTACAGTGTACTTTTTGCCTGTTGATTTAGGGCGCTGTTGATTTTCTCCAGATAACATTGTAAAATCGTATTTGCCAAACGGTGGTTATGTTTTTTACGTTATTTTAACCAGAGGGTCTACCACGCGCCCTACAGATAAGATACGCGCGATACAGGGTCCTTCCGTCGTACTTCCTCTCTTGCACATTGATAATTGCCGTATACGTGAGAGAGGTAGAATAGATAACTGCTAGCTACACAGAACATTACTAAGTTATCTATCATACTGTGTACCTACATATTGGCCAGGAAACCACTGCAAGCAACCCTATCTCACAATATAATTGAACCAATCTACTTTATAAGGACAGCCAACCTATAGTAGCTTCAAAAACACTTGATCGGCTGCGTTGCCACTTGGCACATTTGCATTACAAACATTGGCCTTGCAGACCCCATTGAGACTTATATTCCTTAAGACATATAGAAAGAAATTTTTTATGTTTTTGAAGCTACTAAAGGTTGGCTGACCTTGGTTGCTTGCAGTGTTCACCCTGACTACTATTTAAGTTGATGCTGAATGTCCAGAACGCTGAGAGAAATTGCACTGCAAGGGGAGGCATAATTTAAAAAAATACTGATATTCTATTTCACAAAGTCTATTTGGCTATGTTTTAGTAGTGATGGCCATAGACAAGCATGTTTTGTACACAAACGTAAAATATAGTAGCAGACCTAAATACATGCATAGAGTCGAGTTGAGTCTACACGTGGCAATTTTAGCTTAGTGAACTTCGGGCTCTTTTAAACATAAATATTGCTTTTTCTTCAAACAAAATATATACTAGAGATTAGTTTAGGAATTAACAAATATGTTCCAAGCATAAGCTAGCAAAAAAAAACATTTTTATGTTTCTTCGTACCATGAAGCCTAAATGTAGCTTATTTTTTGTATGGAAACTTGCGATGCTATTTAATCCTTGTTTGGTCTGCTACTTAATTGACTACTTGTCTGTGGTTTTGTAGCCCTTTGAAGTAAGCCACAATACTAAAAAGTGTGTGCATACTCTGCTACAACCATAGCAAAATGGACTTCATGAGATAGAATATCTGTATTATATTGTCAATTATTTTTTGACATCATCTTGCTTTATATTAGACATGGTTAGAGATTCTTTATGATGAGAAAAAACACGAGCCGATAATGTGTTATTGTTGATTAACACATGATATTAACAATGATAGGCCTGATTATTGTTTTCTACTCTAGAGTACACTAGTACATCACTTCTATTTCTCAAGGTGATTTTATTTATTTTTACAGGATCACTTTCGAGTGCCAGTATTGCTGCTGTGGTTAAGAGGTAAATCAATCCAACCCTACATTATTAATTTAAAGAATCCCATACATTTTAATGATTTTCTGATCCCACTATGATGACAACAAACACGAGCCGAAAAGTGTTATTTTTGATAACAACATGATATTGAATGATAGGGCTGATAAAATGAAAAAAAATACCGAATACTTTTTCTTATTTCATAACAAATTTTAATCAATACTTCCTTGTTGCAGATAGTCGAGATTGGGAGAAGATGAAAAGGTAATAACTTTTTAATATGTATGTTAAGAGTTTGAAATTGTTTCATTTTTCTAGTGGTAGTATATTAGGTTATTTTTTTGATGTTTAATATTATGATTATGAGGTTTCCTTTAAAATAATAATAAACGTTTTAAGTTTGAATCATGCTTTTATTTTCTATCTTAGTCTTAGCCTAAATGAGTCTTCTATAAATAACCTACCTTATAGCTCCTTCAACTACTTTTACAAATTTACAGTACCTATAATCAGTCTTACCTTGCCCAATAATGAAAACTTGAAATACAAAAGTTAATTATCTTGATCAGTTTTGAGCATTTCTTGGGTTAGGTTCAGTAACATTCTGCAACTGGATAGTGACATCAACAAGAGCCATGTTGGGTAGAATGAAGTCTTGGATGGAGGTCACGGAGCGTGAGGGTCGGTCGAAGGGGAAGCCCATCGATCGGCGATCTGGGTACAGACGGTCCTTCAGACCACAGAAGCTGGACGCTTCTTGGCAGCTTAGTTCTGTGCCGCCTGGTTGGTCAACCTGGAGGAATTTGAAATAATTTAGTAACAGCTGTATGACTCAGATTATGAATTTGGAAGCAGGGGATATATGTAGCAGCTGGAGATCCTGTAGTCTGTATGATATTTATGTAAAAGCTGACTAAGATTTTAAAGCCGATTCTGAAGGCTTTAATTTTAGTTTTAATGCTGTCAAAACTAAATTTTCTTCATTCCAAAACAGTTGTTCAGTTTTCACAACAGAAGCTATATTAATTTGGAAATAATTATGTTTTTACAGCACTGTAACTAAAATTAAAGCCTTCAAAATCGACTTCAATATGAGTTACACTGAAATCCAAAGTTTAAGAAGCTATCTATAAAATAAAAATTATATTATTTGAGATAGAAACATCAACGAGAAATGTGTCAATACATACACGTATATGAATTACCTGCTAGTCTAGCATAGCAAACCATATCAAGCTTGATACAGTGCTCTCTCTCAATCTGTTGATCTCCCTTGAGACGAGAGGGATAGACATTCTGTATCGAGCTGTTAAAGCTCAATATGATCTGCTGTGCTAGGCTAACGATGTACACCGACAGTAGGTGTTGGCTAGCCCCCTGGTGTATCAAGTAGTAACATTTGGATGTCTTTTGAATAAACTAGTCAATGGCCTGCGATAGGTAAAGGTACCCTCCTTATTGTCTAACTTCAACATCTATTGCTATTGCTTTCAAATGTATCGTGGTGGGCTAAAAATCACATAACACAACATTAGGCATGATAACTAAAAAAAATGTATTAGTCCATCAGTTAGATTATCAGAAAATATTGGACACATATTTTTTCTTTTTTCAATTAAACAAAAAATGATGAAGATATAGCCCGCTGAAGTTCCGCGTGATGACACATCTATGTTAGAATAATATTTTGTTTACCCTGTGTACAAGCCTTTTCTAGCCAATCACAATAAGTTAGAGAACAATAGTGATATACATTATCAAAGGTGATATATGTTTAAGTTTGACTAATAAGGCTCCAGCGAACCTAGCATGGTAGACCATAACACTGTCCCTCTTTAGGTAGATGAACAGAGTGAGACAGAGCACTGTATAAAGTCCTTCATGTTGGACGAGCTGGTTTGAGCCCCATCTCTTTTTTCGAATCCATTCTACAATGTCGCAATGCTCTGAGGCGGGCGTCAGCACTACTCACCCTATCCAGGTCGTAGTTGGAGAGCATGACGAACAGCTGGTAGGGCGCGCCGGCCTCGGTTCCCTTGGGCACGAGCATGTGCTGCGGCCAGCCACAGCCGCAGTAGTTGAAGCTGGCGAGGTTCTCGCGGCGCGGGTCGGAGCCCTGCGCGCGCAGGTCGCGGAACGTCTGCTCGAATGGGATGCACACCGACGACTGCGACGAGGTGCGGGTGATCGTGTTCATGCCAGAATTCACTGATGGACAACAGATTGTTAAACTTGTCTGAGGTGACTTTCGTTTATGCAGCCTAATTAGTACCGGAGACTCGGTAAGTGGTCAGGGCCAAGGTTCAATGACCCTTTCTGTGAAATACGCAAAATGAAATTTAGACTTCCTATACTGATTGAGTCGAAGTTGTTGTTGAATAAGTATACGGGCACAAATAAATATTTTGATTATTTCGCAAACGGGGTCATTGAACCTTGGGCCTGACTACTTGCCGAGTCTCCGGTATGAATTTGGTATAGTCGAAGGCCCCTTATATCAATAATTAATAAAGACTAGAGGTTTCTTGGACTTATCTCTGACGCCATCTAGGTACTTTTTTAGTTTTCTTCTGTTAGTTATGATCAGGCCACTTAAAATTGTCGCAACAGTTTATGAGCGGTGATCTTGACTGCGCAAGTCATTGTTTCTCTATCGCACGTAGTAATTTTGTGCGCGAGTGAACACATGCGCTATTCCCCCCCCTACTTTTGCCGAACGCTCATAAACCGTTGCGACACTTGTACACTAACTAGAAACAGACCACTCGTATAGAGTTATTTGACAGACAATTTTTACGTCCCACCAAAACAGAGGGCCTAATCAGCTTCAGGCAAAAATACACGCTTTTAAGGGCGTACAGTACAAGTTAACTTCAGTATTTTCCTTCACCATTCAGCAAGTGGTAAGTATCCACATAAATTCTAAACAAATACTGCATGCTTGAACAGGAGGATTCAAACGCTGGAATTCCCTTTGTCAGTACCGGAGACCTTTGCCTCGAGGCTTAAGAAGTATTCTTCGAATGCTGTCAGTCTAAAGTGGTAGCACCAACCCCATGACGAAACCATGCCGCCAAGCGACGTGTCATATTCCGGGATGACGTCATGAAATGCCGTATTAGGAGAGTGGTGAAAAGCTTTGCGAGGCCCTAGACAAACTGATTACCTCGTCATCTTAAGTATCAAAATCAAAATATTTACTTTGTAAAATAGATACATAAAGTATACTTTCTACAAGTCAAAAATAATCTCAACAAGTCGAACAAGTGATGTAATCTTTAGAATATAAAAAAAATATATAATGATACGGGAAATGCATAGAGAAATCTAGGAATAAAAATATTATATATACATATTGCAATGAACAAATAAGTTGATAAATACGAGAAAAACATACAAAAAGTATTTAGGTTGGGCTACTAAAATGTAATAAAGTTTTACACCTGCATAAAATAGAGAAATATAGGAATAAAAATATTACTACATAATGCAATGAACAATGTGTTGAAAAATTAACTAAACAAACCATAAATAAAAATAATGCCTAACCATCCGCACCATTCGATTAGTATTGCTAAGAAGAAGGGCAGGAAACTTCTCAAACATGACGATTTCCATCAGTTGTGGCCAAGCGTACGCCCATTGTTTATTATTAAAAAACACATACATGGCACCACGAATCTGTCCATCTCGATGAACATCTTGCGCTGGTCGGAGAGAGCCCACGCGAGGTTCCGCTCATCGAACTTGGGCGCCAGGAAGATGCGCACTGTGGCGCGACGCGAGTTACCCGTGTTGTTCACTTGGATACTGGAGAATGGGA
The DNA here is from genome assembly GCA_910592155.1 of Ypsolopha scabrella. Lineage (NCBI taxonomy): Eukaryota > Metazoa > Arthropoda > Insecta > Lepidoptera > Ypsolophidae > Ypsolopha > Ypsolopha scabrella. Next base: position 7,854,562 of record OU342980.1, on the reverse strand, counting down.
AACGTATATAGTTACATGAAAACTTAGTTTTTGTAGTCATTTTCAAGGGTCAGCAATCGGAAACTATTAACAAAGCGAAGTCTTGGTGTCTGAAACATAAGTCATATAAGAATAGATAGAAATTACAAAGACTGCTTAAAGTTGAAAAGTCCGTTAAAAATATTAGACTGTTTAAAATTAAAAAGACTGTTTAAGGCGCAATATGTCCATCGCACAACGAAAGAGATAAACATATCTAAAAAAATGCGGTGAATCAAGAAAAGGTTGGATATTGCTGTTTTTTAGTGAATAATATTTACAGCTTGGCAAAAAAGAGTTTGGAAAAAATGAGGGCGCTATACCACAGATTTAGTCATACCACACACTACGAGTAAAACTGTATACTACGACCAAAATATTTAGTTTGATCTGTCACCGCGTCAAACTCTTTTTTGCCAAGCTGTAATATAAATTCAAACAAGAGCGTTCTAAAAAAACGCATTTTATGTTTTAGGTAATAGGTTTATAACAGTCATTATTGTTATTTTTAATTTATTGGTTTGGACGGACTATTGTTTTGAACTGAAAAAACAGCCTCCACTTTGCAATTTTTTTCGATGCAGCAAATTTTTCCCTAACACGTCTAGGGTTCTGTTATCGTCTTGGAAGAGGTCTCATTTATAACATGAGTTTTTTTTTCAGAATCCTACTTATTGTAGTATGTATGTTCTACTGTTTTAAAATCTAATGTTTTATTACCTATGACATATTAACGTCAAAAAGGCTGTTTAATGTTAAAATGACTGTTTAAAATTAAAAAGACTACTTGAAATTAAAAAGACTGTTTAAAGTTAAGAAGACAGTTTAAAATGATAACATGGCAGCGAGCGAGTATCGAAGATCCACCCACACATATCTGAAGTCCCTGTGGTTGAGGTGCGTGAACCGCGCGTACACTGCCCCCCTGTCGCTGAAGTCGAGCCCGCGCGACAGGTCCACGTCGCTGCGCATCCAGTACGTGCGCAGCTGGTTCGGCTGGCGCGAGTCCGCGGACTCGATGCGGGCCGACTGCACCACCACGCCGGGGTTCTCCAGCTACGATTACATAATACTTCATATTAGAAGTAAACCCTGTTTACATTTTATATAACGTGACTTTGTTCGGTAAGTGGTCAGCCCCTAGATTATGACTGTATCGTTGAGTCGATTGCCAAACATAGACAACAAAGATATAGACTATCGAATTCCGATTATCTATGGATACATTCGCGCTTAAAGTGACGCCACAGTTCGTGAACAGTTTAATATACACTGAAGGCAATTCTGAAAGATAAGTTTTTATCTGTGTTTTCAGTGTTTAGCGCCCACATGGCAACCGACACTAAGTTACATAATACGCCCGCAGGACAAAATTTCAATGACCCTGTCAACAAATATTTTTTTTTGTCTCTATACTTGTTCAAGAACAACCTCTCGACCCAATTTGTATCGGAAGTCTAAATTTTATTTTGCGTATTTCATAGAAAGGGTCTTTGATTCTTGGTTTTGCCCACTTACCGAGTCTTCAGTATGAATTTGGCTATAATCAGTATAAAAGGAAGTCACCTTATTATATGACATAACTTTATACAGCCAAATTCATACTTAGTGCCTTGGTAAAAGGTCAGTATGACGGATCGATCACACTTTTTGGTAACTTCGCGAAATAAGATGTTTGCCTCCCATCTCCGATAATAGGTTCGTTTTTGACGTTTGTAAGATTGAGTTCGGACTCCAAATGCACTCTGAATCTCAGCCTAAGCCTCCCATTGTACTGACTAAGGCTGAGCTTGCGTTTGAGTATGGAACAAAAAATAAATAAAAAGAAAGGTCATTGAACCTTGATACTGAGTAGTATCAAGTAAATTTACTGAGTAAATTGATTTCACCTTGAATAAAGTGACTTTAATTGATATTTTTTCACAATTTGATATCAGATATTATCAGGCCTAGTTTAATCTCCGTGTGAATTATAAAATACTTTTACTTCCGTTCGATAAGTTATCAAGGATTCACATAGCCTCCCTTTATCTTATCGAAAAAATTTTTTTTCAATGTTTTTGATAAGTTTGATTGATTTCATATAGTACCAGACTTAAGAATGATTCACTCAAATCATCATATCATCTAGGTAGCATAATCGACGATTCTTGTTATCAAAAAATATACATGACATGGATCCGTTAGGCGTCAGGGGTGTATGGACTGCGAAATGGTAGTTAGCCGCATTCCACACTTGTACACCCACATTTCACCCACGGTTATTACTCCTGCCGCAAAACGGACACACAGAATAAGGGCCCGTTATCCCTGATATTAGAGCGGATTCTGAAGCCTTTAATTTTAGTTTTAGTGCTTTTAAAACTAAATTTGCTTCATTGCAAAATAGTCGTTAAATGTTAGGAACAGAAGCTAAATTACTTTTAGGACTTCAGAATCGGCTTTATTGAGCATCTCATTTTGCGTCAGTTAGAACTGAACTCTATGTCGTTTCATTATTGTTTAAAATAGCGCGCTCTGGGTCGTGGCTGTTACGACAAACGAAACATCGCGCACTCTCAAAAAACGCGCTTTTCTGAAAAACGCAAGCATTTTGTAAATAAGTATCCGTTGATATACTTAGTAAAGTACTTTTTCTTTAATCATCTGCAATTTTCATTTAATTGGGTCATGCAAATTGCGTAAACAACGAAAAAATATTGACAAATCGAGCAAAGTGTTACGTACTTATAATATCGCAGAACGAACCGTTAATGAATCTGAAACGTAAATGACGTATCTAAAACATATATTTTTTATAAATTATACACAAATTCCTTGTGCCTTTCATTCCACAAATATTTATTTTTTTACTATACAAATATTAATTTTTATTATTTAGGCGACCGGTTTCGTATTCATCATAAACGATAATAAAACATCTCGAGCAAGCAACTATAAAGTAAAAAAAAAAAACCATATCACAATGTATTACCTCAGAATTGGTGTAAGGACGCACGTAGGTGGACTCCTTGTGCTTGTGGAACAGATCGTCTATGAAGGCGTGCCAACGGTAGAAGTAGGGGTCGCGCATCGTCGTCGCCTCGTCGGCCATCACACTAAACGATTCCTGGGAAAAGTACCTACAGTTATAGCCCCTTAATAAGTTAGAGTTTACTTAGATACGCTAATTAGTAGTAGTAGATTTCATTCATTCATCCATTCAGTAGATAACGAGTCTTGACAGCTTTTACACTATGATGATTACTCAGTTAGCTTCACTGAATTCATCCATGTCAAAAGCGGGCTTTACTACCTATCGTACAGGGCTGCGTTCAGTTTGATCGTCCGCCGACATCCGCATACCACTGACAGCAGGATAGCATATACAAAATCAACGCGTGCAAAAGAGATGGCATGTTAGGCAGGCGTCATTCGACGATCAAACTGAACTCAGCGGAGTAAACGCTTTCCAATGATGTTGTCGTAATAAGATAAATAGAGATGACTTTATGAGACGAGATCACATACAAACTAAAAAGCCAGCCAAGTTCGAGTCGGACTCGTAGGGTTCCGTACTATTATCTATAGAAACGGCAAAAAAATCATGTCTGTTGTATGGGAGTGCGCGGGTCCGACTCGCACTTGGCCGGTTTTAGTATTTGTTGTTATAGCGGCAACAGAAATGCATCATTTGTGAAAATTCCAACTGTTTAACTATAACGGTTCATGAGATACAGCCTGGTGACAGACGGACGGACAGCGGAGTATTAGTAATGGGGTCCCGTTGGTTACCCTTTGGGTACGGAACCTTAAAAACAAAACAAATACCGCCTTAAATTTGATAAAGCATATTTTACGTCAATGACACATGTTTTTGGGAGGGGGGGGGGGGCACATGTGGCCTTGTTACGTCCGCTTGTACGAATGCACTCACCAGGTACCGGCGTGTCGGATCGTGCATGTACGCGGTGAAGGAATGCCCGTTGTTGTGCAGAGAGCCGTACAGCTCCGCGTTGGGCGTCAGCATGCTCGCCTCCATCATGTTGCCCAGTGTGTCGATGTCCAGGGGCTGAGTCTGTCCGTTCGCCTGAGAGTATAACACGAAATACAGTCTGGTGACGTCACTATGAAAATGTTTTAACTAGCTATTGCTCGCGCGCCCACTTTGGTTTTTGGGTATGTCCTATCGAATATGTTAATATTTTTCGGACCAATGATTTTTTAGTACATGACTGACTTTTGGTCCTTATGAGAATTATTTTATATGTCTGACCTTATGTCTATGTTACTAGGAGACAGCCTGTCTCCAGGGTACAAACTATGATCTATGACCAAGTGAAGAGTCCAACCATTACAACATTTACAGCAGAGAAAGTATTTTCGAAATCGGTTCTGTAGTTCCAGACATTACCCGTGAATGTAATCATGTCCCTAGGGAATTTCCAGGGGCCTCAGGAACAAACTATAGCCTCAGGAATAACGTATCAGTAGTTTTGGAGATTACCTCCTACATTAAAATAAACTCACAAACACCTCCTCTTTACAATAGTAGTGTATTTTTTATTTTTATTTATTTATTACTCTTTTTGTACATTCACATATATATTTTACAACACATTTTAAAATAAAGGACATATATTTTGTACAAAGGCGGCACTTATTGCTTATAGCAATATCTCCCAGGCAACCTGTAGACGTAGATTTGTCACGACTTTAATGAACAAAGGAAGCGTTGAAATTTGGAATTTTCTTGTGGCTCGTTTAATTTAGACATTACGTTATAAGAACGCTATCGCCGCTTCCAAAAGCAAAAATAAGAGAATCGAGCCTTGTAAAGTGGATGTGTAATGTTGCAATGCAAGTTAAATGTTACACCACTTCACTCACCAGTCTCACTTGTCCCGTAGAGATGGCCTCCTCAATGTTCCGCCTCCAGCGCTCCACGTCGCTGATAGTGACGTTGAGTCCGTCGACTGGCCGGTTCAGGTCTTGCCACGACATGTTGGCTTGTCGCGGCGGCCAACCGCGCGATGACGTCAGAGAGTCAAGCTTCGGGAAGTACGCCTCAGGGATCGGTTCGCGGAAGTTGCTGAACTTTTTGACTCGTTTTAGGGCGTTGTTGAGGCGCTCGCCATTGTATCTGGGTTGAGAACATAAGTAAATAAATATATTTAATGTTGTTACAGCTGAAGCCGAATTTTAGTTGCAGTTACAGTACTACCTACTGGATACCGTCAAAACATTTATCATTAGCTAGTGTTGCAACTTTACACATTTCAAGCCTGCCCCCTGATTCTGTATCGTAAACTCAGTTGCCAAACCAAGTGGCTATCGTCTAAAACATACATATCCGCTTATCTAAGGATAAGTTTGCACTTCAAATGACTTCACAATTCGTAAATAGTTCAATACCCATTAAAGGTTATTTCGGAAGTTCATTTTTTATCTGTTTTTGGTGAATAGCAACTATAGCTAGCAACCGAAACTGAGTTACATAATAGTCCCGCTGCTCCCTGATTCTGTATCGTAAACTCAGTTGCCAAACCAAGTGCCTGTCGTCTAAAACATATATATTCGCTTATCTAAGGATAAGTTCGCACTTGAAATGACTTCACAATTCGTAAATAGTTCAATGCCCATTAAAGGTTCTTTTGGAAGTTCACTTTTTATCTGTTTTTGGTGAATAGAAATTATTGTTCCACGTTTGGATTGGGAATGAGGTGCTAACGTCAATTTTACGCGAATGTATGAAATGACAGTTACCAAAGGTAGAATGTGCAAAAATACGTAAAAACTTTTTCAGTACAGCGAAATTATAATGTGGAGAAAATGTAACATTAGACGAAAATAATATTTCGTGGCGTAAAAATAAAATTATATTCTTAAAAAAAAAAGTCAACAAATTGTTTGATGATCAATCACTCGTGGTTTAATCAACTTCATCATCAATGCCAATTAGTGACAGATTTGTCAAATAAAATTTCGAGATAAGAGTTGAAAATAGATTCAGCAAACAGTTCAGCCAACTAAATCAGCGATCAATTTATATTTTGGAGAAGCAATATATTGATCATCTAACTTTTATAAACATCAGTAAGTACATAAAACGCAAAAATGTAATCCATAAGTTTTCATTTCTGTTAAGGTAAAAAACTAAAAAGTTTTTGGAGATATCTTTTTATTCTTATTCCGAAAAGCGTTTTAATTTTTTTTGTTCCTTAGTTCTAGAGATACGTTGAAAAAAAAACGAATTTTAAGGATATGGGCTGAACAGCTAGAATACATTTGCCAAGCAATAAATAAAAATACTAGCTGTCTATGTCAAATGTCAATGACATTTGATATATTAAGCTCTATCAGGTACCATTATATATCTTTGAGCTCTATGGTCATGTGATTTCGTTTTTTTAAATACAATTATCAAAGTAGTTATGTACTGGCATTGGTACGAAAGTCATTATGCCTACAAGGCTTTTGTTGAAAAGACAAAGTTTTAAAAAATCATTTAAGTATGTAAAATTCAAATTTTGGAAAAGGAATGTATACAAGTCCCTTAGTTTCTTACCTACTTTCTAAATAGCTAATGAAATTAGCGGGTTAGCATTTTGAAATGTTATGGATTATTATTTTACTTGATGGGCTTACGTACCTAAGTAATCACTTCATTCGTACTACATATTATGCCAACGGTACTTTTGAATCCCAATCCAATCGTGGAACAATAATAGTATAGATCAGCCAGATTGCGTCTACTAGGAAGGGAAGCCGAGGGGAATCGTGTTATATTTATGAGCGTTTCGCCACTGGCGTCTAGTAAAGCAACTTACCTAGCAATAATCTGCTGGTGCATGTAGAAGAACAATTCCCCACGCCGATCCTTCGCTACGATAGCTCTCGAGTTGGGGCCGGCGGCTGAGAACGGGTACACGAGGTGCCAGTGCCAGTGGTGGAGATTGACGCCGACATCCTCGCGGAAGTACGCCAAACGGTGCTCCTCTTCCAAGTCTGTAGCTGTGTAGTCCCGCGGGATGATGATCGGTGTTCGCTGGAAAATGTTCATCAGGTTACAGTGCTTGCTAGTAACATTAAACGTAAATGTAAAATTACACAAACGTGTCTCTCGACGAGAGATTAATTTTTTTCTCGTATCGTTGATCGTTAATTATAATTACTTTATAAATAACATTATTTTACGGTCACTTTCGTTTATACAGGCAAATGAATTATGGAGACTCGGTAAGTGGTCAATGACCTTTTCTTTGAAATACGCAAAATAAAATGAAGACTTCCTAATCATTCTTAATACTAATTGAGGCGAGGATGTTCTTGAACAGGTATAGAAGCACGAAAAATATTTTTCGTACTTCGCAAACAAGGTCATTGAATCCTTTTCTTGACCACTGACCGAATTTGTCTATACGAAAGTCGCCTTATATTTCAATTAATAAGTATTTTATTTCATTTCTTTGGCATCATGTTTCTGATAAATAAGTACGCAAAATATTTTGACTTCTAAATTTCTTATACTACCTAATTGAGTCGAGGTTGTTCTATAACAAGTATAGAGGCACATATTTTTTGTAATTCGCAAACAAGGTCGTCGAACCTTAGTCCTGTCTCCTTACTAGTCTCGAGAATGAATTTGCCTAATAACCGTAAGTCACCATTATATTGAATAGCAAAACTTGTCTAAAGTTGTTATTTTTGTAAAATGTTAAGTGAAAATTTGAATGAAATTTTAGTAGGAAACGGAACGTTTTTGAAAGGTGTCACTTTTACGTTTCGTTGCGCGGATGAAATCTATTTATAAAAAATTAAAATCTTTTTGAAAACCTTTTCCAATAGAAAAAAATGTCCTTGTGGTAATTTTTTTCGCTCATAGTCATTTTATTTTTGATAGAAGAATTATTAATCTTAGAAAAACTTAATGCAGAAGCAAACATTTTTTTGTGATAACAGGAGTTTGTCCGTAACGAACGGAACGCAAAAATTGGAAAAGTCACGTAGGCCATCGGATAATCCGCTCGTGTTTATATTTTTGTCCTGATTTATAACCTAATAATAATGAAAAACGATAGTATTGTGGTGTCTTGAATGTGCTATTATCACCCAGAACCATGGAAGACTTCGGTGCGAACTCAGGTGTCGTGGTTATCCGCGCGAAACCCGAAGGACAAAGGAAAACGTTCAAGCCAACCATAAGATCAGTAACTAAGATTCCTGATGAATTGCTGAATGATCCTCTGCTGAACAGAGCCTGCGAGGCTCTGCCACAGAACTATAATTTCGAAATACACAAGACAATATGGAGAATAAGATCTTTGGGATCAAAGAGAGTCGCTTTGCAGATGCCTGAAGGTATGTTTGCTATCTTGTAGTCTGGGTTAGGGTGTAGATAATGGGGCATTAGAAGAAAATAAGCGCGAGGACAGTAAGCCAAGCTGTCAAGTTGTTATGTATAATTTCTTGCTCCCTTTTTTTAACTCACCAAATATTTTTGTATATGATTTCAGGTCTCACAATGTTTGCTACAACACTATGTGATATAATAGAGACTTTTACTGAAGCTGACACAGTAATAATGGGTGATGTGACATATGGTGCATGCTGCATTGATGACTTCACAGCCTTGGCCTTGGGAGTTGATTTACTAGTTCACTATGGACACTCTTGCCTTATCCCGATCGACCAAACAAGTGGCATAAAGGTACTTTACATATTTGTTGATATCAAAATAGACCCATCACATTTTGTTGAAACTATAAAACTTAACTTCAAAAAGGGAACACATCTGGCTTTAGTAAGTACAATTCAGTTTGTCACTACGTTACATGCAGTCGCCAAGAGTCTCCGTACAGAAGAGTATGTAGTGACAGTACCACAATGCAAACCTCTATCTCCTGGGGAGATACTTGGCTGCACTGCACCCAAAGTAACCTCTGATGTCATAGTGTACTTGGGAGATGGCAGATTCCATTTAGAAGCAATTATGATAGCAAACCCTAGCATACTAGCATATAAGTATGATCCTTATGAAAAGAAATTCACAGTAGAAGAATATGAGCACAAAGCTATGCAAGAAAATAGACAAAATCAAATGGAGAGTGCAAGAGAGGCAGGAAAATTTGGCCTAATTCTCGGAACTTTAGGAAGGCAAGGAAGTACAAAAGTCTTAGCCAATTTAGAGAAACAAATAAGAAAAACAGAAAAGAGTTTTGTAAAGATACTTTTGTCTGAAATATTCCCAAATAAACTAGCATTATTCAACTTAGATGCTTTTGTACAAGTTGCTTGTCCAAGATTATCTATAGACTGGGGTACGTCATTCCCTAAACCATTGCTGACGCCATATGAATTCTCAGTTTCTATGGGAAATAGTAAATGGATGAAACAAGATGGGACATACCCAATGGACTTCTATTCAAATGACAGCCTTGGGCCTTGGACACCAAACTATAAGCCACTACTATGTTCTGGTACAGATAACAAATGTGACAATTGCTGCGATGGGAAAGGTAAGAAATAGTGAACTTACCGCAATGCCTTGAGGTATGACGCCGGCTGCTTCTCTTGCTTGAGCAAATACTGTCGAGTTCAAAAACTTTGATGGGAAAGTTTCAGCATAGTTTGCAATAGGAACATTCTTTGTGTCCGGCCTAAAAAGAAGGTTTAATGCTGCTTTTATATATAATTTGATAATGTACATAGATAATTGAATGAATTATACAAGGGTGCAATAATTTGTAAATCTCTAGATTAAAGTTTATGTTTTACAACAAAATGTTATTTTCATCTTTACTCACCTGTGCATAAGAGCTACGGAGTAACAGTAGTTAAACAGTTGAGGGTTCAAGTTAACTCTGGAGTAGGCACAGGTTGAGAGGAAGTCTTGCAGCTGGTTTTGTGGAACACCTGTTGAATAATTCCTTTGTTAGTCAATGTTTTCATTATAAATATTTACTAATAGAGTGTGGTTTTCTTACTTCTGTACTTTTGAGCGGCAGACTGTGGGAGGAGGGGTGGGAAATGAATGGAAATAGATGTGTGCCTCATGTCAGCCCACCCCTACTACCCTACTAACGCAAAGTTCACCATAACTTCCTCTTGACTTTAAAAATGCTCAAAAATCACCTAGACCAGCAGATCATCATTGCAGATCTAAACAAAAATAGACTCACTCATCAGCTCTTCGATAACTTCGTCAGCCATCTTCTGGTGCGTGGGTAGGAACAGGGAGAAGTTCTCATCATGAGGCAGCTGACGCGCCAGCTGGAACTGCGGCGTGCGCTGCAAGTTCTTCAAGGGGATCTTCTGAGACGCATCGTCGCCGAAACGGTTGTTCAGCTCCAAGCCATTACTCTCATATTCTTTGGGCTACAAATTGAGATGAAAATTCATTATAACATAAAATTGCAGTACTTAGGATTTCTTCCCTACAATTGTCTAAATTCATGTCATGACTCTCGTGATGGGATATCAAAAGAAGCTTCCATAAAAGGACATAACAATTACACTCCATGGATGTGAAAACAGATCCGTGTTACACTTAATAGTAATTGTGCATTACGTGAACCCTTAAACTATGGACAAGTTGCACCTTATTTTGGGGAAGTAATACTTTATATTCTCTGTTTTAGGTAACATTGCTATCCTACTAATAATGAAGTAGCAAAATAGTCGTTATTTAAGTAAATAGAATATTTTTGCGAAATTTTATTTAAAAGGTTATTTTATTATTCTAAATAGGCCACAACTATTTTTTTTATAGTTTCTGTCTATTCACCATTCAACAGATTTGGATGCGGTTTTCTTTATTATTATCGCAGTTACCTACTACCCTGTTCAACATAAGGCTTTAAGGAACATTGATAAAATAACCGCCAAGCTGAACACTGTTGATACCTAATAAATATCTACATTAATTGGAAGTCACTTTCACGCGAGCATAGCCGCGGGCATAAGCTAGTAATTAAGGTGACATTTATTTATGCAGCCAAATTCATACTGTAGGCTTGGTAAGTGATCAGTATGACAAATCGATAACACTTTTTGCTAATTTCGCAAAGTACAAAATTGATCTCCCATCATCAAAATTTACTCGGGCTGGGCTTGCGTTTGTAGGGTTTGTAATTTATGAATTTCACAAAAAGAGTCGTCAAACCTTATTACTGAGCACTTACAGAGTCTAGAACTTCAGTTCAGGCTATATAAGTAAATTTCGTTATATGCGTTACTAAAAACTAGCTGTGGCTTACCAAAAACTGATCAGTCAACTGGAATACAGCTTTGTCATCGCCCTTTGGTGTAATCAAAGATTCACTTGGCCGATCAAACAGTAGTTGTAAACTTTTAGTTACATCCTCGTCACTCATTTTTTAAATATTTTTGATATCTGAGAACTTTGTCACACTTCACTATCACACTTCACAATAGTGAAGTGAATCTGACTCCCTACATTTGGAAGCTAGTTTTTATACCAACACTATTTAGAACATGTCAAGGAAATAGATGAAATATTTGGAGTGCAAAACCACAATTAGATAAGAATGTGGGAATCGTTACAATATTATAACTGATTTCATGTCTATTTGTGAAATTCATTGACCCACTAATTGCTCTTATGAACTATTGAGTTAAGAGTGAAAAGTGGCCCTGGGCAATTTTCTCTGATGTACACAAATGTCATCCAAAATAAGAATATAACAGCAAGTTAAAATAGGTAGGTACAATAAATTCAATGAGGCAAAAAGTTTATTTTGCGTAAAATCAAAAGATTTTATTGATAAATATCACATGTTTTGACTACTTTATAAGAAACATCTAGTAAAATATAATATATGCCTATAAAAAAAACAAATTTTACAATATAAATTCAATTCAATGACTTGTGAATTTAGAAATCAACAGCATACTTACAATTTTTTTTCTTACTAATGAATTTGTACTATCTAAATCTCAGTAACAATCAGGCTATTTCTCTTTAAGAAACTTGCAAACAATCTCTAAGAACTTTTCTGGTTTCTGACTGTGAACCCAGTGACCAGCTCCCTCCACAAACACCAGCTCCGCCATAGGGAAGATCTCCCGAATGCCTGGCAAATCTGTCTTACTGAAAGTAACAAATATTCACTGATCATTATTTAAAATTCTTTTCATTACCTGGGCTGAGTTCAGTTTGATCGTCCGCTCACACCCTGCTATCCTGCTGTAAGTGATGAGGGGGCCATCAAACTGAACGCGGCCCTGAGCCTATTACTAAGAGCAAGTCAGGGTCGCACAATTAGGGTTTCTTTGGTTCCCCATCCATCCATCCATCCATCAGCCTGTTCCGTCCACTGCTGGACATAGGCCTTTCCAGGATTTCGCCACTGTTGGCAGCCCTCCTGGAAGAAATGCCCATACTCACACACGCTGGGCAGGCGGGTTGGTGAGCGCGGTGCCGAAACCCTTGCACCAGTGACGCTGCTGCCCGTCACCAGTCTGTTTTATATGAGGCCAGGCTATGGATATACTCTCCCCCGAATAAGATGGTGTTACCTCCACAGTCGAGCCTGGCATCAGCTCTACCACCTATTCCTTCTTTGGTTCCCACAATGAGCAAAAAGTCTATTTCAGTCTAAATCAAAAATTTTTAGGGTTCTGTAGTCAGACAAGGAGCCCTTATAGTTTCGCCATGTCCGTCTGTCCGCGGCTTAGCTCAGAGACCATGAGTACTAGAAAGCTGTAATTTGGAATGGGTATACATATTAATCACGCCGAAAAAATGTTAAAATAAAATCCCAGGATGAATTTTTTTTTCTCGTTTTATCCCTTGTGTGGAGTATCGTTGGATAGGTCGTGTAAAAACATTGTGGGTATGTGAAAACCATTTTTCGATTTAGGGTTCCGTTGGCGAAATATTAAGCTTCAAAGTGCTAATTTTTGTTAGAGTCAAGCATTCCCCCCTGCCGGCTAAACGGTTGCATAAAGAAATTTGAAAAAATTAACAGAACTAGTATATATAATGAAGCTAAAAAGAAAACTATCACAGCTAAGTAGGCTTCACAGGTTTACGAGTACAGGTCGCGCCAAGCTTTTGGCCCCCTCTATACACGACAATGTATGGGCCGTTCTTCTAAATGTATAAGACTAGAAGTTTGGCACAATCTGTATTAGTAGACCAACTTATAAAATGTACTGGGCAACTATGGAACCCTACATTGCGGCTGGCCCGACACGCACTTGGCCAGTTTTATATTATTTATTTCAGCATCTATTACACAAAACACCTGCCGTTTTCCAGTCATCTATGACCCTAACACTATTAAAATCTAATAATGTTGTTTAGGTAGTAAAATGTTTTATTTCATAATTTATACTTATGAAGTGAATTTAATTATACCATGACAAATTTAATTTTGAGGAAAACCTCTGTGACCTACAGACAGACGGACGGACAGACATGATCAGACATGCATGACAGTGATCTTATAAGGGTTCTGTTTTCCTTTTATGGTATGGACCTCTAAAAGCACCAAAATCTTACCCAATATAATCAGATTGTGACCCTCCAATAAATAGAGTAGGCCCACAGTACTGCATGCCTTTCAAACTTGACGGGAAGTTGGCTATCTGAGATTGAAAGTTGTCTTTTAGAGCTGGGATATTAACTCTCCAAGTATAAGTTCCTGTATTTGTTTGTACTAAATTAGTTATCAAGAAGTTCCTAAGGTTTAGGTCTGGCATCACTCTCTTCAGTTGTTCATCAGCTAACTTCCTGGCCTTAGACATTGCTATCCCTGGAGTGATTGAGACGGCTTTCATGGCATCAAATAAACTGACCATAGAAAAGATTTGGGGGCTTGTTTTGACTGGAGAAATGTCCACAACTATCAAGTTTGATACGAGATCTGACTGGAAAATAAATGTTATTCTTAGTAAATTCGTGGTTCTAAAGCCAAAAGCCATGTTGTTTATACTCTTCTGAAAATACTACTTACGCATAGTAAGGATAGGACCATGGCAGTCCGACCACCCATACTGTGCCCTAAAATAGAGACCTTTGATAGTTCAAGTTTCTTAAGTAGCTTCATGACATCCTGAGCCATATGTATGTATGTGTGGTGTGACGAGTGCCTGCTATCGCCGTGGTTACGCGCGTCGACGCTTATCACCTTCCTTCCGGTTGTCCTGTGAATTGCCTTGCTCATACTGTTCCAGTTATTTTTAGAACCTAAAAGACCGTGCAAAATAATCAAAGGAGGGTGCGAGGAAGAGTCTACATCAGCGGTACTCTCGTAAGATGCGTAAGCCAAGTCCACGGCTTCTGAACCGTTTCCAGTTGACGTTTTATGCCTGGATGATACAGAACAAAGTACATTTGGATATAATTTTAAATGACTCAATACATTTTTGGGGCCCAACACTCGGAATATCATTTTTTATGTGATAAAATTGTTTGTTTTGTTACGAATCGACGACGGCGTTTTTAGGTTATGTTATTTTGTTTTTCTTTTTTTTGGAAGTGACTAAATAGCCGTATCGGTCGGTTCCCTTAGTTTTAATTTTATTCGACCGCCAGGGATAGTAATCGAATGTATAGTCTGTCAAAAAAGTGTTGAAATGAATATTGAAGAAACTATTTTAGTTTCGCCTGGTGACACCAAACAAATAAGTACAAAATCTGTTATATCGAGTTAACCGCGTTGTTATTTCATAAATATATTACCTAAATTATACTACTTAAACGTTTAAAGTCCAATAAATTTCATTAAAGTTTCATTTTCATTTCAACACTTTTTTGACAGACTGTAATCAAAATGTAAGGCATAAAATTACGTAATTTTAATGCGAGAATCCTATTATTGGTAATTAATTTCCGCTAATTGCTTTAAAACGCAATTTTTGCATACTATTCATTCAAAAATAAGGAAAACAATATTATGATGTGCATTTTGCACCGAGATTTGATTTTACCACCTTAAGTGGCAACTAGATAGCAGCAGTCACGCACGCACGGTATCGTTCACCTCCCATAGTACAGTGGAGCCCACATCAAGCTATACACATTGAGTTTAAGCTGACCTCTCATTGTGCAGGAAGCCTATACAATGAGAGGTCAGCTTATAGGTACTGAAAGTGTTTAGCCTGATGTGGGCTCCACTGTACAACAGGTCTAAGTCAACGCAGGTAAGAAGAGCTCCGAGGGACGTACCTGCGCAGTGAGCAAATTACCGACCAAATTGGTGGTATGAGGTGCGGCGCGGGCAGCCTAATAAATATCTACATTAATTGGAAGTCACTTTCACGCGAGCATGGCCGCGGGCATAAGCTAGTAATTAAGGTGACATTTATTTATGCAGCCAAATTCATACTGTAGGCTTGGTAAGTGATCAGTATGACAAATCGATAACACTTTTTGCTAATTTCTGGGCTCTTTACTGTACAACAGGTCTAAGTCAACGCAGGTAAGAAGAGCTCCGAGGGACGTACCTGCGCAGTGAGCAAATTACCGACCAAATTGGTGGAATGAGGTGCGGCGCGGGCAGCCGCGACGCGACGGCGAAAATAGCTGTTCGGTCGATCTTAAAATACAGTCACTCGCAAAAATGTATTTGTGTTACGATGCGTTTGCAGAGAAAAGAAAGAAAAATTTTTACAATGTTTACTGTTGCATGAGGAACGAAGCTGATAGAAGTATTTTGTTTTTGTATGCATTTTTTTTTTAATAAGCATCATGTAGGTATATTAACATTCATGTGACGCAAGTTGTGGACCAAATTAACACCCACAGTATATTTCTATTTCTAACCTGTTAAAAAATAGCTGTTATACCGATGTTATTTTAGAATAAACCTTTTACTTACATAATCAAACAATATTATACTCAAGCCTTTTTGTGCGTGACTATACCCCCATGCGCAAACATATCCCTTCCTTTGACGCCCTAGAGCTGTTTTTACCTGCGTTGACTTATACCTACTTGTTTTTAATAACCACCCAATATTTTTAATATTCATTTAGACCATAGCCTCCTTTATTTGACCAGAAGGTTATGTTTAGACGGGTCTACCGCGATGGATTTTTATTACCTTTTATTTGTGAAAAGGCACCTGACAATGAACAAGTTTCATGATGTCAATAATACCCAAATAATACCATATTAAAATTCATAGGGCTAAAATATAGACCAGGGGCCTTATTGTCTAACTTTAAATCTATCGCGATACCTTTTAATTTGACATTTTTACCATACTTTAAATGTCAAAATCAAAGGTATTGCGATTGATTTAAAGTTACACGATAAGGCCCCAGGGGTGGCCAACAGCTCGATCGCGATCGACCGGTCGATCGCGACTGTTAGTCAAGTCGATCGTGGCAAGGCAAAAAATATAAATACGTAGACCAGACTGCCCAACGTAATCACCTACTACTGGACGCATCATCTTGTATAATTTTTCAATCGCTGTTCCGTCACGGTATTTATCATCTATTTTACGCAGTATAGTCTTTTGTTTTCGGTGCGCGATGACCAATAAGCGGGAAGCGTGTGGGACGCGGGGGAGGGACGGGAAGGTCTCAGTCAGTCAGTTGACAGTTAACGACAGAGACTACCGGGGTTACGACTTACGACGTTTCAACGATTGTCGATGTAAATCACGATTAGACTTTGTATTAGGCACGCCTCATAATTGTTTACGTACATTATGGATAAGTGGTTGAAAAGAAGCGCTGAAGGAACATCAAATGAAAAAAGAAACACTTCTGAAGGTTCATCAAATAAAGTAAGTTAATATTTTTAGTATTGTTATTAGGTACTGCAAACGACCTCTCAATAATTTTCCTATACAACAAGAATCACGAAATTTACATTAAAAATAAGCAAGTACAAATAATAAAACCGATCGTTGCGGAACATTGAGTATTAAGTACCTACGTGCCGCGCTAATGTCATTGACCTCCCAAACGCTTTACAAAGTTTTCGCGCCCATAATACATCAAACTATGTATTAATGGTGTATGCTGCTAATTTTTTGGTGTATTATTAAACAATTATCATTTGGGAATTAATTTTTTTAAGCTGTTACCTATTTAAATATTCGAGATGTTATTATGATCAGTTGAAAAACATATTGAGCAGTTATTTCATTATTTTTTATTACTAATTCTTGTTCACTTTACTGCTTAGTTTTAACTGCTGAACTAGTTATTTAACGTGCCATTTATAATTTTTAACATACCAAAACTGCTATTTACAACTGCCTGTTTAAATCAGTGCCTTATTATTTTAGGTAGGTACTCGCTGGATCAAACGAATTATCCACCTAGTAAGTGGGTAAAAAACTGGAAAATATTGTTCGCTCGTTTACTTTGTGCCATCATTAGGAAATTTATTCTCATTAAATTGGATTTCAACATTTGTTATTATGCAAATAATGTTCCTAAAATTTTAATTTCATTTTTTACAGATTCTTGATAAATGTGCTCCAAAGAAATCAAAAGCTTATCATTTTCACCAAGAATGGGAATTGGATGCCCAAAAATGGAAATTTAGAGCGACATTTTAATACAATGCATAGTAAATATCAGACTGACTTCCCACCTAACAGCGAAATAAGAAAGAGTAAATTGCAAGCACTGAAATAGCAATTAAAAGTCCAAGAAAACATGTTTTCTGGGCCTATTGAGCAAAGTAAAGCTGCAACTGAAGCTTCTTTCCAAGTAAGCTACAGAATTGCACAAAAGTGCAAACCTTTTTCCGATGGAGAATACATCAAAGAAATTTTCGAAGAAGTGTCAGATTCGCTGTTCGTTAATTTCAAAAATAAAAACGAAATTAAAAAAGCTGTTCATGGATTACAGCTGTCGCGAAACACTGTGATGCGCCGTATAGAAATAATAAGTAAAAACTTAAACGAACAACTACAAAAAGATATCGCCCTCTGCGTTGCTTTTTCGCTTCAATTTGACGAGTCAACAGATGTCACTGATACTGCACAATTACTTGTTTTTATTCAGATGGTCTTTGAAGATTTCTCGACCAAAGAAGAACTGCTAGGTATGATTTCCTTAAAAGGAAAAACTCGTGGCTTTGATATATTCACACAATTCAAAGCATATATTTGCCAGATTAAGCTATGCATGTTTAAACTCGTATCAATGACAACTAATGGAGCTCCTGCAATGACAGGTATTCATAATGGTTTTATTGCTCTTTGTCACAAAGACGACGATTTTCCAGACTTCATTAGCTACCACTGCATAATTCATCAACAAGTACTGGCTAGTAAGAGATTAAACACGAAACATGTGATGGATATTTCTTTTAAGATTGTAAATTCCATAAAGGGAAAATCCCTCCAAAGGCGGCTCTTTAAACAGCAATTAGATGAGAAGGAACCAGAATTGGCAATGCACACTGACGTGAGGTGGTTGAGTCGAGGCAAGTTTTTGCAAAGATTTCGAGATCTATTGGACGAAATAATAAAATTTCTTGATGAAAGGGGTGATGATTATCAGCAATTGTGTGATTTAGACTGGCAATGTGATTTAGCTTTTTTAGCAGATTTTACTGGAAAACTGAGTACATTAAATCTGAGTCTACAAGGCAAGAATAAAACATTAACAGAAATGATGAGTTCTATTGCAGCGTTTCAATGTCAAACAGCGTCTATGATAGTTGACATAGAGAAAAAAAAATTTGAACAATTTGTTAACATCAAGGATCATATGGATAAAAATCCTACCTACAATTTCAATTCTAAGAAATATACCACAGAAATTAGGGAAGTGGTAGCAGACTTCGAAATTCGCTTTGGTGATTTCAGAAAAATCGAGAACTTGGTTCAATTCATCAGTTATCTGTTCAATGATTCCATTGATCATAGTGATATCTATGAATTGGCTAAAAAATTTGCAGATACATTTCAAATGGAGGACATGATGTTACAAAACGAAATTATTACTCTGCGCTGCGACATATTTCTTAAAGCAAGGTCATCCTCAGGTCAAGATTTCTGGGCATTGGTTTCCAACGAAAAATATCCAAATTTGAAGAAATGTGTTGAACAACTTCATTCGTGTTTTGGTTCAACATATTTATGTGAGTCGGCATTTTCCTACTTAAAGCAAACAAAAAGTAAACACCGTTCTCGCTTGACAGACGCTCATACATTGGATTCTTTAAGGTTGGCAATCTCCAACTATAAACCTGGTTATGCTAAATTAGTGGAAGATACTCAGACGCAATGCTCACACTAATATATATGTAAATAAGTAGTTAGTATGTATAATTTTCACATTTATGTTTATTCTCTTAATAAAATAAAAAAATGCTACATGATTGTGTGCTGAACTATGCTGTTTCATTTAAGATTTCTAGAAGTATGTAATTGGTAGATCGCACAGGGTCTCGTTAGTAAACAAGAGATCTTGGATCCAATCAAGTTGGCCACCTCTGATATAGACCAAAACCAAAAAGGTGACGAAATAAAAATTTTAATCCGTGATTAATGACTGCGAAATAGATTATTTATAAATAGGTATAAATTAAGTACTTAATATTTGTTATTTAAAAATGTAAACATTAAAACATTGACGTAAAGTATATCAACGCATTAAAACCAGATTGTTATTTAAAATTGGGGGGGTTAAAGTATAGGTTTTCCGTTTAAGTTTCTTCTTTTTGACACATGACGGTATTAATAATTTGTCTTTGTTTATTCTTAATTTTTTAACAAGGGATCGGCTTAAATTCAGCGACTTCTTGAAGTCACATGCTGTGCCGGATTCCTTTTCTGCTGGAAACAATGGTTGTAGTTGTTTTCTTTTCTAAAATGTTCATTGTTAAGTGTTAAATTAAAATAAGTTAAATTAAAATAAATATTTGATAACTTTGTATCATCGAATATTGTTTTGCATTCTGAGCCATGTATTTATAATAGAAAAGTTTTTTGTAAAGTTTTTTTTCGTTTTTGGTGGAATAAAGTGTTTTGTATTTGTATTTGTATTTGTATTTGTATTTAAGTTAACATAGTCTAGCGCAGAATGACTGCGGGAGATTGACCCCGCTGTGACGTCACGCTACCGCGCCATTGCGCAACTTGGTTGTTATTTTGCGTATAGCTGTTCGATAAATGCGATATCAATGTAAAAGATACACGTATTTTACAACTAAAATTTTTGTTCAATTTTTTAAAATATATATACCGGGTGGAAATAGACTGCTACCATTAAATTAAACCACATATTCTACCGACCCTACTGAACCAATTTTCCCAAGAATCATACCCGCGAACACACTTAGTTTGGGAAATAATTGAGTTCCAAACAAAAATGCGTGAACCCTAACGCACCGACATATGGGCGAGTTTAGAGAGAGCGTCCTCCGTGAAACAGCTATTACGGTGCAACGTTCTAAAATAGACCTTCCTCCTACGAGATAAAGTCTTTGAGTTACAGTTGAATATCTATTTCTCTGAAGAATTTCGCGGGTTTTTTTTTCGAATAGTTCAGTATGATCAGTAGAGTATGTGGTTCTATTTAATGGTCGCACATTAAATTTACACCCGGTATACAACGTGAAATTTAAGTCATTTTGTTAACTAAAACTGGTGATAGTACTCGTCCATATGAACAATTTTGACTATGAAGACAACCCTGAAATCGTGAAAAAAGAACAGTTGTTTCATACATTTGGTTCGAGTATGTATTTAACTTTTTTATGGAACAGCTGATATTTTTTTCACGATTTCAGGGTTGGCTCCATAGTTAAACTTGTTCATATGAACAAGTACTATCACCACTTTTCGTTAACAAAACGACGTTGTATTTATATTATCTAGCACCATGGAAGTAGACTTTGTTAAAAGACAAAGTGATAATTTGCCCAGAATAGATTATATAAGGTGACTTTAATTTATACAGCCAAACTCATACTGGAGGCTTGGTAAGTGATCAGTAACACGGATCGATAACACTTTTTGCTAATTTCGCAAAATAAAATCTTGACTTCTCATAGTAATTGGCTCGGGGCTGGGCTTGCGTTTGTAAGGAACACGAAAAGAATAATTTACGAATTTAACAAAAAGGCTCATCGAACCTTGTTACTGAGCACTTACCAAGTCTTCCGTAAGAATTTGGCTGCATAAATTAAAGTCACCTTATAATATATTTACGGTGATGGACTTTTTTCCACTAATACGTCGTATGTTAGTGCTGAAATAAAAGGAGTGAAACTTTTTAACTAAGTACCAATTCATCTAATTTATTATTAAGGTCGTCAAGCTTGATCTATATGACTGGCCATCTTGAGACCCAGGTTCGATCCCCGGTCGCATAAAGCACCAATAAGCTTTTCCTAATGTATGTGGATAGTAGTTTTAAAGTTCCTCCAACTAGTTTGTATTTAACTAGATTTTCTGTGTCGTTTTCAACTTGTAATTTAATAACAGAAATAATAATTAAAATGGTACACATAGACAATGATCTAGTGTAAATTTGACATTTAAATAATATAGTTTGTCTACTACGCACTTTATAATAAATCTCCGGGCGGGTGGGTGTACTCGTACCAAGTGCGTTCAATAAAGAACTCTAGGGTAATACACATACTGAACACTCACGAGGGCGTTATGTAATTTCACGCCTTGTTCTTAAGAAACAGATGGCGCTGTCGTCGCTACAATATGTGTTGCTTCAGACAGGAAATTCACAGTTCTCATTAACTGAGATTATGTTTTAACCCTAGGGTAGGTAGGAAGTAGGAACACCGGCGTTGCAACACTCCAAACGTCATTTCACATATTATCTCCAATAGATTTCGTATTGAATTATAACTGTCATTTTGACGTCTCTATACGAACCCTGCTCAGAGTTGACCTCCGGACCACTAGTACCATTGAACAGTACCATGGTGTAGAATGAAACATTCGACACCGGTGTAGCGACACTGCTATATTTGAACGGTCGGTGTCGCGCGACCCGTGTTGATTTTTGAACGGTTTAGTGTTGGAACCCGGGGTACGAACCCAAGCCTAGCCGGTGTGAGTTTTTGAACGACTATCTGGAGCTCCCCCCCTTCCCTTCCCTTCCAAGTCCTGCGGTTCAGTTGTAATAGCCTCTGCGGCTCTTATCTATACCACTATCTATACTGATATAATAATAAAGTAGTAAAAAAGTCGTGTTTTGGCGAAATTTTAAATGAAATGGGTTATTGGTACTGTACTGAGGCCGAAACAACATTTTTTTGTCTGTCTGTATGTTCCGTTTTAACTCGAGGACCACTCAACGGATTTGGATGCGGTTTTTTTTATTATCATCGTATGACTCCGGTCAACACATAGGCTATAAGGAATGTTCATCAAATAACTCCCAAGCCAGAAACGGAGCAAAAATTTGATAAACGCTTTTATAACTCGAGAACCAATCAACAGATTTGAATGCGGTTTTCTTTATTATCCTCGTATTGATCCTGGTCAGCATAGAATAGAAGATAATAGAATTGAATATAGTTTATTAATTTCAGAGCGTATCAGGTGGTAGAGCTGATGCCCGGCTCGACTGTGGAGGTACCACCATCTTACTCGCAAATCCTCCCAAAGTTATTCGGGGGAGAGTAAGAGAACAGCTCTCAGGCAAAACCAGGCGGCCCACTATTGCCTGGGACCGATGGATGGCGGTTTATCCATCCCCAATTGCCGAGCCTTATATAAAGCAGACTGGTGACGGGCAGCGGCGTCACTGGTGCAAGTGTTTCGGCACCGCGCTCACCAACCCGCCTGCCCAGCGTGTGTGAGTATGGGCATTTCTTCCAGGAGGTCGCCAAGAGTGGTGAAATCCTGGAAAGGCCTATGTCCAGCAGTGGACGAAACAGGCTGATGGATGGATGGAATTTCAGACCATTGTAAATCCATATTGGTTAGTATTTTTCTC
Source organism: Ypsolopha scabrella (assembly GCA_910592155.1). Lineage (NCBI taxonomy): Eukaryota > Metazoa > Arthropoda > Insecta > Lepidoptera > Ypsolophidae > Ypsolopha > Ypsolopha scabrella. The sequence continues at coordinate 7,831,651 of OU342980.1, read as the reverse complement.
ATATATCTAAGTTAGTAACAAAATATAAAATTTATCTACATTTTTGATTTGGAGCAAGATGGATAACCACCCAGTGTTTGAAGATAGGGCTATAGGGGTGTTCATAAAATAACGCTCAAGCCGAAAACGGGGCAGATACTAAATAAACGCGGATGGAGCTGCGGGCAAAGGCTAGTAGTAATTAATTTAGTACGTTGTTGTGTACCCTTTGAATCCTGGAATTTGATATTAGGACCTGAATTTCATAGAAATAATAAAGTAGTAAAAATGTCGTGTTTGTACTGAATATTTTTGCGAAGTTTCAAATTAAATGGGTTATAGTAAAGCCGATTTTAAAGGCTTTAATTTTAGTTTTAGTGCTGTCAAAACTGAATTTTCTTAATTCCAAAATAGTTCTTTAGTTAACAAAAGAAGCTATATTACTTTGGAAAAAAAAAAAGTTTTGGCAGCACTAAATATCGACTTTAGTAATTGTACTGAGGCCAAACCAAAATTTTTTGAATTTTTGTTTTTTTGTCTGTATGTATGTAGTATATACATATGTTCCATTTTAACTCGAGAACTACTCAACGGATTTGGATGCGTTTTTTTAGTATCATCGTTGTGACCCTGGCCATGGTATTCATAAAATAACGCCCAAGCCAAACACGGGGCAGAGATTTAAAAAAACGCGGGCGGATGACTAGTAGAGTATAAAATAAATAAAGTAACATTACGAAACAAATTTATTTTCATGATTTATATCTCGAAAGCCTCATTGCATAAGGAAATCAGTAGCTATCTTGAGGAACGTGGAGGGATCTTCAACATGCACCATGTGGCCAGCTCCGGAAATATATTTCAGTTCAGCTCGAGGGAAGAACTTTCTTATTCCCGTCAAATCATTTGGTCTGAAACAAAGTGTCAGATATTTTCACTAACCATAGGAGACGCCTAAATCAGATGCCTATGTATTTAGGAGTTGCCTAGAGTGAAAACACGTTTCACTAACTCATGACTAACGACGTTAGGAATCACCTAAAGTTACGATTCGGGGGTGCTCTTTGAATGTAACTACTGCGAATAGGTCTAATTTTGGTATTCGCAGTAGTTCCATTCGTAGCAATCAATAATGCGTAATGGAACTACTGCGAATAAATTTTTTGGAAAATTCGCAGTAGTTCCATCACGGAACTCGGCAATGGAACTAGTGCGAACGATCGCGTAATGCTTAGGCACCCCTAAACTGACACATGCATGTGACAGTCGCGATTTTGAGATTTAAGCTTATTGTAGTACTGTGAACCGTCAAAAAACCGCAAACAGACAACTTGACAAATAAAACCAAAGACAATTATCAAAAACTTAGGCTACTCTTAGGTTAGGAATCATTCTAGTAAAATTAGTTTGGTGAAATATAACTTTATGGTAAGCATGGACCTAAATTAGGAGTTACTTAGGCGTCGCCTTGTTCGTCGTTAGGGAAAACCGGCATAAGAGTGCACCGAGTGACAGATGACTTTGATTTATATAGACAAATTCCAGTAATACAGTAATACAAGACCATTCATCATAACTTGTCCCTTGGATTCATGTTGGCATCACTGCTTGTCAAGCTTTTGCTGTCATATTGTTGTCACTCAGATTTTTCAAAATTATTTGATAAATTATGTATTATTATTGCCAAAGCCGCTGAACTATAGTGCAAAAGAGATTGTGTTGAAGGTACGCCTGTTGTGAAAGAGAAAATGCAAACAATGCACCGTTATTCCTCTCGATTAGGTTCGATCTCGTGTCAGTGCCATGACGGGTTAGTAAAATAGGGATACCAGCTTTAAACATAAAGCCAATTTTATGGGCAAATAATAATTAGCTATTCATTTAATTTTGCAGGCATATGGGAAAAAAGCGTTCACATTAAGTCGCCTGGAAATAATCATCAATTACGTAAAAAACGGGAGCTCAACGATTTAGAACAAACGTCGTCGTGCTAGAACAAGAAATAAAAAAAACCGTTTTAGTACAGACATACATACTCGTAGTGTATAGATAATTCATACCATTAGATCATACGCATTGTTTGCGAAATACAAATCAATAAATAAAATTGATAATTTTGACCTTTTCATTCTGTAGATTTTATTTTCATTAAAGAGTAGTCTAATTTATATATAAAAAACGCAGTTAAGTAAATATCATGAATGTGTACTGGGGTGAATGCTACGTGAGCCATTGGCAACATTATATGCAGTGCTACCAGCTCTCTAAGCCAGGGGACTTCATAAAGTGAATGGTCTGTACTTAGATTTCTATGTCGTTTCCGACGATTTTTGTACTGACACATAACGAGTTGCTAATTTAGCGTAGGCAGGCGCCATAAAAGTCGCAATGTGTATTCGAAAATGGATTCTAATGCGGTTTTCACCATTATTTACAGAATTTCACGAGGAAGGTTTTTAAAAACATGAGCGTAGCGTAGCTTTCTAATGGTGGGGGGGATCAAGGGTCCAAAAATGCAAAATAAATTGTTGACCTCCCATATTATAGTCTGTCAAAAAAGTGTTGAATTGAATATTGAACTTTAATAAACTTTATTGAGATTAAACGTTAAAGTGGTATAATTTAGGTAAAATATTTATGAAATAACAGATAACGATTTAACAGATTTTGTTTTTGTTTGTTTGATGTAACCAGGCGAAAGAAAAATAGTTCCTTCAATATTCATTTCAACTCTTTTTTGACAGACTGTAATTGACTCTTAAATGTGTGAGTGTTACCAGTTGTAATGTTAGTGCAAGAAAAATAAAAATGCTGTCATATTTACATAATATAATTAGATTCTTGCCCACCAATGAAGAGTGTTGGTCCATCATAAGTTTTACCAACCATTTCCGGTGGAAAATTGGCGATTGCACTGAAGGACTCACTTAAAGCATCCAAGTTATACTTCCAACCGATAGTTTTGTCTGTTCTCAGGCCCACATTCATTGGAATAAAATCCATATTCATTCCAGCGGCCTTGAGTACTTTCTTTGCCTTTTTTCTTGCTTTTACTACATTTTCGGCCTCTTTAAAGTTTACAGTTTTCATTGTTCTTATAAGCTCTGGGAAAAAGTTGTCGAGTGCGCCAGCTGTTGATATTGGAGATATATCGGCAACTATAAGGCTCTCTAATTTCATTGGCTGAATAAGAAATAACATAAATTTTAAAATAAACAACAATAAAGCTAATATGTATTTTTTTAGAAAATGTAGGTTTTCATTTACACTAGCTACCCGACTCTCCTCTTCTAACCCTCCTTCCACTTTTCCTAACCCTTGTGTATATCATTAATCATTACATTACCAAGCCTCCGCTGTCTGTCTGTCCGTCACGCGTCAGTCTGTCTGTCCGTCACGCGTCAGTCTGTCTGTCCGGCAGTCTGTCTGCTTGTTCGTCTTTCACAGGGGGCTACACTACAGCAGCTATACTAAATGTGTTACTATGGCCACTTTAAAAAAATGAAACCCAAGTTAGATATTATATTGTTATGAATTATGATATCTATGGGGCAATCCTCGGAAAATTTGCAATTTTTGAACGTTTTTGGTTTCACCTCAATCTTAAAGATGGTGGTACACACAAGATTAATTTTTGGTTAATTTGTTGTAAGTACATACTTGAATTGTTGTGTAGAATATAATAATAAACATTCACACTGTGTAAAACAACGATAAATGTAAACGAGATTGTTATTTTATAATTTAAGCTAAGACGGACAAAATGGTTTCATACAAAGAAAATTCCAAAAAAATAATACAAGTACCTAACTGGTAAACAACCTGCCATATTGATTTTATAACTAGGAACAAAAAATATGGGATTAAAAACCGTCAGGAAATAATGCACCTACTTACAAGTTAACAACTTAGCCATTTTATCCTGTTGTATGTATCCCACCAACCTCGGTTAAAGCCAGTACCATGGCCGTCCTGCCTCCCATACTGTGTCCTATAATCGAAGCTTTGCTGGCCGACAACTTGTCTATAAGCAGTGAAACGTCTGAAGCCAACTCGGTGTAGGTATGCGAGCTCACGTGAGGACTGTCTCCGTGGTTCCTCATATCCGCCGCTACCACTGTCCTCTGCGTATTCGAGGCTATCATTTTGGACATGCTCTCCCAGTTTTTCTTAGACCCTAGAAGGCCATGCAGGATGATTACGGGTGGTTTGTCTGAAGGAATATTGCCGTAGGTCTTATGCGCCAGGTCAACAGCGGATCTTTTGTTGGGGAATTTGATTTTCAACATTTTATTTATCTTTTCGCATGATAACATCATCATTTCGTAGAAATATATTTTATAAACATAGTTTTGACAGTTATTTGTTTGTTTTATTTTTCATAATTCTTAGTCATCTAGTAAATGAGAGATTTGAGATTTGAGGTTGCAATAAATGGTTTGGAAATAATATTGTCGTATTATTAGGTAGGTACTACTCGAAAGTGCAAACTTCAAACTTTTATTCTTAAATTTTTTTGAACACTGGTGTAGTAGGTATAGGAAAGATGGTACAGAGTTAAGGCGCGTGTTCCCAGCGTCATCCGAAAATTACTCCCATTGATGAAGTTATTTCTCTTAAACGGCTTACTTAAAAATTATGAAAAAAATATATGTCATTATTTAAAGTATGAGAAACAATTTCATTGCAGAAAATTATTCTCGCCTATAAGAAACACATCGAAAATATTTTCCTAAGTCAAGCTGTTTTTAGAATAAAATTGGCTATTTCTTGGAAACCGCTAATGTTATTTGTATGGTTCTTGAACTAAAATACAAAAAAGTATAGCTTATAAAACTCATTGCAGGAAATTTAAAAATGTAATGTAAAAAAACTAGATATTTTATCCATATTGGAGCCTTTATTGTTCTTAATATACATAAATGACCTTCCTTAATTGGTAAAGACTTATCTGAGATAGTGCTATTCGCTGACGAAACGTCACTTATTTTTAAAGCTAATAGACATAAAGATATCCTTGATGATGAGAATGTAACTCAATGTATGATTCTTGATTGGTTTACTGCGAATAATTTAGTTTTAAATGGGAAAAAGACAAAATGTATGAAATCCACATTACCAAATGTAATTCAAGTAGATGCTGATCTACTTTTGCAGGGGTCCAAGCTAGAGTTAGTCAACAAAACGAAGTTTTTAGGCATTACTATAGACTCTCGTCTTCAGTGGGGTCCTCACATCGAAGGCCTTTATGGTAGACTAAGTTCAGCCGCATATGCTGTTAGACGGATGAGGCAAATTACTGATGACGATCAGGGCCGTATTTTAAGGTGTGGAGGCCCCTGGGCAAAGAACGAAGTAGGGTGGGTGGAAAAATTTTTGTGTTTTAACATTACTCTTTGAATTAGTATACGGTATATAAACTAGTATACAGTTATAACTATAGTTACATTACTTAGAAAAGTAAGATAAAAAAAATAGTTCTCATGGACAAAGCCAATACAAATAGAAAAAAACAAACAGCGTGATCCCTAACATCTTTGTGCAATTTATACTTACTGTATTTTAATGTATGATTAGTTAAAAATATGTATAGGGCGAGTTACTAAAACTCAGACAAGCACAACAACAATCAACAGATGAGCAAATAAATCATAACGAATGTCTAAAACAAAAAGAGGAACAAATAAATCGACAGCAGTACCCTAAACAAAACAATACTCTCAAAATTTGCACCTACAATGTGAGATCTTTATCATCATCAGAAAGATATTTAGAACTAACAAATGCTTTACAAAACATAAACCATGACATAGTAGGACTAAGCGAAGTTAGAAAAATGGGCTGTGACATAGAGGAATACAAAGACTATATCCTGTGCTACATTGGACAAACAAAAGGTCTATATGGAGTAGGAATTCTAATAAAAAAGAAATGGAAAGATACAATAACTAAATTCACAGGAATATCGGAAAGGGTAGCACTGCTGCAACTGAAAATAGAAAACCTAGATCTTTCAATAATTCAGGCATATGCACCCACCGAAAGTGCAAGTGAAGAACAAATCCAAAAATTCTATGAGGACATCAAAGAAGCACATTCCGTAGCAGGCGACAAAGTAATCGTCATAGGTGACTTCAACGCAAAGATAGGTCATCCTAAAGATGAAGAAAATCTTTTGATGGGCAAATACGGTTATGGGAAACGTAACAAAAGAGGCGAAAGACTTTTAGACTATGCTCTAGAATACAAACTTTCAATAATGAATACTTTTTTCAAAAAAAGACCTAATAGAAAATGGACTTGGATGTCACCAGACAAAAATACTAAAAACGAAATCGACTTTATACTGACGAATGACCCGAAAAGGATAACAAATTATGAAGTCCTGAACAATGTGATGTTTTCTTCCGACCACAGACCACTGAGAGCAAAATTTAACTTAAACCATATTGTCAAAAGTAGAAAGAACTTCAACACAATACCTAAAACACCAAAAACAGACGAGCAAGTCCAAAAATATCTTATACACTTAAAAACTAGTCTAGAAACAAGAGCAGTACAATCAAGTGTTCAGGATTACTACAACCACATAGAGAAGTCCATACTAAACAGTCTTAAATATGCTAGCGAGACCTATAATAGAAAAGAGCACAAAATCTTTAGCGAAAACACATTGCAACTAATCAAGCAGCGTACTGAACTAATGTTTGCAGAGAATAAAAGTAAAGAACAGAAGAAAAAATTAAGTAATCTATTTAAAGAAACAAAGAAATCTATAAGGAAAGATTATAGTATGCACAGACAGGAAGTAATAACACGAAACCTGACGAAATTCAGAAGCACAAAAAGGGCCTTAAAAGAACTAAATCTAAATAATAAATGGATACTAAAACTCGAAAATAACAAAGAAGAAACAAAGTCAAGACAAGATGTAATAAATCATGCAACAAATTTCTATAAAGAGCTATACAGGAGACAAAATTCTGACGACACAGCGGAAGAAACAGATGAAAACATGCTACTCAACACACACAAAACAGTCGAGCCGATTGAAGAGAAAGAAGTATACGAGCATATAAGAAAACTTAAAGCAGAAAAAAGTCCAGGCCCAGACAACCTAACCAACGAAGCCTTAAAACTAGGTGCACCAGTTTTACTCTACCATCTCACGCAACTATTCAATATGATACTAGACTCAGAGACAGTACCAAACCAATGGTGTACATCCGACATCACCCTGATCTATAAAAAAGGGAACCCATTGGACATAGGAAACTACAGGCCAATTAGTTTACTGGCAAGCACCTATAAACTCTTTTCCTCAATTATATTAACAAGGATATCTAAAACGATTGATAAATCCCAGCAAATAGAGCAAGCTGGCTTTCGGGCAGGTTTTAGCACAACTGATCACATTCATACACTGGAACGAGTAGTTGAAAAATATAAAGAGTACAATAGAACTATATATGTGGGCTTTATTGATTATAGTAAAGCGTTCGACAGCCTAAGCCACATTGCAATCTGGGACGCACTTAGAAAAACCAACATCAATCAAAAATATATCAACATCATAAAAAATATATATGCAAATAGCACCAGCAGAGTCAGACTAGAGTCCCGAGAAGATCAAGTAAGAGTAGAGCGTGGGGTATGACAAGGCGACCCTCTATCGCCGAAAATCTTTATTGCTGTCCTAGAATGCATATTTCAGAAGCTACACTGGGAAAAGAAGGGTATAAGACTAGACGGTAATTACCTCAATCATCTCAGATTCGCAGACGATATAGCTGTCATAGCAGAATCTGCCAAAGAACTAGAAGACATGATAAGCCAGCTGGACGAAGTCAGCATGGAAGTGGGGTTACACATGAACGCCAGTAAAACTAAAGTTATGACAAACAACCATCAAGTCCCAATTACCATCAATGGCAAAACTATAGACTATGTTGATCACTACATCTACTTGGGTAAACAGATATCGTTCAAAAATACAAATAACGAAGAAGAAGTAGAAAGACGAACTAACATAACATGGAAAAAATTCTGGTCTTTTAAAGAAATTCTTAAAGGAAATTACAACATCAACTTGAAAAAAGTTGTGATGGATTCGTGCCTCTTACCGAGTCTTCTCTACGGATGTCAAACATGGACCCTCACTGACAAAATTAAACAAAAAATAAGAACTACGCAAAGAGCCATGGAAAGAAGCATGCTGAAAATAAAGAGAATACAAAAAATCAGAAGCATAGATATACGAGACAAAACCAAAATAAAAGATGCACTAACTCAAACCCTTAACCTAAAATGGCGATGGGCAGGACACTTAGCTCGTTATAAGGACAAAAGGTGGACAGTACTCGCAACAAAATGGAAGGGCCCAATTGGGAAAAGAAAAGTCGGCAGACCCTATAAGAGATGGGCAGATGATATAGTGGAGACGGCTGGAAAGGACTGGTTGAAAAAGGCGGAAGACAGGGAGACATGGAACAAGCTGGAGGAGGCCTACACCCAGAGAGGGGTCCAAATCTGCAGAAACTAACACTACTAATTACTAAAATAAGAAAATTACTAACAATATTAACAAATACAAGTTGCAAAAATTGTACTAACACTTAAAAATTTTGGAATAATAAAGGCTTTTTTATTTTTTTATTTTATTATAGGGCGAGTTATTTATTCGAAAAAACAATAAGTGTACAACATTAAAAACTTTTGGAGGCCCCTCTAGTGTGGGGGCCCCGGGCTTCAGCCCCGTTTGCCCTCCCCTAAATACTGCTAGATTGGTGTACTTTAGTTATTTTCACAGCATTATGTCATATGGTATGTTGCTGTGGGGTAGAGCTGCGGATATAAACGCAGTCTTTGTTTTGCAGAAGAGAGCAATTCGTTTAAAATATGAAGCATCGGGATTCATTAAGAGAAAAATTTAAAGAAATTAATATTTTAACAGTTCCTTGTGAATTTATTTACCAATTTATTAAATATATCAGAAAAATTATCGATAATTTTCCTAGGCCCGGTGAGCATCACTATAGACACTAGGAAGAAACATAAACTGGCTTTTCCAAAAATTAGACTTGCAAAAGTAGGCACCTCTTTTGTGGGACATGGTATAAAATTTTACAATAAACTTCCAAAGGAGGTCCTTAGTTTTTTAGAAAATAAGTTGAAATTATATATTAAGAAGGGACTCTTGAGAAAAGCATATTTCTAAAATCAATGACTATTTGGATGATAGTGACGCTTGGTGTCATGAGAATATTGATTGATACTACTGTTCATTTATTTTCTAATTGATTTGTGTTTTTCAAATCGTTTGTTTTTTGTATTTTTATATTGTCTTTTTATTATTATTTTGACATTTCTTTTTACATATTGACATGAACATTTTATAACTTAAACTTAGCATTTATTAGTTGATAATCTGACTATAAAAAAGTGATAAACTATATGAGACAGGTGGATGATGTTTTGCTCAGTATTTTAACTTACTACCTCATTAGACAGGTAGACTAAGATATATATCTTTTTTTCCTCATGACACAATTTCCTTCTGTCTTTTATATTTTTATCCTTTTTGAATATATTGTTTAGTATTATTTTATATAAGTTAAAAAAAACTGTAATAGTATTAAGCCATATTCAGAAAAAAATAATACTGATAAAAAAGACATGATCTTGCTAAGTTTCTTGCCCTTCTTCTTAGCAAGATTAATCGAATGGGCGGATTTAGGCATTATATCTATTTATAGTTTATTTATCTATTAACTTATTTATTAATTGAATTATGTAGGTATGTATATACAACATTTTATTTTTTTACTTATATTTGGCTAGGCATTATATTTATTTAGGGTCTATTCAGTTTATTTATCAACTTATATATTAATTGCATTGTGTAGTTATAATAATATTCGTATTCCAATAAGTCTTTATTTTATGCATTTAACTTTAGTAGGCCAACTTAAATATAGTTTTTTTATATATTTCTTGTATCATATTTGTTTCATTATAAAATATTATTTTTATACAGATTAGATTTGACATGTAAAACGTATACTTTATGTAATAATAATAATAATAATAAAAGCTTTTTATTTGTCTCTCCTTTTTATTTTACAAATAAACAGTTTGAATCTTGAATCTTGTTTCGGAGCAGTCGATTACAAAATCAAATGCAAGGTTTTCACGTTCTTTTCGACTTTATTTAAAATATCTCAAGGTCATTGGAGGCTACAAGGGCCTTAAAGTATCTTCTATGTTCTGTGATGGTGCTGTAGCAGCCTATAATGGCAAAACCGTATTCTTCGTAGTTGGAAGAAGCTAGAAATACTACGTGTTAAATAATTTGACAAAGTGCGAGTCGGATACGCGCACAAAGGGTTCCATGCCACCCCACAATCCGGGTGCGGAACCCTAAAAACATTATGGTAAATAACAAAATTTTCCTGTATGGGGACCCCCATAAATTTCTTTTTTTTATATTTTAGTATTAGTCGTGGTAGACGCGTATTTTATGAAAATTTAAACTTTCTACCTAAGTTATACGGTTGAAGCTGTAGACCCCTGTGTCAGACGGACAAACAGACAGAGAGACAGCGGAGGCTTAGATAAGGTCCCGTTTGGCACCCTTCGGGTACGGAACCCTAAAAAACCGGCCAAGTGCGAGTCGGACTCGCGCACGAAGGGTTCCGTACTACTATCTATAAAAATGTCTGTTGTATGTCTGTTGTGCGCAGGTCCGACTCGCACTTGGTTGGTTTTAGTATTTGTTGATATAGCGGCAACGGAAATACATCATCTGTCAAGAGTAGATTTATATATTTGGGGGGGGGGGGGTCGTTTCGGCCCGTTCCGTGACCAAACCATATATGGAATGGAATACTCCTTTGACAGCCTTCACCTTTTACTTGGATTGCTGGGGATCTTATTAAAAGATTTTTCTTTGATGTCAAGAACTTGACTCTTGAAATCTGCGACGCGGTTATTGCATAAAGTGAAGAAAGTCGTGATAAAAGCGACCACAGGATTGCTCAGCTCATGCAGTTCGTGAATGACTGTGACCTAGCTACACCCTGCTTTCATCATATTATGTACACACTAAAATATGAGGCTGGGTACTACTGCTTCTGTGACGTATGGATTTAGAATAAAACTGGTCAAGTAGGACTCTCGCCCAAGAATTCAGAGGGATTCCGTAACATTATCTATAAAAACAGCAAAAAAATCGTGTCTGTTGTATGGGAGCCCCACTTATATATTTACTTTATTCTGTTTTAGTATTGCAAAAAAAAAAATCACGTTTGTTGTATGGGAGCCCCCCTTAAATATTTGTTTTATTTTAATTCAATTATTTAAATTCAGTGAATATTTCAAGCGTCTACATGTTGCCGTTATCAATAACGAGCAAAAAAATCACGTTTTTGTTGTATGGGAGCCCCCTTTAATATTTATTTTATTCTGTTTTTTAGTATTTATTGTCATAGCGGCAATAGAAATACATCATCTGTGAAAATTTCAACTGTCTAACTATCACGGTTCATGAGATACAGCCTGTGACAGACGGACAGACAGACAGACGGACAGCGGAATCTTAGTAACAGGGTCCCGTTGGTTACCCTTTGGGTACGGAACCCTAAAAATTAGACTGCTAAGCACTACCAAGCCTCCAAAAAATAAGGCGCTTTTTTATACATATTTATTTGTCACAGAAAAACAATAAATTATAAAAATCCAAAAAAAAAATGTTTAGTACTAGCTTTTGCCCGCGGCTCCGCCGAAATTAGTGGAAATAGGGAAAACAAAAGAATATGATTTTTTGAACGACAATATGCAACGGTCACCATGTTTTACCAAAGTGCTAATAAATACCAATTAAATAAGCCCAAACTCGAAGGGTCTGCTGTTGTCCGTTGAGGAGATTCCGTACCAACCTTCCAGTTCCATCAGCAGACTCTGGTCACCATGTTTTACCAAAGTGCAAATAAATAGATACCAATCAAATAAGCCCAAGCTCAAAGGGTCTGCTGTTGTCCGTTGAGGAGATCCCGTACCCGTATTCCAGTCCCATCAGCAGACCCTGGTTACCATGTTTTACTAAAGTGCTAGTAAATACCAATCAAATAAGTCCAAACTCGAAGGGTCTGCTGTTGTCCGTTGAGGAGATCCCGTACCCACCTTCCAGTCCCATCATCAGACCCTGATCACCATGTTTTACCAAAGTGCTAATAAAGATCAATCAAATAAGCCCAAACTCGAAGGGTCTGCTGTTGTCCGTTGAGGAGATCCCGTACCCGCCTTCCAGTTCCATCATCAGACCCTGGTTACTATGTTTTACCAAAGTGCTAATAAATACCAATCAAATAAGCCCAAACTCGAACGCTGTATCCGTTGAGGAGATCCCGTACCATAACTTCTAATTACTACCAGTAAAAAAGTTAATTCCAGCTTTTTTTCCCGAGATCCGTTTCTAATGTATTCTATTTCAAATTAAGCTCTATAAAGCTGTGAAAACTACACGAAAATCCGTTCAGTAGTTTTAGAGATGTGCGTGAACAAACAGACAGACAGAAAAGAATTCTAAAAATTGTTGATTTTGTGTCCTATTACTCTTCTTTAGTCACCCCCTTATTACTTTTCTTCAATGTACTTTGTACTGTTTTATTATAAGTATTGATTGATTGATGATTGATGTGACAAAATGGGACAAACTCAGAATTTGCTGAAAACTGTAAACAACTTCACAGCAGCGCTGGTTTCCTCATACTTAAAATTATAGGCAGATTATGCAGGTAGGTACTTACTTCTATGTTGATATTAACAAAATAAAACCTTTTTATATAATACTTATGTAAAGGTTTAGTAAAATAAAAAACACCTTTGCCGACTTCTTCTTTCCTGAAACAGGCGCTCTCATTTATTGGCTTTTGCGTTCTATACCATGGGGAATGCACCGACTTCCTTCTAGATAACATGTTTCAGGAAGAAAGAAGTCAGCAAAAATGTTATTTTTGGCACCATCGGTCAGTAGGTAATTAATAAACTTTTCAGTGAATGTCTGCTACCTATAATTAATATTTGAAGTGGTTATTGCTTTTTTTTTGTTAAAAGTTCATTTATTTTACGCTTCTTGGTAGGTAGACTACAGTGAGCACTCTGATTACCACAATCGCAAATGGTGCGCCGTCATCCTTATAGGAGTTTCAAATTCAAAGGTTCCGTGGCATAGTGACAATTTTAGATCCTGCAATGCACACACTAACACAACGCGATTGCCCCAATAGTTATGTGCTCTCTTCCGTTGAAGAGTTCTACGGTGATGGGGCCAGGATCGAAAGTCAGATGGGCTTTAATAATACCCTGTAATAAGCACACTCGCACAAAGTGGTTGCCGAAATCTCGTGTTATGTGCTGTCACCCGTTGAGGAGCTCTATGGTGGGTGTTGAGGCTAGGATCGAAGGCCAGGTAGCATAATGTAAATTTTCAAGTAATATCCTGAAATAAACACACGAACACAAAGTGATTCCTGAAATCTCGAGTTATTTACTGTCATCCATTTAGGAGTTCTACGGTGATGGGGCCAGGATCGAAAGTCAGATGGGCTTTAATAATACCCTGTAATAAGCACACTCGCACAAAGTGGTTGCCGAAATCTCGTGTTATGTGCTGTCACCCGTTGAGGAGCTCTATGGTGGGTGTTGAGGCTAGGATCGAAGGCCAGGTAGCATAATGTAAATTTTTAAGTAATATCCTGAAATAAACACACGAACACAAAGTGATTCCTGAAATCTCGAGTTATTTACTGTCATCCGTTTAGGAGTTCTATGGTGATGAGGCCAAGATCGAAAGTTAGGCGGGTATATGTCAGTTTTCAAGATTCAATTGTTATATTGTTGCAGACTAAAGGTTAATACTCGTAAATAGTTACGAGGTCTACAATCACACTTTGATATCCGAATTGAGTTTGGAGCAATTAACTCAATACTAACCTCTCATTACTATGCTGGTGCACTGACCCCTTACAATAAATAGATCAGTAGAGGTACGTGTAGGTACTTAACACTTTATTGGTTTCTAATTAAATTATTCTACATTCTCAAAAATTTTATAGCTCGTTCAAGGAAGCCCTTTGGATCGTCAACTTGTAGATTATGTCCTGTTTTGGGGAGGTATTTGATTACCGCCGTGGGGAAAACCTCTCGAATCTTGGGTAAATCATCAGGTCTGAAAGAAAAATCAACTCTTTTGACAATTTGTTAGGTTAGGTTAGGACTAAGTCTAAGCTCGTGATCCAGAACAAGCATGAATTAAATATTTTGTAAACTTCTTACGGTATGTATTCGGAAAACTGTCCACCGAGAAACAGTGTGGGCCCAAAATACTGCTTCTTAAATAAATTTGGGGGAAAAGACGTTATGTACGGGATATCCCTGGCCAAAGTATCTAAATTACATGTCCATCCTATACCTCCCTGGTTAGGTATATGTCTTATATTCAATAACACTGTGCTCATTGTGACTTCGTCGCTAATAAAGCTTCTTAACTTTTTCTTAGCTTCTTTTTGTGCTTTGCGAATTTTCTTGAAATCTTTTAATTCTATTTCCTTCATTAATTTCATTACTTTAGGGAAGAAATCAGTGAGTTCTATCGGGCTGGTCACGGGCGATATATCGATCACGAGTAAACTTGATACTTTCTTTGGCTGAAAAATTAAAGATGAATAAGAAATATACACAGATTCTCTAAGATATCATAATTATAACAGCTATAACGACGCATGCATTACAAAAGCCGTTACTTTAAAATGAATCTTTATTAATATTTGATGATCCTTCAGGATGTCTACCGCAGGGTATCAAAAAAAGTAAGTAAACACTGAGAACTAGATGAGAAACACAGATGTAACGTACTAACGTCCATCAAAGCCAAAGCCATAGACGCCCGTCCACCGATACTGTGTCCCACAAGTGTGGCTTTATCTATATCCAATTTTTCACACAACTCGACAATATCCTGGGCAAGATCCTCGTACTTATGCGAGCTGAAGTGTGGACTCCTCCCGTGGTTCCTCAGGTCCACGACGATCGTCGCTCTTCCCGTCATGTGCATGATAGTCTTACCCAGGCCTTCCCACTGCTTCTTGCATCCCAGGAAACCGTGGAAGATGAGGATCGGCGGCACGTTGGGGTTCACTGGCTTGTCGCCAATTATTTTGTATGACACCAAGGTTCTTTGCGGTTTAAAAGTTACTGGAAGAATTATTGGTAGTTTGAATCGCCATATCATATCCTTTTATATTATGTTATGTTTGTTTAATGATGATTGTGTCAGTTTCATTTGTTTTTTATTGTAAAAAGGTCAAAATAAATTTTCGGATTAATTTCTTGGGAACTCAATTCGATAGTGAAGGACGATCACTTTAGTTCTTGATGAATATGTCTATTATCTAATTAGATCCTATGTCCCTAGCTATAGCAGTAGGGTACCTATGTCACTTGCATGAACATTTATATAATATGGTAAATAAATGATCATATCGAACTAAGATATCGACCGATATTATTAGGTCAAAATCAGTTTTTTGGCCGAAGCCAGGGGGCATAAACCTCGGCGCCAGCCACGTTCCTTCATTAATTTAAACAATAAGTGTACTTAATTCATTTACAATGTCAGTACGTACACCTACACAGTAGCTTATATGTGAACTAATGAAACATCTCACTGAAACATCTTTTTGGGGTTAATTATTAGCTTAGTAGATCAGCTCATTACCTAAGTACCCAAATTCACACCTACGTGTCACCGTGAGATAGTAAAATCCGATAGTTTATAATTTCACTTGAGAGATTATGATTTAACAGTAGGTTTTTTCACGGTTGTTACTTAGTGAAATTATAAACTATCAGAATTTACAATGTCACACAATACAATATTTATTTATCTTCGAAACGGTCAATACTCTTACACGTTTCCTTCACCGATGATAATATTGTAATATTTTTCAAAATAATTCATCGAATAATAATACTTATGAAGTTTATTTTTTTTGTTAATTATTTGCCAATAATATTAGCATAATAATGTCAATGATTCTCTTAGTTGGTATTTTAATGGATTTGTATCCGTTTCAAAATATACCAATAATAATAATAAATTGAATAATGTTATAATAACTATGACGATCGGTCCTTCACCACGGCCGTCGAACCTCATCACTGCCCTTGCAGGGCTAGCGTTTGTCGGGCCGGACTCCATGGACTTTCTTGTCAGCGTAGTGCCGGCCGCCTGTCTCGCTATGCAGCCCTCAATGACGTTATCCGAAGGGCCCTTGTCTCCGTCGGTGCTCCGGCTACTCTTAAACCACCCGGGCTAGTTCGAGATGACGGCAAGAGGCCTGACGGTATGACGTTAATACCGTGGAAGCATGGGAGGCCGCTCGTATGGGACGCAACCTGCGTGGACACGCTGGCGCCCTCTCATGTTTTCATGAGTAGTAGGGCTGCTGGTTCAGCGGCGGCCGCTGCTGAGCCCTCCAAGGGGCGTAAATATGCGGCAATAGGTTCAAGCTACATGTTTACGCCTTTTGAGGTTGAGACAATGGGAACATGGGGTCCAGTCCAGAGGCGCGACAACTTATCAAGGACCTCTCTGTCAAGCTGATATACCAGCGGCAACCGGCGGGCTGGCTCTTATCTGGGCCAGAGTCTCGCCATACATAGAGGTAACGCGGCCAGTATTTTAGGCACTCTCCCGCAGGGCAGTGATCTGGAGGCAATCTTTTTTTTGTGATTATTTTGTGTATGCCGTTTTTTTTAGGATTATTTAATTTCTGTTATTAAATCTTCTGTTTTATTTATAGTTAGTTTATTTCAGTTATTGTATCTTGTTAGCCTAAGTTAATTTGAAAATAAAAATGGTGTATCATAATAACTTGATTACATATAATATTTTTGTAGAAACTATTTTAAATATATTCTTCATTATGTAAATACTAATATAGTATGTAATACTTAAAAGGCTACTGCAAGAAAGTATTGATTTTTTAATAGGGTGAAAAAAACTTTTAATGTTGGATAAGAAAATGACTTGGCCGTAAGTGCTAAATTTAAAATAAATAGAGCACAAACAAGAACTTGACGTTCATTATTTTAAAATAAGCCAGCCAGTGTCCATTCGGTGTAACACGACTTAACTTATTTGACAGGAACCTTATTTTAAGGGTCTTGTCTTGTCTTTTTGTTACAGAAAGAAAAAGCCAGAATGCTTAGATTAGGTTTAGTTCTGTCAAATAAGTTACACCGAATCGACACTGTGGGACGTTTAGTAAAAGCATGGATGAAATCGTGTGATACTATAATCTTAAAAGATCAAACCCGTAGGAAGACGAAGTCCATGTAACAAGATGTAAATCGACGGATAACATTAAAATAAACAGACTATTCTACTAATAATACGAAACAACTTTCCAAAAGAAAAAAAAAAACGCTTAGAATAAAATAGTAGTCTGTAAGGAGACAAAAGCTTACGAGGACGAGCGATAAGCAAGGTCTTCCAAAGTAAAAGTATCATTCCAGCTCCAAATTGTTCTATATAGTCCACATACTGTTGGGTAAAAAGTTACACTATTTTTAGCGTCGGGTTTGGGGGGAGGGGGGGCGGAGAAGTTGAGTTTTTTCAGTTTTTCTTAAATATTTCGGAAACTATGCGGCTTAGCGCAAAAGTGCCAAGCACAAAAGTAATTTACATTAAATTGCAAAGAAAAATTATCTACAGCATAATCTTGCTAAAGTGAACGGTTTCAGAGTTACGGAGGGTGTAAAGTAGCAATAGTTCGGTTTTTTAGATTTTTGGAAAAGTATGACATTACACAAGGAAACTATTTTTTATACGGGATTGTGTTTTGTTAAAACAAATTGCGATTTTAGTAGCCGATGGTAAGTTAGTGATAAGGCCTTAAAGGAAGACAACCTCACCACCCTCTCAAGGGGTGCTACTTTTTAAGGGAAAAGAGGCTTCCACAGGCCTATGCCATATAAACCTGTGGTACGGAGAAACCCACTCTGAACTAATAAAAATGTCGAATGTTAGATACGACCTTATTTTAATGTAAATCATCATCAATCGTCATCATAATTCAGTCCTCTTCAAACATAGCGCCCTTGAGAGGGTGGTGAGGTTGTCTTCCTTCAAGGCCTTATCACTAACATACCACCGGCCACTAAAATCGCAATTTGTTTTAACAAAACACATTCCTGTATAAAAAATATTTTCCTTGTGATAATGTCATACTTTTCGAAAAATCGAAAAAAACCGAACAATTGCTACTTTACACCCTCCGTAACTATGGAACCGTTTACTTTAGCAAGATTATTAAAGACCATTTTTGTTTGCAATTTAATGTAAATTACTTTTGCCCTTGGCACTTTTGCGCTAAACCACATAGCTATCGAAATATTTTAGAAAAACTGAAAATACCCAACTCTTCCCCCCCTCCCCCCCAAACCCGACGCTAAAAATGGTGTAACTTTTTACCCAACAATATGTGGACTGTATAGAACAATTTGGTGCTGGAATGATACTTTTACTTTGGATGTTGAGGTCTGGGGTAAATTGCACCATACTAACTCGCCTTTTCAGCAATAGAGCCAGTACACTATAGGTACGAAGCTTAGTTACTGCCGGTCCGTCTACCTTGTTTGGCTTTTGTACCGCGCCGTGAAAATGTATTACGAGTAATCTAGTGTTGAACTTGGACGAAACAAGACGTGGTTAAGGTAGGACTATCTGTCAACCGTTCTTGTTCAGCTTTTCATGATTAATTAAACGATAAATTGACCTTTGAATATCCTCCCTTGGGAAGTGCACCAAAGTGTGTTACGAAATATAATAATATCTTTGATTAGGATGTGGAGTTTGAAAACTTACTGAAAATAATCATTAAGCAATTTAACTTAATAAACTGTGCTGCCGACCTAAAACTAACTTTTTTACGATGTTATTTTGATATGACGCTACGTCACGATTTATGAATGTGATTGCTGTTACATTTTTCCATTTCTTATAAGAATAGTAATTAGTAACAAAAGAAGAAAGTAAAAGTTATGGCGTAAAAGTGTTATTTTTTTTAATACTTAATAAGGCCGTCCTTTTTTGGTGAAAATTAATGCGTAAACAAGTGCATCGTATTTATTATATTTTTACTTAATTTCAGATCATCGGCTGAGCTAGGAAGATGGGGACGCTTTACAAAAATATGACGGAATTTTATAACTATGTCAACGATGACTTGGCAGGTAAATAATATACAATATTATAATATACAGAAACATTGTGTGCGTGATGTGCTTTTTTATTTTATATGTGCATTTAATGAAGGACTTTTGAAACGGTATTTTGGCTACACAACGTGAAATTTAAGTCATTTTGGTAACGAAAACTGGTGATAGTAGGTACTCGTCGATATGAACAACTTTTACTATGGAGTCAACCCTGAAATCGTGAAAAAAATATCAGCTGTTCCATAGAAAAGTTAAATACCTCCTCGTCCCAAATGTTTGTAACAGCTGATTTTTTTTTCACGATTTCAGTGTTGGCTTCATACGAGTAGTAAAAGTTGTTCATATCGACGAGTACTATCACCAGTTTTCGTTAACAAAATGACCCAAAAGATGAATTTCGTTTATACTAGGTGAAATTAAATCAACCGACCAAATTCATACTGGAGACTCGGTTAGTCATCAGGAACAAGGTTTAATGAACCTCCAGGTGAAATTCGAAAAAAAAAAAATATTTTACCCGTAGAACCTGCACTAGGAATTGTACTTAAACTAGTCCAACCAGTACGGGAGCAAAAAAAAATATTTTTCGAAATTGGCCAAAAGGATTACTGAACCTAGTTCTTGATCACTAACCGAGTCTCTAGTATGAATTTGGTCAGTTGATTAAATTTCAGCCTATATAGCCAAATTCGTACTGAAAACTAAAATATATATATTATTGGCTATATAAAGCTTTTTATTTCTTCATTTTGAGACAATAATAACAAAATATTGTTTTTTCGAAATATATTTCGGCCCACTTTGGTAACTGGTCAGGACCAAGGTTCAATGACCCTATCTGAGAAATACGGAAATTAAAATATAGTCTTCCGATACTATTTGAGTCGAGGTTGTTCTTGAACAAGTACAGAAGGACAAAAAATTTTTTTTCGTATTTCGCAAACATAGTCATATTAAACCTTAGAACTGACCACTTACCGAGTCTCCAGTATGAGTTTGGCCATATATATACGAAAGTCACCTTATGACTTAAACTGTTGTATCTACAGTGTATTTTTACGGAAATTAATCCTTTTTAGGGTTCCGTAGTCCAACAAGGAACCCTTAAAGTTTCGCCGTGTCCGTCTGTCCGTCCATCTGTCCGTCCGCCTGTCCTGTGGCCTAGCTCAGAGACTATTAGTACTAAAAAGCTGTAATTTGGCATGAGTATAATACACATTAATCACGCTGACAAAACGGTAAAAAAAAACTCGATATATTTTTTTTCTGAGCATGGGTGTGTTATGTACCTATATACACGTAAATTGGGGATGATTTTTTTTTCGTCTATCCCATAGTGTGGGGTATCGTTGAGTCGGTCATTCAAAAACATTATGGGAGTGTAAAAACCAGTTTTAGATTTAGGGATCCGTTGGCGAAATATGTATTAAGCTAAGTGCTAATTTTGTTAGTCAAATGTCCCCCTAACCAAACGGTTGTTTAAGAATATGTGAAAAAATTCACAGAAGTAATGAATAATAAATAATTAATTTTAAAGGAAAACTATCACAGCTAAGAAGGCTTTACATTACAGGTTTACGAGTACAGGTCGCGCCAAACTTTTAGTCCCCTCTAAACACGACAATGAATGGGCCGTTCCTCGGGAGAGCAACTTCCGAGCGGACTAGAAGTTTGGCGCGATCTGTATAGTAGACCAACTTATAAAATGTACTGGGCAACTACGGAACCCCACACTACGGGTTGCCGGACACGCATTTGGCCGAAACTAAAATTAGCACAGGTTTTTGTTAGGAAGTGCCTGTCGCCACTAAATTTGCTATTTTGCCAACGGTCACGTGATTTCTTGTATACGTTTGCTTGATAATGATAAACAAGAAAGATTTTATATATCACCATGGATTTGTCTATGATATCACTAGCCTTTGCCCGCGGCTCCGCCCGCGCTTATTTTCGGCTTGGGCGTTAATTATTTATTTTAATTTTACTTGGGACTTCAACAGCACACACAGTTTAATAACACAGTAAAGAAACATTACAGTAGATATAACAGATATAACAGAAATCCGCAGTTGAATAAACAAAAACAGACATTACTAACATATTCTACGATACCTACATTTTTTTTGTCATAGTTTCTAATCATAAGCTAAATAGTTGCTTCAAATCATTCTCCATGCTTCAAACACATCTTTTTATGTTATTTAAAAAACATGAGAACACACGCACATTCATATACGTATATATACATTAATAAAACAAATATAATACATTCATAAACATATTATATAAAAATATATATGTTTATTAAATTATAAGGGCCTACAATTCAAAATGAAAAAAAATCAATACATGATAGAGTATCCCTAATAGACCACATTCCACCGAAAACAAAAAAATTTGCGCGAACTTTTTTTTTACCCTACCATAGAAATTTAGTCAGCTGATTCAACCAATTTGTACTGGGAAGGGAAAATATTATTTGAGCAAAATATTTTTTTTTCCTTCTGGAATGTGTTCAGTTAACGATACGTGATCTACCCTAAAATTATTTTCATTTATTTTTGTAAGACCTTATACAAAATATAAATGCAAAGTCAAGAATCTCTTTAGGATATGAAAGTATACACGATTCTGATGTCATTACGAGAAAAAAATATATAACTTGAATTTTCACCAAAAATTCCATCATTTTTCTAAGCTATGGCTATGCAGCTCACCGGCCTCCCCACACACCTAATTGCACCCCGCAACCCGCACCCCTCATCCGAGTGGCCAGCGACCAGTGAGGGTGTCCACGCGATTAGTGTATTTTGAGTAAAGAAAATCGTCTTATTGTGAGGTACTGGTACTTTATTTAGAGATCCCAGTATTTAAAATAATATCTTTACCGATCGTACTAACACACCCTTAAAGGATTCTTGCCTTTGCTTTTACATCCGGTATAAGGTTCTAGAATAATAAGTGAAAATAATTCTAGTGTAGATCATGTCGTTCGTTAACTGATCAGTCTGATCACAGTTAAGGGGGTAACTTTTTACCGCGGTACAAAATGCACATCATAATATTGTTTTCCTTACTTTTGAATAAAAAGTATGAAATAAATGTGCTTTAAAGCAACTTGCGGAAACAGTTTATTAATAATAAAGTCTTCACAAAAAAATTACGTACTTTAATGTATTACATTTTGTTTGCATTACATTAACAAACTGAAAAGCGTGTTTACAGTTGTAATGTAATGCAGCTAAAATGTAACGCATAAAATTTAATAATTTTCATGTGATCACCTAACTATTAACAAGCAGTTTGCGCGAATTGCTATAAAACGCATTTATTGCAAACTTTTTATTCAAAAGTAAGGAAAACAATATTATGATGTGCATTTTGAACCGAGATCCTCCGTTACTACATTAAGAGGAAAAAAACATTTTTGATTAAACATTTTTCTATCTTCATAGTACAAAGTGGTTCAACCAGCTGACTAAATTTCTATGGAAAGGCGACAAAAAATGTATTTTTGGTGGAATGTGGTCTATTGGGGATACTCTATCATCTGTGAATTTTTTTTTACATTGAATTGTAGGATCTTATACCGGGTGTAAATAGAGTGCGACCATTAAATGAAACCACAATATTCTACCTACCCTACTGAACCACGTCTCCCAAGAATCATGCCCGCGGCCACCCTTAATTTGGAAAATAATTGAGTTCCAAACTAACAAAAATGCGTGAACCCTAACGCACCGACATACGGGCGAGTATCGAGAGAGCGTCGTCCGTGAAACAGTTGTTCCGCTGCAGCGTTCTAAAATAGACCTTCTACCTACGAGATAAAGTCTTTGGGTTATAAAAAATACAAATACAATACAAATGGATGAGTTGAGTTACATCTGCAGATTTGTGCGGTTTTTTTTTCGAATAGTTTTTCAGTATGATCAGTAGAGTATTTGGTTTTATTTAATGGTCGCACTCAATTTACAGCCTGTGTTTTGCGTCATTTGAAAAATAATATTTCGACTTTCCATTGTATTGTCACGGGGCTGAGCTTGCGTTTGTACGTAAAAGTAAAATAATAATTTCTCAGAAAGCATCATCGACTACTTACCGAGTCTTCAGCATGAATTTGGCTGTATACTAGGTGAAATTAAATCAACCGACCAAATTCATACTGGAGACTCGGTTAGTCATCAGGAACAAGGTTTAATGACCCTCCAGGTGAAATTCGATAAAAAAAATTTTTTCCCGTAGAACCTGCACTAGGAATTGTACTTAAACTAGTCCAACCAGTACGGGAGCAAAAAAAAATATTTTTCGAAATTGGCCAAAAGGATTACAGAACCTAGTTCTTGATCACCAACCGAGTGAATTTATGAATTTGGTCGGTTAATTAAATTTCACCCTATATAAGGTCCTAGAATAATAAGTGAAAATAATTCTAGTGTAGATCATGTATAGTTAACTGATTGATCATCAATATCAGTCAAGAATGAAAAATTTTTTCAGCTAGGAATCTGCTTTTTAATTTAAGTTTAATAGTGCTCATGTTAAATTAGCTTTCCTCTAGTAGGACAAGGTAGTTGTTACATAACTTGGGAGTTATGTATTCCCTAGTTCTTTCCCCGTAATAATTTTTGGCTGATGGCTGTACAAGTTTGCCCCTTTTAACCGACCTAGTAGAGTATTTGTTTGTCTTTGCTGTAGTAAGTTTCTAAACCAATCAGATACTCCACTTTAAGAAATTGGAACGTTAGTATAGAGTATTCGAAACCTTACACTACCTACTGTTGTACGACATTTTAATATTGAAAATGACTAAATAGCCGTTTGCGGCTACCTTAGTTTTAATCTAATTTGACCGCCCTAGGTTGCGACGACGAGCGAAGCGAGGAGGAGCGGTTAGGTTGACATGTAAGTACATATAAGGGAGCCGAGCGAAGCGGAGCGAAGCGGAGCGGAGCGAGGCGACCCCCGTACTTTTAACAGAATTCACGATATGCAGAAAAAATCATTTTCCGAGCACTTTCCAATAACTTACGGTTCAATAATGTATAAAATTAAAGGACCGCTTCCCTTTCCGAACTATACGTGGGACACTCAGAAAGTTTTGCGAAACTAAAAAAAAATGTTCTATAGGTACATTTTTTTTAATCTTTTCAAAGTACCTACTCTCCACCAGCCTCTATACAAAGTTGCATGCGTCGAAACCAGTTTTCAAAACACTTTTTCCAGTCCGCCGCAGACACCTCGTTTACAGCCTGCTCGAACGCAGCTAGCGCATCTTCCGGCTACGAAAATTGTATTCCTTTGAGCTGATTTTTTATTTTTGGAGATAAAAAGAAGTCACACGGTGCTAGATCAGGGCTGTAAGGAAAGTGACCCAGGAGTTTGACTGGCGTGCTGTCCAGGTAGTCCCTCGTTTTGAGTGCGGTGGGCGCGGGTGCATTGTCGTGGTGGTGGAGCAGTAGCCCTGTGTTTGGTGGCTTGTTGCTAACAACAGAGAAAACTTCTGGCAAACATTTGGTAGTATACCATTCGGCATTGATGCTTCTTTGATCCCGTAAGGGAATTGATACCAAGTGGCCAGTCAAATTAAAAAAGCTAGCGATCAAAATCTTCCCCCCGCTTCTAGATCGCTTCACTTTGGTAGGCGTTGGTTCATTTTGAAACACCCAAACAGTCGACTGGCGCTTGGTTTCTGGGTCGTATTGATAAATCCAGGACTCATCACCTGTATAGTCCATTCAGAATAAGCTGGCGTCTTTCCACTTGAACATAAACAATAGGGGTAGTAAACCAAACACTCATAGAGCCCATCCATTTTTAAAGGAGCCGTTTCGGCCTTATCTGTTTTGTTGCAAACCAACCAGTGTTGATGCTTTCCACTGAACTAATCTCTTCGAAGTTTGAAAAACAACTGAGTGGTATTTCTTTTTCCTTATATTATTAAAGGGAAGGTAACATAAGGAAAGTATCAAAAACGTTTGAAACACCGCCTGCCGTACGTGTTTTACAAGTGTTCATTGTTTCGTTCAGGCGAATTCACCCGCCACGACCTAATCCTATTGTTATTGCTAATGACGGTCTCGAGTGGAAAGACGCCAGCTAATTCTGAATGGACTATAACGATATCGTAAGCACGCCGAGACAAGCCTGCTTCAAATTTGTTTAGCATATCACGGCACCATTCCACCCGGGCCTGCTTCTGAGCATCGGTGAGGTTGTGCGGCACCCAGCGTGATACTATGCTCCTCACGCGAAGATGGCTGTGTAGAATGTCATGAACGCTTCCCGATCCAATCTTCAATATGTGTTGAATCTCCTGATATGTAATTCGCCTATTGTCTTGGATTACATTTTTCACTGCCAGCACGTTTTCTTCGGTAACAGCCGTCAAAAGGGCGACCGCTTCTTTCTTTATCCCCCAAAGTTAGTCGACCGCGCTTGAATTCGTTATAACAACGATACACGGTTGCCTTGGAGGGGCCTTCATCCATGAATGCCATCTCCATTTGAAGTCTATCGTACGATTCATCCGGTTTCAGGCGACACTTGAAATCGTAAAAAATCATAGCTCTAAAATGTTCCCGGCGCAGATCCATATTTCAGCGAGACACAATACTTTGAATTAGCTACCCAAAAATCTGGAGGGAAATTTTGAAATTAGAACATACCTATTTTTACTTATATTTATATATTTTACTTATATTTAGGTAGGGCATCCGCCCGGTAAGCGAGAGGTCCCGGGTTCGAATCCCGGTTCAGAGCTCCCCACGTCTAGATTTACTTTTCTGATTTTGTATACCGCAGTGATATAAATTTAATTAATTAATTGGTTAATTAATGACTTACGGTTCAATAATTTTTAAAATCGAAAGACCGCTAGTGGCCCTTTAGTCACTTCCTTTAATTTTTTCCGCATAATACAATATTTTTCTAAAATCTATTAAAAACACAAACTTGAGAAGTGTATAAGCACTTAATAAATAAAAATAATGCACCCCCTGACAATAGTCTTGCCGGCGGCGCCCGGCGCCGATGTGCCCAGGGCGGGAACTTGAGGGAAGCCTTTGTCCAATTTTAAAGAGTCGAACCAATACTACGGTGAAAGAATTTTCAAAATCGTTCTGGTAGTGCCAGAGATTAACCGCTTGAATTTAATTAATCAGTAATCAGTGTTTACCTACTTAACCGTACTGGTTTGTATGTACCATATACAAACAATGTGGTAGCTACGTCAATGGGTAACAATTCCTCTATGGTAATTAATATAACTTGTAAATGAGGTCCCTTTTAGAGTAATTTATTGGGTCATTGCCCGTAATGTTAAATTATTTATTTTTGTAAATTTTTGTCTTTTACTTAAGATTATATGGTACTTTCTATCGTAAGTTTATCCAGCTGAGATTTTTAATGTAATTTTGTTTAACCTGGAATTTGACTTAAAGTTTAACTCTTCCCCGTCTCAGATTGAGAGGGCAACAGTTAAATACTTAATTAAATAGTACTTACTTTGCAACTTTTAAATTATGAGGCTACAGACATTAACGAAGTTTTTTGTGTTATTAAGTTTTTTTTTGTATCTGCTTTTTCGTGAAATTTATACTTTTATTAAAGCAATTTAATTATAATTTTAAATTACAATTAGTGATAATGATGAACTTAAGATCAGCCATTAATACCTTAGTTTTGAAAATTAGTCAATGTTTGAAATCGGTTTATTTTATCTTTAGCCGGCTAAACTAAGAATAACCGTTAAATTACCGCAAAAAGTAAAAGCAAATGGAAAAATTAAATATTATTGAGATAAATCAACGAAAATGCAAAAAAATATGCGACGAGAAGAAGGATTTTTGCGTGTATCATGAATTCTGTTAAAACTAAGGAGGGGTTCCCTCGCTCTGCTCTGCTTCGCTCGTCTTCCGAATTTAATTACAAAACAACCTAACGGAGCGTGTTGCTCTTTCTTCGTTTTACCTCACTCGTCATCGCACTTATTTTTTGAAATACTGTATTTTGTCATCTTTCTGTTTGCTTTTACATTTTTTGTCGTTAGTAGTTATTCTTAAGAACCCGCTCCTTATTTTTCGTCTGTTGGATGCGAAACGAGATTTTAATTATTTTTCTTGTCATTGCTGCGATGTTTTTGTAAAAATCAGGGACATACACCACTCCATATTGGCCATCTAAATGATGACCTAAATTTTATTTGATTCAATTGTTTCTCAACAATTCCGAGCGGGCTCGTAAGTATCAAAATAACTCACAAAGGAGAAACAATTCAATTAAATAAATTATAGGCCTTCATTTAGACGGCCAATATGAATTTGTAGTCGTCGCGGACCGGCTCTAAAGCTCAGCCGGCTAAAGGTGAAATAAACTTACATTAGCTAGTGCCCAAATATAAACTTAAAGTTAGCCGGCTAATCTAAAGATTATCATCAGATCTATCGTTAGCCGTACCATTACTTTGTATACTATAGAATGCCTTTGCAGGTGTAGCTACATCAAATCATGCTTTCTCATTGCGTTAATTTAATGAATAATGTATCGGCACCTACATCGTTTTGTCTTTGTCTTTTTCGGGGTCGAAGTTCTCTTTTCGATGAATTGTATTTATTTGATTAACATATTACACGTACTTTCTCGTAAAACTTTAATACGCAGCTTCAGAATCTTCACAACTACTAAATTTAAAAAAAAACTGCATTTATTTCCTTATTTTGTGTGTGTATGAAATAAAATAAGAAATTTTTGATATGTTTGGAATTTTGGATAGAGACTATTTTATGGCACAAGTAGAACGTCTGTCTCATTTTCTGGATATTAATAATAATAAATATATTTTTCTTGTTTGTGTATACTTATACGTATATGACTGACATCAAATTCATACTGGAGGCTTGGTAAGGGAACAGTATCATGGTATCAATAACACTTTTCCCTAATTTCGCAAAGTAAAATGTTGACTGGCTGTTTACTGCTGGGCTTGCGTTTGTAGCAGAAAATCAGAAAACACGAAAAAAAAAATGAATTTCACAGGAAGGTCGCCGAACCTTGATACTGAGCATTTACCGAGTTTTCAGTATGAATTTGTCTGTATATATTAATACCACTTGTATAAAGTGACTTTGGTTGATATAGCCAAATTCATACTAGATACGTGGTCAGGACCAAGGTTCAATAGAAAGCGTCTGTGAAATATGCAAAATAAAATTTTGAGTTCCTATACTAAGTGAGGCGAGATTGTTCTTGAACAGGTATAAGTTAATAATAATGTATTTTAATATAACATGTATTACTTGTGAGATACATTGTGTTCTCATGCGATGGCCGAGTCAATCTATTTGTTTAAAACATAAAAGATTTATAATATTGATATGGTCACTATAAGATGTTGTTAGGTTAGCTAATTATGTAATAACTTAGACAGAAGGTCCCTTAAGTAGGGACTGAATAAATTAACCGACTTGGTATTACATGGATCTCACAACTTTTTACGGTAGAAGAACTAAGTTGGGAGACTTGGTTCTTTTACAAGTTTTCTTTTTGATGGCATCTCATTTCTTTTTGTAGATAGTCCTACTTTTTTTCCTTTCCAATACCTTCACAGGTAAATACACTGATTCATTTACTGCAAATGTACTGTGTAATCCTATATATTTATATATTTATGTTTAAAGTTATTTATGCAGTTGGTGTATCTAGAAAACTGGACCGAAATTGCAAAATATTTTAGTTCTTCCTTGATTTATACACTAAACACTAATTGTATTCCAAATTTGAAGCTTCTATATCTGCTAAGTGCCTTAGAGTTTTGATGATCGGTCAGTGAGTGAGTGACAAAATTGAGAAACTTTGACTAATTATTCAAATTAAATGAAATTTGAAATATACCGTGTTTATACAATGCCTGCTTGGTTACTGAAAATTCAGGCCTCTAGTTTTATCCAAAGTTATAGGGAGGTCGAAAATGGCCTGAACTGTTTCGAGAAAAGGATGGTACGGCTGCCGCTTTTTAGCTCGACTTGGCCGGGCACTACTACCGTGCCCCCAGATACATACCTACATACAAACAGACAGACAAAAATAAATAAAAATTGCGGTTTTGCCTGTAATACTATTACTATTACTACTGGAATACTATGACCCATTATATTACTACTGGAATACTATGACCCATTATATTACTACTGGAATACTATGACCCATTATATTTAAAACTAGCTGTACCCGCGACTTCGTTCGTGTGGTTTGAGGATAAGATGTGGTTAGTTCGATACGTAGTAACTCGTTTTAACACTCAGTAAATTTTTGCCCTACATTAAGATACTATTTGAATGAACATGGAGGTAAGGATTTTTTTATATATATATTTTAATGACTAATTAATACGTTCAGTAGTTTTTACGTGATGCTCTTTCATACATACATACATACATACAGACAAAAATTCCAAACAGTTGTGTTTTGGGCTCCTTAGCGTTAGTAAAGCACACAGCAATTACTCTTTTGAAAAAATATTACATGTACAGTTTAGACTTCGTTACAACTTTATTAGATATACCGGGTGTAAAAGCAAAGGAAAGAATCCTTTAAGGGTGTGCTAGTATGATCGGTAAAGATATTATTTTAAATACTGGGATCTCTAAATAAAGTACCAGTACCTCATAATAAGACGATTTTCTTTACTCAAAATACACTAATCGCGTGGATACCCTCACTGGTCGCTGGCCACTCGGATGAGGGGTGCGGGTTGCGGGGTGCAATTAGGTGTGTGGGGAGGCCGGAGAGCTGCGTAGCCATAGCTTAGAAAAATGATGGTATGTTTGGATAAAATTCAAGGTATATATTTTTTTCCCGTAATGACATCAGAATCGTGTATACTTTCATCCCCTAAAGGGATTCTTGACTTTGCATTTACAGCCTGTATAGATATCGCGAAAATATTCATTGTACAGACACGACCTATTTATTACTTAAACGACTGACCCAAAAAAGGAGTGTATTGTTTTTAGGGTTCCTGCGGGTATATTTCATAATTGGCCTGAACCGATTTCGAAGTGTGCGGTATCGTTAAAGTCCTTATAGAGTGGAATAGGCTATAAATATATATAAAAAAGGATGAAATAAAAATAAACAATAGTTTGAGTCTTATTTATAATATTTTCCGTATTTATTATATTGTTATTATGCAACAATTATATTCATTATCAAAGTAAACATTATATCCTGGAATTTAAATTATGAATATTATTTAAATACATAAATTTGTATGTTTCGTAGTGTAATATTTAATGTTTGTATTAAGATAGTTTAGTTATTTATTATATATATGTAAGGTGACTTTAATTTATACAGCCAAACTCATACTGGAGGCTTGGTAAGTGAGTTAAGTAACACGGGTCGATAACACTTTTTGCTGATTTCGCAAAATAAAATCTTGACGTTCCATAGGAACACGAAAAGAATAATTTACGAATTTCACAAAAAGGGTCATCGAACCTTGTTACTGAGCACTTACTGAGTCTTCAGTAAGAATTTGGCTACATAAATTAAAGTCACCTTATATAGTATTATTTATGTTATTTAAGATTCTTCTACCGTTTTTATTATTATATAGATAATCTCAATGTTAATATACCTAATACATAAATAAATGAAGGTATACTCCAATTATGAATCATTTACTATCATAAATATTATATATGTATGTAGAACTCTTGCACCGCTATTTGTGTTCGTGCGTCACCACTTTTAGGCTGTGGCAGAATAACAGCGCTGCAGTTTTGTACTGTGTCAGTGTACACTGCAGCACATGCTGAGTTTAGAGCCCTTTTTTGCCACGACATATGATACTTACATTACATTAGTCTCTGAATGGTTACAATGTCTGTCCTACGATGAGACGGAAAACCTACTCTCAGTAGTAAATTAAATGTAATTATTATGTTTTAGTTAAATTTTATTTTTTGTGTACTATTTCAATTATTCTTAAGGTTTGACTTCTACTTTTATTTGATTTTTAAGCTTACAATTTGTTATTTTAAGTCTTCTTTATGTTCTGTCCATTTTGTGCCTAAAATACAGGCTACTTTTCGTACTTTAGTTTAGGCAAAACATTTTTACTAGCCGTAAGATCCTTTTTGATTGTATTTATTCTAAGTTCTTTTAGGCAAATAAATAAATATTATTATTTATTATTTTACATAGAGCTGTGTGTGTGTCATTAATTAGGTTTTAATGTACTGTGTCTAATTGTTAAAAGTTTTTTATTTTGTCATGTCATGTATTTTGTGTTGTGGTGATAATGCTTATCTTATCTATCTTATCTTATTCCGTCATGTTTTTTAATATTTTTTATTAGTTATTTTAATGATTACATTATTATTAGTCTATAATTATTTTCATCGGCTTTACCTGATTGATCGTAGCGTGCACATGCGCGTCATGTTCTAGAAACATTCTAAGGGCATGATCTTTTTTTGCAAGATACAAACAAATCGCGAGTATATGAGTAATAAACCTAGATAGGCGAAATTTATTTATGCAGCCAAATTCGTACTGAAGGCTTGGTAAGTGATCGGTATCACGGATCGATAACAATTTTGCTAATTTCGCAAAATAAAATGTTGACGTCCCATGGTAATTGACTCGGGGCTGGGCTTGCGTTTGTAACGAACACGAAAAGAATAATTTACCAATTCCACGAAAAGAGTCATCGAAACTGGACACTGAGCACTTACCGAATCTTCAGTATAAATTAGGCTGTTTAAATAAATTTCACCTTATGTATAGTCTGTCAAAAAGTGTTGAAATGAATATTGAAGAAACTCTTGTTCTTTTGCCTGGTTACACCAAACAAATAAGTACAATATATCGAGTTAACCGCGTTGTTATTTCATAAATATATTACCTAAATTATACTACTTGAACGTTTAAAGTCCAATAAAGTTCATTAAAGTTTCATTTTAATTTCAACACTTTTTTGACAGACTATATATACTTATACATTATAGGTACAAACAAAGTATTAATACTTCTCGGTCAAAATAGCACCAGTAAAAGAGCAAGTCCAGTGCGAAGTGTCAGGGGTCCCGTATATGTAGATAGTATCTCACGTATATACGGTTTAATTTTCGTAAGTTTATAATATTTCATTGTCCATTGACAATCTTTCATCAGTTTACAATCTCAATAGATTTATTATAAACTAATGGTTCTTATCTTACAATTATCCGATGACAGTTATCGAAAGTGCGAGGCCAGAAAGTTTCCAGAATTTGTAAGGAGAGATTCAATTTTATGTTTTATTTGAGTGTTGCTGTATATCTTTTCCAGATTCCCGATCAAAGAGCATGTTCCTAGTAGGGAGCCCTGTGCCGGTGATCGCCATCTTGTACTTGTACCACAGCTTCGTCAAGAAATGGGGCCCAGCGTTCATGAAGAACAGGGAACCTTTCGACCTCAAGAAGCTGATCATTGTGTACAATGCCGTGCAGATTTGCCTCTCTGGATATTTGGCTTATATGGTAAGACCGCCTCGGTGCTGAATACATAACTTATGATTGTTTTTTATTTTTTATTTAAGTATTTATTTCATGTAAATTATACAACATTAAAAAAACTTATTCTAAACTAAAATTACCTAGCAATATAAATTACACTCTTATTTGTAGTTATAAATAATATACATGTTCTAAAATTGACCTCTGCGGCATCCAAAATTCCTCTTTGAATAGCCAAACTTATGCGTTGGCCGAGGAATGCGCCAGCCCTCTGGTCACCCATGATTGTTTTTCTTATTATTTAATATAAAAAGTACTAAACAAATCTTAGATAAAACAAAAGGAAGATACGGTACCCCGCTTCTCGAGAGCGGCACTACAAATATAGGTAAAATGGGCCTGTTTTGTGCAGCTTGTCTTGCTCGCGCCACTGTTGGATCGTATCGAATAACGCAAAATGTTAATACAATCTTGCGTGATATTTTGTAAAACAGCTGAACATCATTTAGCTGAACATAAATAACGAAGCTGTTTTATAAAAGAACTGATTCTACCATCCATCTGCGTCATATGCATTATGATCCTGTTAAATGTGCCCATAGTTGATAGTTTTTTTTTATTTATTTTATTTTATCGTTTATTTGGAAAACCAACAGCGATCACACAATGAGATATTACTATAGTTAGATACATAAACAAGGCCAATAACAGGTTTTCACTAAAAATCAAAACTTAGACAATGAGTTCAAAAAGTAGTAAAATTAATTTTGTGAATATCGTAAATCAATAACAACAATTTACGGCTTCAACCGTGTAACGAACGGAAACAGAAAATCAAAGTGTACAAAAAAATATTTCGGAAAACGTTGTATGCCGCGAAGAAAATAAGTTATGGAAATAGGATCAAAAAAGCAGAAAATAAAATCAAAGAAACCTGGAAAGTAATAAATGAACAAGTACAAACTAAAAAGAAACCAAAAAATCACATTGAGGAAATTAAAAACAAAACAGGGATTAGAGTTACAAATGCTCAAGAAATGGCCACTATATTTAATGACTTCTTCAGAAATATAGCAAAGAATATATCTAAAAATATCAAGACAGATATTAACAAGTGCGAGATTTTTTTGCGAAATGTTAAAAGACCTGTAACAAGTATTAATTTCTTTTCCATAACAATGAAAGAACTAAAACAAATTTTAAGAGATTTAAAAAACAAAAAGTCAGAAGACATTTACAAAATGAACTGTGAAACTTGTAAAAAACTCGCTTTAGGAAACGATATGCTTCTTGAACTGATTTTATTAGTTTTGAATGCATGCCTACAGGAAGGTATATTTCCCGACGCTTTGAAACCGGGTAAAGTAGTGCAATTGTTCAAGAAAGGTGACAGTACTGAGCCTGGGGACTATAGACCCGTATGTATTTTGCCAGTTATGTTGAAAATTTTAGAGAACGCCATTAAAATTAGGATAACAATGTTTTTTGAAAGTAATGATCTTTTCACTGAATCACAGTTTGGATTTCGTAAAGGTAAATCTACTGAAATGGCAATAAGCAAGGTAGTTTACTACATGCTTGACGCTCCAGATACATCAAACAAATGTTCAAGTATATTTTGTGACCTATCCAAGGCGTTTGATTGCTTACGTCATGACGTTTTGACACACAAGCTTAAACACTACGGTTTCGAAGGAAAAGAGTTAAAATTGTTGTCCACTTACTTAGAAAATAGAACACAGGCAGTCAGTGTCAACGGAATATTGTCCTCGTATGAAATCAATGACATAGGGGTACCTCAAGGCTCAATATTGGGCCCTATATTATTCCTAATATATATGAACGATTTACCTAGTATCTTACCTAGTTGGGCATTTGTCACTTTATTCGCGGACGATACACATGTAGGTGTTAGGGACAAAAATCAGGCTTCGTTAGAAATAAAAATAGAAACTGTAATGTCAACTTTGCAGGACTGGTTTGAAGCAAATGGTATTGTTCTGAACGCAGATAAAAGTGTTGTGTTAGCATACCAGACACACAAAAATAAGTCCATTATAGTAAAAACTAAAGAGGCAACATTTCTTGGGTACGCTATAAATCACACATTGGCCCATTCACTTCACATAGAGAAACTACGAAAAAAATTGTCCAGCGCAAACTATGCTCTGTTAAAGCTTAAACCGTTAGTAAATAAAACTACCCTTACGAGTGTATATTATGCTTACATACAGTCAAACTTGAATTATGCCATAACGGTATGGGGAAATGCTGCGGAGATCAAGAAAATCTTGATCAGCCAGAAGCGCTCCATCAGAATTTTAAATGGACTTCACAGACGCTCTTCAGCAAGAGAATATTTTAAATTAAACAAAATTATGACGGTAATATCACTTTACTTGTATAAATCATTAATAGAAATTCATAATAACAAACATGATTTACCTAAATATATGGACCGACACAACTATGACACCCGTAACAAAGAGAAAATCGTATTACCAAAAACAAGACTATCGAAAACGCAAAAAAAAGGATTGTTCAATAAGGTTAATATGTACAATAAATTGCCACTAGAAATAACTAGACTTCCTCTGGTTGATTTTAAAATGAAATTAAAATATTTTTTCGAATTAAATCCATTTTATTCTGTAAATGAGTACCTGACCAAGCAGTTTAATAAGTATTCATTCTCTCTGTAGGTATAATACAATTTTTATAATTTTGTCTATAATACGAAGGTATATGTCAGAAAATGATAATCATACATACCTGACGATTTGTTTTTCAATGACATAAGTTTTATATGTACCTAATGTTTTATTTGTATTATATAAATTATTTATTTTATCAATAAGATATTGTGAATCTTTTATGGTGTAATGTTTGACATGCCTCATGTAACATTCTCTGTTATAATGGTCAATAAAGAATTACTGATTACTGATTACTGATTACAATGTATTTCAAAAAATAGATCAAGGAATGTCTAACAGGCAGTTATGCAATTTTATTGGTAATTCGTGTTTTTAAATAAATAGTTATAATGGATTTAATATATAGGTAGGTATACATAATATTATGGTAAATTATATATTATCTATATAAGTAAATATATGTATATATAGTGTAAAGTGTAAAAATATAAATTTTAAAGTAGGTAGTTTTAGCAACTATACACAACACGATGTGTATCAAGAATTATCATCAGAAATACTTTTTAGAGACACTCTAATTTCAGATTTGAATCTAACTTTTGAAGCGGAGAAAATCTCCACGTCATTAAATAACTGGTTATATGTGTTCGAAAGTCTGGTAAGGACTGAATTTTTACCATAATTAGTCGAGTGCCTAGGCACATATAACATCTTTGTATGACGTGAGCGGTGTCCAGGTACCCACAGTCCTAATCTTGTCAAGAGCTCAGGACAGTTGATGCGGTCGCGTAACACATCGAACAACAGTCCCATGTCTATAACTGTCCGTCTCTCTTCTAGTGATAATAGATTATAATATCGGCAATTTTCGGTGTATGACTTAAAAGTTTTCTTTTCACGAAAATTAACGTGTTTAAGAAAGCATCTCTGTATACGCTCTATTCTATCGACATAAGTCTTATAACAAGGTGACCAAACAGAGCTGGCGTATTCTAGAATACTCCTTACATAAGCAAAGTATACTATCATTAGACTGAAACGACATTCGAAA
Source organism: Ypsolopha scabrella (assembly GCA_910592155.1). NCBI lineage: Eukaryota > Metazoa > Arthropoda > Insecta > Lepidoptera > Ypsolophidae > Ypsolopha > Ypsolopha scabrella. The sequence goes on along the minus strand of OU342980.1, from coordinate 7,795,181 downwards.
GCTTTGCAAGTACGTATTACAAATCCCAGATTTCGGTAAGCTTTCAGAACAGCAGCATCAATATGATGATTCATAATCAATTTTGAATCAAGTAATACACCTAGGTCTTTGACAATGTTGACTCTCTCAATTACAACACCATTGAAATTATATTGAAAAGTAATAGGATTGTTTTTACGATTAAAGGATATACATTGGCATTTGCTAATGCTGATTGTGATATTATTCCTTTCATAATATGTATTTAAATTGTTGAGATCATCTTGTAATAATTCACAATCAGCGAGGTTTTCAACCTTTAGATAAACCTTTTTATCATCAGCGTAGAGTTATTAATAACTTTGTAGATAATTGTGAGAGTTATTAATAACTTTGTAGATATCATAAATGTAGGCGTTATAAAAGAGAGGGCCAAGATGCGAGCCCTGAGGCACTCCGGAAGGGATAGCAATAAAGTTAGATTTATACCCACTGAGTACTACAGCCTGTGAACGGTTGTTCAGATAGGACTCTACCCATCGAAGTAAATCCCCATGAATTCCTAGAGACTGAAGCTTGGCGAGCAGAATGACGTGATCGACTCGGTCAAAAGCTTTTTCAAAATCGGTGTATACCACGTCAACCTGCCCGCCTCCCTCCATATTATTAATCAAGAAATCAGTATAACAAGCAAGATTGGATGTGGTTGACCTGCCTCTCATAAAACCATGCTGCTTAGAAGATATAGCGCTGGATATTACAGGATAAATTTGGTTGTACACAATTTTTTCAAAAACTTTACTCATAGTATTTAATTTTGATATAGGACGATAATGATCAATCCGTGACTTAGAACCTTTCTTATGAATTGGAGTTATAAAAGCTTGCTTCCAGACAGACGGCAATACTCCAGATTGTAAAGATTTATCAAATATAATTGAGAGGGGTACTGATAACGCTTTAGCACATTGAGATAAGAAGATAGGATGCACTCCATCACAACCAGGTCCTTTAGTTTTGTCCAATAACCGTAGAAGGTTGTAAACTGTTTCAGATGATACTTGAATCTGAGACACATCAAATAAAGTATCTGTTTCGCTTAGTGTACCTTGATGATTTGCAAGATTGGAAGCTTGTGTAAACATATTTTGGAAGTAAGAATTGAAAGCAGTACAAATACTCTCACCAGTATTAAAGGTCTCATCAGCTAGAGTAAATTCTTTTGGATAATTGGAACCACGTCTCTTTGATTTTACGTAACTCCAAAACATTTTCGGGCTATGGCGTATCTTCTCCTCCGCGTATCGTGTAAATTTTTGGAAGCATTGGGTCCGTACCCGATGCTGTCGCGCTCTCAGGAGAGAGAACTCATCATAATCACGAGGATTGCCGAACCTTTTCCATCTACTGTGAACCTTGGTTTTTTCGTTTATGATTTTCTTTAGTGAGGAGCTAAACCAAACTGGATATCGTGTATCTTTAGGTATGATTTTTGGTATACATAATTCAAAGCTTTCATATATTTTTTCATACAGCTTATCCGTCAGCTCATCAACTGTACCATTACTCAGTAGAGTTTCCCAATTAGTATTGTTGAAAAACATGTTAATGTTATCGTAATTCCCCTTGAAGAAATTATACCGTGGCTCAATATTTTCAGACAGTGGTTTTATGTTCAAATCTAATATATCTATATGTATTGAAGGATGGTAAGCATCTTCATGTAAGATGGGGTCATCAGACCTAGTGACGGTTAGTGGGAGGTTAGAGAAACATAGATCCAATGTTCTATTACTGCGATAATTTAGTATGCGACTGTACTGCCGTAGACCATGAAATTCAATAATTTCAATAAAACTCACAATGCTGTTTTGGTGATCGACTGTGTCTTGGTGTACCAAGGTAAATGACTCATCTCCCCAACTTATACATGAGAAATTAAAATCACCAATTAAAAGAATATTATCGTGGGTATACATGTTTGATAGTTTCAATAAAACATGCTGAATATCACTCAATCTGTGAAGCAGCTTATCACCTAGATTGGGAGGTATGTAAACCAATACAATGTGCAAGTCCGCTGCAGCACCTAATTTACGAGCTGGTATGGTCACACAGATAAGTTCAGTAGGCTTATAAAGAAATTCTGGGCGCTCTCGTGCACCTAGTTCTCGTTTACAACAAACCATCACTCCACCTCCACTTTTTTTATCACATAACATTAAATCGCGGTCACAACGGAACACATCATACCTGTGATCGCATAATTCATAATCCAAAATATCACTTTGCAGCCATGATTCGGTTATGAGTAATATATCATAATCATTGGAAAGAATATTATTGTAAAATTCTAAGGTTTTGGTTCTAAGTCCACGGACATTTTGGTAGTATATCTTTAATGGACGAGTTTCAGCCGAGCTAAGCATTAGAAAAGTGAATGAAATCTAAAGCAAAATTCATGTATTTGTATGAGCAAATGTAATTTAAATCAAGTTTATAACCAGCTTGGTAAAGTTTAGAATTAATATTAGTTATTATAACACTTGAGCAATAGAGATACCTGGGATAGTTTAGTGGCAGAGAAAGCATAAACAGTTTTATATTTTTGTATAAGTACGATGATGATGAATTATGTTCATGTAAATAAATTAAATATGTTAATAAGATATATTTTTCAATATGCTTGTAAATAGGATAAATGTATACTATAAATATCTTGTTTTTTATAAATATAATACTTGTGGGTTGGTTTATTTTACTAAGATAGAAATAGAATACAGATATAATTATTATTGCATGGTGGATACCTAGATAACAGAATAATAATATAGTTTGTAATAAATATACCATGAGACTTTGAATAGTTAGAGCAAGGCTACATACCTCAGTTACTTGCACACCCAAGCAGAGCATTTCAACATCTTTGAAAAACATTTTGTACACAAATGAGAAACTTAGTAAATAACATACACAACATATTAACGTAAAGAGTCACTTAATCTTATTAAATATATCAGAGTCATTATGTATTTTTATCAGGGCACTATTATCACTTTTCCTGACGAAAATATTTCCATTCTTGGTCCACACGTGGATGTAATCATGTGATTTCGCAACCTCCTTTGTTTTCTTGAATAGTAACTTGTTTACTGGTGTCAGGTGTTCATTCACATAAATATTCCTCTCATCCCCTGGGAGATCAATCTCAGTGGTCTTTAGTCCACGGTTTTTCTTGATACCTGATATAATAGCATCCTTCAAAGCTCGGGATTTCAGTTTCATGATAATATTTTTAGGGCGGCCGCTTTGGTGCTGACGTGGCTGGACTCTGTTGATGTGATCAATATCTTCAGTGGTTACCTGGACTCCAATGGCATGACCTATTTTGATTGCATAGTCAACAAGAAGCTCACTGCGTTTCTCCGGAATTCCCGAGATTTCCAGGTTTTTTGATCGTTCACGTTGTTGCTGATTATTCAAATCATATTGAATGCTGATGATACTTGCTTTTAAAGTAGAGATCTCTTTGTCGGATTCTTTCAAGTGTTTAACATCAGAAGAGATCTTCGTGACTTCTTTTTTTAGATCTTTGTACTCATCTGAGGTGAACTGAGATGTTTTTAGGAGTTCTGCAATGTCGATTGACATATTGCCTTGTTGGGTTTCCAAGGCACCAATCCTCTTCTTCAACATAATGGTATCTTCACGTAGTTCATTAAACTTTGCGTTCATATTTTCTTCAAACGTATTGAGACGAGATGTGATCGTCAGCGTGAATCTCTCAAGAAGTGACGCCATGTCAATGTCACCGACTGTTTCGTCCGCCTTTTGTTTTGTACGTACGGTAATATTCTTTTCATCATTTTTACTGATTGTGTTTTTGCTGTTCGACGTCGTTTCTTTAGACATGAGGATGGCAAATGGCAAATAGAAATGCAAAATAACGATGTGGCTTTCCTGGAATGTCATGCAACTTGCACTTGGAAATTTTGCTGTTTTTCCACGATATTCGTAGTAAAGTAATTCACCATCTAAACACTGGTACTACTCTGGTTTTACTCAATAATTAAGTACTGTTAATAATACGCTTTTATGTGCAAAATAATAAAGTTGATCACTGATCAATTTGTCAGGGAAGCCGCCGCCCAAAATTAGTGAAAAAAAAACCGTTTTGTATTTTGTTTATCTCTTTTTAGTGAATCTCTAACAAATATGAATAATTTGAATGAATAAATTGCATTTGCAAGATAAATGTCTTTGGTGAATAGTGAACGTTACGTAATGTGTTGTTCCAGTGCGTTACGCTGGTCTACCTGCCCGGACACTACAGCTTGTGGTGCGAGAAGATGACGAGGGAGGCGACGCCGCTCGAGACACAGGTCGTCTTCCACGTCTGGATGTACTACATGGTCAAACTCATCGATCTCGTCGACACTGTGAGTTCAGTTACTGTTCATACCTTCGCCATCTTGTAGATCTTATTTATTGAAGTTGATCGAAAATAAACATACGAGTATGTAACTGTTCATTTACAGTCCCCATCGATATGTGACTTGATAAAAAATATCACAACTATGAAAGAAAGAAATTTCTATACTTTTAAACACTTGGCGATTTATCCATCGCAAGGAGATAACAAATTAAATGTATGTCACTGCGATATAGAAAATAAAAAAAGTAAATCTGGACGTGAGGAGCTCTGAACCGGGATTCGAACCCGGGACCTCTCGCTTACCGGGCGGTTGCTCTACCAACTGAGCTATCCAGTTCTCAACAAAAGTTGTCACTTTTCCAAGTTACGGTCCAGAATTGCGTCAGCTTATCGATCTTCTTGTCTTGATACAGTTAGTTGGTCAGAATTAGGTATATTTATAATTTTTAAATTTACTTAACTTATTGTTAAGAGGCGGCTTATATTTTCATGCGAAATTCTAAAATTTCTAGCGCTTGACTTATCATCCTAAGAAAGATTTTAATACTTTTGATTGCCTGTTAAACCTAGAACAATCTTTCGCAATGAACATTAATGTATCACATTTGGTTGTAAATACTATTTTATATTTTTTACACCTCGTTTACAGATAAGTAATCATCGTCAACTTCGAAGAGCTAGTAAATCTTTCATTTAAGTTCAATAATTTTGTTAAAAGGAAATGTCAAAACGTCAGATTTGTTGGAACATAATGTACCAGAATTTTTATTATGTTTACAAATTGTAATAACTGTTGAAAGAAAATACTTCCATAATTTTTTTTTAATCATGTTGCCAGTTTACCACGATTTTTGTATTGAATAAAGCATAATTACATTTAAAATTTGATGTCACAATAAAGATTTTCGAACAATGAAATTCTGCAATCCACCCATAAATTAGACCGTAAAACATAATTTACATTACTTTTAATTCGAAGAAATTTACGATCTACAAATTCACGCAAAGTGACATTAAAAGTTTTTATATTTTTTATTGTCAAACTTGACCTTCTGGGCCTGGGATGTTCATAAAATAATGTCCAATTCAAAAACGGGGCAAAAATGTAACAAACGCGGGCTAGGCAGCAGGCAAAAGGCTAGTTAAATATAAACAGTCAATTACTTATGAGATACATTAGTTACTTGTTAGCCATCAATTTGTTGTTATTATTATTCTCGTAGATTCCCTTGATGTATGATGCATGTTATACATGTCTGACGCAATGAATTTCCAATTCAACAGGTATTCTTCGTGCTACGGAAAAAGTTCACGCATATATCCTTCCTGCATGTGTACCACCACATGGGCATGTGTCTACTCGGATACGTCGGCACCAAGTATGTGCCCGGTATGTAAACGAACTGTTATTTATATAGTGTATAGTTAAAGTTCACGCTTGTGTCCTTCCTGCATGTGTACCACCACATGGGCATGTGTCTACTCGGATACGTCGGCACCAAGTATGTGCCCGGTATGTAAACGAACTGTTCTTTATATAGTGTATAGTTAAAGTTCACGCTTGTGTCCTTCCAGCATGTATACCACCACATGGGCATGTGTCTACTCGGATACGTCGGCACCAAGTATGTGCCCGGTATGTAAACGAACTGTTATTTATATAATGTATAGTAAAAGTTCAGGTTTGTGTCCTTCCAGCATGTATACCACCACATGGGCATGTGTCTACTCGGATACGTCGGCACCAAGTATGTGCCCGGTATGTAAACGAACTGTTATTTATATAGTGTATAGTTAAAGTTCACGCTTGTGTCCTTCCAGCATGTATACCACCACATGGGCATGTGTCTACTCGGATACGTCGGCACCAAGTATGTGCCCGGTATGTAAACGAACTGTTATTTATATAATGTATAGTAAAAGTTCAGGTTTGTGTCCTTCCAGCATGTATACCACCACATGAGCATGTGTCTACTCGGATACGTCGGCACCAAGTATGTGCCCGGTATGTAAACGAACTGTTATTTATATAGTGTATAGTAAAAGTTCACGCTTGTGTCCTTCCTGCATGTGTACCACCACATGGGCATGTGTCTACTCGGATACGTCGGCACCAAGTATGTGCCCGGTATGTAAACGAACTGTTATTTATATAGTGTATAGTTAAAGTTCACGCTTGTGTCCTTCCAGCATGTATACCACCACATGGGCATGTGTCTACTCGGATACGTCGGCACCAAGTATGTGCCCGGTATGTAAACGAACTGTTATTTATATAGTGTATAGTTAAAGTTCACGCTTGTGTCCTTCCAGCATGTATACCACCACATGGGCATGTGTCTACTCGGATACGTCGGCACCAAGTATGTGCCCGGTATGTACAAAAACTGTTATTTATATAGTGTATAGTAAAAGTTCAGGTTTGTGTCCTTCCAGCATGTATACCACCACATGGGCATGTGTCTACTCGGATACGTCGGCACCAAGTATGTGCGCGGTATGTAAACGAACTGTTATTTATATAATGTATAGTAAAAGTTCAGGGTTGTGTCCTTCCAGCATGTATACCACCACATGGGCATGTGTCTACTCGGATACGTCGGCACCAAGTATGTGCCCGGTATGTAAACGAACTGTTATTTATATAGTGTATAGTTAAAGTTCACGCTTGTGTCCTTCCAGCATGTATACCACCACATGGGCATGTGTCTACTCGGATACGTCGGCACCAAGTATGTGCCCGGTATGTAAACGAACTGTTATTTATATAATGTATAGTAAAAGTTCAGGTTTGTGTCCTTCCAGCATGTATACCACCACATGGGCATGTGTCTACTCGGATACGTCGGCACCAAGTATGTGCCCGGTATGTAAACGAACTGTTATTTATATAATGTATAGTAAAAGTTCAGGTTTGTGTCCTTCCAGCATGTGTACCACCACATGGGCATGTGTCTACTCGGATACGTCGGCACCAAGTATGTGCCCGGTATGTAAACGAACTGTTATTTATATAATGTATAGTAAAAGTTCAGGTTTGTGTCCTTCCAGCATGTATACCACCACATGGGCATGTGTCTACTCGGATACGTCGGCACCAAGTATGTGCCCGGTATGTACAAAAACTGTTATTTATATAGTGTATAGTAAAAGTTCACGCTTGTGTCCTTCCTGCATGTGTACCACCACATGGGCATGTGTCTACTCGGATACGTCGGCACCAAGTATGTGCCCGGTATGTACAAAAACTGTTATTTATATAGTGTATAGTAAAAGTTCACGCTTGTGTCCTTCCTGCATGTGTACCACCACATGGGCATGTGTCTACTCGGATACGTCGGCACCAAGTATGTGCCCGGTATGTACAAAAACTGTTATTTATATAGTGTATAGTAAAAGTTCACGCTTGTGTCCTTCCTGCATGTGTACCACCACATGGGCATGTGTCTACTCGGATACGTCGGCACCAAGTATGTGCCCGGTATGTACAAAAACTGTTATTTATATAGTGTATAGTAAAAGTTCACGCTTGTGTCCTTCCTGCATGTGTACCACCACATGGGCATGTGTCTACTCGGATACGTCGGCACCAAGTATGTGCCCGGTATGTACAAAAACTGTTATTTATATAGTGTATAGTAAAAGTTCACGCTTGTGTCCTTCCTGCATGTGTACCACCACATGGGCATGTGTCTACTCGGATACGTCGGCACCAAGTATGTGCCCGGTATGTACAAAAACTGTTATTTATATAGTGTATAGTAAAAGTTCACGCTTGTGTCCTTCCTGCATGTGTACCACCACATGGGCATGTGTCTACTCGGATACGTCGGCACCAAGTATGTGCCCGGTATGTACAAAAACTGTTATTTATATAGTGTATAGTAAAAGTTCACGCTTGTGTCCTTCCTGCATGTGTACCACCACATGGGCATGTGTCTACTCGGATACGTCGGCACCAAGTATGTGCCCGGTATGTACAAAAACTGTTATTTATATAGTGTATAGTAAAAGTTCACGCTTGTGTCCTTCCTGCATGTGTACCACCACATGGGCATGTGTCTACTCGGATACGTCGGCACCAAGTATGTGCCCGGTATGTACAAAAACTGTTATTTATATAGTGTATAGTAAAAGTTCACGCTTGTGTCCTTCCTGCATGTGTACCACCACATGGGCATGTGTCTACTCGGATACGTCGGCACCAAGTATGTGCCCGGTATGTACAAAAACTGTTATTTATATAGTGTATAGTAAAAGTTCACGCTTGTGTCCTTCCTGCATGTGTACCACCACATGGGCATGTGTCTACTCGGATACGTCGGCACCAAGTATGTGCCCGGTATGTACAAAAACTGTTATTTATATAGTGTATAGTAAAAGTTCACGCTTGTGTCCTTCCTGCATGTGTACCACCACATGGGCATGTGTCTACTCGGATACGTCGGCACCAAGTATGTGCCCGGTATGTACACAAACTGTTATTTATATAGTGTATAGTTAAAGTTCACGCTTGTGTCCTTCCTGCATGTGTAACACCACATGGGCATGTGTCTACTCGGATACGTCGCACACTGGTTCCATTCTGAAAAATGTGGGACTTAGGGTCCAAGGTTAGTAAATTGGCATGATTTTTTTTAACATGACAGGCCTTTTGGTTCTGAACAACTTTTACAGATACATTTTTTTTCATATTATCGCTCTAACGTGCTAAAAAAATATAGTTTTTTTCTGTATGGAGCAAAATTAATTTTTGGCGAATTTTTCCATAATCGCATCGCGGTTAAAATGAAATTAATTATACAGAGCATTATCCTCGATATTTAATTCCCAGGTACCATTTCAATATCTTTGCGACTTTTGGAGCTAGAGGCACTTCAAGTTGAAATATTGGTCTCTATTCGAAAATTCAACCATATTCGAAATTATTGTGGAAAATATGGTGCTTAATAGTTTATCCTCAGATACGGACTGCATACACATCTCGGTAAATTTTATGCCTATAACTTATAAATTATTAATATAACCTAACTACTATTATGTACCTATATAATAGTACTTACAGACTGCGCTTTACTCTTATTTGTATTATGTAAGATGGAGATAATAAAATAACCAAAGAAAATACCCGAGGAGGTGCCGATCTGAGAGTCGTACACTAAAGTACGAGTAAATAAATAAAACAAACATAAAAAGCGACTTTCACCCACAGACAATAAAGTCAATTATTTTATTTATTTATTTCAAAACATACATTTGAATATATATATAGCAGGTGTATCAAAAACCTGTTAGGGTTTGTACGTACACCGAGATTCCATTATTTCCAATAAAGAGCATAAACTTCTAAATATGACTTAACTATGTTTTCACAAAGTTTACACTGTGTGTTTGTATGTAGGTTTTAGTAGACAATATAAAATTTAAGAATAGTATATAAATATAATAATATAATATTTAAATTTGTAGTCCACTCTTAACCGAACACTTGAAACCAACACTACTAAAGACAAATGTGTCTAAACTTAATGCTTACTTTGTTTTAACTTGTACCGACTTAAGATCGACCAATTATAGATCAATTTTAGCCTTAGTTGAGAGGTAAATACCATATTGTTTTATATTCCCAGAGGCGACAGCGGATCGGCCAATTTATCGCCTGACCGACTGATTTATTATCAATAACGTATCAACTTATGTGAATGCGATGGATCTAGTCTTGGTAACTGAAGTTAGTGCCTTTCGTAGCTACAGCCGTTGAAACACGTGTTATTGTTTAGTCAATTAAACAATAATTTGGAAAGCTGATTCAACCATAGTATAATACCATTATACGAGTAATACTACACACTTCATTCCGTTTTCTTACGATACTTTAGGCTTAGTGAGTTATCTTTAATCAGACTACAACATGGGCGTTGGAAGGGTGGGGCAGGGGGGTAGTCGCCCCCCTGGAAACGGAATGGGACAGTAAAAAATAGACTAAAGTACACATACAGCGGACATACGAGAGAAAAAGGTTGCCCCACCCTAGACTTTCGTCTTCCGATGCCCATGGCCTACAAGATATCCTGAAGATTACTACCCGCTATGCATAACGCTCCAAAATACGCTCTTTAAAATAGTTCTAAAGGCTTGCCTTTTTTAACTAATCTCGGTATACCGGAGATATACAGGTTTAAATGATTCTAAATGATTCTAAATGAAACCTTTTGCCGCTTAGGTAATTAAATTATTGACGAGTACGAGTACCATTGTTACAGCGGAAAAACGATATTTTCTTAACACCCTGTATTTCTATTGATTGTATAACGCATGTACAATGGAGCCCACATCAAGCTAAACACTTCCAGTTTATGCTGACCTCTTATTGTATAGGCTTCCCGTACAATGAGAGGTCAGCTTATACTCAATGTGTACAATGCTTATATTATACACATGCATCTTGGTCCATCTAGCTCGTCTACTGATTAATTTACATATACACTGATAAATAATAATTATCGATGATTGATTATAGATATTATAATACATACAATAGGTATAAGTTAAGTATTATACCATTGAGAAATGAAACAAAAATCTGTGTATATTTATTACTAGCATTTCGCCCGCGGCTCTGCCCGCGCTTATTCGATCTCTGCCCGTTTTCGGCTTGAGCGTTATTTTATCCACACGTCCTATAGCCTGTACAGTGATGGTAATAAAGAAAACCGCATCCAAATCCGTTGAGTGGTTCTCGAGTTAAAACGGAACATACAGACAAACACAAAAATTCTTATGATTTGGCCAAGTGCGAATCGGACTCGCGCATAAAGGGTTCCGTACCACACACAATACGGAACAATCACTCCGGCATGCGGCACCTTCTGGGTACGGAACCTATTTTTTATTATTAAGTGTTTTACTTTAGAGTATGTATGTACACAACAATTTGACCACATTTGAAACGTGTATTTATTAACTCTTTTTCTGAAACCTATCGTGTGGGGATCAAATGAAAGGGCTTCATGAGCTGATTACAAAAATGTACTACCAACTTCATTACATTTTAGCCACTTATTGTTTTCTGAAAAACAAAAAAATATTTTTAAAACAGTATTTTTTTTCGAGTATTTGATTGAAAATGCTTTAAAAAAATCCTTCAACAGTTTCCTACCTGGGGGCCCATTCTATTGGTATGTTTTCTGTCCGAACCCCACGCACGTTAGGACTTATAAGTCGTCAGTGGAACCATTGAGTTATCTTAGTACTTGCCAGTTTATTATCGGGCCAAGGGTAGAAACTTAGACCATATAACACGGGACTAGGGAAGCGCACTTATCCCCCTCTGCCGAAGTACATGAACATTTTGTTCATGTAAGTTTGCTTGTATGCGCGTTTTGTGTTTGTGTTGCAGCTTTTGATTTAGTGTGACGTGAATGAGTAAATGTGTGCTGTGCGTGTTTACCTCCCCTCCCGTAGAAGCGGGGAATTAGGGGAATCGAGAAATTTTTATTGGGCAGCACTGCTGAAGCCATTTATATACGTTATTTCTTCTAAAGAAAGTTGGGAGCCCTATCCGGGTCCTTCCGCGTGGGGAAAGCCCCGGTATGCCCTGAGGCCAGACTGACCCTGCTAATATCGGTGGTGCGATATGGTCTACCATGCTAGGTACCCTGAAATGCGTTCTGTTTCCAGGCGGGCACGGAATCTTCCTCGGGTTCATCAACTCGCTCGTGCACGCGGTGATGTACAGTTACTATCTGATATCGGTGGTGCGGCCGCACTGGGTGCGGAACTGGTGGAAGAAGTACATCACCCAGTTACAGATTGTGAGTACCTATTTGTTTATACAAGGTGACGTTGATTTATGCAGCCAAATTTATACCGGAGACTTGGTTACTTACAGATCTATAAAACATTTAGTAAAATTACAATGAAACATTTACTCTCCGTAGTATTGACTCGGGGCTGGGCTTGCTTTTGTAGGGAACAGGAAAAAAAACCAATTTCCCAAAAAGAATCATCGACTCTTGATACAAGATTACTTACCGATTCTTCAGTATGACTGCATAAATCAATGTCACCTTACGTGCTACCTATTGGAGTGATGAGAAACTCAATAGCAAATTGAATTTTTTACAAAAATTGTATTGAAATGCTTTTCTGAATTTTACATGTAAATAAATCCCGAGATTCATTGTCAATAATAATAATAACTTATTAATATTATTACCCTCTTTTTTGGTTTTCAAACGTTCGTTTCAAGAACGCGGCTCAGAGATCAACTTCATTTTTTTTTCATAAAATAGGTAAGTAATAGAAATATAAAGGTTTTTTTCCCTACAAAATATTTCAGTATTGGCTAAAAACCCTCCGATCTGCTGTTTCGCGCGTAATTATTAGTATTACGCGCCCTAGACAAATAGGTCAATTAGCTAACCAATAATCGCCTCTATCAAAAGCTTTAAAGTATTTGATATTGGCCTTTTTGTGTTGGACTTTACTTTACTCATAATAAATCCTTGGTTGGCTATCAGAGGACGAGTATTTTGATTGATTTTGATATTGATTGATAGGACAAATGACGTGGTTTGTATTGAATCTCACTGACAGCTTTTTTAATAGTTAACCGTTTTCTTTTTTCCAGTTGCAGTTCCTGCTCCTCATCTTGCACTTCGGCCACGTGCTCTTCGAGCCTTCGTGTGAATACCCCAAGTGGGTGTCGATGTTGTTTGTTCCGCAAAACATATTCATTCTATATTTGTTCACTGACTTTTACATAAAAGAATACGTCTATAAGAAAGACAAGAAGACGTAACACTCGTAGATACGTTACCTATTGAAATATATTTTATTTAGATTTTATATTACTTTTACAAAATGACTTCTTTGTACAGTTCAATTCATACTGGAATCTGGGTATAGAAACGATAAACAAAAGTAGTTTTTGTTTAACCAAGCCAAATCTCAAGTCGTTGTAAATGCGGAAGAGTTATTGTTATTGGGCCTTATTCTTGAACTAAATATTTAGAGCATCGGCCGGCATCAGGAGAACCGCGTCCGGACCGCGTCCGGACCGCGCAAGGTCGAAACTTGGACCGCCGAATATTGTTAAGGCGCTTAATCCCTTCAAATAGGTACTTTCTAAAGCCTCTGCCTCGTTTACAGCTGGACCAAATGGCTTGAAAAAAATATATATGAATATACGTGTATAACTTTAAATATAACTTTCAGAAAAAAACTTCAACATATTTTGGTTTCGTACGACCAAAACTTCCTTATAAAAGAAAAAAAATACGAAAGATGTTTTTGGCTTGAATTCATTCTACCTCTTAAGCTGCTAAGACGTTTGGAAATATTTACACGCTAAAAAATTAAGAATCTGTAGTAGGTACCTGCTCTAAATTCAACATAGCTCAATTAAATCCAGTGACATTTTCCATTAAAATGAAAGATTTCAAGGTCAGCGGCTGAGAGGTGCTCCCACGGGGCCAAGGCGGCAGTCATACACTGGCTGCTGAAGGTCGTTAGCGTGGGTAAGGGCCTTAAATTACTTACCCACCTATTAAATTCACAAAATATTTTGATGATAACTGCCACGTAGAATCTCATTTGATCTAATAATAATATAATTAGTCAAAAAGAAAGTTTTCAACTAGTAAATAATAAAGTTTTTTTCTGGATCTCGATAAAATTTTTCAACAGCCGATTCTGAAGGCTTTAATTTTAGTTTGAGTGCTGTCAGAACTTAATTTTCTTTATTGTAAAATAGTCCTTAAGTGTTAGGAACAGAAGCAAAATTTACTAAATACTTTGGAAAAATCCAAGTTTTGGAAGCACTTATACTAAAATTAAAGCCTTCAGAATCGGCTTTAGTATCCCGGACCCCATTTTAAATTACTTGCCGACCCCTAATTTAGAGACTTAGTTGAGTGTATTTAGTACCTAATTTTAGGGAATAATTTTAATTTTACTCGTGGTTGGACTTAAAAAACACAAGCAAAAAATTACGTTTTTTTTTTCGATGTCGTTTACAAACTAGAACAGTGTATCCCAACCTTTTCCAGCGACAGAACCCTAGGAAATCAAGCATAATTAATCAGGGATCCTTTTTATTTAAAACAGTATTTAAAACTCGGATAACACACCTCTTTTGCTTCTTTTACATCCATCAATCTAGTCATATATGCTCTTCTATAGTCATACAAGCTCTTCCATTCGGGGTACTTTTACTTTGCCCTCCTTCAGTATGTCGCCAATTTCGGCAGCAGAATAAATTTCTTTCTTCACTCTACTTTCACTCATCCCCTGCATATGCCTAAGCCACCGAAGCATTCCTTTTGCTTTTCTAGTCACTACATCTTCTTTCAGGCCGCAACGATCCCGTATGTCAATATTTTTCGCTCTATCATTCAATGTCACATACTCACCACCATACTCATCTCATCACCTTTGTTTTTCCTACGTTAATTTTCATTCCTTTTCTTTTAAAGGCATCATCTATTACTGTTGCCATATCCTGCAGCTCATCCGCCGATGAAGGAAAACTTGGTCATTTGATAAGTAATTCCCCATTATTCATTTCACATTCACGCTCTTTCATAACAACTGTCCATACAAAGATTGAACAGCCACGGTGACGCTACACATCCTTGTCTAACTCTTCTAGAGATGTTAAACAATGCAGAGGAATTCTCGTAGATAGATTCCAAGGCCCGCAGCAGGTAGCTACTACAAAATATAGAGGTTGTTAAGATGATATTGCGGAAGCCGAAAACTAGCGACGGCAATCGTCCATATGAACTTTTCGTAAAAATTGAAAAATCGTAAAAAAACAGTTGTTTCATAAATTTTGGTCCAGTAGGTAAAACTTTGGAAGAGCAGATTATTTTTCTGCTATTTAGGATTTGGTTCCATTGAAAAATTTGTTCGTGGACGAGTACTATCGAAAGTTTCCGGCTTCCGCAAAGTCGTCTTAGCACTCAGTATAACATATGACTGTTGTTCATATAGCCAACTTCATACTGGAGACTCGAAGGTTCAACGACCTTTTCTGTGAAAATTTACACTTCCTATTAAGACGAGGTTGGGAAACGCTGAACTAGTGGACGCTCGGACTTCGTCCGCGTGGATTTGGCATGTACCTACCTACCCGTTGGGATTACGTTTTCGATACAAAGTTTATGCCACGTTTCACCCAAGGGCAAGATACCTATGTCTAAACCCCATGTGCCAAATTTCATATTTCTATGTTCATCGGTTTAGGGTTTGTCTGGTTGTCTGACAATGACAAGTCAGTCAGTCAGTAACTGAACAGAGGTGCAACTGTGTAAGTCAATCATATTCAAATTGATTGTCATATGGCTATTCGGCTAAGCAAATTACCCCGTTTGACAATTGAAATCGTACGTTTTTGGCTGTCAAATGTTCGAATTCTTGTTTTGTTGTTGACAACCAAAAACGTTGGATTTTAATTGTCAAACGGGCTTATTTGCTTAGCCGAATAGCCATATCACAATCGAATTTTGAATACGATTGGCTCTGATTTCTATTATTGTCGACAGCGAAATCTCTGGTATCATGAATATCATAGAGTCCGGTATGAATTTGGCTGCATTAATATATCACCTTGTAGCAGTATTAGCAGTTAAGTTACCATGTATTGTATGTAATAAAGATTTAAACGCTACCAATCCATTATTTATACAAAATAAATTAACATTTTGACCTAAGTAAATACTTAATTGTTTTTTTTTTGCGGAAGCGATCGTTTTTTCATTTTTAACTCGCCACCCGTTTCTATAGGTACCTACATTGAATATTTTTCCGAAATTTTAATTACTTAGACCTAAACCTCAATTTTTTTTTATTTTTGTCTGTCTGCATTTATGCACTGCACTGCACTGTATTTACCCTGGTCAACAGAAAGGTTGGGGAAAAAGTTTCTTCGCATTTTATATGAAAATTCAAAACATTTTTAATAAAGTTTATTTACATTTAACTAAAGTATGTAGGTGCCATTTTGTTCGATAACTTTCTGCCATCTTGTAGGTGGGGACATGATCCCATTGCTATAGAAATTCTGGGGCTTCTGATTAAAAAAACCGCGACAAGTGGTTTTGGCAGTCCTCTCGTGATGTTAACCTGACACTGCCTAAGGAATTCTGAAGAGACCGAAACAAGTGGAAATCTAAAGGTGCAAGGTCAGGACTATACGGCGGATGCATTAATACGTCCCAGTCAAACTCTGTTAATTTTTGCTGAGTGGCTAAAGATGTGTGAGGTCTAGTGTTATCATGGTGAAAAACCACACCCCTTCTGTTGACTAATTCCGGCCGCTTTCTCTCAACTTCTTGCTTTAATCTCATCAGTTATTCGCAGTAGAGTTCAGAATCGATGGTCCTGCCTGGCGGTAACAGCTCATAATGAATAATGCCCTTCCAATCCCACCATACACACAGCATTACCTTGTTGCAATATAACCCGGGTTTCGCCAGAGTCTGTGAAGCCTGACCAGCCTTAGACCACGACCTTTTTCGCACGTTCTTGTCGTACGTGACCACTTTTCATCACCAGTTATAAGGTTTTTCAAAAATGGTTCGGTTTCATTACGTCGTAATAAAGAATCACAAAAGAGTACACGGTTCATTAAGTTTCTTTCAGTGAGCTCATGAGGCACCCAAATATCGAGCTTTTTTGTGTACCCAGCTTTTTTCGAATGCGCCAAAACTGTTTTGTGGTCAATCCCCAGTTCTTCAGCTACATTGTAACTACTGAAATGCCGATTTTGCTCCACTTTTTCAAAAATAGCATCCATTTTATCCGTAACAGAGCGCTCAGAGCGAGGTGCATGTTTGACATCAAAATCTCCGGATTAAAACGCTTAAACCAAATTTGTGCTACCCTCACAGACACTGCACTAGGTTCATAAACATCACAAATTTTTTCGGGGCTTGCGTTGCATTTTTGTCTTTTTTATAGTAAAATTTTAAAATGTATCGAATTTCTTCATTAGATTCACTCATCTTAACAGTAAGAAAAACAAAAGAAAATCACACATTTTACCTATCTGAATTTGGAATTATCTTTTTTAAAGTTTAAACTTTTTAATAATACCAAAACCAGCCAGATACAAATGGTATAGCCAAAGAGATTTTATTATAAGTTCATACATACTATTTGCGAAAAGAGTTTTTCCCCAACCTATTATATTATATAAGGGTGTTCATAAAATAACGCCCTAGCTGGAAACGGAGCAGAGATTGAATAGAAGCGGGCGAAGCCGCGGGCGAAAGGCTAGAGAGAAATAAAAACGCAAACCGAAAAAAATATTTGCCGGCGAGACCGTTCAAACAAAGCAGTCGAAATTTTGAATGTTGACTTCCATGATAAGATGAATTTACAAAGGTTTCAGAATTTTTAGAAATTTTCAAAACTCAGTCAGTGTTAGATTTTCATCAAAAATAAGGAAATTTTATATATTTTTCCGATAACAGCTGTAAAACGGTATTGTTTGTGATTTTTGAAGTCATCAGTCAGACACATTTATCAGTTGCTGGTCCAGCGTCAGATGATAAAGTGGAAACGGAACCTGCCATCGACAATAGTAGGAAATATCATGTTTTTACTCTTTCTATTTGTTTTTTTGAAACCATTTACAATTATGACAACTGGGGTCTGATGAGGAGGTCCAAGAAATCCTCAACGGGCGTCGTCGATTAAAGCGCTACCTCACTAAAATCGGCACTTTTTGAAGTTATTTACCTGATTTTCAGAAGAAGCTACTAATTTGATAAATTAGTATATAAATATGGGTATCTCTTTCTAGTTTTCTTGAATACAGAAAGGCGATTGCAGGACTTTCGCTTGATATAAATAATTATTAAAATTTGAAATGAGATCTTCTTCTACACTTTTTTTCATAGTGTGCGAAATAGGAATGACATATAGACCCGGACGATATTTTATTAGATACATATTAACAATATCTAAATTTTGTGAATGTGAAATTTTGATAACCATTTTAGTTAATTTTATATTAATTTAAAACCGATATTTTGCATTTTTTTCCGGAATCCGTCCCTCTCGCACTGTGGGTCGTTCCGCATGGAGTAACAGTGACCGTTGAAAAATTCACATATCACCTTAAGGTGATCGTGTTTGGGTTGTCTCTGATGGTACGTAATACGTATTTGATGGCGTTTTGCGATACATGGGCTCTTTCACGTGGTCTTTGCGAGGCGGTTAACAAAACATGCCAACCAGGGTCTGATGATTGACTGTTTATTAATGGATATCAATAGAATTAAAATGGGTAAAAAACAGCAAGTTACTTTTAACCTTTGCTCTACAATAATAAGTGAAAATAATTCTAGAGTAGATTTAACTGATTGATCAGTTAAATTTTTCTAAAATAAAGATCAGTGATCATCACATTCTAACTCATTCGGTTACTTCTGGGACCACCCTCGTAGCTACGACAGAGAGATCCTTTTCCACCCTTCGACATTTAAGAACTGCTTCGGGCGTCAATGGCAGAAGACCGCCTAACAGGACTGGCACTTCTCAACGTTCACAAAAACATTCCAGTTGATGTAGAGGAAGTGATAAATAGACTCGCGAAAATTTAAATTAATAATAATTTATTTTATTATTTAACGGGTGGACGGACAGTTGTTGTGATTATGATCAGGACAGACAGAAAATGTCTACAACATTATTTATAATAGTTTTTTATTACAATTTTGGAGCCTGTGACCCCCCCCCCCCCTGGCTCGCAGGCTGGATCCGCCACTGCAAACCGCACAACCAGGTGGCCCACCATTGCTTGGGAACGGTTTATGGCGGTATATCCATCCCCTATTGCTAAAACAGACTAGTGACGGGCAGTGGCGTCACTTGTGCGAGGGTTTCGGCACCGCGCTCACTAACCCGCCTGTCTAGCATGTGTGAGTACAGGCATTTCTTCCAAGAGGACAGCCAAGAGTGGTGAAATTTTGGAAAGTCCTGTGTCCAGCTGTGGATGAAACAGGATGGATGAAAATTATCTTGATAAATGATAAGCTGTTTATAGGACAGTTACTACTTTGACGATAACAGGGAAGCGTTTCAGAACGTGCGATCATAGTGCGAAATTTCACTCGTTTATTATAAAGATACAGATCTATATAGGAGCAAGAGAAACAAAAATCTGGTTGCACCAATCAGGTGGCCCAAAGTGATTTTCGCATTACTCCGAAGCGTTTCAAAACACTTTCGTGCAACTGTCGGGTAACAGTTCGGTGTTACCCTCGGCTTAACTCGGGTCAATTTTTGAACGCTCTTGGGTGAAATTCGCATCACTCCGAGTAATATTCACACGTTTCCAAACGGAACCCAGGTGTGTTAAGTTAGAACCTGGTAGGTACTTACTTATGAAACATTTCAAAACGTGCGATCATAGTGCTAAATTTCACTTGTTTATTAAAAAGGGACAGATTAAAGGAGAAAGAGAAAGAAAAATCTGTTTGCACCAATCAGGTGGCCCAGTGTGATTTTCGCATTACTCCGAAGCGTTTCAAAACACTTCCGTGCAACTGTCAGTCTACCCTCCGTTGTCCTGTCCGTTTACCCTCGGTTTAATTCGTGTCAATTTTTGAACGCTCTAAGGTGAAATTCACATCACTCCGAGCGATTTTTGCTCGTTTCAAAACGAAACCGGGTAGATTTGACAGAGATGTCGAAAAACCTCAACAAAACTTTATTTTTATGTCTGTGGTTTTTTATTCATGTGAGGTTTATCTATCTATCTATCCATGCTATTTAATTAGTTCTTATTCTATTATACCATACCGGTCACGGTCACTGTCACACTACACTCAACACGTTCACCATCATGGTGGCCTGAAATTAGCTGCGCAACTCAGTGCAACCAACCATGTTTGACATCTGACAGCCAATTGAAAGCCTGACGTAACAAAAGACGTTTGTTTGTTCAAAGATATATATAAATTATATATCTTTGTGTTTGTTGGTGTTCGTGGGTGTTTTTGGTAGAAAATAGAAGTTTTAACGACGATTTTACTATAATGTAGAGTACTCTGTGATTTAAAAGTAAAAACGTCAAAAGTAAAGGTGCGTGCTGTGCGACATACAGCGCGTTCGTAGACAAAACTTAATCGATTACATCGCGTCTATCGTCATTCCGAGTCACTGTTAGCCCGATAACGATAGCCCTAAAATGGTTGTTATGACGTCATGAATGACATCATTAAGGCCGCCATGTTATGCTATCATCGCCCATGCTTCTGAGCGTAAGCACTGTGAGTGATCTATCAAAAGTGACAGCTGGCCGGCGGCAAGTTTAAAAATAGGTTATTCTTATTAAAAGAGTTTAATAATCAGGGTTTTTAGTTCGCTTCGTGGACCTAAGTTTATAGTACCAAATAATTACGAGCCCAGAAAAAAGGATTTTTGACGAAAGAACAAACCAACACGTAATGATTGCTCTCAATGAATCTCATAACTCTTGCACAACAAGTAATTAAAGTTATGTTTGTATTCCGTTTGTATTCCCTTTGTTGGTATTTCCGTAACGTTACCAAATTTCTTAAAATTGTGTTTTACTCGTAAGTTAATTTTCCTGTCACTGACAAGTGTAATCAATGATGATTACTAATCATCCACGTCGTCGTGTCTAAAAGAGTTCCGAATGGATCATAAGTTTAAGCAGTGATGGACGCCATTTCCCATTTGGAATGACTTGATGGGCGTGAGTAGTTTTAGCACTGTTATCCCCATTCGGAACGCTATAATGGCGGTTCGTTTCGTCAGGTTCCGACTCTGACAGCAGGATAGCGTTGACAAATTTCAAAGAGTGCGACAGAGATGGCATTAGAACCCGTGGCGAGACCCTTAATTTATGAATGCAGCCCTGCTGTGCGTGCCCATGACATGATCTGTCAGTCAGTCAGTCAGTCTGTGGTTGTGGCTTTGCTCTGTGGTGTAAAATATTTATTTTTCGATTGTCTCAATTAGGTACTACTTTGTGTTATTTTTGATATTTATTGCATAAATACAAACAAAACCAAGCTGAAATATTTGAGATAAGTACCTAACTATGGCTTCAGAGAAAAAGCCCAGGAGGCCTGGGGAAGCTGCATTGCAAAACATGAAATTGTTAAAGAGCGAGTGCAGTGTTTTCAAAGTTCCTAAAGTGCCTACAAAGAAATCTACCAACAATAAGAAGTCAACAGTACTTGAGGAAGATGCTTACGTTGAGGTTAGTAATATCCTGGTAATTCAATTTAGTTTTGCAAGTACAACCTGTTGGGCCAAACTTGCTCCTAATTGCTAAGGTACAACCCGTACGAATTAACTGTGCTGTGACAATAGTAATAACAACAGTAGATTTAAACCGTATTTTGACGATTAAAACGAGAGACGCGCAACGGTAACAAAGATGCTATCGCCACTGAGCGCTTGCGGCGAATGCGGGGTGTCGCGCGGTCATAAATATAATGTTATTTTATTGCTTGTTGAAATAATCAAGAAAAAATCCAACTTGTAAGTGATCTTTATAACAATTATACGATAAAATGACAAACCATGAAAACTTATAAAACTATACTGTATTTAAAAATTAGTCATATTTTACCATATTAATAAAGTAGTAAAGCAAATTTAAAGGCTTTAAATTTAATTTGTGCAGTCACAACATCATTTTTTTCAAAGTAATTTAGCTTCTGTTCCTTATATGATCCGAAAAATCTGTTATTGGCCCCTGTTTAGTTGATATTTACTTATAATTCTTTATTGTGTGAATTTCATGTGAATAAATAAATAAATAAATAAACACTCAAGGACTATTTGTTTTAGTGAAAATGTAGTTTTGACAGCAATAAAACTAAAATTAAAGCCTTCAGAATCCTCTCCGTATTTCTGGAATATTAGTTTTCATTGATTAAATCAACATTATCAGCTTCAGAGTTCACTAAGGGCAAATTAAACCAAAAACAAACCCTTCTGTGATTCAGAGATAAGATTGCCACATGGATGTGTGACGCATCCTCTCCTTATATACTTAGCACCAACTGACTGACTATTTGGTCATTTTATCCCCTGCCCGCAGACCTCCTTCGCCCTTTTATCATCTATACTTACATACCTTTCCTATATGTTGTCCAACATATTAAATACAAACTATAAAACCAACATAAACACTGTAACTGCAGATAAAATGCAGTTACCTTTCTTATGTGTAGTTTTTCTTAATAATAAAATAATTTCTTTGTTTTTTTCATGACTGCCCAATAGTTTTTTACGGTTGTTATTTGTTGCAAAACATCGAATTTTATAGGAAAATTGCTATTTACGAAACCGTAATTATAGTTACGGTGGTATTGAGTGGGAACCAACAAAAAGCATTACATTTGGTCACAGCTGAGTTCCTGTACTCATGACAGCTAGCCTTAATAATCCTCCAAAAAACTTGTTGTGTTACAGGGCATCTCGAAAATCATACAAAGAGACTTCTTCCCTGACTTGGAAAAGCTAAATGCTCAGAATGAGTTTCTGGAAGCTACAGAGAATAAAGACTATGTCCGACTTCGAGAGATCACACAGAAGTACAGCGGTGGCAGACCACCTACAGAACCATGTAAGTGGATAATGAGTTTTGTTACTTTATTTTGTATAGCTTTTGCCCACGGCTCCGCCCGCGTGTTATTCAGTTTAACGACATGCTTTTTTCGGGGATAAAAAGTAGCCTATGTGTTAAGTTAGGGTAAAAGCTATATCCATTCTAAATTTCATCCAAATCCTTTCAGCCGTTTCAGCGTGAAAGAGTAACAAACACACACACACACACCCTCGCACAAACTTTCGCATTTATAATATTAGTGTGATTTAAGTAAGCTGTAACTTAAGTCACATTAAGAGGACTGCCTTTAAGGCCACAATTAACTAAATAAATACCAAAATAAGGTCAAAATGAAGACTGAAATTTAATCAATTAAGTATGCAAAGAAATAACCTTAAACTTAGTCAAATTAAAGATATTATTACAACAAACGAGTTCCCTTGATTATTTTTGAAGAATTGTAGCTATGATAATTGTAATTAATTATTTAGATATATTTTAGCGCGTTCGCAACTTGATTCACCGTCGAGCGACGGAGATATCAATATAGGACGAGTCGTGCGAGTGAGTGAGACGCACGTACCCGGGGTCACCAGCAGGAATCGTTGCCTTAATTTCTGAACACATTAGACCAAGCATGGGCACCCTTTGGGAAGTTGCAGGCCAAAACAATCATATGTTCATTAAGTTGCAGGTCATGGCATGGGTTGATACATATAGTTTACGAAAATAATAACCACATTTAGGTACAAAGTTTCAAATAAACTACAAAAAATATAAGGTATATAATCAGGACAAGCCATCATGCGCAAATCTCTATACAAATGCTAACACAAAAAAGAACAAACCGCAAAAAGAAAGGTGTAGCTAGAGAGTTGATTATCTAAACTAATTGGGGGACAATGGCATTTGGAAAACTGGTTTATTAAGAACATATATTTATAAATGAAAACTATTATTTTATCAAACATATTTATATTATATGAATCTCTTGTATTACAATGTTATTGCAGGGGTAAGACCCTTGCGGGGGAAGGAGAGGAGTTGTGAAGTGTGATCAGTAGATTACGGTTTCGTTCCATGATAGGTACCTGTCCATTTACACCCGGTATACGCTGTTGCAAGGAGACAAAATATAAATATTTATTGTTGTTGGAATCGGAAACTCTTTCATGTTTGCTGCCCTCCACTTGTATGACATGATCATATAGAAAATGCACCAAATACTCTCGCTACGTCGCGCTCGCACGCACCACGGTGCGACTTGCACGATGCGTGCGAAACGTATATTGAGCCGGATATCCGGTTATCCACTAGGGTATTGCCGGATATCCGGTATTCGACCAAATCACTCTCCTTTCGATCTCTGATCACAACGCATTACTAATTTTACGCTCTACAGCCTTGGCTCGTGTCCTAGCTTAAAGTTTGGAATCTTTCTTCGCTGATCTTTGACTTCGGCATCCCCGATATTTACAGATAATTCACCAGCAACGTTTGATACTCCAACGTTGAACCGCCCATTCTCGCCGTGCGCTCCAACGATCAGACAACAGAGACCAGAAGATGCTGAGCTGAACTCTGCGAAGGAAAAGCCAAAGGATATCACTGATAACCATAGCTTAGGTGAGTTCTGTTTTCTCTCAATTTTTTCATTTGTTTATTATTAAATTACCATTCATCGTTACTCGGAGAAACTTATTTACAAGATAACTTTTTAGGCATATGTATTTTCTTTAAACTGATTTAAACTTTTTTTTGCAGTTTATACAAAAGTGTTCTTGAAAATTTGTCATTATGAATAGCAATATAGCGATGCATTGCTAAAACAACTGTTATTGCTCATATTAATTCAAATGTGCGCTGTATTTATTGAAATGTATTTAATGTTTACAAAAGTGTTCTTGAAAATTTGTCATTATGAATAGCAATATAGCGATGCATTGCTAAAACAACTGTTATTGCTCATATTAATTCAAATGTGCGCTGTATTTATTGAAATGTATTTAATGTTTACAAAAGTGTTCTTGAAAATTTGTCATTATGAATAACAATATAGCGATGCATTGCTAAAACAACTGTTATTGCTCATATTAATTCAAATGTGCGCTGTATTTATTGAAATGTATTTAATGTTTACAAAAGTGTTCTTGAAAATTTGTCATTATGAATAGCAATATAGCGATGCATTGCTAAAACAACTGTTATTGCTCATATTAATTCAAATGTGCGCTGTATTTATTGAAATGTATTTAATGTTAACAAAAGTGTTCTTGAAAATTTATCATTATGAATAGCAATATAGCGATGCATTGCTAAAACAACTGTTATTGCTCATATTAATTCAAATGTGCGCTGTATTTATTGAAATGTATTTAAGGCGCATAGGCACGCCACCGTTTTTAGTACAAAGTTTGATAACCCGTTTCTCAGTTGTTTTTCGTTATAGACCAAAGTATAAGACCTCTATTATCTGGTACTGATATTTTAAAAGGCACCATTTTGCCAAAATTGTATGTTGATTTTGTTTTAAAGATAACAAGCTGGACAGATTTACATACGAAGTATTTCTTGCCTTAAATTGTAGCTATACCAAAATTTTACATTTTAGCCAGATAGTGACTTCGTAAATGCCTGTATTAAACTAAAGAGGTCTCAAACTTTAGTCTATAACAAAAAACAACAGAGAAACGGGTTATCAAATTTTGTACTAAAACCGTGGCATGTCTGTGCGCCTTAAGGTAGGTACACTGAGTCACGTGTCTGGTGATCAGCGCGGATGAAGCTGTGGAGAAGTTCGCCCAAATATAAATTACCATACATAATAGCATAAAAAATGTACACGTTAATGTTTCGGTTGTATGAAAGGACACATCTCGATCCCCGTAAACTGAGATCGTCGAGATATCTATAACTGAGAATAAGATACAAGCACTTATTACTCCAAATACCAAGACCAGTTAACTGACAAATCCTTTCACTTCAATGATTGTCAGGCTTCGGCCGTGGCTTGTCACTACCCACCACAGAAAATATATGAATCGGTACGTAAACTACAAGGAAACGCCCTGAATCCATACACACACAGACGCGCGCTTTTACTCGTCTCGGCCATTGTCGGAGAACGTTAGCGTCGGATGGCAGTCGCAAGCGCTGCACCGTATCATTGGGGTTTCTTTTAGATTTCGCCCCACGACGCCAGCCCTAACGCGCCAACCGGGCGTAGGCAATCCATAACATTTCAAAATACTAACCAGCTTATTTCATTAGCTATTTAGAAAGTAGGTAAAAAGCTAAGGGATTTGTATATATCCCTTTTCCAAAATTTTGAAATTTACATACCAAAATGTTTTTTTTAAACTTTGACTATTCAAAAAAATTCTTGTAGGCATAATGACTTTTGTAACTACTTTGATTGTATTTAAAAAAAAAAAACGAAATGGCATGACCATAGAGCTTAAAATATCAAATGTCATTGACACTTGACATTGACAGCTAGTATTTTTATTTATTGCTAGGCAAATGTATTCTAGCTGTTCAGCCTATATCCTTAAAATTTGTTTTTTTTTTCAACATATCTTTAGGACTAGGGAATAAAAAAAAATATTTAAACATTTTTCGGAATAAGAATAAAAAGATATCTCCATAGATTTTTTATTTTTTTACCTTGACAAAAATGAAAACTTGTGGATTATCTCGAGACTACGGTGAAATTTCACTACGTTTATATATCTACTGTGACGAAACCATTGCGGCAAGCGACGCGCTGTGTTCCGTCATGACGTCACTGCTTATTAAAAAACAATGCCCTTACATTCACAGACTCGTTCCTAGCATCGCACACGAGCGAAGACAACGCGAGCTATGACCGCGTGATCGCTCTCGAGGACAAGAAGCGATTCTCCAAGTTGGCGCCTCAGTTGGAGGCCGAGAAGAGTTCGCTGGCGTTGGCGGACGCTGCAGTCGTGCTACCCTCCATTGAGGCGCAGGCCGACCAGAGTGAGAGGCCCGACGAGGTAACTAGAAAGCGATTACTATACAGAAAACATCGTGAGGAAACCTACATGCCCTAAAGCATGCAATTGTGCCCGTAGTACGGCGATAGGGCTCACCACCCATCACGTCGGGACGTAATTATCGTCGGTGAAACGCGGTTGTACCGGGTGTGGACTGTGACTTGCATTTCACAGTTCACACTCGGGAACACCTCTGACACCCCCTCGGGGATTCATGTCGTGACGATATGTTGTTTTATTATGCAGAGTTAGTTTTTCAAGTAGGCGTTTTGTCTTCCAAATCAGAAACTTTATGGAACAGTGAAAGAATGCTCAAAGGAGTCTCGGGGCCGATTTTGATGAAAACCAAAACTGAATCATATTTTTGGAAAAATGTTTTCTTCAGCCGCGAATCTAATCAGCCGATAAAAAAACACTGTAGGTATATTATTGCACCAACCGATAGTGTCACTTACAAGTTATATTATAACATCAAATTCTGGGAATTTGTTCTATTTTTTTGAAAATTAACACGTTCGGTTCTCTGCTAGGGAAATTATTTTTCAAAATCTTATGTTGCAGTTTTAATTTTCATTTTGTTTGAATAAAATATTTCAACGAGCGAGCGAAGTTCTCCGAGTCTACTTGAACAATCCGGCGTTTGTATATGTATGTATGTATGAATGTTTGTTCGACGATAACTCGAGTATCGTTGATTGGAATGTCATGAAATTTGGCAGGCGAGTCCATCCATCCATCAGCCTGTTTCGTCCACTGCTGGACATAGGCCTTTCCATGATTTCGCCACTGTTGACGGTTCTCTTGGAAGAAATAGCCACACTCACACACGCTGGGCAGGCGGGTTGGTGAGCGCGGTGCCGAAACCCTTGCACCAGTGACGAGTAAATAAGACAAAAATAATTTTTAAGTTCAAACATGAGCCAAATCGGTCAAGCGCGAATCGGGCGAGCGCGAGTTCACAGTTCGAGGCGAATTCTAGTTAACACCATGGTGAATACTTCACTGGGGCCCGAATATAATTAATTTGAATGTGTCTTCTTAGTTGATTATATTATATCATAATTCAAAAGTTAATTAATTACATTTATTGACGTATTTAACACCATCAGATACAGACATGGAAGTACCGCGCCAAGAACTACATAATGTACGTCCCGGACGGGGGCGGGTCGCAGCGGCCACCCGCCAAGCCCGAGCTGCAGCATCACAACACGAGGCTGAAGGCGGACCCCTTCGACCACGAGAAGAACAAGGAGGTTATATCTGCCATTGCGAAGACCCAGGTTAGTATTGTTAGGGTGTTTCAACGATTTTTAGTCATGTTACTTGATTTTTTTATATTTGTTAAATTTATTTATTGGTACTCATTGATTTGTACGAATATGTCATAAATTTCAACACAATAAAGAATATGCATGTAATTTTTTTTATGCACTAATCGTTAATATATGATCAATTTAGGGCTATGAATAAGAACTTACAACTAAATTATCCATATTTCATAGTTATAAAATCATAATAAGTTTCTTCTACAGTTCAGACGGCTGCCATTTTAGCGCGCATCGAGTGACGTCACATGATACTGCTCTTGCTTGCGGTGTATGGCGAGTGGCCGGTCTTCATTATTTTTGATTAGAACAACCTATTACAAAATATTTGAGGGTTTTATTTTACATTTATTAATTTTGAACTTGATATTTTAAGATGAAATCTACTCACTTTGTCACAAAAGGCAGTTAGCCAATGGTGACGCGTTTTCCATTTGCGTTTCATTTCATCAAAATATTGTATTTTTAAATGGAAATAATTACAAAACTATAAAATAAAATAGTTTCCCATGGTCATCATTAAATGCTACTAAGTAAATAGAATACAAAAAACGCAATATATTACTTATTTAAACGACATGCATATTCTCTATTCAGTTGTTATATTTAATTTGAATGCATGCTTCTTGTTTTTTGTCTTGTTAATATTTCATCTACTACCTGCAGTTATGTTTAAATCTGTGAGACCAGGGACAGGCTGAAAAACAGCGCTGTAAAGATGACCTTTCTCACTTCCGGCAAGAAGCTGAACCTGACTCCTTTTTGTCAACTACTTTATAATCTGTATAAATAATTGTGAGACGAATAAATAATATTCTCTTCTATTCTTTAAGATGGTAAAGGAGAATCTCAAAATGTGCAAAATGCACATCATAATATTGTTTTACTTATGTACTTTTGAATAAAAAGTATGCAAAAATTGCGTTTTAAAGCAATTCACGGAAATTTAGTTTTTACATTCAAATTCTATCATTTTATGATTTACATTTTGATTGCATTCAATTAACAAACTTAAAAGCGTGTTTATCGTTGTAATCGACTATAATCAAAATTTAAGGCATAAAACAACATAATTTTGATGCGAGAATCCTATATTAGTAATCAATTTAAAACGCAATTTTTGCATGCTTTTTATCCAAAAGTAAGGAAAACAATATTATGATGTGCATTTTGCACTGAGATTCGGTTTTACCACCTTAAACAAAAACCTCTAATACTAGGTAATAACGAAAACGTCTATATTTTCCGGAGCGAGTAAGAGTGACAGCCTACCCACCCCCTTGTTAATTTAATAATTAATTTTTATAAGAGTATTTAATTTTGCCTCAGGACGCTACAGTCAGTGGAAGAATCGGCGTCGACGGAGTCTGCATGACGATCGACAAGTCTAAAGAGTACGGCTTCGTAGCGACCCCCTCCCCCCGCCCCGGGGAGGGGCCCGACCAGTCCCCGTTGATGACGTGGGGCGAGATTGAGGGGACACCCTTCAGGTTGGACGGAGGAGATACACCGTTGCCGGCGTAAGTTCGACTTTATTATTACTATTTAGGGTGAAATTAAATCAACCGACAAAATTCATACTGGAGACTCGGTTAGTAATCAAGAACTAGGTTCAGTGATCCTTTTGGCCAATTTCGATTTTTTTTATTATCGAATTCTCCTGTTCGGCCATAAAACCTTGTTCCTGATGACTAACCGAGTCTCCAATATGAATTTAGTCGGTTGATTTAATTTCACCTAGTATTTAGGATTCAAAACTATGGCACAGATTATTATATAGGTAATAGTTACCACGTAACTATGGCTTCATAGACAAACCAGTACACATAACGCGAGTTGAATGCAGAGCTAAGGAATGCGCTATACAGGATGTAATCGTTAAGTGTGACCAGGCGATTATTCCGTAACTATTACAGACATCAAAAACTTTTAAACTGATATCGAAAGTACGTTACCTAATCAGTAAAATGACATCAATAACTTTTTGAAAATCAAACGAAAAGTATTCAAAATTTTGACATTGAACACTCCCATACATTTAGTATGAGATTAGTACAAAGGTTTTAGTTTCCTTATTTTAAAAGGTTATTTTAGCTTAGTACTGATATTAAAGGAAACTGTTTATTAACCAAAAAAAGTAATAAAACTATCTTGAATAATATTTATTTCTTAGTAAGTGCAAAATTTTGTATTCAAAGCAGATTTTCGAAGTGACGCCCTTGTTAATCTCATACTAAATTAAATGTATGGGAGTGTTTAATGTCAAAATTTTGAATACTTCTCGTTTGATTTTCAAAAAGTGATTGATGTCATTTTACTGATTAGGTAACGTACTTTCGATATCAATTTAAAAGTTTTTGGTATCTGTAATAGTTACGGAATAATTGGCTGGTCACACTTAATGATTACACCCGGCATACACACAGCCGTTCTCTCTACGCACACAGCACTACTGCAGGCGTGCGAGGGAGGTGTGTGGACGGCGGGGGGACAATACAATACAATATTCTTTATTGCACACCAAAAGACAAATAAAAAACAATCAATTTTAAAATATAAGTTAGCAGGGTACAATTGGCGGTCTTATCACTAAAAGCGATCTCTTCCAGACAACCTTTGGGGGACGTGCTCCCGCCCTTCGCCACAGCCCCCAAATGCATTCAACTCGCTCGTTCTCGTTATGTGTTGTAAGGCTGGCCTACCATGAGTTAAGACCTCGATACTCGAGAGCAACTGCGTGAAATTGTAATATGGGAAATTTAACAGCGCCCCTAGCGGCTTACGTGAGGAACCAGAATTTCAAATACAAAATACTTTACGCAGTCACTAAGTATCAAGAACCAAAATCATGGTCTACCTACAGGTCTCTTTCTGAGCTCGTTTTCTTTGGTTACTTTGTAAAGGATTAAGGGAACCTTTGGACAGTCTGAGGGTACATTGTTGCTTCCAAATAATATGACTACTCGACTTTGAGAGATGATAAGAGAATACTTAAAAAGGTACCACAACAGTGAAAATAGTTCATCAACAAACTAAGAATGGAAGGTCTAAAAAGCACTAAAAAAACTATTATATTAGTAATTACTCTACCAACTGAGCTATCGCAATTCGCTAAGGTAATCAGAGAACTGGATAGCTCAGCTGGTAGAGCAATCGCCCGGTTAGCGAGAGGTCCCGAGTTCGAATCCCAGTTCACAGCTCCCACAGACACTTATTACTAAGTAGCAGACCAAACATAAGGATTAAATAGCGTGGCAAGTTTCCATACAAAAAGTAAGCTACATTCAGGCTTCATGGTACGAAGAAACGTATAAAAATGGGTTGTTGTGGCTGACTTATGCTTGCAACATATTTGTTAGTTCCTAAACTAATCTCTAGTATATATTTTGTTTGGAAACAAGCAATATTTATATTTAAAAGAGCCTGAAGTTCACTGAGCTAAAATTGCCACGCGTCCACTACGCGACTCCTATGCGTTTATTATTAGTGTTAGGTCTGCTACTTTATTATACGTCTGTGACAGCTCCTCACGTCCAGATTAACTTTTCTGATTTTCTACACCGCAATGATATAAATGTTAATTCATATCCAATATATCCATCCATCAGCCTGTTTCGTCCACTGCTGGACAAGCCTTTACAAGTTTGGTTAATTCATATACAGGCTGTAAATAGAGTACGACCATTAAATAAAACCACATACTCCACTGATCATACTGAACAAATATTCGAAAAAAAACCCGCGCAAATCTTCAGAGAAAAAGATATTCAACTGTAACACAAAGACTTTATCTCTTAGGAGGAAGGTCTATTTCAGAACGCTGAACCGTATGTCGGTGCGTTAGGTTTCACGCATTTTTGTTTGGAACTCAATTATTTCCTAAACTAAGAGTACCCGCGGGTATGATTCTTGGGAAAAGTGGTTCAAAAGGGTCGGTAGAATATGTGGTATCATTTAATAGTCGCAGTCTATTTACACCCGGTATAATAATCATAGTTAACGAGATGAATAAAAAATCACTTGTACCATTCCACAATTTATTAAATATTAATTTCCTGACTGGTTTCGCCTTTACGGCATTTTCAAAGGAAATATATAAATCTGAAGCAGCAGGTATTGTAGCGACGACAAAACCGTTCTCATAATTTTGTCGTAATGTTTTGCGACGGCAAATTAAAAGAATAAAATGTTCCAGTGTCGGCGCCGGCGCAGCATACAGAATGCTGGAGGCGGGGGCTCGTGAGCGAATCGCGTTACAATTGGCAGAGCAGGCGGCCAAGCGACGACGTCCCACCACGCCGAGGATCGCTCCACCAACCCCAAGGTAATTAGCGGGCCTATTATGTATTAACTCAGTGGCGGTTGCCATTTGCCCCATGATTCTGTGTCGAAAAATCAGTTGCCAACCGAAAGCCTTTCGTCGAAAACATACATATACTATCGTATTCCGCTTATCTAAGGATACGTTCGCACTTGAAATGACATCACAATTCGTAAATAGTTCAATACCCATTGAAGGTTATTTTGGAAGTTTGTTATCTGTTTTTGGTGATTAGTAACCATAGTTGGCAACCGATTCAAAGATACGTAATAGGCCCGCTGGTTGCTGAACACTAAAAACATAGATAAAAACTGAACTTTTAAAGTTGCCTTCAGTGTGAATTGAACTGTTCACGAACTGTGACGTCACTTTAAGCACGAATGTATTAGGTAATCGGAATTCAATAGTATATCTATGTTTTTGGCGTTTGGCAACCAGTTGGCAACCGACTCAACGATACATAATCTAGGGGCTGGTTCTTGGAGTCACCCAATGAGCTCAATCGACACAGTATCGACTTTAGTTTTACTGCCGACAGACAGACGGACATAACGCAACTATAATATTTTGCAGGAAAATCATTGTAACCTTCATAGACATTGAAACTTTATCAGAAAAAGTAATCGAAATAAGCTTTTTTAACAATCTTTGTCAACAATGCACCGATAAGATAGCACTATTTCCATATTATTATCCAACGTGTAAGCAATGCAATAATGCACCGATAAGATAGCACTATTTCCACATTATTATCCAACGTGTAAACAATGCAATAATGCACCGATAGTGACTTCGATGAAATCTAGATTTAAGGGATCTGTACCTATCATCCTTATTCGATCACTTTTGTCTGTCCGTGTGCCAAGGCCGTTTTTCTCAAGCACGAGTTGATGTATCAACTTTAAATTAATATAGAAATAAAGGTCAATCTATAGCGTCATACTGATGTAAAAAATTCAAGTTCAATGTAATCCGTTAAAAAGATAAGACCTTTCAAGTTGATCATTAAAATCAGGAAGTATCCGGTGAACTACAATTTTGAAATTTGGCGCGAAGAGAGATCCTTTGCCACAGGTGAAGAAATAAATCCGAAAATCATTATTTTACAATTTTAGGTGGAATAATTTACTAACCTTATTATTTTTGCAGTTTTGTTTTATACATTTGTACTTACGGGTGTATAATACCTCACTTCGCTTCGCATGATCCTGTTTTATACCAACAAATATTGCAATATGGTAATTTTGAGGACTAATGCTAAGTATGTCCATGCTGCTGTGAAAACGTGATTCCATTAAATTTTTTCTATAGAAAAAAATTACAAAGTTACCTCCAAACCTTACAATAAACCGATAGCATTCAATGAATACTTGAAATTAGATCTGAAACTTTGCACAATATAACTGATATTAGTATAAAGCAGCTGCAGACTGCTCCATAAAAATGAAAAAAACTCAGTGTATTTTTGTTCAAATTATTCAAGTCTACTAACTTATTCAAAGTAACGGTACGGACGCTCAGGGCACTGATAGGCACTTGACCGGTTTTTAATTCTTTCGTACTTTATCTTCTACGAAGCATTTACGCAATAATTATCCACAGCTTTCGAACAAACACGGAGCGTCTAGCCAGCATGTCTCCCGCCGCAAGGAAATTAGCAGCGAAACACCTCCTCACCCCTCGACTGAAGATGACTCCAAACAACATGGGCGTATTCGACAGCGCGACGCCAAAGCGGACGCCGACACCAAGGAGTCTGGTCAAGACCCCGAGCCACAAGACTCCGCAGAGGCCGTCTAGCTCCGGCAGTATAAACAACAGTCCAAGCCTCACTGAGAACAACCTGACAGATAACTTGCTCCAAATAAACGTGGCGAAGAGGGGACGATTAAAAGCGGCGGATTTCTTCAAATAGCTATGTTACTTGGTAAGTTAATAAATTATGATTTCTGAAGGAATTGTAGGTTTGTTTATTTTCTATTTATTTTGTTAGGAAAATTATTGTTAATAAGTTGCGGTGTATATGGATGGATGCGAGAATGAAAAATACATTTTTTTTTAAATAATGTCATGATTTATTTCTCTAATCTCAAGTTACATTACAAAAAAAACATAATACACAATTGTACTAAAATAATAAAAAATTATCATACTTTATGCACTACCCTGCAACCGACCACCTCATACAAAAATAAATAATGTTTTAATGCAAATACAAGTTTAAGAATTATTGATTTAGAAATAAACAATTGATTCGCAATTTTTCTATTGAAAACTGCACAATATGCCTAATACATAACTGTAAACTGATATCAACAGCAAATAACTAAATTGTAACTTTTCGTTTGGATTTGGGTTTGTTCTCAATCATCATTTTATTTTTTCCACAATATACATACACTAATAAAAGCAGTAATTTCCATAGACTACATAGCAGCATAAAATATACATATTTATACTACAACAATATAAACTTTAACATTTCTTAAAATACTCTAAAACTATTCGGTATGCGTAATGAGTAAAAAAGATCATTTTTCTATTAAATGAAAATTTTATCGTCAATCAATTCATAATGTCACTGATAAAAATATATATAATTATAATAAATCACTATGTCAATGTTCAATTGGTACCTTATATAGAAATAAAGCTGTCTTCAATCTCTTGGAATTATCCAAAAACCATCAAAACGATAATAAAAAAGTATGCCAACTTTTTAAGCGACACGAAAATATTCACAACTGACCCGAGACCGCACAAAATAAAAAACAAATACGTATATCACCAAAACAAATTCAGGACATCCCTATACCAAGGTACAGGTTCAGCCAATTTCCTCTCATACTCCTGATTTGTAATGGGTTGTGTATCATCGGTGGGATCTTCAACGAAAGGGTCTACATAGGACTTTTTGATCCCAAATCTGAAGAAGGCCAAGTAAGGGCAGTACTTCATGAGGAATATGCTCCACAGGTAGTTGAGATTGAAGTACCATCTGCCGAGGAAGGTCTGATAGAGGAACATGATGACAGCGTTAAAGTTGAGCTTGTACTTCTCGTACCAGGTGAGGCTTTTGTAGGCTGGTATTTGATGGAACACATTGTAGTCGTGGTAGTAGATTTGTCTGGATGGGTGATTGGGGACGCCCTCGATGGCTGGCTCGCATATCAGAGCTGACACCGGGATACCTGGAAACGAAAGGGGTGCATACAGCATTCATCACGACGTATACTAGAATGGGTGTCGGAGGGGTTTCTGAGCGTCCACTATCAGTCAACACTTGTGCAACCGCTTATTACCGACGATTTTTACGTCCCTTATAGCTGTACTTCGGGCACAAATACTCGCTTTTCTGAAAAACTTTGTATGCTCGATTCGATTTCGAATCCGGGTCTAGAGATTGAAAGGTCCGCGTTTTGCCCGGACGCTACTGCCGGGTTTATATCCCGGTATCATCAATAGAATTATTAATCTCGAAAGTTTTGTGTGAATCTTGAAAAAAAAACATGTGGCTACTGTACTGACTGATGCCCCGAAAAATTTAATAAAATATGTTCTCGTAGGAATATAAGATGACTTTCATTTATATAGTCGAATTCATCCTGAAGACGGTAAGTGGTGATTAGGACCAAAGTTCAATGATCCTGTTTGCGAAATAAGAAAAATATAATGTTTTGCCTCTATACTTGTTAAATCAAATAAAATCTGAATTTGGCTATATAAACGAAAGTCATCTTATATTCCTACGAGAACATAATTAATTTTTTTGGGCCATCAGTCAGTAGTCACATGTTTTATTTAAAAGTCGTCAAGTGTACGTTGTAGCGGTAGCTGATTGATAATAAGATGTCCATATATTCTTAACGTGTGTTTTCAACACACGGTCAAAGGTTAATTAATTTTGTTTGTCGATACACTCGGTAAACTGAGTAATTAATGATAGATAAATGATAATCAAACTGCTATCAGTACTGACTTACAATTATTGATTGTAATTATCTTGGCTATGATTAACAGAAAGAGTAAATTATTCATTACATTGCATAAGTTATTAATTATTATTATCACATAAGTAAAACGAAGCATATGTGTCTATCTATCCGTGATATAACCCAATAATGGCTGAGTCATTGAGCCTGATAAAAGAACAATAACACATTTGTCATCGGGGCTATAATCCATTCAATGAATTATTATAGAGTGCGTGGAGGGAGGCAAAGCTACTGACTTCAGGGATGGGTTTAGGATACTTAGGAGGTAAACCTGAGACGCGAGCTGAAGCGGGGGACGCCTGGAAGGCCTGAAACCAGTCATTTTCAGAAGCAAATAGCTCGGGAACGGTTGCATATAGAAACTTTTTGTTTGTAAATAAAATGTAGGTAATTTCATCAGTTCTCAAACACAGAGACATATTTTTTTCTAGAACCCACAGTTTTCGAGTTTTAAGCGAATAACCAAAAAAACTCGAAATTTCAGGCCTTCCGGGCGTCCCCTCCTCCCCCCTCTCTCCCTTCAGCTCGCGTCTCAGGTTCAGGTACTTTTAGGATATTTACCTCCTAAGTACCCCAAACCCATCCCTGAAGTCAGCAGCTTTGCCCCCCTCCACGCACTCTATACCCCTTTCTGAGAGTTCATTGAATGGGTTGCTACTGTTTCCTCGCGTTAGTTTCTATATGGAAGTCAAAAAAACGAGTACCGAAGATATGTGCCGCCGGGGGGTATACATCAAAATTCCTCTCATCCATTGTGCACATCGTACGCTTGGCTAGATAGATGCTTATTTATTAAAACTGGGTTTCGGTCCGTAACTTTTAAGACTTTTATTTTTGACTACAAAAATATATATCCTGATGATTTCCTTTAGATTCCGTTTTAAAATAAAAATGTGTTTTTCGAAGTGTTAGTGAAGGGTTTTGCTGTCTAAGGCTAATTAATTTTTT
Organism: Ypsolopha scabrella; assembly: GCA_910592155.1. NCBI lineage: Eukaryota > Metazoa > Arthropoda > Insecta > Lepidoptera > Ypsolophidae > Ypsolopha > Ypsolopha scabrella. Next base: position 7,757,555 of record OU342980.1, on the reverse strand, counting down.
TCAAACCACAACACAAATGTCATTTTTTTTTTTACCAATGGATTTTGATTTTAGTACAGAAAGAATTTTCCTATCGAAAGGATAACCCTTTCCAATCTTGAATACTTTAATAAAGGGTAGGACGCCCTTTTTTAACTGCGCAACGATGCACAGGGCGAACTTTCGATGAGATTATGTTATGACTATTCCATCCAATCGGTTATTGGATTATACTCACTAAAAAATTATCAATTTATGCGAGTCGTTGATTCAAAGGCTGTCCCGGGCCCTGAATAAAAACAAAAATGTATACTACCCACTCACCATATTCCTGTTCCTTATCTGTCATCTTTTCCTTCAACGTTCTCTGGAACGCTATCCTCTCCTCCTCAGTATAGAGGTACCCTGGCACACCAGCCAGGTACTTGGTCTGGTACAGCACAGCGCCAGAGTTGACGGTCGGGTTGACGGACCACATCCCTTCTATCATGACGCGGGCCATGTGCTCGAAGTACTCCGGCACGCTCTCTAAGCACGGCGTGTAGACACGGTCCTGGAGGATCTGCAGTACTTGCCGCGTCTCGTCGATGTTCTTTCGGCAGATGTTGTACCTGGGAGGGGGCAACTGTCCAGTGGTAGTTCTTGCCATCTACAACGACTAATCTTTGCTTGTGTGAAGCATCTTACAACGTGCAAATGTGTGTGTAAGACACGACGGTCGCAACCGCTGCTGTCATATACACGACTTGCTCAAAGTAGAGCAGATTGGTTGTCGTGGATTGCAAGAACTGTAATGGATATTTGACACAAGCTTTCAAAATTCTCTGCCTCAACATCCAAAGGACAAGAAAGCTAGCTTAGTGCTCTGCTGTGGAGATTCCACGGACTTGAATCTAGTTTTATTAACTAAGCTACCGATTTTTGTCTCTGCGGTTGCCGTAAGAAAATCCTTGTCTATGCTCAGCGTAAATAAAATTTCGTTTTACTATATACGACTTTTGCAGCGAACGTTTTACTATATACGACTTCTGCACCGAACGTTTTACTATAGGTATAAGACTTCTGCACCGAACGTTTTACTATAGGTATAAGACTTCTGCACCGAACGTTTTACTATAGGTATAAGACTTCTGCACCGAACGTTTTACTATATACGACTTCTGCACCGAACGTTTTACTATAGGTATAAGACTTCTGCACTGAACGTTTTACTATAGGTATAAGATTTCTGCACCGAACGTTTTACTATATACGACCTCTGCACCGAACGTTTTACTATACATAGGATGAAATTAAATCAACTGACCAAATTCATGCTGTACACTCGGTTAGTGATCAAGAACTAGGTTCAGCAGATTCAGCGCAAAAGAGAAAAAAGTAAGTTTTTTAATTTTATAAAAAAAACTAAAATACCTGGCAAAATTTCCAAAATCAAATATCTAGATATTGTTAAAACCCATCTAATAAAATATGTTTGAGTTCTGTACATGATCCCTATCCGTCAAACGAAGAGAAAAAGTGTGTTTGAAGACCTCATTTCATTAATTATTTCTATCGAGGAAATTTTATCCAAACGTGTTTTCCAAAATCAAAACCCTAGTTTATATAATCAAAATGTATATACCAAAAATTCATTACAATTTTCCGTTTACTTTATGAAATAAACAGAAACAAATTATCCGTATATTTTTTACATAGCGCCTTAAGTACAATTCCTAGTGCAGGCACTATGGGGCAACAAAAAATGTTTTTCGAATTTCACCTGGAGGGTCATTAAACCTTGTTCCTGATTACTAACCGAGTCTCCAGTATAAATTTGGTCGGTTGCTTTAATTTCACCTAATATATGACTTCTGCATATATTATAAATAACGTTTTAGTGAACATGAATTTTGGGATCAGACATAAAACAATTCGGCTTGGGCGTTATTTTATGAACACCCTTATAGTCTATGTCTTGTACCAGGGTCAGTACAATGATAAATAAATAAATTGCTGTATACGCGTATATTCAATTATGTATCCTTCTATTGCATGCTGTGTTCACCTATAATCGACAACATTACAAATTAATAATTGGTACAAAACTAAAAACCATTTCGAGATATTGGCCTTCAGAGTATCATACATTTTTTTCAGAATTAATTCATTATCAAAAAAAGAGATTTAAAAAAAAACAAAGGTTGGTAAACACAAGATTTTAAAAACAATTACCTTCGCTTTCAAGTTCATTCCGTATTCCGTATCGAGTTTGAAATCCTTGGTTGCGACTTACGTTCTTTTCGAATGAGTGATTAAGAAAAAATCAAAATAAGCTTTAAAAACACACAATGAAACAAAATAAAAAATACGTAAGCTTTATTTTCACGCAGACTTTCAATTTAAATATTGACAACAAATGTTACCTGAAATGAAATGATGTCGATTGTCTAGGCATATAGCTTAAAATTGATATGTATTACAATGTATGAATTTATGTACTAGATGTTGGTGTCCCTAATAAATAAAAATCTAAAATCTCATCCAAATCTTTTCAGTGGTTCTCGAATTAAAAGCGTTTTTTCAATCTTTGCCCCGATTTAGCTGATTTGTTGCCAGGTCAGACACCAAGACGAAAATTCTAAAAATTGTGGTATTGGCCTTAGTTACTATTGTGAGAAGTTATTCAATGTACAGACACGACTTTATTATTAGTATAGATATCGCTAAAATATTTAATTTTTCAAATTGCATCTATGCTCTTTTAAAATAATCACCGAGACGATTTATCAGCGCAGAAAATAAAGTTGGAGTAATTTATTATGTAATATATTTATTTATTGCGTTACATAAAATTAATTAAAGCTATAAAGCGGTTCTAACGGTAATAATAATAACTTGACGTGGACTAGCAGAGATAGGGTTGCCACCCCGGCCCGGAATTTGTAAAAGTCGCTATTTATATTAGGTCGGGGAAAAAGTTTCTTCGTATTTTAAATAAAAACTCAAGACACATTTTTTCAAAGTTTATTCACATTTAAGTACAATTTATATGTACCTTTTTGTTCAATAACTTGTTGCCATCTTGTAGGTAGTGACATGATCCCGTTGCTATAGAAATTTTGTGACTTCTGATCAAATAAATGCGACAAATAGTTTTGACAGTCCTCTGTTGATGTTAACCTTACACTACCTAACGAATTCTGTAGAGACCGAATTAGGTGAAAATCTGAGGGTGCAAGGTCAGGCCTATATGGTGGATGCATCAATTTTTCCTGAATGGCCAAAGATGTGTTGTGGTCTGGCGTTATCATGATGAAAGACCACACCCTTTCTGTTGATCCATTCCCTCCCGTTTTTTCTGAATTTATTGCTTGAGTCTCATCAGCTGTTGGTAGTAGAGATCCGAATCGATGGTTTTGCCCGGCGTTAAAAGCTTATAACAAACGATGCCCTTCCAATCCCACCATACACACAGCACCACCTTATTGCCTATTAATCCATTAATCTATTAATCCGGGTTTTGCCATAGTCTGTGGAGCTTGACCGCCCTTTGGCCATGACCTTTTTCGCATGTTCTTGTCGTAGGTGATCCATTTTTCATCACCAGTAATCAATCTCTTCAGAAATGCCAGATACAAACAGTACGACCAAAGAAACTTTATTACAACTTGATGCATAGAAAATACGAAGTTACTTTTTCCCCGACCTATTATTAAACTAAACAAAATTTTATAGAAATAATTTATTCCTACTAGGTGAAATTAAACCAAGCGACCAAATTCGTACTGGAAACTCGGTTGGTCATCAGAAACAAGGTTTAATGACCCTCCAGGTGAAATTCGAAAAAAAAATGTTTTTTGCCCTTTAGTGCCTGCACTGGGAATTGTACTCAAACTAGTCCAACCAGTAAGGGAGCAAAAAAATTTTTCGAAATTGGCCAAATAACTGAGCCTGGTTCTTGATCACTAACCGAGTCTCCAGTATGAATTTGGTCAGTTGATTTAATTTCACCCTATATAACACATTCAACAAAGCGCTGTTCGGACCTGTATGATTTTTATATTTTTCGTTTGTTAGTGATTTCATCAGCAACTTTTCTTGCTTTTGATTTTTCAGGAATTTTTATTATATTTAATTAGTCATATAATAAATGGATCTTTTTCACCATGTCCACTGATAAGCTGTCTAGTATGTCAGTCTGTAAATTACTACACTAGGCGTCAAAAAAATCGCACCTTTTAAAAAATGTGCTTCAAACAAGTTTTATTCTTATTTGAAACCATTTTCGCGGGATTGTTTAGGTATCAATTAGCCATGCATGTTTCTGATATATATTTTTTTAATAATTTAGTTTGAAAATGTAGACTATTTTATGAAACTAATTTCATTATTTTTGGGTTTTATTCATTGCATCTATTTAAATACAAAAACTTAAATTTTACCCGCCAAAAGTGAACGTGACGTCACTAGAGGCGTTCCGCATGGCGCTAATAGTGCTAACACTACCATCAAACTTCTCACGCCCATCAAGTCGTTCTGAATGAAAAATGGCGTCCATCACTGTTTATACTTATAATCCATTTAGGGTTCTTTTGAACGCAACATGAATGATGACAGAATTTGTAGAAATTCATTTAAGTTACGTGAATACAAAGGATATACTACTTTACTAGGTCCAAGAAGTAATTTCTTCTAACTACAATCTTATAATCATGATTTAACTAATGCTCTTATTCTTCGAAAAACCTATTTTTGAAATTGCCACCGGCCAGCTAGCACTTTTCATAGATCGCTCATAGTGCAAACGCTCTGAAGCATAGGCATATCACAACATGGCGTCGTTAAGGATTTCGTCTATGATAAACAAGGTGAAATTTAATCAATCACCCTTATTCATACTGGAGACTCGGTTAGTGATCAGGAACAAAATTCAATGATCGTTATTTTCGAAATCATAAAAAAAATTGTTTCCATACTGACTGAATAGGCAGTAGGTAGGTACGGGAGCAATTTTTTGTTTTCAGTTTTACCTTGAGGTTCATTAAACATTGTTCCTGATCACTAACCGAGTCTCCAATATGAATTCTGGCGGTTGATTAATTATCGGGCTCACAGTGACTCGGAATGATGATAGACGCGATATAATCGATTATGTCGCGACACGGAATGCACTGCATGTCAAATGTCATGTCATGACGTCATAGATAAGTCAAATGAAGTTCATTGTGTTTTGTTAAAATATCTTTAAAAGTATAGATTTATTTATTAATCTGATAAGTAGCAACTGTACAGAAAAAATATTTCTCGAAATGGTTTTAAGATTTCCGTTCTTGTCCAGAAAGTTAGCACCCCCAATTGAAAGGTAATAAAACAGACTATTAAAATATTGAAAAAAAAAGTGTTTTTCATACAAGGGCATAAAAAAAATACAGGTTGATTGGGAAAGAAAAATCATCTTTATTTACGCTCTACAACAAAAGGATTAATTATTCAGAAAAAATCACGAAATCATTCTTAAAAGTAATCTAAAACCTAGTGTTACCTCCTCTTGCCCTGATAACAGCTTCCATTCGATCTCTCATATACCTAACCAATTTCAGGACTTGATCTTGTGGAATACTGTCCCATTCCGAAATTACGGCCTCTTCCAGGTCCTGGAGGGTGTAGGAGCAGGATCTCGTGACCTAACTTGCCGTTTCAGTTCATCCTAAAGGTGCTCTATCGGGTTCAGGTTTGGACTTCTCGCCGGCCACTGCATGATAGGGATCCCAACCTCTTGAAGGTAGTCACGTACAATAAACGCGGTGTGGGAGCGAGCGTTGTCGTGCATCAAAGTAAACCCATGGCCGACGAAACCAGCATATGGGACCACATGCTCTTCCAGGACTTCTGTGATGAACCGGTGAGCAGTCAGCGACCCTTGCCCGCGAGCACCTCCAGTCCGGGAAACGCATACAAGGTCAGTTTTGCCGTCGCAAGATATGCCGCCCCAAAACATGCAGGAGCCACCCCCGTATTCCACAGTTTCTTGAATACGGGCTTGTGCGAATCGCTCCCTCTGCCTCCTGTACACTCTTTTTCGCCTGTTATTACAGAAAAGGCACGCCCTCGTCTCATCCGAGAAAAGAACTGTTCGCCATTGGTCTAGCGTCCAATCGACGTGATCGCGGGCAAACTGCAAGCGGGATCTACGATGCTCTACAGTCAATCTTGGGCCTGTAGCAGCTCTATGGGCGGCTATTTTCTTCTCTGTTAATCTTCTTCTAATCGTAGAGTCACTTGAAGTTGTCCCGCGAACTGCTTGGAGTTGCTGTCTTATCTCAACAGCATTGGAGAACCGATTTCTCAAGCTCGTCGACACTATGAAGCGGTCATCCCTTTCAGATGTGCAGCGTCGTCTCCCAGATCCATGTTTTCGGACAAAGCCACCAGTCTCCCGGAATCACTGGACTACTCTTCGAACAGCAAAACGGCTTAGGTTGAGTTGCCGGGCAATATCACACTGCCGCACCCAGCTTCTTCAGGAGTAGTATCCATGTTTAGGGTAGTATTTTTTGCTTGTGCTTAACGTGTTACGGAGGTTGGCCGTAACTCGCGTCCGTCAGTTTACCCTAGAGACCTGACACGTGACCTCCGGGTGGTGCTAAACGAGTTACAAACTTTCTTTATTTATCCGACCCAGATTTATAAAGAAGTCTCTGACTTTCGGGTTGGAGACACCCTAGCTGGAACTACGGGTCCGGCTGGGTTTTATTGGGTACTACGGGAGTCAGATTTGAGCCGACCTGATGCTTGCTTATGCTCGCGGAAGGTGTCTGACATGGGTATGGACTCGTAGTGGCATGTTATTAGTTTCGGCTAATAACTTAGTGGTTTGAACTGCAGGGGTTCGAGCACGTGTCTGTCCGGTATAGCTTGTCACCGGGCGCTCGTCTCCGTGAGCAGTTAGCATTCCCTAGTAGCGGCGCTTGGGCGGCCACCAATGTGAACGGGTTATGCGGGGCACGTGAGTTGTCCTCAAGTTGTCCGATGAACACTGCTGGCGTATGGACGCGTGCATTCGTGTGCGCGACCGTGCGGTTTCAGTGGGAGGACTTCATCTCCGGCACTCTATCTGGATATTAGAGGAGACAACCCGACGCTAGAGGTGTTGTCCGGGTCACCCGTCCGCGTAGGAGTTATCGAAGCCGTAAGGTCAAGATAGCGTTTGGAACAAGGGTTTGGCGTAATTATGTTTCGTGCATTTTTATTCCGCGAGGTGAGCGTGCGTGCAGCTCCGAGTACCTCCTTGGATAATGAGGGAGCCAGCTTCTCTGGCGGGTCCAACAACACTCAGTTGAGTCAATCATGTCATATATTGTTTGACGGCGGAGGAGCAGCGCTTGGTACTGCTCGGGGCTATCCTGTCTTGACCCTTTTAAGGCGTTATTGTTGCATACACAGGTAGGCAGAGCGCGGATGAGGTGGGTGCGATGTCGGGTGACCTGTGCCTGTTGCGGTAAACGTGACGATCACAGGTACTGTTGTTAGTTGACAGTAGTCAATAACATCAGCGGTGCGATCCGCTGCCCTTAAATGGGAAAGTGATTACTTGAACTCATTCTTGAGTCAAGTTTGAGTTGAAGTTACAGAGGACCTCCTTTTATAACGTAAGGTTGATATCGGCGGTCCACTATAACCTAAACTAAGTAGAAACGTAGCGTCGGGATTGTGCTTAACGTGTGTCACCTTCAAAGTTTGGATAGTGAATGACCTAAATTTGACGTGTAATTACCTTTTTATACCCCTTTTATGTAGCGCAACTAGCGACCGTTTGAACGCGTATTTGAGCAATACTTTTCTTAATACCACGATATTCGAGAGATTTTTATCGTTTATAAAATGAAACGATTGTTTATTTCAAGGTCGTTTAATGCCCTTTCAATTGATACCAAATAGTTCTCTCATATTTGGTTTCAAATAGGAATTAAAATGGTTTGAAGTAAATTTTTCAAAAGGAGCGATTTTTTTGACGCCTTGTGTAAGGGGCTTTTTAAGGTTTAAATAAATAAATAATAAATTCAAAAAATCTTTCTTATTATTTTCGAAAGTCTAGTTTGAACCAGACACCTAAACGTAAACACATATTCGAACATACATACATAAAGACAGACAGAGAGAAAGACGGACAACAAAAATTGAAAAAAAATATGGTTTTGGCCTCAGTTGTTGTACTGACCCATTAATAATAAATAACCCATTTCAATTGAAATTCCATAAAAATATTCAATGTACAGACTAGACTTTTACTACGTTATTATTAGTATAGATAATTTCTTTTGTGTACGTTTATGTATTACTTTATTATACCGTTAAGAATCCCTTGTTAAGTATTTTATTAGTTTTTTCTTTTTAAATTTACATTTACTTTTATATTTTTTCTTTATCTTCTACTTCACCCAAAAGTTGCTTGAAGATATTACTATTAAAAAATATATAAAAAAGTGCCGCCTTTGTGCACTATACCACAGAATAAATACGTACAGAAGGTCCTCTATTCAAGGAAATTCAAATAATATGCTACTCTCGTACGCGGCAATAAAGTGTAAACTAGCTCGCATTTAATATACCGCGTAAAACTTTTACCACGCGTGCGTACAGGTACGAGAATGAACCGAATCACAACGCGCGAGAGTTTTTTCTGCTCTGACCGTCTCCAGGTCATTGAAACAATGTTCGATCATAGGGTTACCTGCCACTTGCGATTGGGAATAGCTACTACGACGTTATAACGCTGGCCTCTCAAGCCTTACAGCTTCCTGGTACTAATAGGTAGTATTTGAGCTAAGCTGCGGACAGACGGACATGGCGAAACTAATAAGGGTTTCTTGTCGGATTACGGAACCCTAAAAATTATAATAGCTACTTACATACAAAAGACAAAAATATCGACCTATATACACATTTAAAATAACAAAGGAAATCCTGACCCATCATATCGTCCCAATTTTAAACAGAATTTGTAAGTTTCTATCCACATAATAAGATAATATAGTAATAAAGTGGTAATATATAAATAAGATAGGTACTTAATAAAAGTCAACATTTGATACGTTGGACTAACACATCGTTTTTATCTAAGAATTGATACCTAATGTTAGGCGTACATTTTCTCACATTTGGATATCTTTTCGAAGTGAAAATTTGTCGATTTGTGTTTTTATTCAGGCAGCCAAATGCGATGCAATAAGCTTTCGCCTTCATTTTACCAAAGAACGAACGAGGCGCGTGCGTGAGTAGTAGCGCCGCGCGCTGCTCGAAGCGCACGTACCTACTAGTAGTGTGCATAACGGCTATATTTTGTTAACGCGCTAAAAGCTATACGCTAATTGCAAATAGCGCGCTATTTTTTCAGCTATGTTTTAACGTTATATTTTAAAACTAGATTAGCTACATCTATAGTTTTAACGAATGAAAAAGCATGAATGTTCGTTGTGTTGTAGCTTTAGCGACTGTCAGCTATAATAAACGGGTAAATTAATTGAGGGAGACACAATTGGCTGTTTTGAAAAAAAAAACGTAACTTTGTTAAATTTTACTGAAGGCAGTTTTTATTAATATGTTACGACGTACGATATTTTTGTTTATATTAATAAATATATACAGTTTCAAACATTCCATGAACTTCCCTTTATACTTTGCAGGCTTAGGACTGTCAATAATTAAACGCTATTTAAGCTTGAGTCGTTATTATTAGGAAATAAAATTAATGATATTCAATTATTTACACTTAAAACGAACTATTTCCAAACTATATTTCTTAAAAAGTTCTAGATGCATAAATTTATCACAAAAGCTTTTTTTATTTACTAAAAATACTCGCTTATATTCGCGCACGAAATCAATTTAGGTAGGCGTACACGCTCAAGCGAAAGCTGTTCGGTACTTAACGTTAAAATAAACAATCAATTCAAAAATGACATAAAAGCGCGCGAAATGCATCCGAATCGCGGGGCACAGGTGCGGGGTGAATATATTTATTTATTGAACACTTCAACTCCTGTTAAACAGGATCAAAAGTGCATCAAAATGACTATCACCTCACAGGATGACGCAAAATATTGACAAGATATTGCAATCTACAAAAAGAAAATAATAAAAGTATGAAAAAAATCTTAAGCTAAGAGTAATAACTACTTTACAGCATACAGCAGTGTGTAACAATGTGAGCAGCTATCCTAAAAAAACTATAAAACTATATTATTTATAATGTTTTTACCCTTATGGGGTTCATAACAAGGCTTATTAAGAAGTAAATATTAGGGCATGCAATACAAAAGATATATATATAATAATAATAATTATATACTGAGCATATATAAATAAATAAATAAATCTGACCAGTAGAAACCTGGACACGAAAGAAAATAAAACATGAAAAATACCTAATTAACATAATAATACTATATAGGTAATATACTTAATTAATCAACACGCATATTCCCGCAGTGAACCATTGGATTTTCAAGCATCCTTCAAGGCTACGGGAGGCTGCTTTGAGTAATAATGCCAGTAGTAACTATGACAGAACCGTTTGAAAACATGGAAATTTTTGCGGGATGAAACTAAATCCTGATAATATACTGGTGAGTAAGTTGTGCCAATTTGAGAGAGCATAAGGTTTCGCTCACCATTCCAAAGAGGACATTCCCAAAGTATATGATGTGCAGTTTGTTCGATTTCCGAACACTCACAGAAGGGAGATTGTACAAGCTGCATGCTATGTAGCTTTGCCTGAAAGTTACCATGACTGGTGAGGAATTGTGAAACCTGATGGTCGATTTCGATCCAATGAGCATCAATTCTGTCACGAACCGATGGAAAGAATTTATAGAGGTGTCTACCGTTTTCTGAATTATTCCAACGTGTCTGCCATTCTAAAATTAGGTCATCGTTCATGGTTTCGGAATCAAAAAGACGCTCAGTTTTTTGGCGTTCGCCTAAACCAAAATCTTCCCAGTGCATGTTGCGGGAGCAGAAATAGTTACTTGCTCGGCGCTGGAGCTCTAGGTCAATGGGCAAGACCCCGGCCAGTACCGGCAAAGCATCTGTACTAACGGTACGATACGCCTTACAGAGAAAGATGAGAGCCAAGCGCTGACTCTGCATCATTTTTTTCCGCACAGTAGCCAACGTGGAACGGTCAACCCATACAGGAGCAGCGTAGCACATACTTGACACGTATGTAGCTTTATATATAATTTTTAAAACTGGAAATCTTAATCCCCATGTGGATTTGGATATTCTTGCCAACGCGTAAAAATTACTACGTGCTTTTTCTCCAATTTTGCGGGTGTGTTCGGTGAACGTGAAATTTCGTTCGAGTATCATCCCCAGATACATCACTTGGAGAGAGTTGGAGACTCGAGTGCCTTTAAAGTACACACGTGGTGGCACCTTAAGCTTCCCTTTGATCAATAACTGGACCGTTTTGTGAGGCGCAAAGTCGAGTTTGTTCCTTTCACCCCAATCTGCGATCCTTTCCAGCGATATATGGGCTTTTTGTTCTAAAGCGGCCCTAGTGTTACATTCGATTAATAATAACCCATCGTCTGCAAAAGCGGTAAGTTGGCATTCATGTGGTAGAGGGATTGTTAAAAAATCGTCAAATCCAAGGTTCCATAGGTATGGTCCCAGAACAGATCCCTGAGGACATCCCTTAGTCAAATTTTTGGACAATGCGTATTGACCCATTCGCAGTTCAACAGTCCCATTTGAGAAGTAGTCAAGGAGAATTTTATATATGTTTTTGTAACAACCACGACTTTTTAATTTAAGTAACAACATGGGCCACCATGCATTGTCAAAAGCACCAGAAATATCCAAAAATATTGCGAGGACGTATTTGCTATCTGAAGCTGTTACTTTTCTTCGTACTGAGAGCGTGGCATCGATTGTAGAACGTCCTTGTGTGAAACCAAACTGTCTTGGATGGCAAGTTAAACCACCTGGTAATAGTCGGGGTACTATGAGCCGCTCAAGTAGCTTCCCCATAGAGGGAAGGAGAGTGATTGGTCGGAGTCCTTTTGGATCATCCGGTGACTTGTTTCCACCCTTTGGGATCACTTTGACTACGCCCTGGCGCCAAACCTTTGGGAAGATTCCTTCGGCTATGCACCTGTTGAAAACGTAGACAATGGAATGAGGATCAGCTTTTACCAGTCTCTTTATTATGAGATTTGAGATGCGATCTGCACCTGGAGCCTTTTTAGTCGGTAAAAACCTAGCGGCATTGCAAAGCTCGCTAGCCGTTATGAGATTAGAGGATGGAGTCTCCGGAACGAGATTTACAACATCACGAATAGACTGGTGATATTGGGAGTCGTCTGTTACATCGTCGTCTGGAATAATACTTCGAAGGAGAACGGTGGCTGTTTCCTCGATGGAGATAGTGTGACCACCAGTAGTTTTAAGATTGCTAACATATGCCAAGTCAGGTTTGTATGAGGCCTTAAATTGGTGATAAAGTGAGGACCAAGGCTCAGCATTGGCTAAACCATTAGCAATCGATCGCAGGTTTTTGCTTTTTGTCAAGGCTACAGCGGCCCTGTACTCCGATCGGGTGCATCTAAGTCTGCTAAGGGCAGCATCGTACTCTGGGCCTGTTATTTTTTTACGCTTTAATTTATTTAGATTACGTCGTGCGTGGCGAAAATTTCGACGGTGTTTTACCAGTCCGTCATGCCACCAATCACATTTACTGCGCTGCTGGATGGCTTTACGGCCAAAAGCGATATCGGCACAATATATGATGACCATATTTAAGATTTCAGCACATTCATCAGCTGACAGATCTGGTCGCACGTATTCATAAGATAGTCCCTCAAATAGACTACTGAAAAACTCCCAATCGCCGGTTTTATATTTATAAATATAGCCAAAGCAATCAACATTAGGATTCGATGTCTCCTGGCCAAATTCGAACACAATCAATCGGTGGTCACTAGACGATGCTTCAGGATGTACCCACCAAGAGTTTATCGGAACGTCACCGCACGTAAGTGTAATGTCAATGTAAGATTCACCAGATGGACTACAATAGGTCGGTGGTGCATCAGGGTGGTTGTGAACAACAAGGTTATATTCGGCAATAAACTCTTCCATGGAGATTCTGCGATCAGCATCGTTAGTTCTAGATGGACCATGCCATAGGGGGGATGAGGCATTGCAGTCTATACCTATTAGAATGTTTTTACTACCCAAGGAACGAATTGTATTGCCTAAATGGATCAAATGGGGACCAATCGGCTCTGAGTACTTAAAATAATAGCTCACTGCGTAAAAACGACATGAATTATATGAAACATCGACAACAGTACAATAGCGATTTGACAGATGTCTCAAAAAGGTGAATGTAATTAACTTATTAAATACCATGATGGAAGCCAAAGCAGATCTATTTATTTCAATAGTGTGTTCACGCAACTTCTGCGTATGGTAGTGTTCTTGAGCTAGCAGAAAATCCAAGTGAAATTCTTCAGCAATGCGTAAAACTTCTGATGTAGCAAGTTCAGCATTATGGCAGTTTAACTGCCCTATCTTTATTTTTTGGTCAACAAACATACTGAGTGGAAGAAATAAGTTGCTCGAGTCGCTGTTTCAATGCTGGGCAATCAGTGGAGCCGGTGTGATGTTCAGCTACTCTCTTGAACTTTGAGCAGGTCGCGCATTTTGGTTTAAAGTCGTCTTTTTTGACCTCTTCACATTCTCGTGTAGTGTGAGCACCACTGCAGTGGGCACAAGTAAATGCTTTTTCAGTACAATATTTAATAACATGTCCCAACAGTTGGCATTTTGCGCAACATACAATTTCAAGGTCATCTACAAATCTGCATACACTCCAACTGATAAACACTTTCTCTTTCGTTTCAACGAGATGTCGTCTAATGTCAGGAGTAACTTCTATACCAAACCATTTTCTTTGTCCTCTGTTAACATCTCTTCGTCGGTAGATTCGTACGTGTTTTTTGAAGTCATCTAATGTAATATCTAATTCTCCTTCAATATTTTGATTGTATAGACTACGGATGAATTCATCGTCTTCCATGTTTGGCACATCTTTCACTATTAGTCTAGGTTGACGACCCTTGGGCTTTTCGAGGCGAATGCCAGCTTTTTTTATTGCTTCTACTGCTGACAACTTCTCTAGTTGATCTTTGTTAGAAACTCGAAGGACAACACCGCTTCTAGCAGCTTTTTTAACATCAACAATTTGAAAGCCATCATTGGCTGGATTTATAGCGTTCATGAGGGCTTCTTTAGTATGCTCAGAAGTTTTCATAGTTTCGGCGTGCTCTGGGGTCGGGTAAGCCACTAAACAGGGTAATGGAGTACGTGGAGTAGTAATTTGTGGACCAGCTTTTGGTAAGCGCAATTGTAAGCGTGATGCATATGTATCTGGAACAGGGGGAACATTCGATGATAAAGTTGCGGTGAAGCGATTAGTGTTGCAGCCCATTTTAAGTTTTTCGAGTTCAATCAGAGTACTCGCATGATCTAGTTTGGTACTAGCTATTTGAAAATCTTTTTCAGTTTCTGCCAGACGTAATTCGAGAGCTGCTATCATAGCCAATATTTTTTGCCCTTGTAAGCCTATTTCGTAGACGTCCGTTTTCGTCAACTTCGATTCCCCAGAAGTAAGTTGCATGATTTGCTCAACAGCAGAGTGGGCCATTCCGAGAAGATCTTGTTTAGACGTTCGCATGTATGTTTCACACGGTGGCTCTAATTCATCTTCTAATTCGATAGTCTTCCCAGCTAGAGAATTTTTTGGGAGTTTTAAACGCTCCTGCTGTGTGGTTCCAGGGGAATCCCTGGTACGCTTCCCGGTACATTTTGGAGTCTCATGAAACAAAGGTGATGCGAATCGACTATCATTTTGCGACGGAGAATGGAACATTGATTGATCGTGGATTAAATGAATTCAGCGAAGTATAGCCATGAGCAAAAAGAAAAAGAAAAAATGTCCGGCGGGGATCGAACCTAGTATCACTCAATGAAATGGTCTATAGTAGCGACTTATACCACTCGAGCACACTGGCTTACAAATGTAGTGCGAAAAACTTCAATGTACGCCAATACAGTTCTGGTGGTGTGGAAACAGGTATCAATGTCTTTGTTTACGTCTCACCAAACCAATGTCACTCAATGTCACTGACACGCACTTTTTGATAAAACTGGTTATTTTAAGCGATATTTTGAAAGTCTAAATACACTAATGTATACACTTTATGTTCAGCTCCATGTGTTTAAAAGCTTGATAATATACGAAAACTTTTGTCTATTTTTTTCTAATAAAATACACGAGAGAAATCAATAACACGTCTTCGTGCGTAGGTACACTCAAAGCATTTGAGGTGCGGGGTGAGTAACCTCTGTACGAAACGAACGAATCGCGTCGCGTGGCTTCCGTCGCGTCGGGATCCGCTGCTGCTGACAGTCAGGCACGCGATGTTTATACCTAAACTGCCCAGTGCGCCTTCCCTGACTATACAATATTTTTTATATGATGTTTCCTATTATTTGTAAAGGTAATAAATAAATAAAATCTGTACATACGATATACAGGATGACTTTTAACCTATTAGGGGTTAAACCCCAAAAATTTAGTATTTTGTAGAAGAATACAAACTGGTTTTATTAAAACCATTCAAAATCATATTCATTATATTTTTTTAAGTAAGAGCCCTTTGAATATTTTCGTAAAATCCAAAGAAATCATGGTCACCCGAAGAGATAAGATAATTAGATCGAGTGTAGTTATTTTTATTATTGATGCCACTATTTTTGGACTATTTTAAACTTTTTCCGTATCGGAATGGTTGGGATAACCATACATTTTATTTCCGAGTAACATTATTTAATAATATTTCGACTTTTAATTTCAACTGTTTTTACATTTAAAATGTGTTCTACTAACGTATCTTAATAACCTCTAAAATTATCGGGGTTTGTTTGAAAGTTACTCTGTATAGATAGTTCCCTATTTGATTGTATGGAAACCTGCCATCTTATTGTCTAACTTCAATATCTACCGCTATAGCCATCAAAGGTGTCGTTATTGGCTAAAACTGACGTGTAATGTTATTATCTAATGCTATCCAATCAAGGCTAGCCAATCACAGTGCTGTTGAAGACGTTTGCCATGGATGTCGAGAATTGTCAAAGTTACACGATAAGGCCCCTGTTCCTCACCTGTCCTCGAGGCCGATCATGTACCCAATGGTTCTCCAGAAGTGGTTGTAGGCCTCCCAGTCGTCATCGTGAAGCGCTATCACGCCGAACCTATACGGAACATTGTACGTTATTATCTTTGCAGTAGACTTTTGGGCCAGACTAATATATTTAGACATTCTGAATAAGAGGCTCAAGTTTATTCAAAGTGTATTTTACATAAATTACTAGGTAGATGGGTAAATTAGAGTTGCTTTAAAACGTAATACAATTGTGTACGGCTACGGCAAGTTTAGTATAGTTTGACCGCAAGCGCGGGTGATGGCAGAGGTGGCGGGGAAACGTTTCCGAACACAATGAAAGTGCTCGACCCCCCTCCCCCTCCCCGCTCAGCTACAGCTACTACTATCAGCTACTTAAGGCGTTACGGTCAAGGCACAGTGTAAAAGGATTTTTAAACTATGGTCAAGGTATACTAAACTTGCCGCATCTTGACTATACCCATCTCTTGTAGATCCTGATTCTGTATCGTAAAATCAGTTGCCAAACCGAGTGCCTATCGTCGAAAACATACATATCCGCTTATCTAAAGATACGTTCGCACTTGAAATGACGTCACAATTCGTAAATAGTTGAAGGTTGCTATGGAGGCTAAGGGGTCATCTCGGCCATGTAAAACTCGGCCGCGTGGCCGAGTTGACACCTTTCAATTAAATCAATTTTATTGGGGGTCAACTCGGCCTCACATACAAAGTACAGTCAATCTAAGAAAGGATTGGATCCAAATACCTACTATAAAACTTCGAATAAATTATACCTATTAATTTATAATTTATACCTATTTAAATATTGATATTTTGTTTTATTTTGAAGCAACTAGTTATTTGTCTTGAGAATTTAAATCATATTACATTTTCTAAGGACTTCTTGTATTGACTACCTCAAATTTTCACTGTCGGCCGAGTTGACCCACAATAAAATTGATTTAATCGAAAGGTGTCAACTCGGCCGCGCGGCCGAGTTTTATGTGGCCAAGATGACCCCTTTGCCATTTTTGAAGTTCATTTTTTACCTTTTTTGGTAGCAACCGTAGATGGCAACCGACAGTAAGTTACATAAAGGCCCGCTGGTACCTAAGTAAAACGGTCTTTTAATGAACTTCATCCTCTTATTCTAAAAATTGGCGGGAAAACGCGGTTGTGACGTGAACCGACCGCGTACAAGGGGGCGCCACAAGCCACGATAAACAAAGATGACTCACTTGGTCGGCTTGAGCATCGCGAACCCACAGAAGCCAAACTGCGTGAGCGCCACGTCTCGCTGGCTGACGGTGCCCTTGTCCTGCAGCTTGGCTGCGAGACCGGCGCGGATGTGGCGACTCCGGACCGCGTATAGGGAGCGCCACGATCTGTCATTCAATATTCTGAGGGGTCATTGGCGTAACTAGGACTAGACCTGGGGGGGGGGGGCTCCTGGCTCCAATTCATAAAGCCATCAACAAGTATCTGAGGTGCAATTGTGTAAGACAATCGTGTTTAAATTCGATTGTCATATTATGGCTATTCGGCTAAGCATATTAGCCCGTTTGACAATAGAAATCGTACGTTTTTGGTTTTCAACAACAAAACAAGCCAATCGTAATCAGCTAAAAATTTACGATTTCAGTTGCCAAATCGGCTATCAATTTGAATACGCTATATGGACGAATTTAATTCTATTCTCGATTATATGATCGTAATAAGATAAGTAGAGCTAATCCTCCATACACCGAGACCACATACAAGCCAAAATACTAAACAAATAACACCTTAAATTAAATAAAGCATATTTTATATCAATTACACCCTTAGTCTAAGATTACACCCGTGTTTCTAGGGGGGGGGGAGGGGGGCAGGCGGTACTCTGGGGAGGGCCGTGCTCCCCTGACCCTTGCCTAGTTACGCCTTTGATCAGGGTAATTACAACTTTATTTATAAAAAAATTAAGATCACTAACATTGGGGTTCGATTCACTCTGACATTGCTTACAGTTATAGTAAGTGATGGGCAGATCCAGGATTTTATTCTGGGGGGGGGGGGGGGTCATTATGACAAGGTTTGGGGTTATGGTCAAAATAGCGGGTAGTGTGAGATGCTCCCGCGCATTTATTTACGTTAATTATTGCACGAAGTTACCGATCAATTATATAAAGGATAATACGACTATAATATACCCTAGTGCGTGTTTGCGTACCGAGCAACGTCACTGCAGAGATAAAATACTGTTTAGTTTAATTACATAATTATACTGTGCCCAAGGCCCCCCTGTATCCACCAACGTAAAGTTAGGTCCTTTTTGATAAAAAAAAACTATGAGCGATTGTGATGGTGCAATTTTCAGTCAGCTCTTTCACTTTAAATTGCGTAAATAAGTGAAGGCGGGGGACAAAAAAGTTAAGAAAAATAAAATAGATCCACGGATATGGTAAACTTACGTTCCGTGCATTATTCTACATCCGTGTTTCAACTTTACTATTCTAACCTCTTTTGCCAAGCCGTACGGTTCACAATTGAATACCCACACAGAGCCAGGTTTCAGTTCGTGCTCGAACCACGTCATCGTGTGCAGTATGGTGGACAGGTATCTCTTGTACGCTGTATACAAGGAGGAGGAGCGGCGCGAGTTGACCAACACCCGCAGTATGGAAGGGACCGCGAAAACCGCCACTAGCCCCAGGAACATGGATGTGGTCAGCGCGAAGCTGTGGTCCCAGAAGAATCGCCGCCCTCTGGGGAACGGAACGGTATATTATACTTATTAATATAGCCAAATTCGTACTGAAGGCCGCAGACATATAATTATTACTAAGTAGCAGACCAAACATAAGGATTAGATAGCGTGGCAAGTTTCCATACAAATAATAAGCTACATTTAGGGTTCATGGTACGAAGAAACGTGTAAAAATGGGTTGTTTTGGTTGGCTTATGCTTGGAACATATTTGTTAATTCCTAAACGAATCTCTAGTATATATTTTGTTTGGAAACAAGCAATATTTATATTTAAAAGAGCCCGTAGTTCACTGAGCTAAAATTGCCACGCGTCGTCTCTATGCGTTTATTATCTGCTACTATATTATACGTCTGCGCTGAAGACTCGGTAAGTATTTAGTATCAAGATTCGATGACCCTTCTTAGGGTTCCATACCTCAAGAGGAAAAAACGGAGCCATTAAAGATATTAAATGATGTATAGGATCTCCATCTAATCGTGTAGTCTGCGAAATACAACGGTAATTTTTACTGTTTCTGTGTCACATAATTTTCGTTTTCAATGACAGCTCTTTTACTGCATCTTAAAGAACAGTGCTGCCCGATACTCAAGTTTTGTGCAGCAGTAGCAGCCTATATCGCTAGACATAGCCCAATGTAAGAGTTGCACCATCCATCTATCCATCAGCCGGTGTTCGTCCACTGCCTTTCCCAGATTTCGCCACTTTTGGCGGTGCTGCGTCCTTCTCATCCAGCCACCACTCACAACGAAAGAGTTACACCGAAGACTGCATTTGAGAGGCGGCAACGCGAGCAAGGACTCACTTGTTGAACTGCTTCTCATCGTACCAGGGCGGGTACTCCGGCACCAGCTGTTCGGGTTTCACGGAGTCCGAGGGCTGCTCCGCCGTCTCCGGTCGCAGTAGACCGGAGATGAACTCGTCCACTGAAACAAAAATATATAACTGTAAACGGACTTTGTGTGTGTACATCGTGTCGACGCTTCACCACTGAGCCGCCAGTTTCTCGCTACAAACCATTGGGTTGCACGAAAGAAGCTTCCCCGGGTGGCGTCAACTGAGATATGGGTAATTTCAAAAATAATGCACCCCTTGCCTTTTTTGGGTGTACCATGCAGATATTTTTTTTCTATTTCCGGGCTATTAGCTACGGAAGTTTCTTATTGTTTACTTAAATAAGAAGTATCTGACCACCAATTACAATAATTGCATTTTTAATAAATAACATTTTTAATGGATTTATCGTTTATTGAAAATACTGAAAATGACGGTTTCATACTGTCCCATCGGCGAAATTTGTAACTTCTGACTGCGTTTTAAAACATTTTTCTTCTACATAAGTTTTTATATTTTTGTTAAAATTTTTCCAAAAAATTGTCTCTTTTTGTTACGAAATTTACTGTGTTTATTTAAATTTTATCTCTTTTGTAATAACTAAAAATGAAAAATGATTTCTCTATAATGGGAATTATGTATCTCTGAAAATGACGGTTTCATACTGTCCCATCGGCGAAATTTGTAACTTCTGACTGCGTTTTAAAACATTTTTCTTCTACATAAGTTTTTATATTTTTGTTAAAATTTTTCCAAAAAATTGTCTCTTTTTGTTACGAAATTTACTGTGTTTATTTAAATTTTATCTCTTTTGTAATAACTAAAAATGAAAAATGATTTCTCTATAATGGGAATTATGTATCTACTGTTTATAGTTAAATCTGTGAGGAATTTGAAAATAATTCGAAGTTTCTATGTCAGGGCCCTGATTTTGTTATGTCTTTTTTGTTACGAAACTAAGTACAAATAAAAATACAAATAATGACAACAAATAGCATTACATACAAAATATTTTTTGTGAACCTTAAAATGTATTAAATTTAGAGGGTATTTGTAAGGGATCAAATCACAAAACATCCCATGGTTCTATTTGCCGATGATAGCACGGTGTTATTTAAAAGTGAAAATGTAGATACATTTGAAAGCGAAATAAATACCACCCTGAAAGACATAATACAGTGGCTCAACAATAATAAACTTTTAATTAATTTGGAGAAAACAAAAATAATGACATTTGAACAACAAACAAATAATTCTCCTATTGACATAAAATATATTAACAATAAAATTGAAGAAACTGAAACAATAAAATTTCTAGGTCTACATATAGATAGAAAAATGTCATGGCAAGCCCAAATTGACCACATATGCTCAAAGCTAAATAAATTTTCATATGCACTTCACAACTTAACTAAAATAGTTAGTGAAGACGCCGTAGTTACTGCTTATAAAGGTTATGTGGATTCCACCCTACGTTACGGGGTTATATTTTGGGGCAATCCCCGACGCTACGTTTCTACTTAGTTTAGGTTATAGTGGACCGCCGATATCAACCTTACGTTATAAAAGGAGGTCCTCTGTAACTTCAACTCAAACTTGACTCAAGAATGAGTTCAAGTAATCACTTTCCCACTTAAGGGCAGCGGATCGCACCGCTGATGTTATTGACTACTGTCAACTAACAACAGTACCTGTGATCGTCACGTTTTACCGCAACAGGCACAGGTCACCCGACATCGCACCCACCTCATCCGCACTCTGCCTACCTGTGTATGCAACAATAACGCCTTAAAAGGGTCAAGACAGGATAGCCCCGAGCAGTACCAAGCGCTGCTCCTCCGCCGTCAAACAATATATGACATGATTGACTCAACTAAGTGTTGTTGGACCCGCCAGAGAAGCTGGCTCCCTCATTATCCAAGGAGGTACTCGGAGCTGCACGCACGCTCACCTCGCGGAATAAAAATGCACGAAACATAATTACGCCAAACCCTTGTTCCAAACGCTATCTTGACCTTGCGGCTTCGATAACTCCTACGCGGACGGGTGACCCGGACAACACCTCTAGCGTCGGGTTGTCTCCTCTAATAAATATATTTTGGGGCAACGCAACAAACAGGGAAACAATTTTCAAAGCCCAAAAAAGGTGCATTCGTGCTATAAGTAAAATTAGGAGCACGGAAACTTGCAAGCCACATTTTAAAAATTTCAAAATTCTTACGTTCCCGTCACTACTAGGTGAAATTAAATCAACC
The DNA here is from genome assembly GCA_910592155.1 of Ypsolopha scabrella. Lineage (NCBI taxonomy): Eukaryota > Metazoa > Arthropoda > Insecta > Lepidoptera > Ypsolophidae > Ypsolopha > Ypsolopha scabrella. The sequence goes on along the minus strand of OU342980.1, from coordinate 7,735,526 downwards.
GACCAAATTCGTACTGGAGACTCGGTTAGTCATCAGCAACTAGGTTTAATGACCCTCCAGATGAAATTCGAAAAAAAAATATTTTTGTTCAGTAGTGCCTGCACTAGGATTTGTATTTAAACTAGTCGAGTGCGTTACGCCAGCGGCATGTTAGCGCTTTTCAGGATTTCAGCTTGACAGATAATTAGAGCGTCATCTCGTGTAATTGTGCCCGAAATAAAAAATTAGTGCTTCCAGCCGATCCAAAGATATTCACGAAAAAAGAGATTCCGCTGGAGTAACGTTACCCCAGCGGCATGTTTTTTATCCCGTGGTCGTAGCTAAATACAAATTAGCTAATTAGGTAGATATAATTATTGCATGATTGTGCCCAAAAAAGAAAATTAGTGCGTCCAGAGGTTTCGGAGTTATTCAAGATGCCGCTGGGGTAACGTTTAGCCAATTGCTGTATCTCTTAAACGGTATGACATACAACTACGATTTTTTTTACTAAGGTGCGTCTTAATTAGTTCCTAATTTGTGCAAACTTATTTTTTCTCTAATCGACGCCGTTGGTCAGTTATATTTTTTTCAAAAACCCTAAAATCGGCCCTTGCGCTTCAATGAGAATACCTAGAAACTTACCAATTATGGTGGTTTGTACCTTTTATCAATTCAAAGCACCTTGTGAAATTAGATGTTCCTACTTCAACTCCTTACAGAGTTATTCCATTTTTATTAAAATCTGGCTACTCTGTTATTTAATGCATCAATACATGAGTTATTATTAAGTGACGGTATATTTGATTCTACTAATAATTAGTACTTTTATCACATTATTTATTCTAAAAATTTCAGCTGAAAAAACTTCCTAACTACTGAAACTTAAGGAAAAAACAACAGGAAAGCAAATCAGTCGATTAACCAACCATATTCAAATGTGTTATTAAGTGACGGTTGTAACAGTTCAGACCTCTTTGCGGTCTTCGTTACGATTCACAAATAGATTCTGATAGTGGGCGAAACCATAATGTATGCGACCACACGTCTATCTTGTAAATAAGGGTTACACTTTACTATACAGATAAGTTTTAAATATGATCAGTGCAGCTGCTGATGTTCGATGACAATTATTGTCTTTCTTGTCCGAATGATTCGAAGGGTTAAGAGAAATTCACAAGATGAAACAGCATAGTTTTTATTCACAATGGTATTCTAATAAGCTTTAAACCATAAAGATACAAATTAACTTGAAATTTATCGTAAATTTACATCAAGGACGACGTCACCATACCTAAAACACTTTCAGAATATCTAGTCCTTATTTCTAAATGTATCAAGTTGGAATCTTATTAAAATAATAAATGAAAACTCAATTAGCAATAACTGAGAAAGAAGTAGCAAGAAATACCTCAAACAGTTACAAATTATTAATAGTCACAAATAATATGAACCTTGTATTCAAACGCATTAGATTCATTGTTCAAGATCGGTAGGGTACATGAAAACACAACACCTGACACCTGCGTGCAAGGTTATTACATCGGTGTCGTGGTTCGAAGCCAATAGAAATTGGACTTTACCTCAATGCACATTAGGTTGGGCTTTAAATAGGAAGTTGAGGCGTGTCGTGTTTGTCGTCGGTGTCGTGTTTGTCGTCGGTGTCGTCTTTGTCGTCGGTGTCGTGTTTGTCGTCTGTGTCGTGTTTGTCGTCTGTGTCGTGTTTGTCGTCGGTGTCGTGTTTGTCGTCGGTGTCGTGTTTGTCGTCTGTGTCGTGTTTGTCGTCTGTGTCGTGTTTGTCGTCGATTCAATTGGTATATAAGCACCTACAATATTTTATTGAGGATTCATTCAGTTTTATTCCTTCGTCAAGTACACGTCTCGAAAAAGTGTTGTTCCGCAGTATTATTTTAAATTAGGGAAAGTATTCGAAGTTATTGTGGGTTGGGACGCGTGTTAGATTTCAGTGAAATGTATTTACGTTTCGTAGCTTAGTTTGGGGTTGATAGGGGGGTAGCATGAGGCTTTCTCCCGTAATTCCCAGAATGAGGAAGGACGAAGTACTCCGGAATTGCTTAGGATCATCGAGGATAGGGATACGGGACGCGAGTGTTTTCTTTTCCAGCATTCTCACCTCTCTCTGGGTCAAGATTCCCTAGGCACCGCCCCATAAGGGTTACCCCTGTGATCCTGCTTGTGGTACAGAGAGAAAACCCCCCCGCCGTACGCATTGCACCAAGCGTACAACCCTTTTTCCTTCCCCATCCGCTTATGGTCTTAGGTCTCTGGCCATAAGTATCCTTGTTATGTATATGTGTAGTATATTTCACGACCGTATTAGGCTTAGGGCTAGGCGAGTTTTAGGGTATAGGTACTCAAGAGAATTAACTCATCTCGCTTCTGTACCAAATAGGTTAGGAACAATCTCATTGCACTTCGAGATTGCTACATGCGCAATTAAATTAAATGTGAGATATAATCTCTAGTTTTGAAAATACTTACACACTTACCAGTATAGGGACATCTGATGTAGGGCATGAGAAATAGGTCAGTGTTTGATAGGTTGGGAATACTAAGTTTTAATGGAAACCGTCAGGGAAACGCCGTTAGTGATGAATCTTCATAAAGATTTAAGATGTAGGGACGTCAGGGCTCGTTCGGCTTGAGGATCTCCAATAACGTGGGGATAAATAATATTTTAGGTCTGGATTAGTTATTGTTAGATAATTTAGGATTATTCCATCTATTCATCCATCCATCATTGGATTCTGTATTATAAAAAAGGGGTTTCTTATTTCACTAAACCCTAATGGTTAAATTAATCAATTTTGGTAAAGATGTTCCATTTGAAAGTCAAAATATTGAGATAATATTTGACTGTAAAAGAGCCTATAAATAGAAAGCTTTCAGAAAGTATTTGAACTTACATACCTACCAAACTTCAAAATCAGAGCTAATAAGCAACTGATAGTTTGAGCCTATAAAAGCCATAACTTTCATCACAGAACTCAAATAAAGTTATTACCAAAAATCTACATGGGTAAAAAGAATAATTTCAATTTATAAATAATTACTTATTCTCTTAAATATTGAGCTGGCTGAAGGATGTATTTGTTTGTACTAGTAAGGGAAAAATAAACCCCTCTGAAGGCAAAAGTTAGCCACTGGTTGTTTCTATATACCTTACCGGAGTAGAACAACTGTTTTCAACGACTGGTATTAAATAGATACAACTTCTTGAACTAAAAATAAAGTTCTATTACTTACACCAAAAAGATCATATTTGGAAGTATTGAAATTATTCAATTTGGAGTCATGTAGAATTCACTCTTTACTTACTAAAATGGCTGTAGGACTGAAAGGTATAAAATAAAAGATTCCCTCATAATGCATAAAGTCATGATTTAGATGTTCCTCTCTTATAAAGTAAATTAACTATGCTAGTTACATTCATACATAATATATCTTCATTCCACTTTGCAAAAGCTTAAAGCTTTTTCAGAAAATGCATCCCGGAAGCCTTTAAAGTGGCGTGTTACTAATTTATCATAAAATGATATTATTGTCCAGCATCGAACCCAAAGTTAGGCCCATCTGGTTTTCTTGCCCTTCTTTCCAGATTGGTTGTAATCGAACGGGCAGGATTTTGTCCCACAAAATTAGTACTTATATATGTACAATACACTCAAATATTCAAGTACATTTATGTACTTTATCTCCTATATCTTTCAGGAGGATTCATTAGTCCGGTGACGGAATCCACTGGGACGGCGGTGGCGGGGCTGTTTTCCCAATCAAATAAAAAAAAAAACATTTTATAGAGCAGATCAACTGTTTTCCTGATATAAGAATAATGTAAAACAAGAGACTAAAATACTCTACAACTACTCTGTTTCAATAATTATACTCCATCAAAGTTTATTATGACCTTATCTACTATTAATGTAGATCACAGTTCCAATTTACATTCAACTAAGATTTCTACCAAGTAACGGGTACATTTAATTGAGTAGCATAAAGAAAATTTCAATTTTACCAGACTTATCGTTTTATGAGAGGAAGCCTTACAACTATTTAATAGATCAAAGTTTCGTTACTATTACTAAAAGGAAAGTCACATTCTTGAATATTTAATACAAAGATCTAATAAATAAAATAACATAACTCTCATAAGGTTTTTCTGCAGTCTTACAGAGCCCTAATTCTCGACAGCCAATTTATAACTTATGTAATCATCCATTTGAACATAATGGGGAACTAAGCCAAAACTATACCCTCGCCTTGTTGTGAATTCTTTACAACTAAATTAACACTAATTTGCTTAGGTTAACGGGAAATCTAGAACTTAGGATTCTTAGAATATTTGTCAGGGTCAGGTTAGGTCAGTCTCATCCCTTACTACTCTAAAAGAACTAGGGTTACTAACTGAGGTGCATAACGTAAGGTCCTGTCCACCACTAGCGATCACATTTGGCCAAGTTACTGATCAAAACATCTGTATATCGTATATAGGCATCTAGGAGATAATAAGTAGGTAGGTTTAAATAGCTAGGTTTAGTTAGGTGGGAGGTAGATGTTACAGTAGGTGCCGTGAACCATGATGTTTCTTACCAGGGTATTTCTTCTAGTATTTTGGTTTTATACAGATGTTTTGATATAGTTATTTGGCCTTAAGGCCACAATTGTTACCGTGTATATAGGAAAGGGTTGAGGGATGATTGACTGGTAAATAGATTTAGGAGATAGGGGGGAAAGTCTTTATCTTGTTTCCACGGACAGTCTACATTAAGTTTATAACATTAGTAGAGTATTAGTACTGAACCACTGTCTTTTCGAAGGGAGGTGATGTGATTTGCAGCTTGAGTAGATAGGGTAATTTAATATTTTCCTCAAATGGTGAAGCCGTGGATGCTCTTTATGTTTTCATTGACTGCGACACTTGCTGTAGCTTCATATGAGTACTGTTATGTTATTTATCTCTACTTTAGGGCTTCTGTACATCTATACAAGTTTTAAGACCTGAAAAATAAAATGAAATATTAATAAAACTCAATTCATAGGTTATATAAAGTACCATGGGTTAAAATTTCTTAATACAGGTCCTCTTATTGAGAAATTCCTTTTAAAAGTTTAACTCCACTATAAGTAAGGTTGCATACGGAAGGTTGGTTAGTTAAAAGGGATATAAATTCAGTCAGATGCGAGTTCCGTCTTTTAAAATACTAAAGGTAACATTATTCTATGAAAGATAATCATAAACAAGTGATAAGCATATCTTATATACTTGTATGCTACTTTAAAATTAAAACATAAGAGGTTTAGCTAGGTAAGGAAAAGATTTTGCAAAATTATTTACCTGTAATAAGGAGTCCCGTTGAAACATTCAGTTGTTGGTTAGGAATAGCATAGTGAACCAGTTTGGAATGTCAGTTCTTTGTGACGTCGGTTTATCAGAATTATAGGAGAAGTGATCTGTAAACAAATTATAAATCTTGATAAGTGAAGTTAAAAGTTTTGGTTATAGGTTAGGTTGTCTGACTTTGAAAAACATAAAATCAAAAATACTGACATATGTACCTATTATAATAGCAAGAGTATTGCACAAGTATTTACTATTCCTTGAGTGGGACTACATTAATTAACTTTAATGGGGATTCAACATTGTTTACGTAGGAAATTTAATTATAAAGTAGGTATAGCAATAGGTCAGAGTTTCGAAGAGAGGTCACGATCTAAGACTTTAATTTATAACATTCAATGAAAGGGAAAACTTAATATAGCTAAAGCTTCGTTTTCTTATAAAATTAAGTGGAAAACTCAATATTGATTGGCTAGTGAAATCTTTTGGAAAAAATATTTACTAGAAAAGCTTACCTTATTGTTGGATAGTTTAACATGTGGCTTTGTTGGAATGCTCATTGATTATCTGTGGTAAATAGGTTTATTGTAGCGTTTAAGTGAAGTATTTACAGCACATTTACAAACACAAACTTGTATTAATTTTTTAGAAATTAAAATAGAAAAAAATTGCGTCTTAGAAAAATAGTGTTGCCAGTAATAAATTTTAAATTCCGCTAAGTCTGTCTATTGGGAAAGTCTGTCAAAAAATCCGTGGTACTTATCTTTACCCTTACGTAAATTTCGTCACGCACGACAGTAAAATGCTTTCCTTTCTACGAAAAAAAGTAAAATGCTTTACTATCGTCTTCATTTTATCGTAACTGTAGAGGCCAAAGATTGACCATAAGTTTTCGTAGTTGTTTTAATCCTGTTAGTATGTTCAAAATTTGGTTAACCGTTTTAGTCATCTTACTCCGGGAAAAATAGAAGGAAAAGAATCCGTCAGCTTTTAACATAGTATTTATCATGGTTTAACATCATCCTAATTCGCCGTATTTTACGGTAAATCTTTCAAGTTGGCAATACTATCGGTATAGGCAAACCACAGATTACCATAGCAGGGTTGCGTTTCGAAACGAGCGAAAATCATAGATAATCTATATATTGTAGGGTTGCAAGTTGTTTCGAATTGTACGTTGCACTTATTGCTAAACTAAAAGGTAGCGCTCATTGCAACAAAATTTATTTCGTCCGCGTGCCGCTACCAGCCACCGGCCACCACTGTTAAATTATTTTAAGTTCAGTATTTAGTGGTTTCGTTTCTGAACAATATTTAAGCGTTGAAGATTAAAACTATCCTGTCAGTTATGAGTTAGGTCAGATAGCAAACTAACTATGTTTGGCTGGTTATGTGTTTTACACTGGTACATAATAAAATGCTAGGAAACTAAAGAAAGGGGGAAAGAAAATATCTAGGTAATTATGTATTATGTTATGATTTAGCATTTTTGGAAGCGGCTTTGCAAATGAGTTTCTAAAACAAAGTGTAGGTAGTCATTGAGCATGTCATGGGTTAGTTAGTAAATTTTTGATACGGGAAACAGGTTGATTAGACACAATCAATCATAGCTGGTTCAGCAGGTAGAAGTTACATAATTAGATAAAGTGAATACGGTGTCTCTTCCCTAAGTGAGTAAGGATTTATAATGTTTATAATGTTACATTATCAGAGCCGTGTTTGACTTGGTGTAGCGATTTATGTTTGGTATAGCGACTGTCTCTCTCTCTTTCTCTATCTCTCTCATGTGATTAAATTAATGCAGCGCTATCTTGCTTGTTGTCAGCTTTACAACAAACTGTTAAAAGTTTAAAACACCATATAATTCATATGCTGTGTTTTGTTTTTGATTCCGGCCAAGACTGAAATAGTATTGATAGTAACAGAATTTAAACTGAAGGGTTCCAGTTAATTAATTCATTACTTGTAGTTAGGTTGCTTATGAATTCTCTTGAATGTGCTTAATGATTAATCAATCAAGTTAATTAGGTAAAAATCATTAAGTATAAAACTTGTATGAGTGTAGACTATTAGAGAAAAATATATAGTTGATAGAATTAAAATTTATAGGAGTACGAAGTTTAGTTGTACAATCGTAAATATATAAACTGAATTATAAAGTTAGCTAGCTATTACTTGCAACTATCAATATGTTCACATAACTACAGTCTTCGGCTTCACTTAAGTTAAAATTATAGTTTAAAAAAATATATACTTTTAGCGAGAATCTGCATAAAGGAACTAGTCTGCCAAGAGTTAAAGTTTGTAGGATCTTAGTTTCGAAGGTTTTATTATATTTAAGTCAGTTGTGGTATTTACCAAATATATTTATATAGATGGGTACCTACTTATTAGGTATATTGAACTGATTTTAGATAGACAATAAAGGAAACCGTATACATTTCAGTCAAGTAATTTTGAACTCGTTGCGAAAGTTATAATATAAATTATAGGTATATACTATTTATGTATTTATTATAGGACTAATAGGAAGGGTTTTGTTTAATATTCAACATTTTAATCGCTGTTAGGTAATTTACTGTCACGATTTTGAGTGACGTAAGAGTGAGAAGTATAGTAAAACGATATGAGTCATCTGTCGCAAGGGGTTAAGTAATGAGTCAGTAATACATTCAACTCAGTTGGTAGAGCAATCGTCCGTTTAGCGAGAGGTCCCATGTTCGAATCCCGGTTCGGACCTCCTCACGTCCAGGTTTACTTTTAAATGTAATTACCTAGATCCTAATTACGACGCGCGAAGAAGCAAACCGTTTAAACGGGCGATTACATTGTTTGAAGTCTATAATATTAATTTGACATTATATTGATTGATCTAAGAAATAAAATATTAAAGTTCATTGAGAAGGGGGCTTTAGCTGAGATTCAGGAGAAAATGGAGGGTTCGTAAGATGGGATTCTTAAATACATAGCTTGAATAAAGTAGTGTTTACATTTAACTGAATTAGGTTCCTTGTATATCGTAGGCAGCAGAAAGGTTCAGGTTAATATGTATGTGTATATAAAAGGTATGTTTAAATTTAGAGAGTAGTTATGTATAGATGAAGAAATGTCTTGAGTCTGTCGAGAATGGGGAAAGGTCACTGTAGGGTAAAAAAATAATAGGATTTTGCATAAGGGAGATATAAACTTAAATTACTTCCTTATCTAAGATGGTGTTACCATATCCCAGTAAGTTGTATTCTAAAATTTAAAATTAGGTAGACATGGATTAGTTGATGAATTGGTACATGGATAATAGATTCGTGGTTCTATTTGTAGAATTTTATTTTCGAACCCGGTAGCTGTCAGTATGATGATAAATTTTATAAATAAGTTTTAAATTTTACCATTTTAGTTTATGTGTCACGGTTTTATAGATGTAAAATTTTAATTTGGTTGAACGTTTAGTAAAGTCTGTGGAGTTAGTAGTTACGGAAGTATGGATTTTAAAATAAGAAAAGTTAATAGTATTGATCTAACGGATTTACTTTTGATATGGAGTAGTGGTTTGATATAACGGTTCTTTTGATTGTTTAACATACAAAACTCTACTCTAAATAAAGATAAAGACTAATATTAGGGAGCATGCTCTGATAGGAATATCATCAAAGAGGGTAACATTATAGAAGTAGTAAGTGATATTAGAAGGGCATTTGGCTAGATAAAAATAACTTCTAAGATTATATTCTACGAGAGTTAGGTACATTAGAGGAAAAGAGAGCAGGTAGAAGACGTCGAAAGGATCTGAGGAAACAAAGAAAAATTTAAAAAGGTATTTGAATACTTAGAAATTCAAAAAATAGGTAACTATACTTTCTTATGAGTTTCAGTTACTGAAAGGCAAGTAGAGAAGTGGATCGAAATTTGATAGAATATGATATGATAACTTGTTAAAGGTTAAAAAAGGTTGCTCAGTAAATAATCATTACTAAGACAAATGAAATGTAATAATAACTGAATATTGAATTAAACTGATTTACTTAAAACAATTTTTATCTTGTTTTATTCAACTAAAGTTTAATAAAATGCATTGAAACAAAATATTGGTTTTTCATTCTGGTAATTACCTGGTTATAATATATTGGTAATGGTAAAAATGGTATTATTAGGAAGGTAATCAATGTAAGTCCATATTCGTTGGGTTGGTGACTCGTTAGAGTGGCGTGCTGAAGAGAATGAGGAGGAATGAATGAGGAGGAATGAATGTGTCGGTGAAAGAAATGACTTTGACTATAACAATGACTTTGACTTACTTTGACAAATGAAAGGGCCTAGCGAGACAACAATTACAAGAGCATGGATATATTTTATTGTCATTTTATCCCAGAGGCATAAAACTAAACAAACGAACTGTTAAGATGATTATGAGTTAGGTTAAGGTCATATTGACTATTACAGTATAAACTGTGATTCTTGGTAGTTCACACTCCACACGCAGCAACTTAACTTTTCCTCGACAACTCCACATTCACCGAGTAGTTGACTGGATATTAATATTGGAAGATATTCTAGACTGGAGAATTGGTCAACTGGGTTCCTATCATGAGAGCTATTAAAGTGATCCAGATTTTGAAGGAGATACAATGGCGCATCTATTGTTCAAATTGAAAAGATAGAATTCGGCTAGAAGGTTATTGTATTGCCACTAGGGCTGGCCTGACTCACAACCAGGTTCTTCTGGAGAGTTTGGACCTCCTTGCTTGATTGATATTTATTCATGACTAATTTAACAAAAGGTTGGAATGTCAACTGATTTAATGTTTGAGTGACTATTTGGTATAAAAACACACCACATTATTACATTCTGGGAGAAAGGTGATGATAAAGTAAAAAGGTATTTTTTTATGGTTATTTGTGAATAGCGAGGATGAAAATTTCCTCCGGTTAAGGTATACTAACCTGTGTAAATTTTGGGGAAAGGCTGTAACAGTTCAGACCTCTTTGCGGTCTTCGTTACGATTCACAAATAGATTCTGATAGTGGGCGAAACCATAATGTATGCGACCACACGTCTATCTTGTAAATAAGGGTTACACTTTACTATACAGATAAGTTTTAAATATGATCAGTGCAGCTGCTGATGTTCGATGACAATTATTGTCTTTCTTGTCCGAATGATTCGAAGGGTTAAGAGAAATTCACAAGATGAAACAGCATAGTTTTTATTCACAATGGTATTCTAATAAGCTTTAAACCATAAAGATACAAATTAACTTGAAATTTATCGTAAATTTACATCAAGGACGACGTCACCATACCTAAAACACTTTCAGAATATCTAGTCCTTATTTCTAAATGTATCAAGTTGGAATCTTATTAAAATAATAAATGAAAACTCAATTAGCAATAACTGAGAAAGAAGTAGCAAGAAATACCTCAAACAGTTACAAATTATTAATAGTCACAAATAATATGAACCTTGTATTCAAACGCATTAGATTCATTGTTCAAGATCGGTAGGGTACATGAAAACACAACACCTGACACCTGCGTGCAAGGTTATTACATCGGTGTCGTGGTTCGAAGCCAATAGAAATTGGACTTTACCTCAATGCACATTAGGTTGGGCTTTAAATAGGAAGTTGAGGCGTGTCGTGTTTGTCGTCGGTGTCGTGTTTGTCGTCGGTGTCGTCTTTGTCGTCGGTGTCGTGTTTGTCGTCTGTGTCGTGTTTGTCGTCTGTGTCGTGTTTGTCGTCGGTGTCGTGTTTGTCGTCGGTGTCGTGTTTGTCGTCTGTGTCGTGTTTGTCGTCTGTGTCGTGTTTGTCGTCGATTCAATTGGTATATAAGCACCTACAATATTTTATTGAGGATTCATTCAGTTTTATTCCTTCGTCAAGTACACGTCTCGAAAAAGTGTTGTTCCGCAGTATTATTTTAAATTAGGGAAAGTATTCGAAGTTATTGTGGGTTGGGACGCGTGTTAGATTTCAGTGAAATGTATTTACGTTTCGTAGCTTAGTTTGGGGTTGATAGGGGGGTAGCATGAGGCTTTCTCCCGTAATTCCCAGAATGAGGAAGGACGAAGTACTCCGGAATTGCTTAGGATCATCGAGGATAGGGATACGGGACGCGAGTGTTTTCTTTTCCAGCATTCTCACCTCTCTCTGGGTCAAGATTCCCTAGGCACCGCCCCATAAGGGTTACCCCTGTGATCCTGCTTGTGGTACAGAGAGAAAACCCCCCCGCCGTACGCATTGCACCAAGCGTACAACCCTTTTTCCTTCCCCATCCGCTTATGGTCTTAGGTCTCTGGCCATAAGTATCCTTGTTATGTATATGTGTAGTATATTTCACGACCGTATTAGGCTTAGGGCTAGGCGAGTTTTAGGGTATAGGTACTCAAGAGAATTAACTCATCTCGCTTCTGTACCAAATAGGTTAGGAACAATCTCATTGCACTTCGAGATTGCTACATGCGCAATTAAATTAAATGTGAGATATAATCTCTAGTTTTGAAAATACTTACACACTTACCAGTATAGGGACATCTGATGTAGGGCATGAGAAATAGGTCAGTGTTTGATAGGTTGGGAATACTAAGTTTTAATGGAAACCGTCAGGGAAACGCCGTTAGTGATGAATCTTCATAAAGATTTAAGATGTAGGGACGTCAGGGCTCGTTCGGCTTGAGGATCTCCAATAACGTGGGGATAAATAATATTTTAGGTCTGGATTAGTTATTGTTAGATAATTTAGGATTATTCCATCTATTCATCCATCCATCATTGGATTCTGTATTATAAAAAAGGGGTTTCTTATTTCACTAAACCCTAATGGTTAAATTAATCAATTTTGGTAAAGATGTTCCATTTGAAAGTCAAAATATTGAGATAATATTTGACTGTAAAAGAGCCTATAAATAGAAAGCTTTCAGAAAGTATTTGAACTTACATACCTACCAAACTTCAAAATCAGAGCTAATAAGCAACTGATAGTTTGAGCCTATAAAAGCCATAACTTTCATCACAGAACTCAAATAAAGTTATTACCAAAAATCTACATGGGTAAAAAGAATAATTTCAATTTATAAATAATTACTTATTCTCTTAAATATTGAGCTGGCTGAAGGATGTATTTGTTTGTACTAGTAAGGGAAAAATAAACCCCTCTGAAGGCAAAAGTTAGCCACTGGTTGTTTCTATATACCTTACCGGAGTAGAACAACTGTTTTCAACGACTGGTATTAAATAGATACAACTTCTTGAACTAAAAATAAAGTTCTATTACTTACACCAAAAAGATCATATTTGGAAGTATTGAAATTATTCAATTTGGAGTCATGTAGAATTCACTCTTTACTTACTAAAATGGCTGTAGGACTGAAAGGTATAAAATAAAAGATTCCCTCATAATGCATAAAGTCATGATTTAGATGTTCCTCTCTTATAAAGTAAATTAACTATGCTAGTTACATTCATACATAATATATCTTCATTCCACTTTGCAAAAGCTTAAAGCTTTTTCAGAAAATGCATCCCGGAAGCCTTTAAAGTGGCGTGTTACTAATTTATCATAAAATGATATTATTGTCCAGCATCGAACCCAAAGTTAGGCCCATCTGGTTTTCTTGCCCTTCTTTCCAGATTGGTTGTAATCGAACGGGCAGGATTTTGTCCCACAAAATTAGTACTTATATATGTACAATACACTCAAATATTCAAGTACATTTATGTACTTTATCTCCTATATCTTTCAGGAGGATTCATTAGTCCGGTGACGGAATCCACTGGGACGGCGGTGGCGGGGCTGTTTTCCCAATCAAATAAAAAAAAAAACATTTTATAGAGCAGATCAACTGTTTTCCTGATATAAGAATAATGTAAAACAAGAGACTAAAATACTCTACAACTACTCTGTTTCAATAATTATACTCCATCAAAGTTTATTATGACCTTATCTACTATTAATGTAGATCACAGTTCCAATTTACATTCAACTAAGATTTCTACCAAGTAACGGGTACATTTAATTGAGTAGCATAAAGAAAATTTCAATTTTACCAGACTTATCGTTTTATGAGAGGAAGCCTTACAACTATTTAATAGATCAAAGTTTCGTTACTATTACTAAAAGGAAAGTCACATTCTTGAATATTTAATACAAAGATCTAATAAATAAAATAACATAACTCTCATAAGGTTTTTCTGCAGTCTTACAGAGCCCTAATTCTCGACAGCCAATTTATAACTTATGTAATCATCCATTTGAACATAATGGGGAACTAAGCCAAAACTATACCCTCGCCTTGTTGTGAATTCTTTACAACTAAATTAACACTAATTTGCTTAGGTTAACGGGAAATCTAGAACTTAGGATTCTTAGAATATTTGTCAGGGTCAGGTTAGGTCAGTCTCATCCCTTACTACTCTAAAAGAACTAGGGTTACTAACTGAGGTGCATAACGTAAGGTCCTGTCCACCACTAGCGATCACATTTGGCCAAGTTACTGATCAAAACATCTGTATATCGTATATAGGCATCTAGGAGATAATAAGTAGGTAGGTTTAAATAGCTAGGTTTAGTTAGGTGGGAGGTAGATGTTACACGGTATATTTGATTCTACTAATAATTAGTACTTTTATCACATTATTTATCTTTAAAATTTCAGCTGAAACAACCTGCTAACTACTGAAATAAAAGGAAAAAATAACCACAAAGCAAATTAGACGATTAACCCACCAAATTCAAATGAGTACATAAAAGCGGCCGTACCATACATGGTGCCAACCTTCTTAAATTGGTAGTTCTATAATTCAGTTTTGATTGGTACAGGTGCGTACAAATGGTTTAACGAACTATTCATTTACTTTTATATAAATATGATAAGTTATTAGCAGTGATAGGATATTCAAATGCTTTTTGCCCCAAAGTACTAATGTTCAATTGTGTGGAATGGACTTTAGTATAGGAAAATATTTTTTTTTTTATAATTTGTATTAATAACTTACTTGGTGAAACATTATAATTTGATCAAATTTGATAGGTACTTACATAAATCATGGTGACCAGGGTCTGATGGTGGGACTGGAAGGTTGAAATGAGAACTCCTCAGCGAACAACAGGAGACCTCTCGATTTTGAAAAATTTGATCGGTCTTGATTAGTACTTTTGTAAAAGTACCAGGGTCTGATGATGGGACTGAAAGGTGGATATGGGAACTCATCAACGAAAAATTTACAAAAGTACTCATTAAGACCGTTCAAATTGTCCAAACTCGAGAGGTCTGCTGTTATTCGTAAAAGAGTTCCGATGTCCATCTTGTAGTAAGTAAAATTATGTTTTACAAAAGTACTTATTAAGACAATCAAATAGTCCAAACTTAAGAGGTCTGCTGTTGTTCGTTAAGGAGTTCCCATTTCAACCTTCCAGTACCATCATGAGACCCTGGTCACCATGTTTTACAAAATTACTCATCAAGACTGATCAAATAGTCCAAACTCGAAAGGTCTGCTGTTGTTCGTTGAGGAGTTCTCATTTCAACCTTCCAGTACCATCATGAGACCCTGGTCACCATGTTTATAAAAATACTCACCAAGACCGATCAAATAGTCCAAACTCGAAAGGTCTGCTGTTGTTTGTTGAGGAGTTCTCATTTCAACCTTCCAGTCTCATCATCAGACCCTGGTTATCATGTTTATAAAAATACTCACCAAGACCGATCAAATATTAAAAATATATATTAAAAGCCACTTCCATATGATGTTAGCAATTCGTTCATAAGTACCAAAAAAGCATCGGGTTACAGGATATGAGGCTGTGATATACGGACGGACGGACGGACAACGGAGTCTTAACATAAAGGTTCCTTTTGTACCTTTTTGGTACTACAGAACCCTATAAACAATAAATTATAACACCTTTGTGCGAGACTGTTTCGAAAAACGAAATGTTGTTCTACAAATTTGAGAAGGTTGGCACAATGTACGGTGCGGCCGCTTTTATGTACTCATTTGAATTTGGTGGGTTAATCGTCTAATTTGCTTTGTTGTTGTTTTTTCCTTTTATTTCAGTAGTTAGCAGGTTGTTTCAGCTGAAATTTTAAAGATAAATAATGTGATAAAAGTACTAATTATTAGTAGAATCAAATATACCGTCACTTAATAACACATTTGAATATGGTTGGTTAATCGACTGATTTGCTTTCCTGTTGTTTTTTCCTTAAGTTTCAGTAGTTAGGAAGTTTTTTCAGCTGAAATTTTTAGAATAAATAATGTGATAAATGTACTAATTATTAGTAGAATCAAGTATACCATCACTTAATAATAACTCATGTATTGAAGCGTTACATTACAGAGTAGCCAGATTTTAATAAAAATGGAATAACTCTGTAAGGAGTTGAAGTAGGAACATCTAATTTCACAAGGTGCTTTGAATTGATAAAAGGTTCAAACCACCATAATTGGTAAGTTTCTAGGTATTCTCATTGAAGCGCAAGGGCCGATTTTAGGGTTTTTGAAAAAAAAATAAAACTGACCAACGGCGTCGATTAGAGAAAAAATAAGTTTGCACAAATTAGGAACTAATTAAGACGCACCTTGGTAAAAAAAATCGTAGTTGTATGTCATACCGTTTAAGAGATACAGCAATTGGCTAAACGTTACCCCAGCGGCATGTTTTTTATCCCGTGGTCGTAGCTAAATAAAAATTAACTACTTAGGTAGATATAATTAGTGCCTGATTGTGCCCAAAAAAGGTGTCAGGCTTCAGCCTTGGCTTGTGATGATCCTCATCGTATATGCCGACATTATGAGAAGCTGTCCTGGAAGAGGGGTAACAGCAACAGATAGCTGCAAAGTATCAGGCTTATATTTTGCAGAAGTTGATGAACGCCTGGGCTGCTTTCATGCACCAACTTTCTGGCCGAGTTCTCTTTATCCTTGGCGATGGTTTCCGTTAAAATTCTGTGGCCAATATAGTATCTTGACCCTCGTAAAGTCTACATTAGAGCCCTCAGTGTAGTACTGGGAGGCCTCTGACGAACAGAAGACTGCTAGCTAGGTGTATGTTGGTATAAAATTTAGGGCCGGTTTGAATGTTCATGCAAGTAATCTGAAACTTACAGGGACTACTTTGCCATCTCAGGAAAGACTGACACTGTTTAACATATAATAGACCAATCTTTCGATCACATATTTACAGCGTCTACTTTGCCATCTCAGGAAAGACCGACACTGTTTAACATATAATAGACCAATCTTTCGATCACATATTTTTTTGTAGTGATCAATCTCCCACACTTCGTTGACGCAAAAATTATCGCATTGTCAACTTCAAAGAGCTAAACCTTTCATTCAAAATTAATAACTGCCAAAACATCAGAAGTACTTTTTTTAATTTGTTGGTTTTCCTGATTAATGATGTCGCCAGTTTACGTTTTTAATTGTATTTAATAAAGCATAATTACTATCAAAATTTCATGTCAGAACAACCTATATGGTCTTTAACCAATCCAAAAAATATAATTAACATGACTCCAAATTTAAAGAAAACTACGATCCCTAAAGACACGCCATACAAAAAGCGTAATTTTGTGAAATGGGTCTCCATAGATGAGAGCAGACAGCTACTGAACCATGTTTGGTACCAACGACGCCAATATCAAGTGAATTGTAATGGTATTCAAGAAGATACCATCATGATTTGGTCGTCTACCGTCACGACAGGTCATGTTGCGTAAATTATGGGACGAAGTTATCGATTATATTGTTCAGGGTATGGATGTTTAAATTTTCATTTATATCGGAAACAGAAGTAACGTGTTTACGTAGCGAGTGGCCGTAGGTTATTATTTCAAGGACACTGACGAGACAAAATACTCCATCCATCCACCATTTTCGTCCACTGCTGGACATAGGCCTTTCCAGGATTTCACCACTCTTGGCGGTTCCCCTGGAAGAAATGCCTATACTCACACACGCTGGAGTGGTGAGCGCGGTACCGAAACCCTTGCACCAGTGACGCCGCTTGCCCATCAACAGTCTGTTTTATATATAAGGCCCGGCAATTGGGGGATGGATATACCGCCATCCATCGGTCCCAGGCAAAGGTGGGCCACCTGGTTTTGCCTGAGAGCTGTTCTCTTACTCTCCCCCAAATAACTTCGGGAGGATTTGCGAGTAAGATGGTGGTACCTCCACAGTCGAGCCCGGCATCAGCTCTACCACCTAACAAAATACTGCTTAGTTTAAATACTGTGACCTAAGATTGAGAAATTAGTGATCTACGGAATGAGCTCAGAATCTGTATTCTGAGGGACTGAGATGAGATACCACACGCGTCCCGTTATGCGCCATCTAGCCAAGTTTATCAAAGATAATTTAAAAAAGTAAATAAAATTAAAACTACCATAAGCATGTTTACGCTGACGATTGTGTTAATAATAATTCGTTAGTGAAAACCATGACAGAAATAAATTTCTATAAATTTTTAAACAATATATAATATTTTCTATATTTTTAAATACTTGGCGATTTATCCATCGCAAGGAACTCACGTCCAGATTTTCTTTTCTGATTTTCTATACCGCAATGATATAAATTTAACTTGATTCTGTAGTTAACATATTAATATTCTAATTAAGTTATAGTAACATGTTAACCTTCAACAACTAAATAAAAAAAATGATGACGCACGCATCCGTTCATTACCCACGATCCCGCCGCGCAGTTTGTAAGTGATTGATGGCCAATGGCCCAAAAGTAAAATTTATATTTATTTAAAATGCTTGGGACTTGCAGCCTAAAAGAGAAGTACTTGCTTACCTGATAATTTAAAAACCGGCCAAGTGCGTGTCGGGCCAAGCGCAGTGTAGGGTTCCGTAGTTGCCCGGTACATTTTATAAGTTGGTCTACTAATACAGATCGCGCCAAACTTCTAGTCCCATACATTTAGAAGAACGGCCCATACATTGTTGTGTTTAGAGGGGGCAAAAGTTTAACGCGACCTGTACTCGTAAACCTGTAAAGCCTACTTAGCTGTGATAGTTTTCCTTTTAAATTCATTATATATACTACTTCTGTGAATTTTTTCACATTTCTATAAACCACCGTTTACCCGGCAGGGGTGGAGGGACGCTTGATTCTAACAAAAATTACCACTTCCAAGCTTAATATTTCACCAACGGATCCCTAAATTGAAAAATGGTTTTCACACACCAATAATGTTTTTGGACGACCTATCCAACGATACCCCACACTATTGGATAGACGAGAAAAAAAATCATGCCCAATTTACGTGAATGGAAAAAAAAAACGTTTTTTTTTAGCATTTTGTTGGCGTAATTGATATTCCGTAAGGAATCAATAGACGCATCGCTTCTTCTATACGATTATGAGGATCAATCCTCAACGTAAGCAACTTTAAATCCACCTGCTGAACTATTTTTACATATCCGAGATAACTGCCAACGGAACAATGAAACGTTCAACAATCATAAACGGCCCTTGATTCTTATCAAAAGATTCCTAAACATTTTGGAAAACAATGACCATTCTGCTAGTTCAGAAAGAAATCAAGTCTAGTATTGCGAAGCAAGCTATTGGTAGCAAGATGCAACGTAATATGTTTTGTATTAAACTGTTTTTACTTTTACATATTTTGCACTTAGGTTATTGTGACTGGGTAAGTAAAAATTTTGCTTTCCGCGAGTGCAAAACATTTAAATTCTTTCAAAAAAAATGTTAAAAGTGAAGTCTGTAAAAAAAATCGTTTCAGGTTTTAAAATTAGTTTGATTTTGTCCAGCTTATTCTAAGCATTTAGGTATTTTTCAGGAATCAGACTGGATGTCACCAATCCGAAAGCAACTGTAAGTAAATCGAATAACTTGACAGTGTCGCAACTAGGCGGTGCGTCGGCAGTTCAGCACAGGGCGGACATCCAGGGCCAATGCAAAATCATAGAGAAAACTAAATAGTCACAGTAGTCACAGTACAGTTTTATTATAATTTATAACCCAATTAATTTTACTTTTGTATGGGAACTACTTTCACCTGACCGTTTCTAGGAAAATGAATGATATATGAGCTTTGTAAAAGTGCTTACTATGACTTGAGTTTTGCTTGAGTTACACCCAAAAAGGTTTGGAATATTGATGTACGATAGTATAACTTTTGTTTTTTAAATTATTTCTTTCCGGACAATCGGGTAACAGAATAATATTACTCTTCTACAATATGCCAAACTTGAAGGCGCCCAAGTGAAGTTAGCTGCCATGAGACGGATAGAGAGGAATGGATGACAGAGGTAGATGAAAAAGAGAGACAGCGACATGGACGAACTTCAGAAACGCCATTAAGAGGCTATGTAAAATTTATTTTTGTCACTTTTACTCCAAGTTTTTCTATTTTGCGCTGACTCCATTCAGCGCAAAATAGAAAAACTATAATAGCTAGCATAATGTCCAAAATCAAATATTTCGATATTGTTAAAACCCATCTAATAAAATATGTTTGGATTCTGCACATGATTCTTATTCGTCAAACGAGGAAAAAAAGTGCGTTTGAAGACCTCATTTCAATAATCATTTCTATCGAGGAAAATTTATCCAAACTTGTTTTCCAAAAACAAAACCCTAGATTATATAGTCAAAACGCATATACCAAAAATTCATTACAATTTTCTATGTACTTCATGAAATACAAAGAAACAAAGCACCCATATATTTTTTACAAATACCTTTTGAGTATAGTACAAAAAATTGTCTTTTGAACAAGTCACGAGTGGTTAAATCATCTTTATTATTATATGTATACATATCGTCATGACAAGAATCCCCGAGGATTTATTAATTTACCTAATAAATTTAGAGTACACAATGTAGCTGTATGTCTTTTCAAAGGACCACCCAACAAAAGCCCGCGAAGGCCGAAGTTGACCAAGCGCAACAATACCGTCCAAACGTCGACCACCATCTCGGCCTGACGGAGGACGAGGACGAGCAACAGAAGGAGACGCGGATAGGCAGCTTCAAAACGAAACTCCAGACGATAATGGAGAGTGCCAAGTCCTTGGCGAATGTTCTGAAGGACCAGATACAACTGGTCACCGCCAGGGAGATTGTGCTGAAGGAAACTATTACTAATGGAAAGTAAGACATTTTGTTCGTAGTTCAAAGGTCTATTGATAATGGTATTTAATGTTTTATTTATTTTTCTAAGTTGCCGATATTTCAGCGAAATCGCGTTTCCTAGGGAATTCGCGATCTCTTAGTGTACCTGCGAATTCTCAAAAATAAATAAAGCCGTGGTTAGAACGAAACGTACACTAAAAAGCCGATTTTGAAAGTTTTAATTTGAACCTAAGAAGCTTACTAAAAAACGTAATTTTAAGTGACAGCACTATATTTTGCTATTCTGAAGGGCACACCAACTAAAATAAGCATGTCTTTTAAACGCTCCTAAATCAAACTACATTTTTTAAATTCAATCAAATGACAGCTCTAAAATGTGCCTTGAAATGACCAAAACAAGTTAAAATCACTAAATTTAGTAAATTATGGCTGTCAAACTAAAACTTTAGTTGGACATTTATAAAATGGTGACTTGAAAATGGCTCTTCGTTTTAACCCTACTTAATTGAAATTTTATGTATGTCAAACTAAAACTAAAGCCTTCAAAATCAAATTTATTGACAGTAAATAGGTTGTTAGAACCCGTTAAAATATATGTTGAGATTATTATAATTTATAGCCAAATCCATTGGTTTGGAAACACAATATACATAACTAAATGTATAATGTTACATGAGTTGTTATACCACGATAGTTTTCTCACTCCATATTCGACAAACAAGATCGGAAAAGTTAAAAATATTGCGTTTTAAAAAAGCATGTTTTTAGTTTAGTGTGAAAATGCACAATAAACACTCGCTTTACTGAAATGCAAACACTTCGATCAGGAGTAATGACATTTCTTCTCGTATCGCAGACTCGGCGTGAGCACAGTGAAGGTGAGCACAACCAACTCGTTGCCGAAGACCTACATCATCAGGGACGGACTCTGGACCCTGTGCGACGGGGTGGTGCAGCCGCCAGTGAGGAGCGCGCCAGGACCGCACAATCTCTTCCAGGAGCTGTTTTCTACACCTAAGTGTATTGGACAGGAGGTAAACCTTGCAGTGACATTCGTTCTGGGAACTATTCTTAAGGTGGTTCGTCGCAGTCTTTACCGAGCATAAATGAACATCATGCTTTTTTAGCCAATAAACGACACTCTTTAAAGTTGTTGTTCCCATTCATTTACAATGTAATGCATAAAAGAACACAACTTTGCTACAAAACCCTAATTGTCATTAACTAAGGCCGGTAAATGTCATAATCTTAGAGTAATTTATAATATATTCTCTTTGGAAAAATGGTTCAGTAGGGTCGGTAGAATATTTGGTTTCATTTAATGATCGCACTCTATTTACACCCGGTATATTTGTAGCATCAAAAGAGAGAAAAGTATTTTATACCGTACTCGAAATAAAACTCGTGGATGAAAAATTTCATTTTGGTATCGTGAATTTCTCAACCGCTATATTTTCCCTGTAATCTTTACGTACTCCCAAACTACCAAGACTTCTTTCATATTTTTCGGTTAATTAGTTTTTGTTGTGGTTTTTCAAAGATTTTTCGAAATAGATGCAAGAAGTACTAAAGCTACTTTCTAGATTTACAGATGGTATTAATATGCAACTTAATAATATTGATGATTATAGCAAGGCTTTCAATACTCTGCGTCATGACACACTTGTTCACAAATTAGACAATAGTGGAATCAGAGGTCCGTTGCTTGAATGTTGTAGGAATTACCTTGAGAATAGATCATATACTATAAAAGTAGGAAATGCATTTAGCGAAAGGATTAAAGCCACTGAGGGTACAGCTCAGGGTTCGGTCCTTGGACCACTTCATTATCTGGTTTACGTTAATGATCTAAACGAAGTGATAAATCATGGTATACCAATATGCTGATGATACTTGCCTTGTGTCGGCTAACGAGGATGTCAATATAGCTATGGAAAAATTGCAAGAAGACTGACATGGTTTGTAAGTGGTCACACGATGCTGGTCTTGTACTGAACGCCTTCAAAACTAAGCTTATACACGTGCATTCCGGTCGACTTACGTTCCATGACAGGCCACGTATTATTGCTCATGAACATGCATGTCTCCATACTGAGCAGACTAATTGCAAATGTAAACCAACCGAACAAGTATCAAGTCACCTTTACCTAGGACTTTTAATTGATGAAAGGTTTAACTAGGGACCGCACATTGAAAAGGTGTGTGCTAAGCTTAAAATTCCTTACTTTGTTCTTATAACTATGTACAAAGCTCTGGCTGAAAGTTTAATCTCATATGGGCTAAGTAGAAGAACGTTCAAAACATATATAGATCCAATTAAAAACTTACAAAAACGTATGCTAAAAACTATAGTCCTTTGATGAGATGATCCAGATGAGAGTAGGTCAGTATTCAACTATTGTAAGATAGTGCCGATTCATGATAAATTTTGTATGAATCTGTTAATGAAACAATTTTTCCGCAAGGAAATACAACATCTTGTTGAACACCCCATTCCTACGAGAAATGTCACAAGTAAAAAATTGGTCACAAGTGCTTATAATAATTATTACGGAAAAAGAACATCACAGTACCTAATACCACGCCTTATAAACAATTTACCTATTACCATAAAAGGTAAAATTCAGGACAAAAATATAAAAGAGGTTTTAAAAGAATACTTTTAACTACCTCCTAATAAGGTTGCATGACACTAGAATGAAAACTTATGGTTGAAAGTCTATCTAAATTATTATAACTTGTCATCTCTCTCTTTTAAAGTGTCAACGAGTAAATACTAAAAATTGTGCAAAATAAAACGGAAATATTAACTGTGCTGTACCTATGTGTTATCTCAATCAATCCATAATAAAACCTACATCTCACTTCTCATTCCACATCCGTGCATCGTAACCACGCTCTGCTACAAATAAATATAACAGGTTCTGTGCCCCACAAGAAGAAGAGAATAGGGTAACAATGGATTTTTCAACAAAAATAGATATTGGGAAACTTGAAGGCAAGAAAAATTGGTCAACATGGAAGTACAAAATTTCTATAATGCTAGAAGGTACAGAAGGTGCCTTAGATGCTGTCCAAGGGAAACTTCAAAGACCAATACTTGCTGCGGAAGGAGGTGACGCTGCGACTAGCGCCTATAACGCCGCAATGGCAAAGTATAGGAGGACTGAAAGCGGCGCTCTGCTGATGCTGACCACCAATATGACAGAGGAAACACTACAAAAAGTTATGAGGTACAGAACGGCAAACGAGGTTTGGCAAGAGCTCCACAGACTTTTTGATGGACAAACAGATGATAGAGCCTATAATTTGTGTCTAAAATTCTTTGGACTGCAACATAACAAAGAGGACGATATACCTACTCATATGTCAAAGTTAAAGAATTTATGGAACGATTTAAAAGTTGAAGTATCAAAAACTGACACAACGGCGAAGCTACCTGAACTCCTTCTGATTTGTAAAGTTTTGGATACACTTGATGATAGATTCTTCAATTTCAAATCGAGCTGGCTAATGCTGAAGCAGTCCGAAAGAACTATCGATAGTTTGACGAGTCACCTCTGCACATTTGAGAGAGATCTGGGTAGTCAAGAGAACTCACAAGAGGAAACACTAGTGACTACGCCCATATATGGACAAAATACGCATAAGAACGATGACCAGTTGATATGCAACTATTGTTCTGGAAAAGGACATAGAGTACGCAAGTGTAAGAAGTGGATTAAGGATGGGAGGCCACCTAAACCAAGCACCTCATCTTCTGGGTCGAAGTCCAAACAAGTACAACAAATTTCGTTGATGGTAAATGCATGCTCAATCAGTCAAATCCAAGACCAAGAAAACTGGTATGTCGACAATGGAGCAACAACGCACATTGCAGTAAGGAGGAATGTTTTCAACGCTTTTCATGAATTTGACTCAGATCACACCGTAACAACGGCAGACGGAACTATCATACCTGCGTTGGGAAAGGGTTCCGTAGTGGTTGAATCAAATGTCGGTGAACACAAGGAGAAAATAACCCTCAACGATGTGTGGTTAGTACCATCGCTAACAAAAAATCTATTTTCGCCATTAGCAGCGCAAGATAAGATGCAGAACAGCATCTTTATGTCGACGACTAGAGAGTGCAAACTAGACATAGCAGGCACGACTAGGGTTGTTGGGAGAAGAGTCCCGCATGGTGGACTGTACAAGTTGGATATGAAGACAGTCATTCCAACAAAGCAAGTGACAATAGAAGTCAATGCTGTGACAGGCTCGAATATGCTGCAGCTATACCATGAACGATTTGCTCATCAAGACAAGAGACATGTCATTCGCGTGGTAAAGCGTGAGTTAGGCATTCAACTAAGTCCAGAAAAAGTAAAGTGTGAAGGCTGCATATATGGAAAGTCACATAGAAAACCGTTTGGAACAAGGGAAAGAGCAACAGCAGCTGGAGAGCTGATACACACCGATGTTTGTGGTCCCTTTGCAAAAAGCATCTCGAAGTACCAGTACTTTGTACTTTTCAAGGACGACTATTCGAGTTATCGATTTGTTTATTTTATCAAATTCGGAATTCAACACCGATTGACGATGCCTTACACGCCAGAACAGAATGGCTGTAGTGAGCGAGAAAACCGCACTTTGGTAGAAGCTGCCAGATCGATAATGTATGCAAGAAGGGAAATGCCACAAGTACTCTGGGCTGAATTGATCAATACAACTGCTTATGTACTCAACAGGACAGGTCCCACTAGAGTGGAGGACAAGGTGCCTTACGAGCTATGGCATGACAAGAAACCCAAGATTAGTCATCTCAAGATAATCGGGAGTGAATGCTATGCCCATATTCCCAAACAAAAGCGGAATAAAATGAGTAAGAAAGCTATTAAGGGCATTCTTATAGGCTACGAGAATGATGATGGTTATCGTGTCTGGGATGGTCACAAGACATTGAGGTCTAGGGATCTTACTTTCAAAACTGACGTCGAATTTAAGATTACCACAAATTTCCCTATTTATTCAGAGGGAGAAACAGGCATAAACGATAATGAAAATGTTCCCGGACAAGAGCCAGACAATCCTGAACATGTTCTAGAGGGAGATATAACAAATGGAGAACAAGTTCAAGAGGATCAAGGTCCAACTATCAGAGCTGAGGGCAAATACAATAATGATAGTGACGATGAGTTTGTCGACGCACATGAGCGATTAGAAGTAATTGAGCCCCTGCAAGAAGCGGATTCTCGATATTATTTAAGAGACCGACAAAATACCGCACGTCCTAAGAAGTTTGAAGACTACGTATGCATCGTCAGCTCTGACGATTTCCCGGTAACATACGAAGAAGCAATTAAGAGACATGACGGTGTTGAATGGCAGAAAGCCATGAGAAGTGAACTAAAGTCTCTGAAAGACAATGATGTCTGGACATTGTGTGAGCTACCTTCCAATCGAAAGGCGCTTCCATGCAAATGGGTTTTTAGAATTAAGCGCAACCCAGATGGAACTATTGACAAATATAAGGCCAGGCTGGTAGTAAAAGGGTTCAAACAAAGAAAAGGAATAGATTACGAACAAACTTACAGTCCCGTTGCGAGAATGGCAACTATCAGAGCCTTGTTAAGTGTCAGTGCTAAAGAAAAATTGCATGTCACACAATTTGATGTGTCAACTGCATTTCTGAATGGCAAGCTAAAAGAAGAGATCTATATGAAGCAGCCAGAAGGATTCAGCGATGGCACAACCAAAGTCTATCGTCTGAAACGAAGCCTTTATGGATTAAAACAAGCCCCTCGATGTTGGAACTCTTGTTTTGAAGACATACTGCTAAGCCAAGGTTTCGTTCAGAATGAGGCCGACTGCTGTTTATTTACGAAGAATGTGGGAGATAAGAAGATTCTGATCACATTATACGTAGATGACGGACTCGTGGCTACAACAGATGAAGAACTAGCAAACCAATTCTTCAAAGAATTGGGAGATAAGATTAAAATTACGACTAAGGAAGCATCCTACTATCTAGGTCTGGAAATTGCACGTTCGAAAGATGGTTCTATTTTCATTAACCAAGAGTCGTACACGAGAAAGATTTTAGAACGTTTCGGTATGTCAGAATGCAATCCAGTCTCAACGCCTATCGACCGGAATCCGACTTCAGAATCAGGGAAAGTCGAAGATCGAGTCCCTAAAGAGAAGAAATTCCCATATCGTGAGGCTGTAGGTGCTCTCGCGTACCTCATGACGGGTACACGCCCCGACATAGCTTATGCTGTTGGGGTAGTATCAAGAAAGTTGGAGAATCCAACAGAAGCGGATTGGTTAAAAGTCAAAAGGATATTTCGTTATCTAAAAGGAACAGTATCCTACGGCATTATATACAACGCAAATATTACCAGTGGAAAAATAGATGGCTATAGTGATGCAGATCACGCCGGTGATGACCAGACTGGACGCTCCACTACAGGAGTTATTTGTTTGTTTGCTCAAGGTGCCGTTTCATGGCTGAGTCAACGACAACCATCTGTTGCAATCTCAACAACGGAAGCAGAGATTGTAGCCGCAAGCGAAGGCGCACGTGAGCTAGTGTGGCTTCAAAGGATATTCAGTTCATTAACGGTCCTGGAAGGAATATCTATATTGAAGGTAGATAATGAAGCTGCTATACGTCTTGCATATAACCCCGAATTCCACAAGCGGACTAAACATATCCGAGTACGACATTTCTTCGTTCGGGAGACAGTGCAAGAAGAACTTATCAACGTTCAAAAAACAAGCTCTGCTGAACAGTTAGCTGATCTTTTAACAAAGGCAGTTCCTAAACCCAGACTGGTAAAAATCAGAGCTGACTTGGGGCTGCAAAGTATTTCCTGCTAGTGAGGGAAAGTAATAAGGTTGCATGACACTAGAATGAAAACTTATGGTTGAAAGTCTATCTAAATTATTATAACTTGTCATCTCTCTCTTTTAAAGTGTCAACGAGTAAATACTGAAAATTGTGCAAAATAAAACGGAAATATTAACTGTGCTGTACCTATGTGTTATCTCAATCAATCCATAATAAAACCTACATCTCACTTCTCATTCCACATCCGTGCATCGTAACCACGCTCTGCTACAAATAAATATAACACCTCCGTGGTCTAGTGGTGAGAGCCTTGGGCTCTCAATCCGGAGGTCGTGGGTTCAATTCCCGCGGGGAACACATATAGTGGAAAGTCACTTTGTGGATTGTTCTTAGTTTGGTTAGGACATTGCAGGCTTGAATCACCTGATTGTCCGATAAGTAAGATGATTCCGTGCTTCGTAAGGCACGTTAAGCCGTTGGTCCCGGCCAATTTCAAGTAGAGTGGTCGTTACATAAACCACGTCAGAGGCCGTAAGGCGGTTTAAAAACTCTGACACCAGGGTTTGTCGGGCCGATAGGCCTTGCAGCCCACACGATAAGAAGAAGAAGAAGAAAGAATACTTTATTGAAAAGTTGTAATCTAAAAAACTAAAATCAAATACTGTATAGTAGTTACGAAAAAGTTCAAGTGAGCCATACCATCACAGTTTCTGTGGTTATTATTTTTGTGGCAAATTTCAAATCGGTGCTTAAGTTATGAGGCTGTGACATACGGACGGACGGACAACGGAGTCTCACCATAAAGGTTCCTTTTACCTTTCAGGTACTACGGAATCCTAAAAAGAGCACGGATTCCGCGGCACGAATGTTCACCAACCCTTCAAAACAACATTTTGCTCGTTTCGCTGCATGTACAGTAAAATTTAAAGTAAATTGACGTCAATTTCCGATGGGACCAAACGTCAGGTGTTTGCCGTAGAATATTTTATTTAATTGCAAAGTTAAGTCATTAATCATTAGAGATAGGTACACTACGAATTATTGTATCTTATTATCATCAATAGGAATCATGTTTAGTTTATTGAAAGTTGCGCTAATTCATGGAAATAAATTTATTTATGCAATTTATATCCAAATTCTTCTATGGCACATTATTTCAAATATATAACCGTCTATTTGACAACCTGACTGAACTGAAGGAGGTTGCGGGTGGCGGCAGGGCGGAGGACCGCCAAGAGTGGCGAAATTTAGGAAAGCGGGGAAGACAATAGATGGACATAATATCAACTCTGTATTCTAGTTAGTTGACAAATTTTAACTTTCGTTTATTTAGCCAAATTAATACTGGAGACTCGGTAAGTAAGTGGTCAGGAAAAAATTTCATTGACCCTTTTCGTGGAATACGAAAAAATACTAATAGAGTCGAGGTTGTTCTTAAACAAGTACAGAGGTAAAAAAAATAGACTCGCCCACCGAGGGTTCCGTCAAAGAATAGAATATTGTTTTATGATTTCATTACAAACGTATAGTTTTCAACTTTTTTCCCTATACTTGTGGTATAAGATTGTATTACTTGCCAAATTTCATAGTTCAAGGTCAACGGAAAATACCCTATAAATTTTGATTTCCTTAAGAGTGTCGAAATACTTATACGTTTTTTGCGGCATAAACGGCCGTATTCTTGGAAGTTTGATTTTTTTTCACAGCTTCAAGGGACTGTAGACTTGAGTATATGGTTTTAATTTCAACTCGATACCTCCACGCGTTCCCAAGATAAAGGGTCTTGACAGACAGACGGACAACAAAGTGATCCTATAAGGGCTCCGTTTTTTCCTCTTGAGATCAGGAACCCTAAAAAAAATTCGTTTGCAAACAGGGTCATTGAACCTTGATCCTGACCACTTACCAAGTTTCCAGTATGAATTTGAGTATATAAACGAAAGTCACCTTCCTAAATCCGCCCATTCGCTTAGAAGAAGGGCAAGAAACTTACCATGACTTTTCTTTACATATTTTTCCTACTTTTGTAAAATAATATATAGTCTGTCAAAAAAGTGTTGAAATGAAAATAAAAGTTTAATGAACTTTATTGGACTTTAAACGTTCAAGTAGTATAATGAAATAACAACGCGGTTAACTCGATATAACAGATTTTGTATTTATTTGTTTGGTGTAAGCAGGCGAAAGAAATATAGTTTTTTCAATATTCATTTCAAGAGTTTTTTGACAGACTGTACTTGCATAAATGTAAAATGTAGAAATAAATAATAAATGTAATGCAATACATTATACATTAAATCTATAAAATATATGACTAGCTCCGCCCACTCGATTTGTCTTATTAAGAAGGGCAATAAACTTAGCAAGATCATGTCTTTTCTTTTTAAACGTAAATTATATTTCTTGTTTTTTTTTGTTTTTTAACAAATGTACAAGTATGTTTTACACGTTAGTTACGTAAAGGGATAAAAAAACAAGACAACAACATACCTAATAACTTGCTAAATAAACTCACGACACGAAGAACCAAGGTAACCAAACTGGTATTTTTTTTCAACGCTTTTATACCTGCTTGAATTATTTATTCCTACCTTTATATAATTTCATGACGTAATCAAGTTTATATTGTAAACAATATTGCTGAACGAAAAGCAGCCAACGCAACGTATGACCTTCAAAACCTATGATTTGTAAAAAAAATGGACTGGTCAAGTGCGATTTTGATTAACGCACCTAGGGTTCCGTATTTCGGCAGTTTTGGGAACGTTCAAGAAAATTGTACCTTTTTGCCAGTAACTGTGTATGATGATGAAATAAAACTGGTCAAGTGTGAGTCGGACTCACGGTCAAAGGGATTCCGTACCACCACATAATATAAATACTGCTAGTAAATAAGCAGATAGATGCCATAGCAACATCAAAGGGACCAAAATATTTGAAGTCGGTTACTATTTGATCGTTAAAAGTTTATTCTATGAAACATATTATAGTGTTCACGTGTTAAATTGAGTAATATGGGTAGGTTTTGTAAACTCGCTGTTCAACAAATGTAAAAACAAGAATTTGAAAAAATTCCTCGGGCCAGGATTCGAACCTGCGACTTCTTGTTATCAATACAAGCGCGCTAACCGACTGCGCCACCGAGGTACTTACCTCCATCCATCCATCAGCCTGTTTCATCCACTGCTGGACATACGCCTTTCCAGGATTTCGCCACTCTTGGCGGTCCTCCTGGAAGAAATGCCCATACTCACACACGCTGGGCAGGCGGGTTAGTGAGCGCGGTGCCGAAACCCTTGCACCAGTGACGCCGCTGCCCGTCACCAGTCTGATTTATATAAGGCCCGGCAATTGGGGATGGATATACCGCCATCCATCGGTCCCAGGCAATGGTGGGCCGCCTGGTTTTGCCTGAGAGCTGTCCTCTTACTCTCCCCCGAATAACTTCGGGAGGATTTCCGAGTAAGATGGTGGTACCTCCACAGTCGAGCCCGGCATTAGCTCTACCAAGGTACTTACCTAGACCGTTGAAATTCTTGTCTTTACATTTGTTTCTAATTTATCTTTTGTAGTTTGTAATGCACTCTAATAATATTTAGAGTATTCCAAAGCGATGGATTTCGCAATAAAAACATAAACTTACTATCTGATCATTAAAACTACAATCTTGTGGTCCATGCAGGTCTTTAGCGCTAAAGTGAAGGAGTAAACCCGAAAATCATTAATTTCCAATTCTATGTGAAATTATACTTTGACTTGCTTAATTTTTACGTTTATTTTGATACGTAAAGCTAATTTTGTGTTATTATTTGTTAAAATTATTCAAGTCGACGACAAACACAGCCTGATGGATGGATGGATTCAAGTCAACTAACAATGTACTCTGTGCAACTAACTTATTTATAAACCCTAGTTATGGAACCTTCACGGCTCGTGTCCTATTCCCACTTCACTAGTTTTTAAACTGTAGGTACTTCCAGCACCTCTAGCATGGAGGACCATATCTAGCACGATAACGCTCGATAAAGTGCTCTGTCTTACTCTGTTGATCTACCTAAAGAGGGACAGACAGTGGTATATCGAGCTGTCAGGGCTCGATAAAGTCTACCATGTTTGAGGTGCAGCAATCATGATTCTTTCTTCGTGTTTTTGTTGTAATAAATTACTAGTAAATTAGAATGATATAATGTAAGATCGCAAATTGTGCGAATTTAATTGAATAAATTTTTATTAACTTTAAGAGCTGTAATACATGGTCGTGTAAAATAAAATATATTTAACTTTAATTAGAATTTATTAAGTTCTCATTTTAAGAGAATGTGTAAATGTTCTTATGAGAAATAAAGAATCTTAAACCCTAATACGTGATCGTCTTGTTCACAGGTTTCCTCAAGGCGAGACCCGTGCGTGTTCAACTCCATCATCAAATACGAAACGTTACCGGAGAACAGGAGTCTAGAGTATGTGGAGGAGGACTTCCTGTGCCTCAAGTCCACCTTCAACAACACGCTGGAGCAGTACCTGAGCGTGCCGCGCCGGATCGTCGAGGACACGTGCCAGACCGGTGAGATAACTTGACAGCTCGATATACACTGTCTGTCCCTCTTTAGGTAGATCAACAGAGTGAGTCAGAGCACTGTATCAAGCGCTTTTTTTTATTTAGAAATAATAAACTGTCGCTCATTTTGACAGATCGGTGCGATAAAAAGCGTGGCAAACGAATTCGTGGGCCATCATTGTCATGCTACGGGAGTATCACCCCCGTGATTGGGAGTCTTATAAGCGTAGTAAATTTAGTAGAATGTAGAACTGCCAGGGCCAGAAAATCCCTCCCTTGCAGCCACAGACATAGGTACATATGCCTGTGCTTGCAGCACAGTTGCTGTTTAAGTGCATAAGATCAAAATACCATGCATACATAATGTAACACTTTCAGAAAGTGGTTTTAAAACCTTGGTCAAACCTCCTAGTAAAAATCGTATCTAAGGTTTTGCAAAAAAAAAAGTAGATTTTCATCAAAATATTTTATAGGTTTGGGGCTGTTCATTTATTACTTAGGATGATTTGGGGAGGGAGGGGGTCCGAACGAGTCTTCTTTTTACTTACATGGGGTTGGGATGGGAGGGGGTCTAGATTGTTCTTACGTAAGATCACAAAAGTAAGCAAAAATCAAGTTTTCAATCCAGATTAACATTTTTAGTAAAGCACGTGTTACCGATTCATAACAAAAAGTTACTTTTTATAACATAAACCAACGCGTTTTTATATTTTTGCTACTTTTTATTTGCAATTTTGGTAGGTAAATACTATCTTACGTAAGATTGAAAGGGGGAGGGGGTTCCTCAGTCTTATTTTTTCTTACGTGGGGGGAGGGGCGGTCAAAAAGTGGTTAAAATTGTCTTACTTAAAATAAATTAACAGCCACATTATATGTTTTTAGGGTTCCGTAGTCCGACAAGGAACCCTTATAGTTTCGCCATGTCCGTCTGTCCACGGCTTAGCTCAGAGCCTATGAGTACTAGAAAGCTGTAATTTGGCATGGGTATACATATTAATCACGCCGAAACTAAGTAGGCTTTACAGGTTTACGAGTACAGGTCGCGCCAAGCTTTTGGCCCCCTCTAAACACAACAATGTATTGGCTGTTCTTCTAAATGTATGGGACTAGAAGTTTGGCGCGATCTGTATTAGTAGAACAACTTATAAAATGTACTGGGCAACTATGAAACCCTAAATTGCGCGTGGCCCGACACGCACTTGGCCGGTTTTTATGACTTTATGATGGATAGCAAGAAGTTACTGCAAATAAGTTAGGTTACGAGTAAAGTTAAAATGGTAAGTCATCAATTTCAACCATTCTAGCCATCATGTTAATCGCACCATCTATCTACCTATTACTTAGACCATATAACATTACAAAAATCTTCAAGGGTAAACAGTTTATAGAAATCAGTAGGAGTTTTATAAAGAACCATTATGCAAGTCATGATAAGTTGGCATTTTAAGCAATACCTGTTCATTTTGTACAGCACAACAACATATTATTAATAGCGTTTGCTTCATAAATTCATTAAAAAAATTGGGCAGTTTCAGAGGAAGCTTAATTTTCCAACACAGACATATAATTATTACTAAGTAGCAGACAAAACATGAGGATTAAATAGCATGGCAAGTTTCCATACAAAAAACAAGCTACATTTAGGCTTCATGGTACAAATGGGTTGTTTTGGCTAGCTTATGCTTGGAACATATTTGTTAATTCCTTAACTAATCTTTAGTACATATTTTGTTTCGAATTATGCAATATTTACATTTAAAAGAGCCCGAAGTTCACTGAGCTGAAATTTCCACGCGTCGACTCTATGCATTTACTATTAATGTTAGGTCTGCTACTATATTATACGTCTGTGTTTTCCAATTATTTTCAGGTGAAATTCGGACTCCAAGTGACAATATCCAGGGCTGTGGCATCCGAGCAGTATCCGAGTACACATACTATCCCCACAAGACCTTTGCTTCAGCAGGTTTACCGCTAGAGTACTGCACAGAAGTTGACGGCACATGCAAGTTGATTGTCGCCTGGCATTTGTCCAATTCCACAATAGAAAACTTTGAGTTCCTCAAAGATGACCAGAGATTCCTAGAGTTTTTTATAAAGCCTGTTGCTTCTATTGATCGAGTTCTATAACACTCGTCTTTGAGAAGAAGGAGGTCAATTAACAAGTTCAAGACTTTGAGGATAATCCTTTTATTTGAATATTCCAACTTGACATATAATTGTTTTATTAAAATTAAATGTTACCCTAAAAATATTTGCTTTATTTTTGTGCAACAGTTTCAAAGTTTTATATGAAAGGTTCTTTTTAGGGGTTGTTCCACTAATCAACGTTGACAATCCCCATTAGTATAGAAATAAAATATAAATAACAACATAGTAGTTTATAATCACGAAGATAAAATCTTGTTTAATTTATTAATCAATTACTGGTAAAAAAACTGATTCTGTTTTAGCAATTGTAAATTACTATGTTGTTATTTATATTTAATTTCTAAACTAATGGGGATTGTCAATGGGGATTAGTGGAACAACCCCTTTTTAGTTCAAGTAATATAATTAAACTATTGGGCAATAGAGATTTTATTAATAAAATTTTAACTAACTAGCTTTGCTCGTGGCTGCGCCTGCGTTGATTAACTTTTTAGGGTTCCTTACCTGAAGGTGCCAAACAGAACCCTATTACTTAGCTTCCGCTGTCTGTCAGGGGTCTACAGCTTCAACCGTAATAGGTAGGAAGTTGAAATTTTCATATAATACGTGTTACTATGGCCTATATCAAGACAAATAATAAAATATAAAAATTATTTAATTTAAGGAGGTTCCCCAAATCCCCATACAAGAGACCTCGAAATTATTTTATAATATTATTTGTTTTGGCTCTTACTTAAAGACGTTGTATGTTATAGATACAAGTTGTAAATTTTGTCAGACTGTAGGACATACTCTAAAGTAAAACAAAAAATAATAAAAGTAGGGTTCCATCTGACGGTGCCGAATTTTTTGTCAGGCGCTACCATTTTACTCCATTTGACTCCACAAAACAAGTACTTATAATACTTTGTTTGTTGGTTACAGTATTTGTTTTTATAACGCAATACCTACCAAAGGAAATACTTGATCTTTCAGAAAATAAATTTAAAAAACATGTCAAGAAAAGTCTTTAGAAAAGCTTACAAGGTATTAGTGAATATTTGGAAGATAAAAATGCATGGTGTTAATTCATCTCAAACCTTGAATTCAAAATTAAATAAATAATAAAAATTTAATATTGTAAAAGTTGTAAAATTTTACAATTTTTTGTGACTACAAAAAGCAAATTTAGTTGCCCACCCTTGAATTAGGTTTGAGATTGGCGTTTGTTATCTAGACCCATTCTAAAACAATTTTCTCATGGGAATCACTCACAACAAGCATTTTAAAATTTGATTTTTCTTTCTTGTATATAGCTCTGTCTCTATCTAGTAAACAAGTGAAATTTCGCATTAGGATCCTAAATATTTATACTGGGTGTAAAGACTGCTACCTTTAAATAAAACCATACATTCTATCAATCATACTGAAAAACTTTTCTCATTAACCATTTGTTCAGGAAATATTCGAGTTTCAAACAAAAATGTGTGAACCCTATCTACCTATCTACCCTAAAGTACCGACTTACGAGCATTTTTCGAGGAAGTTTCTTCCATGAAACAGCTGTTTAGGAGCAGCATTCTAAAATAGACCTTCCTCCTACGAGATAAAGTCTTAAAGTTACAGTTGAATGTCTTCATTCAAGATTTGCGCGGGTTTTGTTCTTCAGAGAGGTACAATATTCACAGGGCCGTATTTTAAGGTGTGGAGGCCCCTGGGCAAGAACGAAGTTAGTACTTAGTGTTTGAAAACAATTTTTTGTTTTACCATTACTCTTTGAATTAATATAGTTACATTTAATAAAAAAGTGAGATAAAACGAAAAATATAATAGTTCTCATGGACAAAGCCAATACAAACAGAAAAAAAATATCATGATAAACTTTATGCAATTTTTACTTACTGTATTTTTATGTATGGTTAGTTAAAAAAATGTAAACGGCGAGTCATTTATTCGAAAAAACAATCAGTGTAAGTACAACATTGAAAACTTGTGGAGGCCCCTTTTGTGTGGAGGCCCCTGGGCTTCAGCCCCGGTTGCCCTCCCCTAAATCCGGCCCAGAATATTCAGTATGATCAATAGACTATGTTAGGGTACAGTCTATTACATCCTGTATATATTTTGTTTTTTTATTAGCACCTAAGAGAACAATAAAAAGAATACTCTTACCGGTTAAATCCATAGGTGTATCAGTAGTATTATCTGATAACACTATAATATTTAATACATGACATAGATTTGAAAAACTTTTGCCGACCGCGATACACAGGCTGGAGTCCACAGGCCACGATCAATAAATAAACTTTTCTTTAATGATTAACGTATTTACAGTTAATACCTTCCGCGTGAAGAACATAAACAAAAATAACTGCTTTTAAAGAATGGTAGCGGAATTTATTACGACGACGACCAAAAGAAAAAAGCAATTCGCGCAACCGTGCACGCAGACTGCCAGTGAAACGGCGAGTGCTGCCAATAAAAATTTCTTTATTCCCCACGTCAGTGTTGTCAATTCCCCGCTTCTATTGATGCGAAATAAAAACACTGTTTAATACATTGTTTTTAACAAGAGCTGCACAAAATCGACAACCATAAACAATGAATTGTTGATATCGAAATGGATGCGTTTAATTTACAAAATCGTCTTCAAATCAAATGAGAGCAGGCATTTGAGTCGTATTGCCTTTCAAAATTATGTTGGTAGTGTCGAGCTGTATCTGCCAAGTCCGAACGTGATTTATTAATTTTATTTTTTATTTTTATGTTTATTACAAAAACCACAGCCTTAATTATAGATTATTTTAACTTATAACATTAACTTATGCCAATTACGGTTTTACAATTATATTGTAATACATTTGAATACTTCAAAACCGAGAAAAATACATACTTTAATAAAATTAATTCAAAACAAAAACATGATCAATAAAGCACAATAAAGACTTTAGTAGTGTAAGGTGTCAGAGTAAATGTAAGTATGAGTGTGTATGTGTTTGAGTTAAGGTATGTTGTAGGATATAATGAGATAGGGATAGGAAACTAGGAGAGAGGAAATTGATAATTATATAAATATTTAACATGTTATGTATGAATATGTCACAAAAAACCAACTAATACTTACATTTATGAATTTACTTATTAAGTAGTTTGCTTAAAACTTCCTTTTTAAAACCAGCCTCCGATCCATAAAATAGATCAATAGAAAAGGAGGCATTGTAAAGTCTCTGAGCCCTAAAAAATATGGAGTTTTTTGCAAAATTTGTGGCGACAGGCACATGAAACAATGAAATATGTCTAGTCCGTTTAGATCGTACTAGGAGTTGCATCATTAAGGTGTTTTTTTAGTTGTAAGTATTACCCACGTATAACCCGAAATAAAATAGTTTTAGCCTACCGAAAAAAATTGGTCTGGATTCCCCGATTTTTGTCATTCCCGCGCTAATACCCAATTCCCCGCAAATAGGGGATATTCCCCGCGATTGGCAGCCCTGAGTGAACCACGCACTCACACTCACACACAGACACAGTGAATGAATCACAGATCATATAAACTCTATGAATGCATCAAACCGTACGGTCCGATATTGAATTACATCGCTCAAAGCCATGAATGATTTAGAGTGTGAGCGATAACTGGTCCGCACTGATCTATATTTAATATATGGATAGGTGTTCAGGGTTTTGACAGCGCGACGCGACGTGATTTTGACGTTTCCGAGAGCCACCTACTAGTCAACCAAATAATTACAATGAAGATTGCTTTCGAGAACAGACGTAATAGGGGTGCGAGGGGGTAGCGGGGTACACCATGTAAATTTGTCAACTTATAGGTGGCTTTCATATATCACCTACGACGGATGTCGCCTTTTCGGTACGTATAGTTTATGAATGTATGATGATGACGTTTAAGTGATGTCCTGTTCAACCTTAGGTATCGGTAACTATCGATAAAATATAATTCAGAGAAACCAAGTTATACCTTAAAACTAGTTTATTATTATCAGTAACAATGTTATATTAATTGTTGTAAAGTAATTATTTTATTTTCATTATTGGCTTGTTGTTGGTTTGTATTTGGTTACGAACGGCGCCACCAAAATTGAATTGGACACAATTTCAGAAACAAGAGTTCTTTATTTACTTTATTAACTAGACCCCGTCATCTTGTCACAATGACAGGGTAGTAAGAGGACAAAATGTCAATGTCAGAAACTTTATTAAAATTATGACCCGATATAAAAATATGAAATTTTATATACGTCCTTTTATATACAGAAGCCTTTGTAATCCGAGCACCCAAAATTTATAGTAAGTTTGGTAAATATTATATTATCATTTTAAGTATACAAGGTGAAATTACCGAATTCATACTGGAGACTTGGTTAGTGAACAGAAACAAGCTTCAATTACCCTTTTGGTGCAATTCGATATATATATACATATTTTTGCTTCATTACAGCCTACACTAGGAATTCTACTTAAACTATAGTCCGACCAGTAAGGGAGCACAAAAATATATTTTTCGAATTTGGCCAAAAGGATTACTGAACCTAGATCCTGATCACTAACCGGGTCTCCTCCAGTATGAATTTGGTCGGTCGATTTAATTTAAGTCTATATAATATTACATAGCTACATATATAGTATGTATAGTAAATGTAATAATAATATTGTTTTGGTAAATACTGCTATTCACGCAATTTTTTAATAATAAAAGCTCGAATCTCTGTGTTTTCAAATTTATTTTATTGGATATTAGACGATATCATACGTTTTAATAGATCCGTATTAAACTTTTCTTGATTTAATTTTCAGCTTGCTTTTTCATTATGCGTTTATGAATTTAATTGTTTTTGTATACGGTGTCTTTTTGGTGTGATTCGTAAACAAAAAGTTCACTGTCAGGTACCTATGGATTGCTACTGTACGTCAGTGTGATTTGCAGTTGCAAATAAATTCTTTATCTATGGTTTTTGCATCGCCTATGACTAATATTTCACGATATAGATATAAAAAAGTAAACAAAAACAATAATTATAAAAATATCTTCATCTTTGTGATGATAAAGCCTCAACGGCTAGTTAAATAAGGAGACCACAGCAAGATTTATGAAAAAAAAAACAAAACACCACAAACTCCAAGGTCCATTTTGTCCCCTATCTACCGTTTTGTGACGTCATTGCGGCAAGACAACGGGGTCTTAAATAATTTTGCAATTAATAAAAGATGATTCATTTAATACTTTTCAAACTTACTTTTAACAACTACTCCGAATAAAAAAATCTATTTTAACTGTCCCATGAAAAAATCTAAAAAGTGTCGATATGAGTAAGTATCGATACTTTAGAGGTACTCATATGAGAAGTCTGGAAAAATTATTTGAGTACTACTTTATATGGGTAAGTATCGATAACTTGTGGGCATCGGAACATCCCTATACAAGTGAATTTAATTGTGATGATACCTATACGGAACATGTACACAAACTAATGCAAACTTGTCAATCTTCTACTTTTTAATTTTAAATTTTTGACATCTATATTGTCTTTGATAAAATTCGAATGGGTACGGAATTTTTGACGGCGTTTCAAGTTATAAGCCGGTCTAGTGTATTATAGGCTGTCCGAGATATCATGATATGGGTGGCAGTTCAAAGTTGATATTTACAGTGATGTATCCTAATGAAATATAATCGATATTTTTTTTAGTATCGAGAAAGTTAGCAAGGGCTATCAAATCGATTTTTTATTAGATTGATCTTTGATTATCCAAAGTACTTTTTGTTAATTACTAGATTAATTAAATTAAACAAACCAATAACTCCAGAGCTTGAGAAATCAAAGTTTTTTTTTGTTTTTTTGGAATTTCGCCAATAACAAAACAAAAAATGAACAAAAACTGTAACAAACATCAAAACAAATAGCACGTGAAACAACCGCAACGAAAACACAAACCGAATACAAGATGAATTCATACTGACGCGATCCTATAAGATAGCCGCACCGATTTATCGAAGTCATTTCAAGTGCAAACTTATCCTCAGATAAGCGGATATGTATGCTTTAGACGATAGCCACTTGGTTTGGCAACTGAGTTTACGATACAGCCCCCTGATTCTGTATCGTAAACTCGGTTGCCAAACCAAGTGCCTATCGTCTAAAACATACATTTTCGCTTATCTAAGGCTAAGTTCGCACTTGAAATGACTTCAGAATTCGTAAATAGTTCAATACCCATTAAAGGTTATTTTGGAAGTTGATTTTTATCTGTTTTTGGTGAATAGCAACTATAGCTAGCAACCGACACTGAGTTACATAATAGCCCCGCAGAATCATGGGGCTGGAGTGTATAAAATCACAGATCATATATATTAGGGAAGCATTTCAGAACGTGCGATCATAGTGCGAAATATCACTTGTTTATTAGAAAGAGACAGATCTATATAGGAGCAAGAGAAAGAAAAATCTGGTTCCACCAATCAGCGGGGCTATTACTTAACTCAGTTTCGGTTGCTAGCTATAGTTGCTATGCACCAAAAACAGATAAAAAATTAACTTCCAAAATAACCTTTAATGGGTATTGAACTAATGACAAATTGTGAAGTCATTTCAAGTGCAAACTTATCCTTATATAAGCGGATATGTATGTTTTAGACGATAGCCACTTGGTTTGGCAACTGAGTTTACGATACAGAATCAGGGGGCAGGTGGCCCAGTGTGATTTTCACATTACTCCGATCCACTTTCGTGCAACTGTCAGGTAACAGTTCGTTTACCCTCGGTGTAACTCGTGTCCATTTTTAAACGCTCTAGGGTGAAATCGCATCACTCCGAGTCATTTTCGCTCGTTTCGAAACGAAACCTAGTGAATCACAGATAAATAAATTAGTAGGTAGACCACAGATCATATTAGACAGTTATTAAAATAAAGTCCCTCCCTCCCTCTACTCGTGCTTGCTCGCTCAGTGCGGAGCAGGGTTGCCAGACGGGTATAATTTATTCTCGTACTAAAAATCTGTAAAATTCTTGTACCCATAAAAAAACTCGTAAGTACATTCTTTTTTAATACACCTGGCTGGGTACCTATCAGATTAGACCATAGCGAGCTTTGACAGCTCGATATACACTATCTGTCCCTCTTTAAGTAGATCGAATCAACAGAGTGAGACAGAGCACTGTATCAAGCGCTATCGAGCTCGACATAACTGAGGGAGGCAAGACGGTCCCCTGTATCATTGGGGTAACAATTGATACCATAGGATTGTATTAACACATCAGTTTACTTTTTCCTAGTGGATAGGAAGATTTCATTTAGGGAAAAAGCCTTGAATATCCTAGAATTTTGCAAGAGATCAATATTAAATTCTGCTTACTAGTTAGTTCTATTTGGATGCGCATAATTAATTGCCCATTAATATTTGCTAACCCCTATTTAATCAAGACTTTAGTCATGCTACTATTTATTATGCTTGTACGTTTAGGTTGGAAGTTAGTTTATCAACAATGATTGGATAGTATACCCAGCTTTTCATAACAACAACTATGGTACATGTAATAGGGAATTAGCGGAGTCCCGATGACATTTTATTACATCTAGTGCATGGTCTAGAGCTCAGCGGTCACTGTAATTTATGCAATGACTTGGGTCTTTCTTTACACATACAAACCTAGCAGATCAAAGACGATGCCCATTCTGATTGATTAGAACGCAGAACTTACACTTTGTGTGGTCGGCCTGATACTTTCAAATTTTTACAAGTTATTTTAGAACCTTCCGATTTCTACAGCCGTATAAAATTAGTTACATGAAAGTCAAAATAATAAAGTTGTTCCTTCCTCCTTTACCCGAGCTGATGACAGGCACTGTTGCATGTATCCAGCAATCATATATACTAATAAGTATATAACCTCATTACTTTAGGGTTATATTTTATTTACTACAGTATAAATTATAGTGCAAATGACAGTGTCGGAGTTACACAACGTGGTTATGGTTTGATCTTAGGCATCCAAATCAAATAAATTGAGAAAATTAATAACTAAACTGAAAAGAAACGATGGTGCTAACAAAAGTAACAAATTGCAAATAAATCACAGTTACTATAAATAACCCGTGCGGATAAAGAAACCATCTATAAATGGCGACCGGTCTCATACTATCTCGCTACATCGTTGCTCTGTCTATACTCGCACATCATGGTACTACGTACAAAAAAATGATTAGTTTGGATTAGCATTCACGCTGTCTCGACCTACGTACAAAAAAAAATAGTTTGGATAAGCATTCACACTGTCTTTGCCTGTAGGCAAAACGCCGAGATATGTTTTAAATTCTTTATTGCATACAGAAAAACAAGAACAGAATAAAGTAAAATAAATAAATTTTCTCGGGATAATGTTAACTATTTAAAAGTTTATTTAATAAAATAAATAGTTGCTAGCAGCACTCTATATACTTCCTAAAATATATTCAAAATTAATAAATGAAATACTGTTTGGCTGCCACTTGACTTCTTTTGCTGACGCTACTCTAAGTACCAGTCGACATTTATAGATTGATTCTTTAACCGCATGGGTTATATACTCTTTGATATAAATGAAATATTTTCGTTCAACTTCGACTTCGCTCATCTAAACAAATTGTTCATCCAACGTTGAGCAAACTATACAAGGTGAAATTCAATCAACCGACCAAACTGGAGACACTACACTGGAGACTCGGTTAGTGATCAAGAACAAGGTTCAATGACCTTCGAGGTGAAATTCGAAAAATGAATTTTTTTGCCCGGTAGTGCCTGCACTAGGAATTGTACTTGAACTAGTCCAACCAGTACAAGAGCAAAAAAAAATATTTTTAGAATTTGGCCAAAAGGATTACTGAACCTTGTTCCTAATCACTAACCGAGTCTCCAGTATGAATTTGGTCAGTTGATTGAATTTCACCCTATAGTGCTAGGCAGGGTAATTAAAATACAACAAAACAGATTAAATTCAAACCGTTGGCAATATTACCAATTATATTTTAATATTTCGTCAAAAATTCAGACGAGTGTATTTTGGTGCTTACCATTAAATATGCGGAAAATATCAAAAAATATATATATACGATGGTAAAATACAGCAGTTTATATAAAAACAAAGTAATTTATACTGTAAGGTGTGACTCCTTGATGAAACTTCATTTCACATATAATAAAAACAAAGTAATAATCGAAAACTTCATCATAATATCTTGAGACACGTTTGCATAATTTTGTGTTAGCTGTCATTTAAGCAATGACTGAATTCATCCCATACATTCTCGGGAAAAAAAAGGTGGGCAACATTGCTTTTCCTTTTCAAATAAAAAAGTGTTTCTTTTTTAATAATCCTTTATGAAAGTGACTAAATAGCCGTTAGGGGCTACGTTAGTTTTAATTTTATTCGACCGCTTGGGATAGGTTGCGACGACGACGAGCGAAGGGCGGAGGAGCGGTTAGGTTGACATGTAAGTACATATAAGGGAGCCGAGCGAAGCGATGCGGAGCGAGGCGACTCCCGTATTTTTAACAGAATTCACGATATGCAGAAAAAATCATTTTCCGAGCATTTTCCGAAGACTTACGGTTCAATAATTTATAAAATTAAAGGACCGCTTCCCTTTCCAAACTGTACATTGCAAATTCAACTTAATTAGCTCGTGTTCAGGAAGATATTCCAAGAGCTAAATAATGACTTGCGGTTCAATAATTTTAAAAATCAAAGAACCGCTAGTTGCCCTTTAGCCACTTCCTAATTTTTAATTAAACTCGGCCCTCGGTTTAAATTCGGATCCATTTTTGAACGCTCTAGGGGCTCTAGGGCTCTAGAGTGAGTGAAATTATTAGCATTCACTTTCACATCACTCCGTCCGAGTCGGACGATTTTCGCTCGTTTAGAAACG
The DNA here is from genome assembly GCA_910592155.1 of Ypsolopha scabrella. Taxonomy (NCBI): domain Eukaryota; kingdom Metazoa; phylum Arthropoda; class Insecta; order Lepidoptera; family Ypsolophidae; genus Ypsolopha; species Ypsolopha scabrella. The sequence continues at coordinate 7,691,637 of OU342980.1, read as the reverse complement.
ACACCCAAGAGAGAAATCAGCATAATAACTAACACGGGGCTACTGTGACATGGCATGGCTCGAGTCACATATTTTATCACAATCAGCCCCCTGATTCTGTATCGTAAACTCAGTTGCCAAACCAAGTGGCTATCGTCTAAAACATACATATTCGCTTATCTAAGGATAAGTTTGCACTTGAAATGACTTCACAATTCGTAAATTGAAGGTTGTTTTGGAAGTTCATTTTTTATCTGTTTTTGGTGAATAGCAACTATAGCTAGCAACCGAAACTAAGTTACATAATAGCCCCGCTGGACGATAAAAACGCTTTGTCTTATATGGTAACACGGGCGGCGTGAGATAATTTCTTGACATGGGACATAGACTTCTTGACGTTTAGTCAAGAAGTTTATGTCTTATTTGCTATTATGGTTGCATCCATTTTCTCACAAATGTCACATCTTAACAGATGAATAGGAAAATTTGTCACGTTTCCTCCAAGGTGGTGACAACTTGAAAATTCAAAGATATATAATTTTGTTGTTAATTGCTGCACTAAATGGCATTAAACCATTTTAATTTTGTTCTTGCTCAACGGCAAGACATGCCAGCGAAACATTCGGGACTCCCATAACCCGTTTGAGTAGCTAGATTCCAGCAGATTTTCCGTGGTTGTTTATTTAATTATTTTTTTTTGCCCGTGTCCGAATCGCTCTTGGCCAAATAATTTTTTACCTACCACAAAATATTTTCTCATAAGATACGAGTACATATTGTCGCAGCATGAATCCCCGAGGTGTTCTCAAGTATGTACTGTAAAATGTAGGTAGTCACAATTTACACACACTTAGAACAATGGATTCACCTTAGAGTATACATAAGAAAGCTATGGAGCGCGCGCATCGCTCAGTTTCCAAGTGGTTGGATAGTGATGCGCCATGCATTGCATGATTGACGCTTGTTCCACAGAACAAAAAGCCTGTACGTAAATGCAAGTTATTAGTTTTAAGTTTATTTTGTAAATATTAGGTAGGTAATTATAAGGTAGGTTTTAGCAGACCAATAAAACACAACAGTTGTGAATTTATAAAACAATTTTTATTGATGAAATACTCACAAAAAGGTTACCGATCGTTGAGTCTAATATATGTGTTTATTTAATACAAGATCCAATGTTCTTTGATCCAATACATTAGTTTTGTATCGGATTCAGTTTCATCTTCGTAAATGAGGAAAAAAGATATCGTATATTATTTGACTTAAGATTATTATTAACCTTTATTAATTATTAAATTCAATTAAAATAATTAATTTTAATTGCACTTCAAAAATATACATACGAAAATCTTCTTTTAATTAATTTACTTTAAAAAAGTTTAAATTTCACGGGAAAAGCAATTCAGCCCCCTGATTCTGTATCGTAAACTCAGTTGCCAAACGAAGTGGCTATCGTCTAAAACATACATATCCGCTTATATAAGGATAAGTTTGCACTTGAAATGACTTCGCAATTCGTAAATAGTTCAATACCCACTAAAGGTTATTTTGGAAGTTAATTTTTTATCTGTTTTTCGTGAATAGCAACTATAGCTAGCAACCGACACTGAGTTACATAATAGCCCCGCTGGAGGCCTAACATGGTGCCTCTTTAACACCATTTGACAGTAAATTCCATATATTTACCGTCAAATGGTGTTAAAGTGGCAATCATGTTAGGCCTGCAGCTTCTATATCTCAAAACCATTGAGAACGTAACTGCCACACCCAGATAATAATGATAACAATGATGAAATCTTTATGACAAGAAAAAAAAAGTTTATTCCGAAATAACTGAATTTATGTGTGCGCGCAGCAATTGATTAAAACAGGATAGACATAAAAAACTTGAGCGTTAGAGCAGCGGGCCTATTGCGTATCTTTGCAACTTCAAAAATCAGCACCTTTAGCTGTCAAACGATAGTTTTCCGATTCCTTAAACATCATAAGTAACGTCACAGTGGGTAGCGAGATCATTACCCACTGAAGACAATTTTGACAGCTATAATTTTATCGACCTAGGAACATTTTATTAACTTTGCGATCGGCTATGCATAGTTGTTGTCAAATAGATCGAAGACGATTCGTCGCAATGAGCCACTGCTTCGGAGCAGTTTTTCGCGCGAGCCACTATTAAGAAACTAAATTGAAATGTACGCAAATGGTGGTTGTTCTCTCGAACCGTGTACTTTTTAGATTTGGAAGTATAATAACAAGTGGAGTCAAACCGGAAACGTCATTTGTCAAGTTAAAGTTTGGTACCATTTTATTTCCAAATTAACAGAATAATCTCGCAGAAAGTAATTACTTTGACAAAATCGTTCTTTTAATTAGGCTTAATTAACTGTGTTCTTTACTCATTGTAGAAAGCTAAACAAATTTTAATGTACGCTAATGCTGGTTGGTCTCTCAGACAATGTATTTCTTTACATTTGGAAGTATATTAGAGGCCCAAATCAACGCCATTGGGTGCGTGCCATTATGCCATAGCCAAGATCGGTTGAAGTTAAGACTTCCAATTCCAAAATAAATACAAACTCCTAGCAGAAAGTAAGTACCTAATACCTACCAACCTATCATCTTCAAATTGTTATTTTTATCTTGGAATAATGACACTTTGTCATGACATGAAGCCTCAAGGGGGTGCCAGCCCAGGGACAGAGTGTCACTAAGGGGGCACACTCCTCTGCGCTGAAAGATATCTAGTTTGTCATAAAAAGTAAATATGAAACCAACCAGGTTGTTTCTGCGATGAAGGATTTCTAAAGTCTTTCCATAGTGCACCCAGTATCTATATCCCAAACAGTGTCAGAGGCGCAGAATATATTAAGCTTAATATGATCTGCGGTCAGAGGTGTTTTGGAGTGTGGACGGTAAAATGCAAGTTGCACACTCATGTTTCATCAACAATTAATATGTCCCTGGCACGATGGGTGGTAAGCGTTATCTTCATGTTACCAAAGTACACAGACCAAATAAAAATGTGCCCCTATGCAATTCGAACCTGCGACCTCTCTGGATTAGTACTCAAACCACAGAGATGATTTGTGTTGAATTGTACCTCATTTAATATAATTAATATATTTTTTAATTATATTACCTATGTTTGCAAATGAATACAAACAAACATCTCTTGTTTTATTCTGATTTGTGTTCTTTGTTTATCTACATTAAGATATGTGGAAATATTTTTTAGGTATAGCAGGACGTGCAATTTCACTAACAAAATCTGAAGAAGCGAGATTGAGGAAACTCCTCAGCATTACAAGGTGACGACTCTGGCACCACAGCAATCCAATGTAGGTACCGGAATAACTCATTGGAAACACCTGTCCAAGGATGGACTCCCACAAGTAGATGTAGAAGCAGGAGGGAGAAAGGGAGCCCATAGGAGAAAGAGTTGTACATTGGCGATGGGCAACTACTATTTTAATTAGAGATATTATTATGTTTTGGTTAATTTTACATTATGTTCTAACAATTTTCTCAGATTAAATTAATAAGTTACCATGAATGAGTATAATTTATTGGTTTATATATATGTATTATTTAGATGCCAGACACACAGAGAGTGGTACTGACTCTGCGTTTGACTACAAACCCCTTGAATTCTCCTTGACCATCTCAGTGTCTGTATAAAGATCCAATGATTGCATAGATTACAGTGAATGTAGTTCTCTATATGGCTAGCTGTGTATACAGTACTTTATAGTTCTAAAAATGTATGGGTCAAAATGAAAAAAGAATTTAATAAAACTTTTATAATATTAAACAAAAATAAAAATCAAATTTTTACAGTTTCAGGCTACATCATTACAAAATAAAAACAAATTCTTATTAACTAGTGACTACTGCAGCCCTTCCATGACTGCCTGGATACTGCACTCGACCATGTCAATCACTGCCTGGATGCCGCATCTGCCCAACATCTGTACCAGCTCGAAGGCTCAGCTTGGAATGTTGTTATCTAAAATAAAAAATATTTTTATTGTAAATACAGCATATATTTTAGCAAGGAACTTTCAGTGAACACAATCAATTTCAATAAACTGAAAATTAATTAGTAGATACACAGACTGATGGATTTGGAAGTAGCAAAAGAGGTGTGTCAGGATTGTCAGAATTAAATTGAGGTTACCGCGTTGTCGTTTCAAAAATAAAATATACTAATTGAATGTGTCAATACTCAATACTTGACTGATATATTCTGAGATATTATTCCTTTTTCCTCAAATGGTACTTAAGTGAATTACACTTAAATTAATTATGCGTAACATCACGTTTTATTCTCATCAAATTGTTATGCTCCATTTTAAATGTACGCAAATGGTGGTTGTTCTCTCGAACCGTGTACTTTTTAGATTTGGAAGTATAATAACAAGTGGAGTCAAACCGGAAACGTCATTTGTCAAGTTAAAGTTTGGTACCATTTTATTTCCAAATTAACAGAATAATCTCGCAGAAAGTAATTACTTTGACAAAATCGTTCTTTTAATTAGGCTTAATTAACTGTGTTCTTTACTCATTGTAGAAAGCTAAACTAATTTTAATGTACGCCAATGCTGGTTGGTCTCTCAGACAATGTATTTCTTTACATTTGGAAGTATATTAGAGGCCCAAATCAACGCCATTGGGTGCGTGCCATTATACCATAGCCAAGATCGGTTGAAGTTAAGACTTCTAATTCCAAAATAAATACAAACTCCTAGCAGAAAGTAAGTACCTAATACCTACCAACCTATCATCTTCAAATTGTTATTTTTATCTTGGAATAATGACACCTTGTCATGACATGAAGCCTCGAGGGGGTGCCAGCCCAGGGACAGAATGTCACTAAGGGGGCACACTCTTCTGCGGTGAAAGATATCTGGTTTGTCATAAAAAGTAAATATGAAACCAACCGGGTTGTTTCTGCGATGAAGGATTTCTAAAGTCTTTCCATAGTGCACCCAGTATCTATATAGATGAAGGATTTCTAAAGTCTTTAGAAGACTTAAAAAGACTTGAGAAATCCTTTATCGCAGAAACAACCCGGTTGGTTTCATATTTTGACCTTTTATGCAGACCTTTTGAGTTTCGGCTTATTTGATTGGTCTTTATTAGCACTTTGGTAAAACATAGAGACCAGGGTCAGATGATGGGACTGGAAGATGGGTACGGGATCTCCTCAACGGACAACAGCAGACCCTTCGAGTTTGGGCTCATGTGATTGGTCTTTATTAGCACTTTGGTAAAACATAGAGACCAGGGTCTGATGATGGGACTGGAAGATGGGTACGGGATCTCCTCAACGGACAACAGCAGACCCTTCGAGTTTGGACTCATGTGATTGGTCTTTATTAGCACTTTGGTGAAACATGGAGACCAGGGTCTGATGATGGGACTGGAAGATGGGTACGGGATCTTCTCAACGGACAACAGCAGACCCTTCGAGTTTGGGCTTATTTGATTGGTCTTTATTAGCACTTTGGTAAAAAATGGAGACCAGGGTCTGATGATGGGACTGGAAGATGGGTACGGGATCTCCTCAAAGGACAACAGCAGACCCTTCGAGTTTGGGCTTATTTGATTGGTCTTTTTTAGCAATTTGGTAAAACATGGAGACCAGGGTCTGATGATGGGACTGGAAGATGGGTACGGGATCTTCTCAACGGACAACAGCAGACCCTTCGAGTTTGGGCTTATTTGATTGGTCTTTATTAGCACTTTGGTAAAAAATGGAGACCAGGGTCTGATGATGGGACTGGAAGATGGGTACGGGATCTCCTCAACGGACAACAGCAGACCCTTCGAGTTTGGGCTTATTTGTTATTTATAAAATTAAAGGACCGCTTCCCTATTGGAACTATATTAGTTCGTGCTACGGAAGATATTCCAACAGCTAAATAATGACTTACGGTACAATAATTTTAAAAATTAAAGGACCGCTAGTGGTCCTTTAGTCACTTTCTTTATAATTTGTGTTGTGGATGGAATGGAAAGCAGTTTGGTTACTTACAAAAGTTGGAAATTCGCTTGATTAATTGAAAAAGTTATTAATTTTGTTGGTTTAGTTAGAATCCAAGCTTTAAAGATAATCTAAAGCTGCTTTAGATGATCTTCTTGGAAGACATTCCAAGATGAAGTGTCACGTCCCTGGTGCAAACGTAAAAGGTAATTTATTATTTACAATTTCATTATCACAACCATTTTATCATCCATCAGATCAGTGATTTAAAAGTAAATGGTACTTTTCTCTATTTTTGGCCATTCCTGAGGCAACAATCTCTGCACAAACAATCAAACAATATTCTCCACTGTTGTTCTGCAATTTAAAATGTAACCTTAACGTTTTTCAGTTTTAGGAAGAACTGTGCATGCTTTGGCCCGATTCGGAGATGAACTGTACCTTGAGTCCTTGCCAGATTGCATCCTACTGAGGACATTGAATGCAGCAGAGTCTGCATATGCCATGGTCAAGTTTAACAAAAACTTCTTTTCATACTTCAACTACAATTATTATTCCACTGAAGACAACGAGGGCCTCAAATGCAAGATATCCATGAAGTCAGCTCTGCACACGTTCAAATCACCTGCACATATGGACAAACAAGTTGAGAACTTGGAGATAAAGCTTGATCCAGATGCTTGCAAGTTAATATTCCAGTTAAAATGTAAACATGGGATTGTCAAGACACATTTTGTTTCAATTTTAGATTGTAAGGCTATGCAGGCTGTATATACTAAAGATTTAGTGCCAAATAGGTAAGATGTGTTTTCTTTTAGCAGTTGGGTAGGCGAAATTAAATTTGTAGTATAGTTTGATTAAAAATTGGAAAAAGAATTCAAAACTACTATAGTACGCGACATGGCGGGAGTGCGGGCGAGTACATATGTACATGTCAGTATAAAACGGCCCGCACTCCCGACTGTCGAAGACTATCACCTCTATTTATAACAAACAAAGTCTTTGCCATTGTGTGTCAGATGGGTAGTATATGCACTGTACTAATTAACCTTGTTGTATTGATTAATTGGCAACTAACACACCATAGCACATTTTGGGTTAATAAAATTGTTTTTTCTGTTTTCTAGAATAACATCCCACCAAAGAATATTATCAGAAGCTCTCAGCAGCTTTCAGAACTCGGATGACCAGGTTACATTAGAAATTTCACAACAATCATTATTATTACGAAACTACATGGACTCCAGTGCTGATCCTACAAAACTAATAAGGACCCAAATCAAATTGGAGTCGACAGAATTTGATAGCTATACCATAGGAGCTGATACAACCATCACCTTCACTCTTAAAGAGTTTAGAGCATTACTGTCTTTTGCTGAAGCAGTCAATTTACCTCTGCAGCTACATTTTGAAACTTCAGGAAAACCTGCAGTTTTCATTGTACATAATGGATCAACTTTTGAGGCACATTTTGTTTTGGCTACTTCAAAACCTGATAATGCTACACAAGCCACCTCAACTCAGAACACACGTGTTGCAACAAACAAAAGAAAAGATACTTCAATACAAGGATCTGCAAAAAAGAAAGCGCACTTAGATGTGGATATAACAAAATGTTTAGATGAAGATTCACATTTATTCAATTTTATTGATATACCAGAAGATGACCTAGCCATCAACAGAAATAATACTATATCAACTAATGGTTTAGGAAATAAGTGTGATTTTAATTCTAATAGGGCTAAGAGAATAGAGGAAGTTATGGACTGTGATAATATCCCAGGTTCTCCAACGTCTAGGAATATGATCAAATCAGTGTTTAAAAGATGTTTTGAACAGACCTTTGACCCCCGAAGTATACAGCGTGTTGTTTTAGTTGAAAACTCTGACAGTGAATGAACTAATTGTTGTACCTAAGTTTCAACAGTATTTATTTGTTTTTATGACAAACTGCTTATAATTTGTTTTTATTACACTAGTGTAGGAACTGTATTGACACTGATTATTATTATTACATTAGAAAAACTAAATTTTAGTTTTTATGTATTTTTAATTATTCCATAGGTTACACTGATTTCTTTGCAAACATAATTTCACACATGACAAAACTAAACAATCAAATCTTCACAAAAAGGAATTTTGAGGAAATGCAAATGAAATAACATTTCGTTTACTGCATTATGATTTTATAGTAAAAAATATACATACAGGTAAAAATATTGTACACATGTTACGAGCCACTGTTAGAAATAACAACATTCCATAAGTTTTATATTTCGCAGTTTTCCAACAAGGCTTATTATCAGGAGGATGGTAACAACACAAAAATTGTAAAATACATAAGTAACTTGTCTATGAGTGAAGAGTCAGACCTCTTTCAAGGTAAAAATTTGTTTAATACGGAAGTACACATATAAATTCATAATTATGTATAAATTGAACTAATGATGTCGACTTACATAAATGCCCTTAATAGAATATACGAATCAGTAAGTTATTATTATACATTTTATTTGCGAGTTTCTAAAAGCGGTATCTTTGTTCTTATATTTTTTTGCCAAAGTGATACAGAAATATAATATACAATCCTCTCCTACAAACAACACTTTACCCAAAATTTTACCATCACTATGGACTACATTAAGATTACAAAAAATATTAAAGGGCAAACAGAATCAACACAACAAAAAGAATACAAACGAAAATTTATTCAATAAGAATTATGATTAGGCGTGAAAGTTAACTACTACTTACTAAAATTCACTAAAAATGATCTCGGAAGGCAATGACATACAATCAGTTGAGAAACGATATTGAGTTGGTATGGTGCATACATTAATTGTTTAGATGCAGTTCTTTCAAGTTTTCCTCTTTTTTTATACCTTTTATTTTTTACCATGTTTTTGTAGATAGTTTAAAAATTACTACAAGATAAAATAAGAGGGGAAAAACTTCAGATTTGGTTACTACTTACAGAGATCAATCTTTTAACCGTACAAGAAAAATGAAAAGAAATGCAGATTTGTTTTTCTATAAAAATTACCATACACATTTTATTATCATAATAATAGCTAGCTAACATGTCTTAAAAAAGATGAAAAAGACCTTGAATTCTATTTGTAATTATATTTATAATATGCGGCAGCGATACCTTTTAATTACAATAAGTATTTATTTTAAATCAATTTCAATATTGTCTCTGTCGCTGAGCTGCGGCGGTGGCGCCCGCTCGACTATCGGATCTACCTTTGCACGCTGCTTCACTATCGATCACTATCCAACTATATCATGAAAAAGGGCACTGGTACCTAGGAACAATCCTCTTGGCTCTTTCTCACACACTGTGCTACTTTTCGTTTAAACTCCGAATATGATTCTCTCCATTCTTTCTGCAAAAAGAAACAGAATGAGCACACATACGTGGAATACGCCTGTGTATGTGTTTGTGAGGGCTGTGCGGGGCCTAGTGGTACTCTGTTTATTGCTGATGTGGTCGAGGAGCCCTTTTCCAAACAGTTTGTATTTAATGATCTGTCACCCCTCACTTTCCTAAAAGCAATCTTCTTGACTTTTCCTAACACATCTGGCGACTTTCTTTTTGAAATCCGAGTATCGCTCTCTCCATTCTTTCTGTGGATATAGAAACAACAAGTGAATAAGCAATACACAGTAATGGAATCACAAGAATGTTCGCAACTAATAGGCTAATATAATAATGAATGAGAGATTTCTATGAATAAGATACTAAAAGTTCAAGATACAATGAATCATGAATGAGGGTAACAATCAAGATGATAGGTAATGATTACAATGTTAGTATGAAAAAATGTTTAAATATCTTGAAAGTACAACTGCTTGTATAAATACTTCACATACCATACTAAATCACTACAGAATAGACTGAATGTAGAATTATACAAATTGTACTGTTCAAATATTTGCCACAGAAAAGCGATATTTTCTCCAAAAGTATGATATCAATGCCTAAGTAACACATCTTAGGAAATGTAGTGTGGGATATGCCAGGTAGAATATCATTGTATAGGCTTCTCTCAAAGGGTTGAAATAACATGTTTTGAAAAAAAGGTTCCTTTAAATAATTTTAGAATGCTTAACAGGTTGAAAAATCAATCAGGAAATAAATAAAACCTTCTGTCAGTCTTGTCTGTTCGCAATGTGAAAGAAAATTCAGCCCATCCCTGCATCACATAATGATAAAAACTACCTTTTGTGGAGGCTAATGCATGGTAGCATACAGTTTCCTGAATCGGGAATAAAATAATAAAGTACAGAGGAGACAACTCACCGCAGCGTCAACATTAGCGGGGCTCTCATCATTGGGGTCAGCAAGCATGGAGATGACACTGATCAAGATAGTTTCCACCGTGTGGACTGGCAACCATCGCTCTGATGCCTTCTCGTAGCCCCACTTATCATCACCTGGCTCATGCAGTATTGATATGCATACATCACCATTTTTTTCAACTAGAAATTTAAAGAACAAGCTTATTACAGGTTCTCTTACTCATTAATTACTTTTGCTCTGTCTAACAATTATGGAAAAAGCATCAACATCCTAATTCAGGCACTCTTTTCAGTAAGGCAGCTAGGAGGGGTAAGTTCCTTGGAAAATGTAGAGCTTAGTACCTTTTACCAAACTTAAAACCATGCCAGATGAAGCCATAACTGATGTATATGTATAGGTAAAAACACTATTTTATTATGCAATGCAGCATAGCTCGGATCAATGATTAGGTGTTATTGGCTGGCTATTTAACTGTCCTATTTTATATAAATAATTCAAGCTAAAACATAAAAGAAGTACATTTGCTTACTATTTGGGTGCCATATTTCTGTAACAAATTTCATCCGTGGCGGCCTCAAAGGATATTCCTTTGGAAAATGTAAGTGTGCTTTGAAGAATCCACCCTCACTGGAATTAAATAAAAGAATTTCTTTATAATAATATAATAGGGATGTTTTATGATAATATTTGTATAAACAAAGAATATTTAATACAATAACTGTTGCTAAGATTAAGCTTAATGATAAACTTCTTTCTATAGACAAGAAAAAATGTATGAGCCTGATCTAAGGCATGAAACCTGTAATTTGGTAAGTTGTCTTTTATGTTTTTTGCTGTTAAATCAGTGGCAAACATGATTTAATACCAAAAAGCATGAAATACATGTCATCAGCATCACACATATGTGTTTCTGATTTGGTTATGGACTGCCACTAAAACATAACAAGATATTCTATCTCACAGTTTAGTTTGTTTAGCTATGATTGTTGTAGTAACATGTACACATTTTGTGTGTGTGTGTGTGGCACGTTTTGTAGTGCTTGCAAGGTTACGCACAATAGATAAAAGTGTATGAGCACACGCTGCTATAATCACAGCCAAACTGACTTCAGGGTACCTAGCATAGTAGACCATATCAAGCTTTGACAGCTCAATATACACTGTGTGTCCCTCTCTAAGTAGATCAACAGAGTGAGACAGAGCACATCACTATTGAGCTTGATATGGTTTGCTATGCTAGACTAGCAGGAGATAGAATATCTATACCAATTTTTGCACTGACGATTTTAGTGTGTTAAGTATGAGTCTAGTCTCTTTCTGTGATCAGATATAAGTGTTCTTGAGGTATGCGAGGAGCTGATGCACATGTTTAGTGAAGACCAGCTTATAATTGTACATAAATACCATGCTGGATGGTTAACCATAGATCGTGGTTATGAGGATTCAATAACACTGATTTAATTGGTTAAATGTTATAGGGTACCTAATGTTTGATTGAATATGTTAGAGAGTACTTACTACAAGGTATCTGGAGGCCCAATAATAAGGACTTCCCATCTGTATATGTCATTGTCATCTATCAGCCCAGCAGAAAAGCCTTCCACTGGATTTTTGTTTAGTTCTGTAAACAACAAGAGGAAAATCTAAGTAAATCTACACAGTATTGTACAAATACAAATGTATTAGGATTGGTTTACTTAACACGTTGAGTTAATCTAGTCGAGAGATATCAGAAAGTATCGTGAATCATCATTGTTGCCGTAAATACACCACGAAGTCTGAGATTTTGGCACGGAATGACTGTCAAAGCTGTACGATGAATATTGATTTTTACCGAGCCCAATATTTGTTATAATTCTCAGCACTTGTGTGGTTTAATTGCAGCAAAGTAAAAGACTTTCTCGTTTGTGGAAAAGACAAAGCCTAAACCCAAAATACGGCCCTCAGGGTTCAATGATTTGAAGGATAGACGGCTGACGCTCACATTCGACAACCCGTAAAAATGAAAATAAAATGAATGTGGCACTTACCTGCTAACTGCTTTTTTAACAAAAGCGAAGACTGTGGCTCTGACATTAATTACAATTGTGAAATTTACCCTGACGACACGAAACAAATGATTTTTCCACAAAAGATGGCTGGCTGAGTTTTCGGCAGGTTGTGAAACATATGAGTTGCTTATTTCCGGTTTTTACTTTTTTTGTGTTGCCAGTATGTAATTAACAAAAATAAACTGTTTTCATAAACATTTCCAATGGAGAAGAAAACTTTTGCAGAGGTTTATACATTATTTTTGAACGAGTTCTCCGAGTCTACTTGAACAATCCCGCATTGGAATGTTTGTTTGTTCAACGATAACCCAAGTGTGTATCTTTGATCGGAATGTCATAAAATTTGGCAGTCGAGTAAATAAGGCACAAAGAATTTTCAAGTTCAAACAGAGCCAAATCGAATAAGCGCGAATCGGGCGAGCGCGAGTTTACATTTCGGGCGAAACTAAAATAAGTCTAGATACCAAAATGAAATGTATTTTTAACACTGACATGGCCAGTCCGCTATGCACTAAGTTCTTAGACCCTGCCAAGTCGAACCAAGAAGCGGCACGGCCGTACCATGCTTTTCTCGAAACAGTTCAGGCCATTTTCGACTCCCCTATAACTTGTTGTGGATAAAATAAAACTAGAAACCTGAATTTTTAGTACCCAATCAGGCATTGTATAAACACGGTATAATTCAAATTTCATTCAATTTGTACCGGTAGTTTAAAAATTATAACTACTCGAAGTTTCTCAATTTTGTCACTCACTCACTGACTGACTGACCGATCATCAAAACTCTAAGGCACTTCTGGCAGACATAGAAGCTTCGGAATAAAATTGGTGTTTAGTGTATAAATCAAGGAACAACTAAAATATTTTGCAATTTCGGTGCAGTTTTCTAGATACACCAACTGCATAAATAACTTATAGGATTACAAAGTTACATTTGCAGGTATTGAATCAGTGGACCTGTATATGTAGGAAAAAAAGTAGGACTACAACCCGTCGGAAATATCTGTGCACCTCGCTGGAATGCGTTTCCCCTCGCGCTACGCCGCACCTCGCCCCGTTCTCACCTATCTAGTAGTATCTACTATCTAGTACCGTTGCCAACGTCAGCGCTGACGCACGCGTTATTCTTGCTTTCGTAATCGCATAATTTTTTGCTATCTCTCCAGTTCACATGACGTCACTAAGCCAGGTGCACAGATATTTCCGACGGCTTGTATCTACAAAAATAAATGAGATGCCATCAAAAACAAAACTTAAAAAAATAAAACAAGTTTCGCGCCTTAGTTCTTTTACCGTAAAAAGTTGTGAGAGCCATCTAATACCAAGTCGGTTAATTTATTCAGTCCCTACTTAGGGGACCGCCTGTCTAAATTATTTTATTACGTAATTAGCTAACTTAACAACATCTTATGGTGATCATAACATCAATAATATTAAAAATCTTTTTTGCCTTAAATAAATAGGTTGACTTGGCAATCGCACTTTATAATCTTATTTAATATGGTGTTACTTGTGAGATACATTGTGTTTTCATGCGATGGCCATGTCTATCTATTTATTTAAACATAAAAGAGTGAGGTTATGAGTCCACAATAAACTACAATTTTCTGCAATAAACACCCACGATTCGGTCATCAAAGTCATCATGCATGGCATGACTCCCAGCAAAATGTCAAAAATCGTTGGGAAAAATTGGCTCTCAAGCGTGTTGTGCTTTGGGCCACAACGAACGACCATGCTAAGGACTATGGGGGTTGGTCAAATGTGTTTATTTTCGTAACCGACATTACAACGATAGCTGAACTCGATTATTCTGTTGAAAGTCATAACCGCACCCACAATCAACAGCAACTTGTAGAGAAACCGTTTTGAGAAGATTTTTATATCAGGCAACATTGAAGCGGATACTAACCGCGCCATCTAGAGCTCAGAAAGTGTAACTTCTCAAAAGTTTGCAAACTAGTTTTGGGGTTTCAGCCAATATTCCTGTACGAGGGGGTTAATTTTGTCGTAGATCGGAGTCTATGGCGATCAATGATATTTCAGAAAAGTCGTCGAAAGGGGAAGGTCGGCCTAAGGGTAATATAATAACTTATCATTATAATCTTAGGTCGTAGAGCTGATGCCGGGCTCGACTGTGGAGGTACCACCATCTTACTCGCAAATCCTCCCGAAGTTATTTGGGGGAGAGTAAGAGAACAGCTCTCAGGCAAAACCAGGCGGCCCACCATTGCCTGGGACCGATGGATGGCGGTATATCCATCCCCAATTGCCGGGGCTTGTATAAAACAGACTGGTGTCGGGCAGCGGCGTCACTGGTGCAAGGGTTTCGGCACCGCGCTCACCAATCCGCCTGCCCAGCGTGTGTGAGTATGGGTATTTCTTCCAGGAGGACCGTCGAGAGTGGCGAAATCCTGGAAAGGCCTATGTCCAGCAGTGGATGAAACAGGCTGATGGATGGATGAATAATCTTTAGTTATCTGCGCTGCTGATTACAAATAAATTTATATTCTCAGTGCAGCGCGATCCGCTTATCTGACGAAGTTCCTCCTCTCGGTAAAAACGCGCCTCACACATTAGTTCACTTCTTCGACCTTAATTTATTAAGACCAAAAGAAAACTATTAAGATAAACAATCTATAGACAACATTTTTATTACATCTTTATTTTTTACATAATCATTAATCGCAAGCAGAAACTATGCAGGTATTTATTACAAGACAAAAATTTTCATTCACCGTCTCCACCGCCAGATTCTTTCCTGGCTTTCTTCTGTTGAGGTTCTATAGGACCATTCGTTTGCTGTTTCCTTTTCTTCTTTTTTTTAGTTTTCGTTTTTGTCTCGCCATTACTTGAACTTTTTGTTTCCTGATTCTGCTTATTGTTTTTAACTTTTGTAGAACCCTTACACGACCCTACAGTATCTAACATCGATTTGAAATCGACTTTTGATTCCACGTGGCAACTTTCGTGAAACATTTTCATCGTATTTATTAACTTTTTCAATGTATTAAAAAAGTTGTTTTTAGCCGTAAACTCTTCATTTTCACTTTTAAGAGTCTTATTTAGTGTACTTTCAAAATGTTGCTCCACAATGGCCAGTTTACTTAGAGTTACATCAGACGTGGGTTTAATTCTTTTCAAAGAGCGGTAGAAGCCAGCCATCAACTCGAGACCTTCATTCCGGCGGAACTGCCTCACGTTGCAACTGAAGACGTTTTCGATAATAATAGGCACCAGCTCATAGTTCCCTTCCCAGTCTGTCTGAAGCACATTGTGGAAGAAGATGACGGGAAGCAGACAGTTGCGGTTCTGGAAGTAACTCTGTAAATTCTCTTTAAAGATTGCAGTCAAAGGCGACGCAACTGACTTGTTCTTCTTGGGTGATTTAGGAACTTTGATGTAAATTTTCTGTGAGCAGTGAATTACAAAAGTGGCGAAATGCGTTATAACGTCACCCAAAGCTTGAAACGTGAAATGTGATCGCGCACCCTTCGCTATAGTCGATTTTAGATAATCACATAGGATATCTAGAGTGACGTCGGTTGTTGACGAGAATTTTCGTATTTTTGTGAGATTTTTTACCGTCTTCCGAATTCTATTTCCCAATTCTGTAAACTGGTTATCTTGAATGCAGAATTCCAGGCATCTTATCAGAGGCGCCAGCATCCCCAGGCTGATATCCATCGCTGGATCCTTTTCAAGATAAATATCTATTAGATCGAGGACTCGAATACGAAAATCAGATAGTGCCTTTTTATCTTTCCGATCCTTTTTAGTTTTCTTGTTTTTGCCTTGGTGGAACTGTTTGAAGGCTTCAGCTAACGCGTCGTCAAGTCTCTTTCCTTCTTCCTCGTCGATCATATCTGCATCTATACTTTCATTATCGCTTTCTGCGGCGGCGCCCAGCGCTTTCTGAACAGCTAATCTCAATTGGTCTGGTGTTTTCATTTCTGCGTCATCATCATCTTCACTATCACTTTCATCAGTTTCATTCTCAATTTTTTCATCAGCACTTTCTTCCTTTTTCGTTTCATCGTCATCATCTTTATCTTCGTCGTCATCGTCCGAATCACTATCTTGATTCAATGGGTTAGTTTCACTGTCCGGGTCGAGAACAGATATGATCTGTCCAATGGAAGAAGGTGTGAGATACTCCCACAGTAATCTAAAGACGCACTGCACAACTGATCTCAGCACACTCGATTCTGTTGACAAAATGGACAACAAAACTTCAACTAACACTTCAATCCATTCTGGCTCTTCACTCGTCAAGTCACCTTCCTTTATTTTCTTGGGCTTTTTCTTTTTTCCTTTCCTGTAATGTTCGTAGCAACTTTTAAGTTCCTTTATAGAGCTTCGCGCCATCTTTACGTGGTTAGGCTCCGAAAACAAGAAAAGACCGAGTTGATATAATAATATCAAGAATACTTTGTCCACTTTTGAGTTGGACTCATGACCTTTTATGCCTTTACAGAGTTCTGTGACCATATCCCAGCATTCCATGTTTTCTTTCGAAAATTGTTTTTCTAATTTCGCTTTTATTTCTTCCTTCTGAAGGGTCGAGCTGATGAAATTACTGAGAGAGCTCAGGACTTCCACTAAACTGTCGACGTTTGAGAAACGAGAGGTGAAGCAGCGGTAAAAACAAGTCTTGATTGCCCCTGCAAATACATGAAAATGCCCATTAAAATAAATATTCGGAGTAATTATATAAATTAATATATATTCTTATTCTTTATTGTACACAAAAAAGGAGATTACAAATATATGATACATTAATTTGAGTACAGCGGCAAATCTCAAAGAGATTTTTTATAGCAAACCAAATGGGTATAGGAGTGCTTTAAAAAATACCTATAAATAGGTAACCATATGTGTACGTACTACATGACTACTACATACTAAAATACTTACATAGGTGTGTGTATATATATATATATATATATATGTATGCCACTAAAATATGTCTAACATACATACTAATATAACTGCTAACTTTAATATAAACTGACTATATATAAACATGACTATATACATATAAAATGGATATATAAGTATAATGAACATAACGATACATAATAATTGATAATACAGCAATAAATAATTAAACATATTTAGGATAGCTTAAGGATTTGCTGAATAGTATTCCTTTAGTTTCTTTTTAAAAGAGGAGATAGTGCGACAATCTCGGATTGTGTGCGGAAGAGAATTCCACAGCCTGATGGCTCTAACAGTGAACGAATTTCCGAAAGCTCCGGTATTGTGGGAAGGCGTTTTAAGGAGTGTGACTGTGTGCGACCTGAGTGGTTTATTGATATCTCTGCTAAACAGGAAGTTGAAGCGCTCACGAAGATAATCCGGAGCTGTTGAACTTTTGAGGACATTGAAAAGGCAACACAACGTATGGAGATTTCTGCGCTTCCGAATAGGGAGCCACTTAAGTTCCGCGCGGTAGTATGAAACGTGGTCGTATTTGCGCAAACCATACACGAATTTGATGCCTAGATTCTGCAACCTTTCCAATTTACCCAAAAGCTCTTCATTCGCGTTAATAAAACAAACGTCAGCGTAATCGATTAGGGGTAGAAGAAGAGACTGTGCGAGAGTGACTTTAGTTACGAAGGGGAGGAATTTCTGGAGGCGTTTGAGCGAATGGAAAGTAGCAAAGACACGTCGGCTAATCTCAGTAACGTGCGATGACCAAGATGATAAATTGCAGTCAAAGATAACCCCTAATAGTTCCAATTATAATGGCTTGAGATTTTTTTGGATTGACTAAAAGACCGTAAGATTTAGCCCAATCATGAATGTTATTTAGATCATGGTTCATAAAAGAAATGGCAGAGTTAATTTCAGCCATGTTAAAATGGCGGTAGATTTGCAAATCGTCTGCATAAAGATGGTAGCTAGAAGAGAGAACATCAGAAATGGAATTAATGAATACGGAGAAGAGAAGTGGAGAAAGGACGCCGCCTTGAGGTACACCTGCAGTTAGTTGGCACCACTCCGAGGTAACCTCGTCCGAGCGTATGCACTGTAGGCGATCCCTCAGATAAGTATCAAACCATTCAGTAACCAGAGGAGATACGTTAAGAGAGTCGAGAATACCAAGAAGGACATCGAAGTCTACGCAATTAAAGGCACTGCTAAAGTCTAAAAGTATCAATATAGTAAGTTCCTTATTGTCCATTGCTAGCCGTATGTCATCAGTTACTTTTAAAAGAGCGGAGACAGTACTGTGACCAGCGCGAAAGCCAGATTGAAATTCATTAAGAAGTTTGTTATCAGATAGGTACAAGGATAATTGGTTGTGTACAAGGGTTTCAAGGACTTTAGAGAGAATCGGTAGGATGGATATGGGACGAAAATCTGAGAAGGAGGTAGGATTTGAGGATTTAGGAAGAGGAATAACATGTGCCTTTTTCCATGCTGCAGGAAATGCACTTGTGACTAGTGAGTAGTTAATGATATGAACCAAAATATGTAGCAATTCTTCTTGGATAAGATGCAACATATGATGACATATTTTGTCATCACCGATAGCTTTTGACGAAATTTAAAGGATCGCTCTCTTAACGTCACTCTTGGATACTGTTTTGAAGCTAAAGGGAGTGCAAATGGGTTTTGGCTTATTTTTTAAATACGAAAGAGTGTTAGTTTTAGTGGAGTCATCTAACGTGACAGGAGAATGAGAAAAATGCAAATTAAGTGCATCGAAGTCAAGATGACCCGGATGGGTTTTAGGAGATTTGCCAATCCCAAGTGTTTTTAAAAACTTCCAAACCTGTGCAGGATTGTAGTTTTCGATGGATTCGTGAATATGGCCCCTCTTAGCATTTCTACACATCCTTGTGCAGCGATTGCGCAGTTTCTTATATGCCTCGAAGTTATCGTCACTAGGATATCTCTTATACTTACGCTTTGCTTTATCCCGTTATGCCATTGCGTTCTTTATAGTTTGGGTAAGCCAGGGTGCAGGTAGATGTTTGACTTTAATTTTTTTGACCGGAGCATGTATGTCAAAGAGAGACGTCAATATTGAATTAAAATTTTCTACCTTGGTATCAATCGTAGTAGCGTCGATTACCGGAGACCAGTCTAAAGCCAATGCATCCGCTCTAAGTGCCTCCAGGTTCACACCTTTGAAACTTCGCAACAGAAGGAATTTGGGCTGATGTTTTGGAGGTCTAATTTTATAAGAAAGAAAGATTAAATCGTGATAAGAAAAAGGGGCATCGAATTGACCATGACAAGTAACTTTATGAGGACAAGAGACAATGATTAGATCTAGAAGAGAAGGGACAGAGTGAGGTTGATGATGAGTCGCGAAAAGAGGCAGGATTTTCAGACATATAATACATATATCGTCACGACATGAATCGCCGAAGGGGTGTCAGAGGTGTTCCGGGTGTGAACTGTGATATGCACGTCACAGTCCACACTCGGCACACCCGCGTTTCACCGACGATTATTACGTGCCAACGTGATGGGTGGTGAGCCCTATCGCCGTTCTTCGGGCACAAATACACGCATTTTGGGGCATGCAGGTTTCCTCACGCTGTTTTACTTCACCATTCAGCAAGTGGTAAGTACTCTGCACATAAATCTGCATCTGCACACTCTGACTCTGTCCAGTGTCACGAAGACACTGGTAAGGATAGTTCAATTCCTGCACATTATCGTCCTATAAGCTTGCTACCATGTCTAGGTAAACTATTTGAACGTTTAATTAGAGATCGCC
Organism: Ypsolopha scabrella; assembly: GCA_910592155.1. Taxonomy (NCBI): domain Eukaryota; kingdom Metazoa; phylum Arthropoda; class Insecta; order Lepidoptera; family Ypsolophidae; genus Ypsolopha; species Ypsolopha scabrella. The sequence continues at coordinate 7,671,571 of OU342980.1, read as the reverse complement.
TACTTAGATTCCTCGAGCACTTGTTTATTAACGAACAGTTTGGTTTTCGGCGCCAACACTCGACCGTTCAACAACTAGCGCGAGTTAGTGAACACTTAGCACATAAATTAAATCTTAAGGAGACGACGGGCATGTTTCTGCTCGATATCGAAAAAGCCTTCGACACCGTATGGCATGAAGGTCTTCTTCATAAGCTCATTTCCAATGATGTGCCCCTAGACTTAGTTCAAATCATCAAATCTTATCTCGAAAGTCGTAGGTATCGTGTACATATAGGGAACGATACTTCTGACTTCTTCCAAGTACCGGCAGGTGTCCCGCAAGGATCAGTATTAGGGCCTACTTTATTCTTGGTTATGTCAACGATGTTCCTAAGCAACCGAGAACGCAATTGGCTTGTTTTGCTGATGACACTACCTGGTTTACGTCATGCTCGGACATTGATTTAGTAATTGATCGACTGCAGCTGTCCATTGAACTACTATGCACCTACTTTAATAAATGGAAACTGAAATTAAATGAGTCAAAGACAGAAGCAATCCTAATAACTCGTAAACGTCAAACCCCCAATCGCAAACTAGTAATAAATAACTACTTCATTCCGTGGAAGAAGAGTGTAAAATACTTAGGTGTCCGTATTGACGATAAGGTAAACTGGACCTCACATATCGAGTCACTTCGTAATAAAAGTTAGGCGCACGAAACTAAGTCCTAAAACAAAATTAAATATATATTCAACTCTCATTCGACCCTGTCTAACATACGCTGCACCGGTATGGAGTAGCACGTGTGAGACAAATTATAAAAACAAAGCCCTTAAAATATCGCACAACACTCCCTTTTTAACAAATTTGAAATTGCTTCACGAAAGAATTAATTTTCCTAAACTAAAAGAATTTATTATTAAAATAACCAAAAATTTCTACATTTATAAGAATCCTTATCATTCTAACTCATTAGTGTCATCTATAGGTAGATCAAGACTACGAAACTTACCTTACGTCGATAGTTACAACCGTTATCGGTTGCCCCATCATTACGTGCTGAGGGCTGACTAAAAGTTGCTACAAACTTAACTAGACCGACTTGTACGTTTATAATTCTTACTCATACGACATAGAGTCCATTTTGTATTATGAAATATGAATTATTAGGTTTGTTAAATAATTCTTATCATAGAGAGTTGCTATGCTTGCCCAATGCAAAAAATAATTTACATATTTTGTTATGAAGATACCCTAAATATTGTTGTAGCTTTTTATGATATAGTGATATCAAAGTTTTTGTTTAGTTTAAGTTACGTGAGGCCACAAATTGAAACCTTCACAAAAGGTTCATATATTAATGTATTGCGATTTTTGTATGTAGTTAATTATGTGTAAAATTCTATTATGCTCATGTTATAAGCTTTAAGAGGCGTATAAGCCTACGGAGTAACTCCTAAATTAGTTTAAGTACCTACTTGACAGTGTCTTGTTGTGTGCTACTTTTTGTTTTTATTTAATAAAGAATTCTGAAAAACAAAAACAAAACAAACAGTGTCACGAAGAGGGTAGGGGGAGTCTGAACAAATGTCACGTGACAATTTGCGATTTAATAAATAGAGTCTCAGCAGTCCATGGATGGATGAATTATTGTAAATCATCTAAATATTATTATATAATATTATTAATCTTCCTTGTGATTTCTGCGTTCTTAGAATGGTGTCATTCAACATTATAATAGAACGCGGCTATGAAGTTAATCCTGACACATTGCGCAACTATGAAGTTTCTGAATAATGACAATGTCAACCACATAGGAAAAAATTACATAATTACTTATTGCGTGTGACAGAATAGTGAGTGGCAATAATATCACAGACAATATATCGATACACGTTAAAAAGTTCGTATAGCTAAAAATATTGTTATGTTTTATGATGATGTGCATTATTGTAAATAAAACGTAAAATTAGATATATTAGTAATATTCTCCTTCAGTTAATTATAAATATTAATGAATAAATGAGTTTGTTTCTTTATTACTAACCTCTGGGAATTGAACTCTTTTTACCTAGAGAAAACTTTTTGAATTTGAATGTAAAGTACAATATTTCCTGTCAATTAATTCAATGACACGTCAATAGGTATGATAAAACAATTTTAAGTATTGCCTTGATCGCTTTTCCAAAGGTTGATACTTTTGATTGTGCTAAACTTGTGCATGTTTTTGGCTATTAATACCTAGTGCCATCCCCCATCTCACCCATTGACCAAGGGGCAGATTGAAGCAAGGGCTTGAACTTGGAATTTGAAATGCTTACTACTTGGAATTGTTAAAATGCCAAAACGATCGAAGAAATTCGTTCTTAACAGTCAGTCTCGTGAGCTTATCATACGTGTTCGTGACTTTTTTGAACGAGAAGCTCAAAACGGCGGACCGATATTGCCCGTGACATCGGTGTTGGATCGAGTTGCAGATGCTCTCGATATCAGCAAAAAAACTATTATAAAAATCACGAAAGAAAAATTGGGTGAGACTGGCATCGAAGATAATGTTCTATATTCTCCCAACAAGAGAAAAAGAGCGAAGCTTACCGATGTAGATAATTTTGACGTTGACGCCATCCGCAGGCATATTTACAATTATTATTTACGTAAAGAGTACCCAACGTTGTCGAATTTAGTGCAGACATTAAAGGAAACTGGATTATTTTCCGGATCAAAAAAGTCATTGTCAAAGGTTTTGAAAAACATTGGATTCCGATATAAACAATGCAACAAACGAAAGGTGCTAATGGAAAGATCGGATATTGCCATGAAAAGGACTGATTTTTTACGCGAGGCGAAAGCTATAGATGATTGGGATAATGTAGTTTTTTTGGACGAAACGTGGCTAAATGCGAATCACACAGTTGGTCGCTCGTGGACGGACGATACGGCGGCATCGGCATCCAAAGTCCCCTCCGGAAAAGGAGCCAGACTAATTATTTGTCATGCTGGCAACGCCTGTGGTTTTATAGACAACTGTTTATTGGCCTTTGCGTCTAAAACCACAGGTGATTACCATGAAGAAATGGATGGTGAGAAGTTTACCCAATGGTTCACTAATATGCTGACTAGCCTTTCTGAGCCATCAGTTATTATTATGGATAATGCACCTTATCACTCCATGTTAGTTGATAAGCCACCTTCAAACTCTGAGAAAAAAGCCCATCTGGTTGCATGGCTTCAAAAAAAAGGTGTAGACGCAAGTATGTCTATGTTGAAAGGAGATTTGATTAGATTGATGAATATTCACAGATCGAGAGTAAAACGATACGTCATTGATGAACTAGCACTGCAACATGGGCACCGAGTACTTCGTTTACCGCCGTATCATTGCGAGTATAACGCCATCGAATTGATATGGGCACAGATCAAAGGACATGCGGCACGCCATAATACTGAACCTCCATTTTCCACAGCGAAAATGATGAAATTGTTAGAAGAAGCGTGCAATCACGTAACCAAAAATAATTGGAAAATGGTAGTGAATAAAACTAAAGCCAAAATATGGGACGATTGCAACAGAGACATTAAAGTGGATAATATTTTAGATAATGACTTTGAGTTAGTTATTAATACAAACGATTCCAGTAGTGATAATGGTGATGGTGCTTCGGAAAGTGATACATAATAAAGTAAAGAATATAAATATTATCTCTACCATAGAAGTATTAAGTAATTAAACTACTTCTATGATCTCTACCTAGATGTTTTTTTTTTCACTTTCTTCATATACTTACATCTGATAACTGCATTCGACTTTACTCACACTTGACGAATTTTATCGATACAGTGATCGAACGTATAACAACCCTAGAGGCATGTGTCAGGATTGACTTCATAGCCGCGTTCTATTATAGTATAATAAATAATTTGTTTATAAATTTATTTGTCTTTCACTCATGTCATGATACAAGTCACGTGACATTTCGGGTTAAGAAGAATGCTACCAAGATATCACTTTGGGGGGTGGGGGTCAAAATTCTGCCAAATATGTGTCACGTAATTTATGGACGCCCCCTATATATCATAAATATCCGATATTTTGATATTTATAATAAATATCGGATATTTTCGAACCCTGTTTTTACTTGAATTCCAAAATAAAAGGCAAATTTTAATCACTACGAAACGTCTCAAAGACGGTTACGTTCTTAATCGATTAATCGTGTTCTATTCCACACCACCTAGGAGTATTCAACCTCCTAGATGGTGTGGAATAGAGTAGATAGTAAATTTTCTAGAAATTTCCAAAAATGTCTGCGACAAACTTATGTTACCAAACAAAATGTATGGAGCCAGCTACACTATTAAGTTGGTCAGTAAATTGCCACGATTGCTAGCATTTGCGAGACCACTCCTTATTGGGTATGGTGATAGCTGAACATACAGACTATAAAGCCCGCCTTCCACTGCGAAAGGGTAATGGGGGGGAAATAGCTGAGCGGAACGGAGTAAAATAGGCTCGGCCTTCCACTAAGAGTTTCACAGATAAGTGGTATTTGCCTTCCATTGCCAGCTGGTTTGCGGAGTGAGCTAGGCGGGAAATAAGATGGGTGAGTTGAGCGAATTGTTGGACTTCCATTACCAGCGGGCTTTGCGGAGTTAACTAGGCGGCAGAAGGGTACAGACCGTCGCGGAACTAACACATTTTTCTTGAATTTTTAGTCATGTTGTCATACGATTCTAGTGAAGATGAATATATAAATACGATTATTCAATTCTTATTACTCTACAGCAGGGGTTCTTGAACTTTTTGTAGCCACGGACCACTTTCAGACTTACAAAGATTCCACGAACCCCTGTCGAAGAAAATTTTAGGAAAAGAAAATAAAGCATAATATTTAAAATCACTTTCATTGGTATACATTAATACTTCATCAAATAGTATAGGAAATAAGTTAGTGAAAAGGATTGTTGTTGTTTGAACTCAGTATAATAAATATGTTACGAGTCAACTGAGTGGCTGTGGACCCCTGGCACTCATGTCACGGACCCCTAAGGGGTCCATGGACCCCAGTTTAAGAAACCCTGCTCTACAGTTACGACAAAAATAAGCAGAGGAAGAGTAACAAACCAAGATTTTGGATCAGCGATCATATTAGAGAGAGATCTAGTAAAGAATGTACTATTATTTCATAAGTTGAATATTTCGAAAATTATTTCCAAGTTAATAGAAAACAGTTTGAAGAATTGCTGCCACTTATACATGAAGATATAAGGAAACTAGATACGACTTAAGAAAAAACGGTTGCGGGAGGTGGGGTTGCTAGCGGACTCCGTTCAAAACTAGCGCGGGAGATCATGACGCAGCGGACTCCTTTTAACTCGCTCAGTCCGCTACACTCACAGTGGAAGCACTTATATGAAATTGACTGTGCGAGTTAAGCGGATCTGTACGGAGTCCGCTGGGAATCCGCTTAACTCTTCGACCACTTTCGCGACTCTTGTACTCGTTTACTCCGCTCCGTTCACTCGTTTGCAGTGGAAGCACTTCTATGAAGTTTACCGTTGCGAGTTAAGCGGAGTCCGTTCCGCTCGCAGTGGAAGGCGGGCTTTAGAATCTTCAATCCATATGTTAAGACTTTTTGAGACTTTTAAATAAACTGACACAATGTATTTTTCTCCATACAAAAAAATAAACAAAGTAGTTTATTGGCTAAGATAATAATATTAGAAAGAAAAGTCGTTAGAATTAAATAATTGTCGTAATTAGTAGAATGCCCTAGCATCAACAAAAAATCTGAAAAGTAAAGTTGTTTTTATTCGTCACTAATAATTGCACGAAAATTGATTTCAGCCCACTGTGGGCCGTACTCAGGTACTTTTTAGTTCTGAACTTTTGTACGCATTTATAACGGTGTCGCGTAATTTCACTGGAAAATATAATCAAACTATTGTACCAAATACGTTATATACCACTTTCAAAACTTCTAAACTAACCGTATGATAAAAACAGCATTGTTTTAACAAACGGGATATAGTTACAATTCAGTGGAAAAAATAAGGTTAGTCAATACTTAGGTTTATTGACTAACTCAATTTTGTATTCATAATATACTGTAATATATGTTAGTTTGTAAGGTATTTATCTATGGGCCACATATTTGATTCATTGAATACAAGTTCTATCCAGAACTAAAGTATAATATAAGCAATGAACATAAACATTTTCCAAACGATCACAAACTGATACAATTTTAAATCGAATTCTCGTGCGAATCGATTATTCTAGTTAGTTCTGTTAGTAAACATCTACTTTTAGGTTTTGGAACCAGCATCAAGCTACTTTTGTCTGACAGCGGGCTATATATTAATCTTGAAAAGTGATTTGGAACGCTACCTTGGTCTACTTTTAAAGTCACCTGTATAATAGAGAATATTTTACCTGATAATTCGCCACTAACAGCCACACTTTCATCTCCACCAATTTTGAAAAATCCAAAGCACATGAGTATCGTCATGTATGTAAGTTTGAAGTCTGTGTCATCTCTGACTGCCTCATGACTCACTAAGTAAGACATAAGTTCTGCTGATTTCAATCTCTCATTGTTGTACCAGGCTCTTTCAACATCCTCCTTTATGACTTTCTTGGAAGTATTCAGAAGGACACCTTTGAACAATTTCGCCATTTTCTTTACACCTTCAGTATCCAAATCAGCAATAATTGACTTCACAATGTTAGTTCCGGTTACTTCTGTAAAGTTCATCTCTCCAGGCAAGAATAGCAGCTTCTTCAGCATTTCAATTCTAATTTTCTTGTCAACTTTATCAGATTTCATTGCCTTTGCCAGTGAATTCAATAATTCCTTTTCCTTTTTGATCATTATTTTATGATCTTCCTCATCATCTCTTCTGTTTCTTATTTTACTAGCAGTTTGCAGACCTTTGAACCAATCCATGAACAACTTAAAGAAGTTTTTGCTTAGTAATTCTGGTATAACTTCAACATTTTCTTTCAGATTATTCAAGATTGTTATGAGTAGGTTTAAGGCGACTAGTTCCCTGTTACGGTTGTGCTTTACGAGCTGACTATCGATGCCAGATGTCCAGAATAGCTGGAGATGCTGAGAGTTTGCTATTTGTGTACCCACTTCTTTGTAGATGGGATGACCAACTGAGCTAAAGTCGATTCCAGCCTGGAAAACAGTTATAATCGTTACAAATTAGCTTTGGTTTTTTTTTACAAATGTTTTTCTTTTATCCTTTTGGCCTTTACGGCTTTGCCTTAAGATTGAGTGGGACAGACAGTACCCAGCAGCCTGCCATAAAAACTAATTATGAACTAGTACTCAATAATACTTACCATAAGTTTTTCAGCAATAGTGTGTACTGTATCTTCGCAGAGTATTTCACTGACTCCTATAAGTTTAGTCAGTTTGACCTTTTTAGGAAACTTGGTAGACACAACCATAAGGAAGTAGAGGGAATCCAAACTATGCTCTTTGAGATCTTTCTTGAAGTCTTGCTTGATATTTGACCAGACTATTGATAAGAACTGATTTTCATCTATCTAAAAGTAAAAGTAAAATTTTTGGTTCAAGACAGAGAGCATAATTACAAATACATGGTTTTTAGGGCATGCATTTTGAAAGCATGGGTGCCTTAAATTAAAATTCCACTTTTTTATAATTTTATTATATTGTAATAAATAATGGAGTTGCTTTGATTTATAAATTGTTCAAATAAAATAATGTAAATAAATATATTTTTTTATTTTACCAGTATTGGCCCTAAATTATTGTAGTTTAATTATATTTAAAATACAGTTACCAAAAAAGGAAAAAAAAATAACGATATTTTTCGACTCCTTCAGTGGAGTCGTCATCAGTCGAATAAAATAAAATTAAATAAATGACATAAGACTATAGAAGAGTTAAAAGGTGACGTCTGTACAAGTTGAAGGAGGAAAAGACAAGTTTTAATTATTAATTAATTTAATTCAAAAGTCACCTTTAACTCTTCTATAGTCTTATGTCATTTATTTAATTTTATTTTATTCAACTGATGACGACTCCACTGAAGGAGTCGAAATATATCGTTATTTTTTATCCTTTTTTTAGTAACTGTATTTTAAATCAAATGAACTAAAAACTTTCAGGACAAGAAAATAAAAAGTATTGGACTATATGTACTATGAAATTCGAAAAAAGTAGAATTTCAAGTCACCCTAATCCATAACCCAAGCATTTTTTTAATAATTCTATAGTGGAGATTTGCAACCTACCCCTTTCACGAAATCAAGTAGGATAAGATAAGCCACTGTGCTTAAATAAGATTTCTTGTTGCTGGCTGCCAGAAGTAAGCTGATGACTTGCTTCTGTTCTTCTTCAGAGCATTTCTGGATCAGACCGGAACGGAAAACAGCACCAACCACCAGAATCTGGCCAAGGGCTACATCTCCCACTTCCTGTTAATACAAAATGTAAGATTAAGGATTGGCATTCAGTTCACTCGAAGAAATATTAACCTGTTAGAACAACAATGTAGTTGCACTGTCTTAAATTTCTTCCCTCTTGACTCATGATGTTGGAGTACTTACATAGCTACAAACCATAAAATTATGTGGAAACTTTCATCGTCATTGAGAATATTTGTATAATATAATTAAATCAATAATCTATATTTAAATCCTTTTTCCACAACAAAATTCAAAATTATTTTGAGTTTTAAGGTTAGTACAAAAAGTTCCAGGCTGGGTTAAAGAAATATTATTCAATAAAAAATATTACATGCATATAGGAACTAAAGAAAACTGGAAGTTACCAATATAGTGTCAGGGCATTAATTGGTACATGGGTGCTTAAAGGAAAGGTAATATACAAGGCTAGCAGGAGCTGATGTCTATATACCTGATGAAGAAGAAAGGAGATCATCCTACTTACTGGGCACTTTAGCTACTGTATTTCTGACAGTAACATTTGCCATAATAGAATGCTATCAAGGTCAGACATAAAAGAGAAAACGGTCATTATTTACTTCGACAGTCAGCAGCACTTTATGCACTGAAAATACAGTTAATAAATCGGCTCAGGTAAGAGAGTGTAAAATTTCACCCAATGAGCTAGGTGAAAAAACTGAAACAATAGTGGCTTGGATACCAGGACATCAAGGTAATGAAAAAACAGACAAATTAGCTAGAGAAGGGACAGACAACAGGTTCATTGGACCCGAACCTAGGTTACCTATTCCAGCAGGATGTCACTAACAAAATAAGCGCTCTGGCTTCAGAAGAATCAGCAGATCAATGGAGGAACATTGAGGGCTACTGACAGTCGAAAATGTTTCTCACAGCTATTGTCTAAAAAAAAGTAAGGTATATCCTTAACCTAAGCAGAGTCAACCTGGGTATGTTGGTAGGTATTCTAACTGGCCGCTGTAGGCTTAACAGACATCTATCAATAATGAAGGTACATGAGGATCCCCTTTACCAGCACTGCATGAGGAGGCTACTAGCAAGCACTATGAGTGTTTAGTTTAGTTTTTCAGTTTAGTTAGTTTTTCACGTGGGCATGATGGCCAAACCTAAATGTTTTTTTTTTATCAGTGTGTTTGATTCTCAGCAAGAGAAAATATATTTTCCAAAATCTCAAGATGCCGTTTTGATTTTCAGCCTGAGATGGGAGATACTTGGTGATAACCACATTAACAAAGAGGATCTAAAGTATCTGATGTACTCAGACATAGTATATTTATCTTTATTGTTTATGCTGCTTATTGTGTTTCATAGTATAGGGTCTATGTACTTTTGTCTCTGCCTGCTCTAGAAACAAACTTTAGTATCCCCTAATATTTACTAAGAAAAAGGTAGTATAGATCGGCCACAGATATAAATATCCAAAGAAATATAGAGTTGAGCGACAAGATGTGCACTTTTTGTCATCATGGATTATACATATTACAACCCATAGAAAGCACAAGGACATAGGATCATTGCCAAAGGGCGGCCAAGATTCCTGTGCATTCTTTAAGTGATACAGTCAGAGTGTAGCATTAACATAAGTTAGTAGATTTTCCCCTAGTTTTAACAGACTTCATGATATGCAGAAAAAAACATTTTCCAAGCACTTTCCGATGACTTAAGATCAAATAATTTAAAAACAAACAAATAAATGAAAAAAAAATGTTTTTCTATGTGTCAGATCTCTTGGACACCCTTTGCTACAGTCCAACCAATGATACTACTTATATGGCTATGTAGGGTTAGGGTTTTATTAAAATTTCTATACTCAAGATTTACTTACACTTTTTGAAGATCCATTGGCATGGAGTTCTTTTTTCATAAGATCTACTAGTTGTGAAACCGTAATTTCATCAAATTTAGTAAGCAAAGTTACCAAAGTAGCGAAATAACCTGTTCTCATATCTGGTAGGTTGGCTCCGAGACTTCTTACACATCGTTTCAAAACATACTGTACATTCTTTTCATTCTGAAAGCAATTATAATTTAATTACGGGTACTAATAGATTAAATTAAATAATATAATATAGAAAATATGAGTTAACTAACCTCATTGCCCTGCAAGAGAGAAATTATTTTAGCGCCACCGGCTATTCGAGCGTCATCTTTGGGCTCTCTGAGTAAATCGAAAGCATCCAAGATTGATGGAGTCACTTTAATATCCTTTTGAGGAGGATTTTCATCACTTTCCATGGCGACTTTTATTCAAGAATGAAATTATTTTCAAAAATTAGTATTAACACATGGGATTTCAATTCAAGAGAACGCACATGACATTTTGACAGTGACTGAGTGACAGTAATGTGACAGTAATTTTACTGCGGGTTCCGAATGCCGCTGACAGCACTAAAAGTACCATCAAACTACTCACGCCGCGCCGCCGAGTCACACCCACGCCGCCGCCGCCGCCGCGCTGCCGCACGCGGAATGATGATAAGACACGATATAATCGATTATGTCGTGACTCGGAACGCACTATTATATCTGCTTGTCTTGTTCTGCGAATGGCGCCAACAGCACTACAGAATTGAAAGAAAATACTTACGAAAGACAAGGCTTTTTAGCCTCGATTAATAACAATAGCAGAAAATAAACTAAAATAAGACCAGGCAGTATGGGCTTGAGCCCTTAGTCTTTTCCTTTCCATAGAGGAAAGAAAAGAATAGACAAAAAATATATTTCATAAATCATTTTTTTTTAATAAAAATTGTTTTCTTTGTATAGTGGAGCCCACATCAAGCTATACACATTGCGTATGAGCTGACCTCTCATTGTACAGGAAGTCTATACAATGGGAGGTCAGCTTATACTGTACCACAGACATACAGACCATTAATACCGTATAATCGGTAGCATTGACAAGGGCTGGCTGTTGAGCCATAGATTTAGAATATACAGTATATCCCATAGACTTAGGATACGACAGTATATCATAAGTCTCTGGTATATCCAGATTCTATGGTTTGAACCATGCTTGAACTTTGAACGCATAATTTGAACGACGCGACAGGTAAATCATTAATTTGGCTGGCCAAAATTATTTAAATAATATTTAATTAATTCAAGTGTCCCTTATCACTATTCTAATAAAAAAAACTATACCTATTACATTTTTTCTATGTCTCTACCTAATCTAACGTACAGAAAGTGGAAAAAAATTAAGTTGCCTGGAGCAAAAGAACCCTAAACTATGAAAAAGCAAAATTTAAAGCCTGAAAAGTAAATTTGTATCTGTATCAACGCAGAAGTTTACATTTATTACAAACGGTTGTTTTACTTCCGTGGTAAAACTCATCTTACAAAAATATAACACATGTATTTTATAAGAAAAACAAGTTTAAAAAAAAACAAACAACTTCAAAACAGATCCAATGATTTTTATTCTATTTCAGAGCTGGAATCTGAAGAGTCTGAGAGTGTCTCATTATATGGTTTAAATAAAGCAATCGTTTCTGGACGAAATGGTTTAGACTTTTTCTTTCTTTTTGGTCTTGATAGTGATATCACGGGATCCGATGATAAGAGCAATCTGTTAATAACATCTAAATTGCATTGTTCCCTGGAAAATTTTCTTGCAAAATTTTGTCGGTATAATTTAAAATGTTTATTTCGTGCCTCAGCTGCCTCTTCTGACAACTGCCCTATAGGCAATAACGCGTGCTTTATTATTGTCACTCCATGAACCAAAATTTTATGTAGAGTTGGTGTCATTGGACACCACCAATAAAGCTCCACGTAAAGCTTAGCAGTTTCCATGGCGTATTCTTTATATTTTAATGGGTCTATATCCAATCCACTTGATATGGCTTCCAGAATTACTTTAAGCCTATATATTAGGTCTTTGTTAATGCCGGTTATTTCTGCCGCGATATCTGGATCATCAAAGAATCTCCGGCTAGTGTTGCCATCATTTGTATTGCCGAAGCCTGCTTTAGGAATGTCAACAAGTAACCCGAGACGTAATTTAAAATTGTCTTGTATTTTTTTTTAGTTTTATCGTGGAGGTCACTCTCTGCTTTATTTTTTTTTAGTATTCTGCCTTTTTTTATTGGAATTTTGTAAGCTAAATGCAATAAGCTTTCGAAGATTCGAATCCTGGCATGCAACACAGAAAGGCCAAAATTAAGTGTCTCCTCATTGTCAACGTTACCTTCTTTTAGTTTGTTGAATTCTGAAGAAGTTTGTTTACATATGTAGCAACGTAAAGTAGATTTGGTATCTGTCACTGCATTGCATACTTTTCCGTCGATCATTGTAAGCAATAATTTTTGCGTAACTGAAAACTGCTTTTCATTGACACTTATTGCTAATGGTTGCAATTCCGAAGTCACGCTATTTACGTATGCAATTTCTTCATTGGTGATGTCTGTAGATTCTTTCAGGAACCTTATTCTAATAGGCCTGCATAATCGAGGAGACGAGGGCGTTGGATTTTCCCACAATTCCTTTTTCGTTATATTATTGACTAATCTGAGAGGAACTAGCGAGCTTAGAAAAATATATTTATCTGAATCTGCGTCATTACGAAACTTTTGTTTGAATTGGGCCTGCTGTGATCCATCACAACCCCACTTACTTATTAATGTTAGATTTTGTTTTTTTTCATCAGACAAAGTATCCAAAACTTCAAATAAAGCGATTATGAGCCTTTTGTTTGTTAGCGCCAATAATGCCTCTAATTTTATTTCAGCGCAAGTCTCAGTAATTCTGTAGGCTTCTCTTTCAACATAGATAACCTCCTTAGCTTTTTGGACTGAGCTATACGATGGATAAAGCTTTTTATTAGTAGCACGTATTACTTCGTACTGCCTTCTCGTTAAGTCTGCCTCGACAATCATTTTCAGTGCTTCAAATGGACTGAGTTTATTTACATCTTCCTTCTTCGTAAAAGCTTTTTTATATTTAGAAGCACGCTTTGGCGAAGCATCGAAATCCTTCAGTAGCTGTGAGGCAACTCTTTTTCCTTTTTGGTACATTTTCGATACAGTCGCATGTGTCAGAGTATCTAGATCATTTTCACGAAGAGTTTCTGTTTTCCTTCTCTTGAACCTCTCACTCAAGTCTTGAAACGACTTAGAAGGGCGACCCGGGCGAGTGCTTGTGGTGTTCCTTGGTATTTCAAACGTGCCTTGCAACCATTGACTGTTTTTTAACAGAAAATTATCCTTAATGTAACAAGCTTCTTTCCATCTTTTCTTGATTTGAGACTTCACATAAGAAAACTTGTGCTTCAGGTCCTGAATTTGCTGCTCAGAAAATTGGTCCGAAGTAAGCAATTGAGTCTCAACAGCATCTAGCTTTTTATTCAGATCAGGCTGGTCTTGCTCCTGTGTTAAATCGAAAATTTGTTTTAGCGTTAGCAGCCGTATATTTGATGGGCCTGAAAAAAAAAGATTAATTAATAAAATTGTAGGTAAGTAATTTAAATGGCTATGGAATACAAATATAAAACAGGTATAAAGAAACAAAACCATGATCTCTACGTTAATGCCAAGTTATTAATTTTAAAAAACTATTGTCTGCACTCTTTTGTCTGTCGATTACTCAAAGCGAGGATCTCCTATGATATATCTTTCTCACTCACACTTGATGGATTTATTATAGTTGTTTCACTCACTCTAAGTAACCCTATCACAATGCTTAACTGTATGATAGTGTTATTTAGGGTTTGGATAAAAAATGTTCTTGTAAGAAATCCGTTCGTGTTTAGAAGTTACGACTTTGTTCAAAAAATTTTTTTTAAATAAATAGGACGATTTAGGATGAGTTATTTATGCATTATTAAACAAAACTATTGGCTGTATTGGATAAAGAGAAATTCATCACGGGGACTCACCCTGATATGCAACTTTTTTATTCGGTAATGTCAAAAATAGGAAAAAAAACCTTGCTAAAATGTATTTTTGTAATTTTCAATAAAAACTAGTCAAAATATTACATAAGTATAACTTTATTGATATAGAAATAATGTTACATACCTGGTTCAGCCATATTGATCACAAAAACTACAGTTTTTAAATTCTTTTATGTGTATTTTATAGCCCATCTTGTCATGTTAATTATTTTTCTTCACTTGAAACAACTCTTGAATCGTTTAGGTCTCATTATGAGCAAATTATCCTCATGGGAGATTTCAATACCTGTCTTATCAAAAATGACCACAGGGCAAAATCACTAAAGTCAATGATGAAATCCATTAATTTGAATATTTTACCTTCTGGTCCAACTCATTTTCAACCTGGTTCTGCCCCCTCACTCCTTGACTTGATTATTACCTCGTCACCAGCTCATGTTGTTTTCCATGGTCAATTCAATGCTCCTGGTTTTTCCCATCATGATCTCGTTTTTCTATCATATAATCTTCGTCCCCCTAAATTCAAACACAAGGTCCTCTTTCTTCGTAATTTCAGTGGTATGGATCTGGAAGCGTTAAAAGCTGATGTAAGTCGGATGGACTGGTCCTCTATAGCTAAAATCTCTCCAGTTAATGATAAGGTTGAGCATTTAAACAAAATTATTCTAGAACTGTATGATAAGCATGCTCCCTTAAAGCAGACCAGGGTAAAACATCTCCCAGCACCGTGGCTCACAACGGAGATTAAGATGCTCATGGCACAAAGGGATAGGGCTCAGGTTAAATTTAGACTGGATCCTTCTCCTCAGAATGTTGAACGGTTCAAGCTGTTGCGTAACCGCTGCAATAGTGCCTGCAGGCATGCTAGACGTCGGCATATATTCGAATCCATCGAAAAATGTCCTCCAAACAATCTTTGGAAATTCCTAAAAACCCTTATTGGCAAGCCAAAGTCCGGTCCTCTCTCCAACTTTGATTTAAACGCCATCAATAGTCATTTTAGTAGTCCACCTTCCTTCTTATCTACCTTTCCCAAATCTAATACCCTGAATACCCTTAACAATACAATCCCGTCGACTGACTGTCCACCTTTCCAGTTCCATGAGATTACCGCTATGGATGTTCGGAAGATTCTTCGCTCTATAACTACTAAGGCAGTAGGTGACGATGGACTCAGTAAAGATATGTTCATGCCTATCTCTGATGTTATTTGTCCAATAATAGCAGATATTATTAATTGTTCCCTGTCCTCTGGTTCCTTCCCCAGTTCTTGGAAGAAAGCCCACATTATCCCTCTCCCAAAAAAGTCTAACCCTGCTTCTTTTTCTGATCTTCGTCCTATATCCATTCTCCCTATTCTGTCCAAAATTCTTGAGCATATTGTTCATGAGCAATTTGCTGAATTCCTGTCCCATAACCATCTCCTTAATCCTTACCAATCTGGTTTTCGTCCAGGACACAGCACTGTTACAGCTCTCGTCAATGTAACAGATGATTTAAGGTTAAACATTGAACAGAAGAATCTTACCGTCCTAACGCTCCTAGACTTCAGCAACGCCTTCAATACTGTCGACTTCGACATACTTGTTGGCGTGCTGAGGTCTCTCAATCTATCTCCAGTGGTAATTTCATGGTTCAATTCCTATCTCCGCGGTAGACAGCAGATGGTTAAAATCGATACCTTCAAATCCGAATGGTGTAACCTTACTGCCGGCGTCCCACAGGGTGGCGTTCTTTCTCCTCTCCTTTTCTCGATTTTTATCAATTCTATTACTACCTCTCTGTCTTCCTCCTTTCATCTATATGCTGATGACTTGCAGCTGTACGCAGCAGCACCGCTAGACGACATAAACAGGGCTGTAGACACCATTAACTCTGATCTTATTGCCATTAGAGATTGGACGCAACGTTTTGGTTTGCAGGTCAACCCGAAGAAGTCACAGGCTATCCTCATTGGTAGTAACTATTATGTCTCCCGCTTGGACATGTTCAACGTTTCAGATGTGATTTTTGATGGGGAAGTAGTGCCTTACTGTACGATAGTGAGGAATTTGGGTTTGTGGATGGACCAAACTCTGTCTTGGTGTCCACATATCAATGAAGTAAGTCGTAAAGTTTTCGGCTCATATCACTCGCTTAAGCGCCTACAGAAATTCCTGCCACTGGATACGAAAATAACGTTAGCTCAATCTCTTCTTCTTCCCCTTCTGGATTATGCCGATGTTGCTTATCTAGATCCCACTGAAGAGCTGCTTGATAAGCTGGAGCGTCTTCAGAATTTGTGCATTCGATTCATATTCGGACTGCGCAAGTATGATCACGTCTCCGAGTTTCGATGCAGATTAAAGTGGCTCCCTATCCGACTTCGCAGGAAATTGCATATCCTTTCCCTTTTATATAATGTTCTTCACAATCCCCTCTACCCCAATTATTTAAAAGAAAGAGTTGTCCTTCGCATTGACCGTAGTAACAGAACGCTTCGCTCCTGTCACCACCACGATCTGGCGATGCCTCCGCATACCACTGATCGTTTCTCCAAATCTTTTACGGTCAATGCTGTTCGGCTTTGGAATGAACTTCCGCAAAATCTCAAAGATCTTCCTTCTGTGTCCTCTTTTAAATATCACTTGAAAAAATTTTACCTCTCCTCTCTCTGAATGACTTACTGGCGCCGCCAATAATTATAAAATAAGAATTTGATAAGAGTGGACTGTAGAATGCGAAATCGGCTAAAAATGGCGGACCACACTGGCGTGAAAAGTATTAAATAATGGAAAAGCTTGTTACCTCAAAATCCCTTGTGATCGAATCTCGTCCAGGATGCACACAGCACTGAATCTCCTGATCAGGAAGATGTCCTTGCAGGAACACGAGGGTCTAGGGTTATAGGTCTAGACGGTGCGCGCGCGCGTCCTTGGAGGTGGTCAATTCACAACTGACTCAAGGTCAGCTAGCGCGGGCGCGCGTGGTTGATCGACCGATGGTGAGTGCGCCAGCATACACCAAGGATTTGATCAAATCCAAAAAGATGCCAAGGAACCAAACTATTCCTTGGTTATTTATACTAGTCCGCCAGCGTATATAAATAAAACATTTATGCGATAAACAAAGTAAACATACAATATATATTGGCGGAACCATTTCCCCGGCCTTGAAAGTACCAGGTTTCAAAACAAATTAGTAGTAAACCAATTAAAAACTAAAATTAAGCTTAACACCCTTACCCTTATTGCGAACACATAACTTTGGTGAATAAACCAAAACAAAAGTATAACCTAAAACTAAATGTCTTAACACCTAATAATTACGTATTAGGATATCACGCAATTACTGAGTTGGAAGGGGGCATAATTTCACAATAGGTCTCTTAAAGAGCCCGTGTTTAGTCTTGACAGTCGCTACGCGAACTATGCCATCCTTCCCTGGAAAGATTTCAGTAATGATGCCGAGTGGCCAGAACAAACTAGGGCCATCCTGCATTACAACTACGAGGGTATTTTCCTTGACTGGGCAAGCGGAGGTATTCCATTTTTGGCGTACCTGAAGGGTGTGCAAGTATTCGCTACGCCACCGCTTCCAAAACGACTGAACTAATAAATCTAACAATTCATGGCGTGGGAGGAGGTGAACAGCACGATCTGTTACCTCGTGCGACGGCAAATGTTTTAAGGGAGTCGTGTTTATAAAGTGCGCGGGGGTTAAAGCCATTGGCTCTGAAGGGTCAGAGCTGAGTACAGTGAGCGGACGTGAGTTAAGCAAAGCTTCTATTTGTGTGAGTACTGTAACAAGTTCCTCCTGAGACAGAATCTGCTGGCCGATGACCTTGAATAGATGGGTCTTGATACTCTTTACAGTACTCTCCCAACAACCTCCAAAATGTGGGGCGTTTGGCGGAATCATCTTCCATTCTATGCGATGTTCCGATAATTCATTGAAGTAATATTCTTTATATTCCTTTGAAAGAAACTCATAAAGCTCACGCATGTAGGTTCGGGCACCTATATAATTTGTCCCATGATCTGTGTAAAGGCACTTAATTGGCCCACGACGGGATAGAAACCTTTTAAAGGCAGCAAGAAAACTCACAGTCGTCATATCAGTTGCAAGTTCAATATGAACTGCTCGCGTAGTTAAACAAGTAAAAACACATATATATGCCTTTTTACTTCTGATACCCCTACCTCGCGTTGGCGTACAATAAATTGGTCCGGCGTAGTCGCAACCAGAATGCGTGAATGCTTTTTCAACAATATTTACCCTAGAAGAAGGAAGATCCGCCATCATTGGGAAGGTGGGGCGCGGTTTTGCACGAAAGCAAAGATTGCAATTATGGATTCGCAAGCGGATAATCCGTCTAGCAGCGATAATCCAATACTGCTGACGAAGAATTGACATTAAGAGCTCTGGGCCCGTATGCAGGTAAAGTCTGTGATAATGATCCACAATTAAAGTCGTCACATGATCACGAGTCGGTAGTAAAATTGGATGCTGATAATCAAAGCTGACGTCTGAATTTGACAAACGCCCACCGACGCGAATAAGACCGTTCTTTATGAATGGTTTTAGCGGTTGAATGGTTGCACTGCAGGCTTTACCAATGCCAATATTTTGTAAATCCTGAGAAAAGTGAACCGTTTGTACAGCACGAATAATCTCTTGTCCGCTTTCAATTAGGTCTGATGCTGTGATCGGACCACGTGGCAACTTTTTGCACATCTTGAGAATAAAACATACTACACGGCACAATTTCTTCCAAGATGAGTATTGAAGCGACAGCTCATAGATGAAAGGCCTTACAGCTGCATTGCTATCAGCGGAAGTCACATGAGTGGCTAGTGATACAGGAACCGGTTTACTTTCCGGCAATTCGTTATCGTGGCTGGATACAAAAGGCTGAATTGGCCAGTCAGATTTAGGAAGTTTAGCCCATGGTGGGCCTTGCAACCAGAGCGGATGACCAAGAAGCTGTGCAGGTGACAATCCTCGCGAAAGACAATCACTTGGGTTTTCATCTCCTTTCACATGAAAAAAGTGCTCAGGAGAGAGCAATTGTTGAATTTTGGAAACCCGATTGGCCACAAATGTTTGCCATCGATGCGGTGAAGACTTGATCCAACTCAATGTTACTGTTGAGTCGGAGAAGGCATAGACACCGTCTATGTTAAATCGTGCAGAATAAGTGTCGACAACCTTTTTAATGAGAGTGGCAAGCAATAATGCTGCGCAAAGCTCAAGACGAGCAAGAGAGACCACTTTCAAAGGAGTAACCTTAGATTTTGCACATACAAGTGTAACACTGACACTATTCCCGGATGTGACGTGAGCATAAACAACTCCTCCGTACCCGACTTCACTCGCGTCAGCGAAACCAATAATGGAAACGGAACAATGGTTAGCTACACCGATATGGCGCGAAAACTCTAACTGAGTAATAAGCGGCAATTCGTTCTGAAACTTTTTCCAAAGGCAGACGATGCGCGGAGAGGGAATCTCGTCCCAACCAATTTTTTGTAGCCAAAGCTCTTTTATTAAGAGCTTAGCGTATAAGACGACAGGTGCGACTAAGCCCAAGACATCAAACAGACGCGCTATAGATGATAGCATATTGCGTTTCGTGCAAGGACGGTCGTCAGGAACAACCTTAAAAACAAAAATGTCTTCATTGGGAAGCCAACAAAGTCCTAGAACTTTGAAAGTGGCTTCTTTATCAAACTCAATACTTTGTTCCAATCGAAGAGATTCAGGAATTTGTGAGAGCACGTCTTTTGAGTTACTAGACCATTTTACCAATTGAAATCCGCCAGCACGGAATAAATCAATCAGTTGATGTGCTGCGGAAACAGCTTGCGTGGGATCTTGCAAAGAGCTTACAATATCGTCAACATAGGTATCTCTTGTAGAAATTTCTTGAGCAAGAGGGAACCGATCTCCTTCATCAGCTGCTAGCTGATGTATGGTGCGGATGGCCAAGAAAGGACTGGTGCGAAGGCCGAAGGCAACGCGGTTGAATTCATAAACCTGAAGGGGGTCATTCGTATTAAACCTATACAATATACGTTGATAAGGGCGATCTTCTTGTCGCACGCTTATCTGAAGATAATGTTGTCTAACATCTGCAGAAATCGCAATAGGAAACAGACGCATATTGAGTAATAGCGTGAACAACTCAGGTTGGAGGCTCGGGCCTGTGTGTAAAGCATCATTTAACGCTAAACCAGTTTCGGTCTTTGCGCTACTTGGATCTAAAACTACCCTTAATTTGGTGGTAGCTTTATCTTCACGATAGACACCGTGGTGCGGTATAAAATATTGTCCCTCACTTGAGACATTAACATTGTCAACCAATGATATATACGTTTTATCTATATATTCTTTGATGACGGCATCATATAACAGCTTAAGTGTAGGTTTGGTTTCGAATTTACGTTCTAACGCTAAGAAACGACGTTTAGCAACATTGTACGAACGACCTAAAACTCCTACTGGATCAGCTTTGAAAGGTAAAGCAACTTCATACCTTCCTGTCGAATCGCGAGTTGTTGTTTTAGAATAAAACTCCTGACAATATTTTTCGTCCACACTTAAAGGTGGCGTAGTTTCAACTTCTTCTACCTCCCAGAACTTACGCATGAGCGACTCAACCTCACATGATGCGGTTGAACAAAATGATAGCGAAGACTCATGAGGCCATTTGATCAGAGCATCCCCCATAATTATATAACCTAAGACGGTTTCCAACGCATCTGGGATGCCTGGTGGATTGACTATCTTCCCCGGCCGTAGCATCTCTGCAAACAGCTGAACACCGATAAGAAGATCAATGTTCCCTGGGATCGCCCATGTGTCATCAGCGAGTGAAATATTTTGAAATGATTGGACCATGCTTGGATCAACTTGACAAGTAGGCAACTCACAAGTGATTTGCGGTAACACAAGTGCTTCGATTGTATACTGCGAAGACTTATCAAAGCGAGATCTAAAGGTCACATCCACTTTACCTTTAATAGGTTGCGGAGAACCACCAATACCTTGTACGGTAGTTAATGAAGTTGAGCGAAGTGGAAGCCCTAGCATAGCACAACATCTTATGGTGGCATAATGCCGTTGAGAACCAGGATCAAGGATGCATCTAATATTAACATCCTTTCCACCACGACCTACAGCAAGTACCTTTGCGGTAGCAAGTAGTTCCGTGGAATGAGTGGAAGAAGTCGAAGAAACATTACAAGAAGAATGTTGCGGATTAGTCCCATTAGATGAGGACGCGGTAGTTGCAACAGAACCATTGGTATTATTATTACCACCTAAGTGGTCAACAGCAGGATGCTGCGATGCGGGTGCGGTACTAGGTGTCTGTGAATTATTAAAATGCAACAACGAATGATGCCTACCATGACATTTGCGACACGAAGATCGTGAATTACATTTATAAGCTCCATGTTGTGAGCTTAGGCAATTAGTGCATATTCTATTATCCTTACCGAACGAGTAACGTTCGTTAGGCGAAAGCTGTAAAAACCGGTTACAGGTGTACAGCTGCGGATGTGTGCCTTTACATAACACACACTTTGCATTAGGCGCGTGAGAATTCGATTGTGTACCCACATATGTTTGAGGCACACGCGGTGGTGCAGTGGGTGTACGTGGCTTATTTATTTTATCAGCAGCAATAGGCGCGTTGTGCGAACGTTGTGCAGAGCGTTGTAGTACTTTTGCGTGCTGCTGCACAAATTCAATAAATGAATTATAATTTGGTATGCCTGTGTCGTTACGAATTGATGATTCGTAACACTTTACCGTGTCTGCGTCTAATAAATTTAACCCCATATAAACAAATATAAAATCACCCAAATCAGCAATTTCCAATTGTTTTATAGCGGTTATTGAAGCTACGAAACGATCAATTAATGTTTCCAAGTTATTAGCAGAAGCATTAGCGGCTAATGGTTTCATTGAAAACACTTGATTTAAATAAGAGGTAGCAAGGGCACGCCTGTCCTGATATTTATTTATTAAGGCTTTCCACGTTGATTCGTAATTTCCCGCAGCGGGAGCCACGCCAGCACAAACATCCTTTGCACGACCAGTTAAATGGCCAAACAAATAATGGACACGTTCGGAATCAGTTAACTCTTCATTGTCATGAATGACGCGTTTAAAAGTTTCATAAAAGAAAGGAAAATTTTGAATTTCTCCATCGAAGTACGGAATTGCGATTCGCGGTATTTTCAAACTTTTCTGTTTTGAGGTTTCCACCGGTGTGCCAATCGTTACCGAAGATGACGGTGCAGGTTTCTCCAGTTTTGCGTAATTCTGTATAACGTGTGCGTACATTTCCTCAAATGCTGACAGCGATTGATAATTAACCGTGTATTCCGGATTTAATTCTAATTGTAGTAAATTAATTTCATCTACTATCGCAATATATTCCGAACGCCATTTATCTGCTAATCGTGCCTGTGCCATAAAAGACTGTCTATTTTTATCACTTTTTAAATTAATTATGTAATTGAATGTAGTCTGCATGGAATTAAAATACTGTGCTCTTTTGCCTTCATTCAATTTAATACGTGCTTGCGTCGTCGTCATGGTTACGTTTGAATAATACACAAGTTTATTTTATTTATAAACAATCCAAATCTAGCAAACGATACTAAATTATTTGATTTAAAGCAAAGTGCCGCGCGATTATCAACAAAAATAACACCAGTTTTTTAATTTATTATGTATAACCAATACGTAGGTCGGTATGTAGCTTCCTTTTACAATTAAAAGTATAAAACCGATGCGGATATGTTAGGTATAACAAAATGAACTCGATAAAAATAGTATAAACACAAAATCTAGGTATTGATCATCATAACAAAAAATGTAAACGCGTATTTACGTAAACAATCTCAAAAGCAGCATTTTAATCAATGCATAATTACTCGTACAATGACTAAACACTGTTTCGATTCAATACGTAAACAAGTAATGGAGAAAATATTCACCTATGTAGGTATTATGTTCAAAGCGGTAAGGTCTGTAACAGCTAATAACAAAGACCTAACAACTAAATGTAAAGAATAGGTAAGTAGTAAGTATCTACTTATTCAAGCGGTCCTGTTATTAGAAAATAACCGGATAAATATAATATAACAAAGAATAAGTAGGTAGGTACACACTTCCACGCGAATCAATAACTGACAAACCGTCACAGCACTAAGTGTAGATACGAAAACCTTATTACCTCCAACTAGTGCGAGAAAATAACAAACAAAAAAACAATAAGGAGATATATCGTTCGTATATATGTACTTGTGTATATATGTACGTATTTATTCGAGCGGTACGTTATTGGTGTAACTGTACGCACGACAAACGTTGTCTGTAGTTAAAATTAAACCAAAAATACCGAAGCTGCGAAAGCTACTAATTGATGGGCTTATAAATAATTAATAATAGAATGTCTATAATTCGAAGCGAAAGAAATAAAAGTTCAAATAAAATACGAATTATAAACATTCGCGCGGTAAGCACAATGCTAATTTCTATGAGTATGTGAACGTTTTATTTAAAGTACACCGTGAAAATGATTAAAAGCATAATCGTGTGTGTGATTGCGTAGCAACAATAATATTGCTTTATAAAGTTACAATTTATATAGGTAAACCAAACAAGATTTACAGAGATCGATCAATAAGACAAAGAGATTTTGAAAGCGTTTTCTCAAACGTAACGCTAATTTCACCTGTATGTGTACGCAATAAGGTCGATATTTATATGCAACTTTTATATAAATTTTATAGAAGCATAAAATATTAGCAAATAAGGCGAAATATGCTGATTATAACAATTAATCCGGCCGAAGGATCAAACTATGGAGCCGCCAATAATTATAAAATAAGAATTTGATAAGAGTGGACTGTAGAATGCGAAATCGGCTAAAAATGGCGGACCACACTGGCGTGAAAAGTATTAAATAATGGAAAAGCTTGTTACCTCAAAATCCCTTGTGATCGAATCTCGTCCAGGATGCACACAGCACTGAATCTCCTGATCAGGAAGATGTCCTTGCAGGAACACGAGGGTCTAGGGTTATAGGTCTAGACGGTGCGCGCGCGCGTCCTTGGAGGTGGTCAATTCACAACTGACTCAAGGTCAGCTAGCGCGGGCGCGCGTGGTTGATCGACCGATGGTGAGTGCGCCAGCATACACCAAGGATTTGATCAAATCCAAAAAGATGCCAAGGAACCAAACTATTCCTTGGTTATTTATACTAGTCCGCCAGCGTATATAAATAAAACATTTATGCGATAAACAAAGTAAACATACAATATATATTGGCGGAACCACTTACTGACTAAGCTACTTGGTTATTTGTATGTATGTATTTGTGTATTTAAGTATGTATTTGTATTTAGTATATTTATAATTAGATTATAGATTTAGAACTAACTTAGAATGTACCTATGCACTGATGTGAATTTCTTCAATAAAAATGTTTTATATTTTCCCAAGGTTGACTGGAAGAAATTCCTTTTAGGAATAAGTCCGCCCTTGCCTTCTGTCTGTTCTTTGTATATTTGTAAATATCTTGTTCTGTGTGCAATAAAGTGTTTATTCATTCATTCATTCATTCATTCATTCATTCATTCGTTCTTATTGACAAAATAGCAAAAAAACGATCACAAAATAGTTCAAATTTTTCTCTCACTGGGATAACGCACTTGTACTCAGGTAGACGAACGAAAGTCGACTGCCGAGGTGGGGTCGGGGAGGCGAAAAAAGGGACGCATGGGCATCTATTGTGTGCGCCAGGTATCCAGCTATATAATAGCAAAGCTTATATAATGGTTTTACTTACTTTTTGTACTTCCACCTCACATGTCATGTGACTTTCGCATGATAATACAAACCAATCTGAGGACTTTTGTTAGGCGGGCGACATCTGGCGATCAAAATGAACGTAGCTCAGCAAGGGTATGGTTATGACATTCAACACATCTACCAATGGTCTTGTCAATGGTAGACGTATTGAATATCATAACCATACCCTTGCTGAGCTACGTTCATTTTGATCGCCAGATGTAAGGGTATGGGTATGACATTCAACACATCTACCAATGGTCTTGTCAATGGTAGACGTATTGAATATCATAACCATACCCTTGCTGAGCTACGTTCATTTTGATCGCCAGATGTCACCCGCCTAACAAAAGTCCTCAGATTGGTAAACGAAAAGTAGCACAGTGTGTGAGAAAGAGCCAAGAGGATTGTTCCTAGGTACCAGTGCCCTTTTTCATGATCTAGTTGGATAGTGATCGATAGTGAAGCAGCGTGCAAAGGTAGATCCGATAGTCGAGCGGGCGCCACCGCCGCAGCTCAGCGACAAAGACAATCAGTGTGACCATATGTGGCAGGATCCTGCCTTTTTATTTTATTTTTATTTTTATTTTATTTATTTATGGAAAAACAACAGGAGCAAACTACAGAAAGCAATAGTATTATAGAAATGTTGACATGTACATAAATCTACTCCCTTTAACATTTTTCACAAAGAGATAGACTTGTAATTAACTTTTGGTGAACATAACAGATGAAAGAATATAAACATAAACCTAACTTAACTAAATCTACAACTACACTACATTACAAATTCTGTCTTCCGAAATAGTAAATACATAAATAGATATGTCGGAAAATATACATACACACGTATACAATATATACCTACTGTTCTTAAAATATTACATTCATAAACATATTCATATTAATACTATACGTACCCAATGTTTGATATATTTTAATTAATTAGATTATATTACTTGATTTTTTTCTGAGTCGTCAAGGATTTGTCTTATTTTTCTTTTAAAAGTAAACCTTTTTAAATTGAATAGGTCAGCTGACAGGAATGTTTTGTTGTATGACTCACAGATTCTTCTAAGAGGGGCTCGAAGACCGGCGTTTTTCCGCGTCATAGCCAATGAGAATAGAGCCCGAGATCGTGAAGACCGCCCAGGTGCTCTAAACTTTATCTGTTTCAGAAGAGAAGGACAGTCGTAAAGGTTATTACAGATATTATAGAGAGCCATCGCGTCCAGTAAGGTTCGTCTATCACTTAGGCGTTGCAACTTATAGAGTTGAAGGAGGTCAGAATAGTGACCTCGAGATCGCGTCAGTCTAAAGTGAAGTGCTTTCACAAATCGTTTCTGAATGATTTCTAGTTTATTAGAATACACTGTGTAAAATGGGTTCCATACTACTGAGGCAAAGTCGAGTTGTGAACGTATAAGTGACTGATATAACGTTATGTACGTCGATGCGTGTTTAAAATGTTTCGTTATTCTTAATACAAATCCAAGAAGTTGATAGGCTTTTTTACAGATCTTATCTACGTGTTGATCAAATATTAGCTTTTCGTCGAAAGTTACCCCGAGGTCACGAACG
Organism: Ypsolopha scabrella; assembly: GCA_910592155.1. Classification (NCBI taxonomy): domain Eukaryota; kingdom Metazoa; phylum Arthropoda; class Insecta; order Lepidoptera; family Ypsolophidae; genus Ypsolopha; species Ypsolopha scabrella. The sequence goes on along the minus strand of OU342980.1, from coordinate 7,644,795 downwards.
CTGGTTACTTTAGCTACCTTTACGCCTCCTATCTTGTACACATAATCGACCTTATTACGGTTTTTGGTAAACGATATTTGTTGACATTTATCAAAGGCAAGTTGCAGCTTATAACGTAAACAGAAATCTTTAAACCTGTTCAAATCATCTTGTATAAGGATGCAATCGTGTTGGTCTTTGACAGTCTTAAAGATCTTTAAGTCGTCAGCAAACATTAGTATGTTAGAGTAGTGAAAACACTGCTCAATTTCATTAATAAATAGTAGATACTGCAGCGGTCCCAAGATAGAGCCCTGGACAACACCAGAAGAGACAAGGCTTTTCTCTGAACAGTATCCATTTATTGTGATTACTTGAAACCTATTTTCAATGTATGAAACGAACCACTTCAGTAGGTTACCCTTTATTCCGTTATAAGAAAGTCTCTCAATAAGCAATCTGTGATCCACCTTATCAAAAGCTTTACAAAAATCCGTGTAGATTGCATCCACTTGGGTTCCAGCTTCTAAGGCCTCAAACAAATAGTTAGAATAAAGTAAGAGATTGGTGACTATTGATCTTTTCTTCATGAAACCATGTTGCTGCTGACTTATTTGTGACTGTAAGATGGGGTAAAGTGCATCATGGACCAAAGATTCAAATAGTTTAGGCAGAGTTGATATATTGGATATAGGTCTGTAATTAGGTATTGTCGCCTTAGAACCAGATTTATGTATAGGAGTGACGTTAGCCATTTTCCATCTATCTGGGAACGTACCTTCAATTAGGCATTTGTTAAATATTATAAAAAGTGGGTAAGCTAATTCAACGTGAAGATTTTTTAAAAATAAGGCGCTTATTTTATCAGGCCCTGGGCCTTTAGTACTGTCTAGATTTTTTAGTCCTTGCTCTATTTTTCTTTGTGTGAGATTTATTGTCACTGTTTGGTCGGCCACAGGGTTGGTATGGAGGCTATCTAAGTCTTTGTAATTTAAAGAGTCTGTTGGTTCGAAGACGGAAGAAAAAAAGTCACTAAACATCTCTGCTATTGTAGATGGATCGCTAGACGAGAATTCTCCAAGCGTCATGGTAATGGGATATCCGGAATCGCTTTTCTTTAAAGATGACACGTACTGCCAGAAGTGTTTTATATTTTTTGGTATAGCTGATTCAGTATCTGCAATATACGTTCGAAAGCATTGTGACAAAAGATATTTGCAACGTGTACGAAGGAGAGAATACTCAGCGTAATCAGAAAGGGCTTTATAAGTTTTCCACCAGTGCCATAATTTCAACTTTCGGTTTAATGAACTTTTAAGTGCTGGAGAGAACCAAACTGGGTATTTTGTCTGTTTATTTCTTTTTAGTGGTACAGTTTGGTCTATTATATTATAAATAATTTCATAAAATTTATCCACCGAAGTTGTTGCGCCGGTATTCTTGAGCTCATCTTCCCAATCGAAGGTCTGAAGTTTGTCACGGATTAATGAATAATCAGCTTTATTGAAGTTGTATTTAGGATTGTGCTTAGGGGGGATAGATTTTTGCGCAGATCTTTCTATTGTGAATTCAAAAGATGGGTGGTGGATTCCGGACCAAGAGATGTCAATATTGGACCGAGCACATGAACATGAGATACTACAGAGTAGTAGGTCGAGAATACGTTTATTATTGTTGAGACAGCAGTTGTACTGGGAAAGTTTCATTAAAGTTAAAGTGTTTATAAGTATTCTATGGATTGAATTAGTAGGTTGTGAAGGCGTCAGTGCTCTATCATAATGGTTTGGACTCCATTCGAGGTCTGGAATGTTAAAATCACCAGCAATACAGTAGGTAAATTCGGGATGAGTTGAGTATATTCTCTGCATTTTACCTAGAAGTGTTTCGTAGATATTTGATTTTGATTTTGGTGGTATATAATTAACTGATAAAAGTAGGATAGAGCTTTGGTTTGTCGATAGGGTAATAATAATGTCTTCGTAAACCGGGTCCTCCAAGTCAAATCGTCTGGTTACAGGAATTGTTTTCTTTATAGCTATAAAGATACCGCCTCCATCTAATTTTATTGTTTTTGATAAATCTCTGTCTCTACGAAAAATTCTGTACCTATCATCAGCCAACTCAGAGTCATATATCCCCGGTTTCAGCCAGGTTTCAGTAATTATAACATAATCTGAATTTAATATTCCAAGTCGAAGGTCAGCCAGTTTGGAACGCAAACCACCACAATTTTGATAATAAATATTTAAATTATTAAGGCTGTTGAATTTTATTTGGTTGATGATATTTCGTTTTAAGTTTATTAGTTATAGCATAGACGAAATAGTCTATGGTTATAGTTTGTTTATTTAGGGTGTGTTTGTGATCCAACGGGCTTTTAGAAACGAAAAATAGGTTATTAGGGTAAATTGTATCAAATATATATTTATATATTAAATAATATAATATTTCATATGCGAAATATTTTATATAAGATAATATTTTTTTATTTGGATAAGACATATTATATTTTTTTGTACGGATAAAGACATAAATATCTTGTGTAATGAGGAAGACAGTCTCTTGTTTAAATAACACAATAAGTATAAATATTGTAATTTTAAGCTTACATAGCAGAATCTTAAGCAAAATTTTGGCAGTATTAGTCCAGTAATTTAATATCTGGCAGATTATGTTGACGTTTTATGAAACTGGCAGTTTTTAGCAGTATTTCACGAAATTAAACTTTCCCACATCAGGGGGAAATTTACCCAATTTTGAAATGGCAACCTTGACCAGTAGAGAATTCAATTTACTTTTTCTATGGTCTAGCAGGACTCCCCGTAATTACTCATGTTGTGTTTATAATTCAACCAATTATGAACCGTAAGATTATGAACATAATATTCATAATAATCTTCTTCATTGTGATTGTTATAGTAAAAACATTGCACAATTTAGGGATGTCGAATCGATTTTGAGATCGATTTCGAAACGTGGTGAAAAACTCGATCCAAAAAAATCGGTATAGCAAAGATCGATTCACAAAAATCTATTCAAAATCGGTACAGAAATTTACAGAATTAGAGTTAATTAATTTTTATTTAAGTTGTTAATCTCGGTAAAAATTCTTAAGCGTCAATTGTTCATTGTAAATAAAATAAAAAAAAACTAAAATATTTGTTAAAGTTTTAACGCCAAAGTAACTTAAAATACACATATATAATACAAAATACAATTTATCTACCTTTAAAAGTTGGCATTTTTTCGGCATTTTCTTCGAAGTCTGTGGCACTATTTGGCAGGTTTTCACTATAAACATTGGCAGGATTTCCAATTTCAAGATGGTCACAGTCACACTGACCATTGTGGCTTAAGGCCTAAAGTTACAATAATTTTCTTTGCTTTGTTGAACAAAGGTGTTTTTGGTGGAAAATTTTAGTTTATGGTGTTTCCATAACTGCCTCACTAATCATAGGTGTTTTTGGTCTAAAATTGTAGCATAACAATCGTTTGAGAACCATCCCCATTGAAAAACAAAAATCGCAAAATTGGGGGAAGCCTAAGAATACCATAGACATAAAAAAATATCAAATTATTGCCATTAAACAAAAAAAAAAATCCTCACAAGACCATTCTTTTACAAATATTTAATTATTGTGGCCAATTTCTTAACTGCTTTTGATTTTAATTAAAAGAACAAAAAAAGATACATCTTTTTCCATTCATCGAGCATTTTATCGAGGTCTCGATAGCTAAATTTACCGAAATAAAAGAAAAATAATGGCCGCTTGAAGAAATTAAGTGCGCGCGCTTATTGTTCCATGTTTCTAAACATGGCAGGTCGAAGTGGATTTGACAATGGTAATCCGAGGTATTTATCAAAATATATTCGATTTACGGTGTTCTGATTTACTAATTGTGGCTAATTAAATCATAAAACTCGATGGTACTGAGTTCTTAGTGTTATTTTCTAGATATCTGCAACAAATTCACTTGTTTAGGCAATGCGATAACATTAAAGAAAAGTGTGGTTTTTAAAGAAATGTGTGTATTTGCGTTACGGTTGAGTTGTTATTTCGCTTTGTGTGGTGATATTTGACTTCAATATGGTTGAAAAACGTGAAAGAAACATATTTTATAGGTTAGTCCGTTTATAATCCGGGTGATGATTTCAGGGATTTCGGAGGCGGTCGAAGGACAGCCGGCGGCAGGCCGCTCCCCTCCGAGCCCCCATACAAGGCATATGTTGGAAACTTACCTGGCGGCATTATCCAGGGCGACATTAATAGAATTTTCCCCGTAAGTTTTTCCTTCATACACTCATGTCGTACCTACAGATAACAAAAATTTATTAAAAAGTCGTTTCATATCTCTACTTCTTCGAGTTTGTTACGGATACAAAATCATGTAAAAAATAAATAAGTCATTGGGAGTTCAACCAGTAGAGTGGATCCAAACAACAAATTTACAGGAAGTCAATTGTAAATCAATTTGTTATTGAAAATAAATAATCCTATTAAGTATCGTGCCCCCTTATCGACACTCTGACCAGAACATGAATAAATCTGTGCAATACCCAAATTATAGTCATCAATATGTCGCACAAATCAAATATCTTTATAACACACTAAACAAAACTTTATCTATTTACCATAAAACATATAATGAATGTAAATTTGTCCTGACTGCTTGGCTTAAGACTCTCAGGTACGAAGACTCAGAGAAAATTTTTCGTCCTATATTATAAATTTAACAATTAACCTTAGAAGTGGTAATTATTATTTATCACATTATTTACATCAAAACACTACGTAATTATTGAAATAATTATACATTTTATGGACACTTACACAACACTTATTCACATTCACTCACACGCCTTGTTCACACCCCCCCTTCTCTCCCACTCACAAACATCCTTCCACTCTCACACACCTTTACACACCCTCACTCACGAATAAGAACTTACATTCAACACTTTTGTTTCTTTTGTTTTTGATTTATATTTAAAATGTGTTATTTTTTTTTTTTGCTACTTAAATTTCAGTAAAATTGTTTATAAAACTTTAGTATTTAGTTCTTGGTTCACACTTGTATAATGTATGGCTATGGAAGAGTGAGGTCTTCTGTCACAAGTATTTTATACTTACAAGAAGGTCTCAACAATGTTTTTGTTAAAATGTGTTTTGTACTGAAATAAATATTTTTGTATTTTTTTTGTATACCCTAAAATAAGGAAACAATTTATTAATTTATTTTTACCATAGATAAGAATGATCATTTAAAGCATCTAAGAATTTATATTTCATAAAAATCAATAAAATAAAAAAAAACAATTTGTTATAACTGGAAATTAACTACAAACATTCAAGTTACTTAGAACAAGCATAAAACCACTTTAATAACTTTAGTGAGCAACAATATATAATGCTAGGAGCATTGTTTAAATAACAAGCCTAGTAAGAGTCAGCTGACTTAAATAAAATTCTGCTACTTAAGCCAAGTAAAATTTTCTGAAGGTACCTACAATAGAGAGCTATTTATGCAGCCCTTTGTACAAGTCAATCTGGCGAAACTTAAAAAGCATCTCAAAGAAAACACTCACATTGGCACTTTTCAGGAGTTCAGCGTGACAGATAATTAGTACCTCATCTCGTGTAATTGTGCCTGAAATAAACAATCTGTGGTCCTAGCTTAATACAAACTAGCTACATAGGTAGATCTAATTAATGCCTAACTGTGCCCAAAAAACAAAATTATTGCATCCTGAGGTTTCAGAGTTATTCAAGATGCGGCTGGGGTAATGCTTAGCCAATTGCTGTATCTCTTAAATGGCATGACTACGAAAGGTCAGGATGCACTAATTTTGTTTTTTGGGCACTAATTAGATATACTTAAGTAGATAGTTTGTATTTAGCTATGACCACAGATAAAAAAACATGCCGTGGAGGTAATGTTACTCCAGCAGAATCTGTTTTTCGTGAATATCTTTGGATCTGCTGGAAGAACGAATTTTTTACACAAGATGAGTCACTAATTATCCGTCAAGCTGAAATCTTGAAAAGCACCAACATGCCGCTGGCATAATGCATAAAAGTTTTTAGCAAAATTGAGTTATTTGCATATTTAATAGCAGACATCACGCGCAAACCACCATACAATCGCAAAAATAAAACTGTGTGGATTGTTTTTAATGTATTTTAGGCTGAGTCCATTGACATTATCTAGATCTACATAATGTCTGTTTAGAACTAAAAATTGGGATAATTTGAATCATAATTTTAACTACAAACCCCTAAACAAGGAAAATTTTACGTTCTTTTACCAATAGTGTTATTATTGTGTTGGTTCGCATTTACAATTATTACTAGTTGCGCGAAAATGTTATCTAGGTGAATATTAACCAAAAATATGTTTGAAAACACCCAGTGGCGTAGCGTGCCATTTTGGCGCCTGGGGCGGGAGACCCACTTTGCCGCCCCCATTCTATAGGTGCTTAATTAAAATTAAATTGCACAGGCAATGAGATACTTTTTATTGAAGAAAAAATTGGATGAGCGGTTTTACAAGCGGATTCTACGAGCCTTATGAGCAGCGAAGTCAGAAATAACTTTGTCAAAATCAATATTAGCAGCCAATTCTTGTTCAATCGACAATATAGCCAAGTTTGATAATCTAGCGGAGCTCATAGTAGATCTGAGGTAATTTTTTATTAGCTTCAACTTCGAAAAACTTCTCTCACAGCTTGCCACACTAATCGAATCAAGATGACTATATTTGGAACCGAAATTCCGAGATTCAGTTTTTGAATGAACTGGAGGAGCTCCAGTGGTCCTTTACCACTTATATCTTCCTCTGATTCAGAACAGGCAATAAATTGCTGGAGACGCTTCCGCTCCATCTGAAACTCGTCCTTGTCGATGTCTTCTAATACATGGGAAAGATCACACTCGAACTTGCTGTCCAAAAGTTTTGCTGGCATCAAAAATCCGAACTTGTCCGATATTTCTTGAATTTGCTGGAATCGAGTCGTCATTTCTTGAATGATCTTGTCCAATGATGCGAACACCTCTCGACGGATTTCCTGCTCGTGAGACAAAGCTGCATCTGCAGAAGATTCATCGCCATGCATGCGTTTTTTCCTGCAAATTCTTCTCGTTTTGAGTTCGATTCCGAGTTTTTCGCAAAGAGTCTTAGCAAAGTCAATTGCTTCTTGCACTAAACGGTCTCTACTTTCCACTAAGAGGGTTTTCAAAGCGCAGAGTTTCTGAGCACACTTATCCACACTTAGTCCTCGTTGCTGCAGGTAAATCTGTGCGTCATCTACTTCAGGTAGCACTGCAGCCCAAAAGCCAAGAAAAGTTAGGAAGTTAAATGACTGCATGGCTGTCAGGAGAAGACTGGCTCCCGATCTTGTTTCGGAAGTTTGAGATGAATCTGTTAATTGTTCCAGTACCTCAAGAACTCCCTCAAACTTATTTTTAAGCATCTTGACAGCTACATGTCTAGCGCTCCAACGCGTTTCAGTGACTCGTTTCACTGCTTGACCTGTGACGGCAACCAAAGCGTTCCATCTAACAGTTGATGCAGAAAAGAAGGCAAATAGCTTCTCTAGAATTCCAAAAAACGTCACCGAATTCACTGATTCAGAAGCAGCGTGTACCCCAGCCAAGTTTAGTGAGTGGTTTGTGCATGCAACGAATAGAGCTTTCGGATTTAGTGCTTTAATCCGGGCTTGAACTCCATTGTGGATCCCTGACATTGTGGCAGCATTGTCATAAGCCTGTCCTCTCAGATTCTGTATGTCCAGTCCGTCTGATGTTATCTTCGCGATTATATCGTTGCTGAGATCTTCTGCATTTTTTCCTTTTGGTTGGAAGAAGTCAATGAAAGATTCTACCACAGCGACTTTTTCTCCTTCGATATGTACGTATCGCAGAACTTGGCTCATTTGGTCATTGTGGGAGATGTCTGGTGTACTGTCGAAGATTACGCAATAATATTTAGCTTTTTGAATACGACGGATGATGGTGGATCGAACTTGCTGTCCCAGTAAATTTATAAATTCATTCTGGGTTTCTGGAGACAGATATGAAACTGACACTCTTGCTCCCAGCTTTATCTTTGTCAGGTGTTCCATTAGAAGAGGATCGTATTTAGCTAGGAGGTGCACTAACTCTAGAAAGTTCCCGCGATTGCCACTATCATCTCCTCGAATGTCTTCTCGATGTCCTCTGAAGGCCAGATTCTGTTTGGCTAAGAACTGGATAATATTCAGCAACCTGTACAATACATCCCTCCATTTCTTCTCCTCACTTTCGAAAACTTCTTGTTGTTTCTGATCGATGGTTGCTTTACAGTTCAGGCGAACTTCCAACTCCTTCCATTTCAAGAAGCTCTGTTCATGGCCCAGGTTATTTTCATGGTCTCCGATTCTTGGATTTAGCTTCCACCATTTGTTGAATCCTTCTTCAGATGCGAAGTTCGAGCCGGAATTGCCAAACAGCTTGCAAGAAAAACAATACAAAGACTGCTTCAGAGGCGAGTACACCAGCCATGTTCGGAGAACCTTTTCGCCATTAGATAATGGTTTGTAGAACCACTCTTTGGTTAGTTTTCGGGTACCGCCTTTCGTTGAAGTCCCTGAGCGAACAACATCGGCAAATTTGGAATCGATGTGCTGTACTGAGTCAGACCCGCGACGTACTAGAAGCGTTCTGACTTCGTCGGTCATAGGAGAAGGCCAGCAACCTACATCGTCGAGATTCACATCTTTGACTTCGGCAGGAGCAGAAGGCACGATTTCAATTATGTCTTCTTTGGCAACATTCACTTTTTCTGCAGGCTTATGACTAGATGCTTGAGGCACATCTGGTGAGTCGACTTCGTCTTGACCCTGCTCTGTGGTGGGACCAGAACTACTTCCAACTGCGACGCCAGGCACGTCTTCTTCTTGTGCCTGTAAAATAAGTTATGTATTCCCATGAATATTGGCTAGAAGACACGTTCGAATTTCAAATAAGTATTTTAACTATCACAAAACAAAAGTGGTTTTGGTGACGGCGCGGCTAAATGAAAAATTATGTTACCTACCATAAATAATCAAGTGATCAAAAAACAAAGAAAATATTCCTAGACATTTACAAAACATTCCCAATACAAAATTTCATCTTATTTTGTTTAGCGGCTTAGGCTATAGAGCTGACAACTAAAAACAAACGCACATACATACACATTTTGATTTTTTACTTTAGATAAAGAACCTTGCAATTTATTGCGAGCGACCCAGCCAATAAAATGTCTAAAATAACTGGAGTAATTCTAGGCCACACACGATTCTAGATGGAGGAATCATATATCTACTTACACTGGAATCACTTCCGCTGCTGCAGGATGCCACCGAAGACGTTAACGTGGCTTTCGAACCAGAACTAGAACTGAAATATTTCTGTAATGCACCTTGAGACTTTTTCGCATCTGCTGCTTTCTTAGCCCTTTTTTTGCGGAATTCCGCACCGCTTTCTTTGACTCTTTTCATTTTCAAAAACTAATTCAAAGATTGGGTAAAGATCTAAATGTTTAGTTTTAGAAGATTCAATAGTATTTAAAAGATCGAAACACAATCAAAACGACTTTCGTTCCGTATCCAAAACTCTCGCAAAACAAACATACGAGTAATGCGTGATTGCGTAATGGCACTTCACGATGCACTAAAACAAACAAAGTACCTACAAATGAATGCGTAGTACTAATTCAATGAGTGCGAAAGAGAGGCATCGACACGGGCCGACTCGTAAAACAAAAGATTTCAGATTCAGATCAACTCGGTTCGCGCGCGTTGCCTCGCCGGCGCGGCGGGCGGGCGGCGCGGCGTGATGCGATGTTGCCGTTCGTATGTAAACAAACAAACCTTATAAAGAGCTCTGTCAGTAATTTAGCAATTTTTCTTTTAAATAAATTTTAAAAAATCCTTTGTGCGCAAAATTTTATATAAAAATGGAAAATTATACTGTGTAATGAAATGAATGAATCATAGATCAGATCTCAACCCGCTTCAACGGCGACATTTTGCCGCCCCCCGCGGGCTGCCGCCCGGGGCGGGCCGCCCCCTCCGCCCCACCCACGCTACGCCACTGAAAACACCCTCAATTTTGACAAAATCATGTTTCTCTGGACATAAGTTCTGATTGTATTGCCTTCCCAAGTTTTGTGGAGTATGCATGTAACTGCGAAATGAAACAGCATTGCATTTGGCCACCCTCACAACTGAGTTGGTTGCGTCATGATGTCTGCTCTTAAGGAAACACAAACTTGCCTCGCATGAGGTGAAGAGGATTCATGTGAATTTGCATACAATTTTAGTCCAAGAATCTTAGACGATGATGCTAGCCTCAAAGGACTGAAAAGCCAATCTAAAGATCAATTTTGTTGAAGATGCATATCTATATTAATAATAAAGTAGTAAAAAATGATTGTCTTTAAATTAATTGGCTTATTTATTAGTATTGTATTTGTACTGAGCCCCAAACTGCATTTTTTAAAATATTTGTTGTCTTTTTAAATGTATGTATGTTCTGTTGACAACAACTCAACAGATTTGGAGACGATTTTCTTTATTATCATCATAATGGCCCTGGTCAACATAATAGGTGTTAATAAGGGGTGTTGATAAAATAACTGCCAAGCTAAAAACTGTTGATACTACTCATGAAAGATATTCACACGCGAGCGAAGCCGTGGGCAAAGGCTGATAAACAATATAAACCTAAATTATAACAAAATACATCCTCATTCATATTTGTGTACTAAAAAACCACTTGTTATTTTCCAGAACCTAACTATAAAAAATGTGAGGCTAGTTATGGATAGAGAAACGGACAAGTTCAAAGGATTCTGTTACGTGGAGTTTGAATATCTTGATGATTTGGTTAAAGCAATCGAAATGAGCGGAGTTCTAGATGTAGATGGTCATATTATCAAAATTGATGTGGCTGAAGAAAAAAGAAATGACCGGTAAGCACATGTTGTTCTTTCTAATAGGTATGTAAGTTTAGCATATAAATGAGCAGCCCTACAATGGCTCATTGAGATGTATTGTATTTCTACTTTTCTCATGCTGTCATAGTTACCATGTTCATGAATAAATGAGCAAAGAAGCAGGGTAGAAATGAATATGCTAGATCTAGGGTGTTATAAAAATATAAATATAGAAGTAAGTAAAGTATTCTGGTTAACAAGCTTATGAAGACCTCCAGGCCGGTTTCGGAGTCAGTTTATGCACTTACTAATTAGTGCCATTCTCAAGGTTGCCTGGAGGTCAGATAAAAATTAACAGCTCAACATATCGTGTTAGAGGTTTTCCCAAGTGTGAACCGTGCAATGCAAGTCCACACTTGGCACACCCGCTTTTTACCGACGATTAATAGCTCAATGCAATGAAAACAATTTAAAAGTCTGGTCTCCTAAGAAATAATGAAATATTTATTGAATCCTACTAATATTATAAATGCGAAAGTTTGTGCATGTGTGTGTGTGTGTGTGTGTGTATGTTTGTTACTCTTTCACGATGAAACGGCTGAACGGATTTGGATGAAATTTAGAATGGATATAGCTTATACCCTAACTTAACACATAGGCTACTTTTTATCCCGGAAAAATGCATGGTTCCTGTAGGATAGATCAATATCATTAAAAAATCAGGTGTCTAATTAGCGCGGTCCTTAATCTTTTGTGGCGAGATAAGACAATGCTTTGTTATTTCATACATCAGTTGTCTAATTAGCGCGGTCCTAAATCGTTTCTGGTGAAATAAGTTAAGGCTATGTTATTTCATACATAATTATTAATAGTAAACCAAAATATAGATAGATGAAAAAACCGGCCAAGTGCGAGTTGAACTCGCGCACGAAGGATTTCCTATTATATATCACACTAATATTATAAATTCGAAAGTTTGTGTGTGTGTGTGTGTGTGCGTGCGTGTGTGTGAGTAAGTTTGTGTGTGTATGTGTGTTACTCTTTCTAGCTGAAACGGCTGGACGGATTTAGATGAAATTTAGAATGGATATAGCTTATACTCCAACTTAACACATAGGTTACTTTTTATCACGGAAAAAAGCATGTCGTTAAACCGAATAACACGCGGGTGGAGCCGCGGGCAAAAGCTAGTATATAATATATCTCTCTCAATTTTATCTTAATTTATTCAGTATACGTAAAATAAAACTCTATAGTGTCGTATTTAGGATCTAGTTTGCGGAATATATATACCTTATATGAAATGCCTTCATTTTATATACCTATATATTCTGCAAACTATTGCATTATAAATATTATAATATTCATATATATAAATTCGGCACACCAAAACTGAGATTAAGTTTGTAGATATACAAGGTCCTATAATTCAAAGTGAAAAAAGAATAACAGATGATAGAGTATCCCTAATAGACCACATTCCACTGAAAACAAACATTTTTTCGCGAACTTTTTTTTTACCTTTCCATAGAAATTTAGTCAGCTGATTCAACCACTTTGTACTGGGAAGTGAAAAAATTATTTGAGCAAAATTTTTTTTTTTCATTCTGGAATGTGATCCCAGTTAACGATACATGATCTACCCTAAAATTATTTTCACATTTATTGTAAGACCCTATTATGGGAATTTCTATAGATACCCTGGAACTAACTGTTTTAAAAAAAATATTAACAGAAACATTTTGCATGCGATGATAAAACCATAACGCAACTTCGAGCTCGAAACAATTTAAGGAACTAAAACAGGCCCGAAGCGTACTGCGTACATTTTTTCTAAAAAAGTCGCTTGTGGCATAGCTGTAAACTCTATTAAACCTGGGATATATTTCGACACGCATTTGAGAAAAAACTGCACTATAAAATATCCATTACAGAGGGGGCGGCGGCTTCGATCGAGGTCGGCGGGACGGCGGCGGCGGGGGCGGGCGGGATGCTGGGCGGGACGGCCCGCGGGGGGCAGGGTTCCGGCGTGACAGCGCCGGCGGCGGCGGCGCGGGTGGCGGCGGCGGCGGCCGAGGCGGTATGTACGACCACTTCGAAGGGCTGGAGCGGCGCGCGCCGAGGACCCAGGGTGGAGGTTTCACACATGGTAACATGCTTTCCATCGCTTATTAACACCTGGCTTCTGGGTCCCGTTTTTGAAGGCTCAAGCTTTCAGAAACTGGGCATTCATTGCTCCTCCATGGTCCGTTGTGCAATTTTTCTTTTTGTCTCCATCATTATTTCATTATTCAAGGTGGTTCGTTTGGGTTTCCGTGCAAAATGCACAACTTATATTTCTTACTTTTAAATACTACTGTTTAATGTTATTTCGCGACTATTGTTTCATAAAAATCAGGGTTTTAAGCGGAATTGCTTCATTTTATGGTTTATAGTTTGCGTGAGGATCCATTACCAAAAATTGAAATTAAAAGCCCGTAATTCAAGAATAATAAAAACGAAAAAAAAAAACTGCATTTTGCACCGAGACCGAAACGGATCCCCTTAAGTGCAACATTTTATCCTCTATTGTCATTTTTTTGAATCAAAATTAGATTTTTAACAGTACAATGTTATTTAAGAAAATTGTATAACATTTTTATCAAAGAACAGGCTCACCTTGAAATAAACTTGAGGGTGATGTATATACATATATGTGTATATTTAATATGTTGGATGATGGAACTAATTAATTATACGTAAACTATATTTTGTTTTAGATTTGAAATAAGAATACTGTCCTTTAATAGACATTTATTTAAACCTAGTTATTGCTTGTGACTTTGTCTGCGCTAACCACTTAATACGTAACTCAGTGTCATCTAGTGATTTACTCATGAATAAATTGACACATTGCTAGTCACAAACAGCGTAGGTCAATAAATGGAGGTACAAATAGCGCATCGCATCAAAAAAAAACCCGGACAAGACTCTACCTCGGACTCGCCCACCGAGGGCTCCGTTAAAGACTATATTTTTTAAGATTTAATTACAAATGTATAGTTTTCAGAATTTTCCCTATACTTGTAGTATAAGATGGTATTACTTGCCAAATTTCATAGTTCTAGGTCAACGGGAAATACCCTATCAATTTTGATTCCCTTGAGAGTGTCGAAATGTACGTTTTTTGCGGCATCAACGGCGGTATCTTTTCTTCACGTTGACTTAGAAGTTTGATATTTTCACAGCTTCAAGGGACTGTAGACCTGAGTATATGGTTTTAATTTCAACTCGATACCTCCACGCGTTCCCGAGATAAAGGGTCTTGACAGACAGACGGACAACAAAGACATCCTATAAGGGCTCCGTTTTTTTCTATTGAGGTACGGAGAAATTATAACAAAAGACATTATCTGCTAAGTTTCTTGCCCTTCTTTTTAGCAGGACTCATCTAATGGGCGAATTTAAGCATTATATCTTATTACTTATGGTTTATGTATATATAATATTCTTATTCCTATATTTCTTTATTTTATAAGCCCAACCTTAATATGTATAGATTTTATACATATATTTTCTGTATTATACTTGTTTCATCATGTTCTTTTGTTTTTATAAAGATTAGATTTGACCTGTAGAAAGTATACTTTATGTATGTATTTTACAAAATAAACTATTTGGTTGGATTTGATTCGCCGTCTATTACAATGGGAAGACTTACAGATAGATGTGTTATTTATTTTTCAATATTATTTGCCAAGTTTACACAGGGTTAGTTTTTCAAGAGGGCGTGAATTTCCAAATCCGAAACTATGGGGAATAACGAAAAATGCTCAACGGATTTTGATGAAAACCAAAACTGCATTATTACATTTTTGAAAAAATTAAATGTAAATAATTTCAAAATTCCTAACAAAGTTCAACCACTAGATGTGCTGCTCTTGAGTCTTGTTTTATGTGGTCTAGGTGAACGAAGTCGCGCGCAATAGCTAGTGACGAAAAAAGTTGTAAAATGAATTTTATTGAAGAGATAAGTCGCCTGCCGTTCAAACTTCCTTTGTAAACGATTTTAAGGTTGTCGAACCAAATCTCGGTGCAAAATGCACATCATAATATTGTTTTCCTTAGTTTTGATTAAAAAGTTTGCAAAAATTTAGTTTTAAATCAATTGGCGGAAATTTATTAGTAATAATTAAGTTTTCTCATTTAAATTCTGTCATTTTATGATTTACATTTTGATTGCATTCGGTTAACAAACTTAAAGGCTTATTTATCCTTGTAATCGAATGTAATCAAAATGTAAGGCACAAAATAACATAATTTTAATGCGAAAATCCTATTATTAGTGATCGATTTCCGCCAATTGCTATAAATGTCATTTTTGCATACTTTTTATTCAAAAGTAAGGATAACAATGTTATGATGTGCATTTTGCACCGAGATTTGGTTCGACCACCTTAAGGGGGAACGTTTCGAGCTCGGTGCAAAATGCACAACTTATGATTGTTTTTCGTACTATTGCATAAAAAGTACTAAATAAATGTGATATATGGCATTTTGCGACCATTGTTTAGTGTCAATTAGGCTTTTCTACCAAAATTTTGTAATTTTATGTATTACGTTGTAAATGACGCAATTCTAATAAAAACCCCTGATAATTATTCAACAATAGTCGCAAAATAAGATGAAACTATTTTATTTCATACATTTTATTTTAAAATAAGGTAAACAAACTTATGTTATGCACTTTGCACTGAGCTCGAAACGTTACCCCTTAACGGTTCTAACGTCGCAATCAGAACAGCCAATGGATAGTCTGGCATGTTAGCATTCGTAGAACTGACCACCTCCTCGAGACCATTCTTGCAACCACGACATAATGGCCCATTCTGTCACTAACATACATGTTGTGTGCTTGTGTGTGATTTCTAATCAGATCTTTGTAAATTCATGAATCGCCAACATTTCTCACCGCTATTTTTGTAGTTTAATCAGCTGTGTTCAGCACGGGAAGGGGAGCGAGTTTGTGAACACAATCACGAAATGTATTCATTTGTAATTTCAGGAAACTATCAATATTTAATTGTATTTTTAGGGTTCCGTAGTACCCGAAAAAAAGGAACCTTTATGGTGAAACTCCGTTGTCCGTCCGTCCGTCCATCCGTATGTCACAGCCTCATAACTTTTGCACCGTTAAAGATAAAGACTTGAAATTTGCCACAAAAATAGCATTCACTTGCATACATAATAGGGTGTAAAAAAAATTGAAATTGTTTAAAATATTTCCCATATGAGAGAAAAATTAAAAAAAATATCCTGACAGTACAATATTGGTATCAAATTGTAGACATTAAAGAGTTAATTATAAAATGTATACTTTTACTATATTTACTCTCACCGATTTCGAGAAATCTTTGAAAAACCACAAAAAAGTGCATGTCGCCCCCTTATTTCCGAAACTGGTGGACCAAAAAAAAAATGAAAAAAATCATAGTAATTTGGGATTACGTAAAGATTACAGGAAAAATATAGCGGCTCAAATTCACGATGATAAAATGACAAAATCAAATTTTTTATCTACTAATTTTATTTAAGTACGGTATAAAAATATTTGTTACTCTTTTGTGAAAATAAATATATTAGATAACCTATTTTATCATCCTTGAATGCAAGAGTAGAATTAACTAGGTTGGTATTTCATAAGATTTGATATAACTGCCTGTCTATCTTATTGATGAGCCAACAACTCGTGAACTGAAGACACTTTCATAGACAATATATGTATATTCTAATGTGGTACAATCAATTATTTTATTAGTCATCATCATAAACAGTTATGGGGAAGATTTTAAATACCTTCTTCCTGCCTGTTCCCAAAACTGTCGAATTACGGAACCCTAGGTATGCGAGTCTGACTCGCACTTGACCGGTTTTTTTTTACATATAGCAGCCCTTTGCGCAAGGGTTTGGTTTCTATTCCAGGCTTTCAGCCCCAGTGAAACTAACGAAATGCTTTTTTAGAAATACTTTTTGAGACTTCAAGGACAACTAACATAAGTCTCGAGACCCAGGGCTACGTTCATAAACTAGGAGTCGCAACACGGATTCTATTGCCATCTCTGTCGCACGCTTTCAAAATTGTATACGCTATCCTGCTGTCCGTGTCGGAACCTGACAAAATTGTTAATTTATGAACGGCTATCAGAGGAGTAGAAAACACCACAGATCGCCATCTGCTACATCATTTTCGTATATATTTTTTAAAATATCGTATTTCCTATGTCCATTAGAGCGCGAGCGAGGCGGCGGCGGCGGCGGCGGCGAGCGCTGGGCGGAGGGGGGCCGCGGGTCGCGCGGGGGCTCGGAGGAGCCGCGCGGGGGGCCCGGCGAGTGGGGCCGCATGGGGCGCAGCGGGGGAGGTCGCGACCGTGACGCCGGGAGAGCCGGCGGGGGCGCGGGCGGCGGTGCGGGCGGCGGCGCGGGGGTGGGAGCCGGCGGCGGTGCTGCCGGCGGACCTCCTAGACGCAACTTCGATGATATGCCGCCGTCGCGTCCTGGTGAGTTTCTATTACTTCAGGCGCAAACAGGTCGTTTTGTTACTGTAAACTCGAGTGAATGTTTTAATCATCAGCAATTTATATTATTAGTAATTATATATATGGTCACGACAGAGTTCGCAGGTTCGAATCCTGGCCCGAGGATTTTTTCAAATTCTTGTCTTATTTGTTTCTAATTTATCCTTTCTAGTTTGTAGTGCACTCTAATAATAATATTTACAATCTATAGCAGTACAGGTATCGGTACGGTTTTAGAGGTGAGGGGGGGGGGGGGGGGGGGGCAAGCGCCGCCGCCCGGCTGTGATTGGTTTGTCAGTCGCAATCTGTTCTGCTTCCCGCTGTTACCGCACGTCTCCGGGCGCTTGAGTACAGTCGTGTAAACAATTTGAAAAAAATTTTAATAGAGCGTAACGTATAGCGTATCATGTTATTAATTTCTGTGTTTGTGACCTGCAATTTAGTTACCAAGATGACGAAACACAGTTTTGACTAGCCAGGCAAGGATAATGGTGTACGACGTGCACTGTTCCATGATAACCGTGACTGTGGAAATAAGATTATGTTTTTATTGCGAAATCCATCGCTTTGGAATACTCTAAATATTATTATTAGAGTGCATTACACACCAGAAAAGATAATTAGAAACGAATGTAAAGCCCACAATTTGAAAAAATTCCTCGGGCCAGTGTTTGAACCTGCGATCTCTTGTTATCAAGACAAGTGCGCTACCAATTGCGCCACCGAATCCTGGCCCGAAGAATTTTTTCAAATTCTTGTCTTTACATTTGTTTCAAATTCAAATTGTTTATTTGTAAAATAGATACATAAAGTTTCTCGCACGAGTTTCGTATAATATTTTATAGCACAAGTGCGGAAAATGCCGACTTTACGCAAGCGCAGCGTGCGTAAAGCGGTCATTTTACGCACGGCGTGCTATAAATAATATTTTATGATGAAACAAATAAGATACGAGAAATATATAAAAAAACTATATTTAAGTTGGGCTACAAAAGTTAAATGCATAAAATAAAGACTTATTGGAATACGAATATTATTATAACTACACAATGCAATTAATATATAAGTTGATAAATAAACTGAATAGACCCTAAATAAATATAATGCCTAGCCAAATATATGCTAACATAAGTAAGAAATTAAAATATTGTATATACATACCTACATAATTCAATGAATAAATAAGTTAATAGATAAATAAACTATAAATAGATATAATGCCTAAATCCGCCCAATCGATTAATATTGCTAAGAAGAAGGGCAAGAAACTTAGCAAGATCATGTCTTTTTATCAGTATTTTTTTTTTCTGAATATGGCTTAATACTATTACAGTTTTTTTTTAACTTATACAAAATAATACTAAACAATGTATTAAAAAAGGATAAAAATATAAAAGACAGAAGGAAATTGTGTCATGACATGAGGAAAAAAATATATATCTTAGTCTACCTGTCTAATGAGGTAGTAAGTTAAAATACTAAGCAAAACATCATCCACCTGTCTCATATAGTTTATCACTTTTTTGATAGTCAGATTATCAACTAAGTAATAAATGCTAAGTTTAAGTTATACAATTTTCATGTCAATATGTAAAAAGAAATGTCAAAATAATAATAAAAAACAATATAAAAATATTAGTCTACATAAAAACAGACGATTTGAAACACAAATCAGTTAAAAAATAAACGAACAGTAGTATCAATCAATATTCTCATGACACCAAGCGTCGCTATCATCCAAATAGTCATTAATTTTATAATATGCTTTTCTCAAGAGCAGTGGCGGCTGCACCTTAAGTGCGCCCGTGCGCCGCACTACCATTTAAATTAAACTTACACAATAATGTCCTATACCTATCATTACCCATCCATCCATACTGCCCTATACGGAAACTAAATATCTGATTATAGTACATATATATACCTATACATGTTTTGTCATTACGGGGTAAATAAAAATGTATAGATTTCTACTGCAAAGGAATTAAATCTTATTTTTGCTTGAACAAAATCGGCCCCGTGCGCTCGGGAAATCGCACGCCGCGAGCTCATACAACTTCTATGAAACACGGTGTAAACAGCCCGGCGCGTGAGACAGAAGATGCGTAGTACAAAATGTATGGCAGTTTTAGGTTAGATTCGTGCGCCGCACGCGACCGGAAATTGCCGAAAGAATACGAAGCGAAACGTTTAGTTCACTCGCGTTACCCCGAGGCCTTGACCTACGCACGATGCTTTTGTCGTCAGTTTCTCACTTTTTGCGCGCGCTTGCGGAGGAGTAATTGTTTATTTAATTAGGTACTATAATTATGTAAAAAAGTAAACTAAAGATTAGGAAGAGTGATAATAATGAGTGTAAATTACAATATTGACTTTGTTAAAACCAACAGGACTTATGAAAACCCGGTCTATTCATAATATAAAACAGGAATGCAAAACAAAAAATAAATCGTTCACGATAACGTTCAAAAGTGAAATGTATGTTAAAAAGAAATGGTTATGTGGATGTGAGAGACTAAATGCTTTTTTTTTTGCTTTCCCTGTGTTATTTTCGGCGGAGAAGCGATTTGGACGGAATATAAATAAAATTTGTTTCCTTAAATTGCGGCATTTTATTTGATCTTTTTAATAAAACCATGCAGTGCACCACCGGTTCTCTGAGGCACCAGCCGCCACTGCTCAAGAGTCCCTGCTTAATATATAATTTAAACTTATTTTCTGAAAAACTAAGGACCTCCTTTGGAAGTTTATTGTAAAATCTTATACCATGTCCTACAAAAGAGGTGCCTACATTTGGAAGTCTAATTTTTGGAAAAGCCAGTTTATGTTTTTTCCTAGTGTCTATAGAGTGATGCTCACCGAGCCTAGGGAAACTATCGATATTTTTTCTGATATATTTAATAACTTGGTAAATAAATTTACAAGGAACTGTTAAAATATTAATTTCTTTGAATTTTTCTCTTAATGAATCCCGATGCTTCATATTGTAAATAGCACGAATTGCTCTCTTTGGCAAAACAAAGACTGCGTTTATATCCGCAGCTCTACCCCACAGCAACATATCATATGACATAATGCTGCGAAAATAACTAAAGTACACCAATCTAGCAGTATCCTCATCAGTAATTTGCCTCATCCGTTTGACAGCGTATGCGGCTGAACTTAGTCTACCACAAAGGCCTTCTATGTGGGGACCCCACTGAAGACGAGAGTCTATAGTAATGCCTAAAAACTTCGTTTTGTTGACTAACTCTAGCTTGGACCCCTGCAAAAGTAGATCAGCATCTACTTGAATTACATTTGGTAATGTGAATTTCATACATTTTGTCTTTTTCCCATTTAAAACTAAATTATTCGCAGTAAACCAATCAAGAATCATACATAGAGTTACATTCTCATCATCGAGGATATCATGATGTCTATTAACTTTAAAAATAAGTGACGTGTCGTCAGCGAATAGCACTATCTCAGATAAGTCTTTAACCAAATAAGGAAGGTCATTTATGTATATTAAGAACAATAAAGGCCCCAATATGGAGCCCTGCGGGACACCCATTATAACTAATGCTCCAGCTGACTTTACTCTGTTAATATCTACCTTTTGAATTCGATATTCTAATTTATCTTTTCTAGTTTGTAATGCACTCTAATAAATAATATTTAGAGTATTCCAAAACGATGGATTTCGCAATAAAAACATAATCTTAGTTAATGAGTTAATAAAGCCGATTTTGAAGGTTTTAATTTTAAGCTAAGAAACTTACTAAAAAACGTAATTTTAAGTGACAACAGTGAAGCACACACCAACTAAAATTAACAAGTCTTATAAACCCTCCTGAATGAAACTAAATTTTTTAAGTTCAATCAAATGACAGCTCTAAAATGTGCCTTAAAATTACCAAAACAAGTTAAAATCACCAAGTTGAGTAAATTATGGCTGTCAAACTAAAATTTTAAAATGACTCTTCTTTTTAATCCTACTTAATTATAATTATATGTATGTCAAACTAAAACTAAAGCCTACAAAATCGGCTTTAATATATCTCTATTGATTCAAACCTGTAATAACTAAACACAAACAACTTGCTAATTCATATTTTTATTGAAATTCCGTATTTATAAGTGACAATTTAATAAAGTACCTGATTGTTATACACTTATAACCTGTAATGTACACACACACTAATATTATAAATGCGAAAGTTTGTGTGTGTGTGTGTATATGTTTGTTAGTCTTTCACGCTGAAACGGCTGGACGGATTTGTATTAAATTTGGAATGGATATAGCTTATACCCTAACTTAACACATAGGCTACTTTTTATCCCGGAAAGAAGCATGTCGTTAAACCGAATAACACGCGGGGGGAGCCGCGGGCAAAAGCTAGTTATCAATAATTTGTTCTATGTTCAATTTACACAATAAAATATCAGAAGGCAATGTAGGTATCCCGCTAAGCAATTACGTCCACAAGTGTACGTATCCCCCTCTAAAACTGTGCCGATGCCTGTACTGGACACAGCACCCTCCTAACTACGAAGGTTCAACTTTATCACAGCACTGGGCAGGTTGATAAAACAGTAGTAGGATTGCGAATCGCACCATTGTGTCAAGTATTGTCACCACGAGCAGTGATCTAATTCGATTGTATGTTCCAGACACGACGGGACGACCTAAGCTAAACCTCGCGCCACGCACCGTAAAGGACCCCGTGAATGCGCTCGCCTCCACGAGCCAAGCTTCGTCCATCTTCGGCGGTGCTCGGCCGAGGGAGGAACGTCTCAAGGAACTTTCGCAAGACTAAACGCCAAATAGGAACGCAGCCATACGCCGCCGCTCGTTCGTTCGTGACAGTACCACATACTCTCCTCGCCCGCCCTGTGTACATGTGTAACCTCCTTTATATTGCAGATACTAAAATTGTACATGGTTCTTTGATTTGTTAGGTTATGTGGTTGTAAATCATTTTTATCATATATTTTGTTAGCTTTATTATGTGTATTGATTGATGAGCTTATTGTTTTTTTACTGATGTTCTGTCGCTTATTTTTTGAGCGACGGAAGATTGGGATAGTCGCTTGGGTGTCACAGTATTTAAATTGCTAGTTTCTCATCCTCCTCATTTGAATATTTCAGTTTCGTTTAGGCTTGTGTGTATATGAACTCGCTTGCATAATATCTGGTTTGATGTTAAATAATTCCGAGAAGAAATTATGTTTTTCGTTTATGATTGTTATTTTATCTCGTATAAAATACACAAAGATTAAAATAATGCATATTATTTTGTTTTCTGTAATATGTCGCAGTCTGTAACAGATTCTCTGTTATAACTTTTCTTATTTTAGTCTCTTAGGTCCCGAAAATTTATTATTGAGCAGATAATTATAAAGATACATAATTTAAGAGTTGATTATGTGGTGATGTAATTACAGTTTTCATTAATAAAACTAACTTCCACGGATTTCTACTTTAATAGTTATGTGTAATTTCAATAAATTACGTGGTAAAGAAATTAAGAAAAAAATCGCAAAATTGTAATGGTACATAGAAAAATAAATAAAAAGTGAATCTTTGTAAACGTGGGTTTATCTGATATAGAACTTATCTAATCTCTACCTACCACCTATCTTTTCCTAAAATTCTTCTTTATATTTAAATGATGCAATATTCAAAATAAGCTATCAGTAGGTAAGTATTATTTAGTATTTTATGCAGGGGCTGTAGTCTGGACTACAAAGTAAATTAATGGTTTATGACGAAATACTTTAATTTATCGATAAATAAAACATTTTGATAAACATTGTTGGTTGTTCCTTTACAATATTATTTTTGATTTGATAACAATATTTGTGATTGTATTATTTTATTTCAAATATCAAGATCTTCATCAGGATCCTCCTCGTCCCAGTCGTCTACAGCGTCAGGTTCATAGAACACTTTGCTTTCTCCTTCATTTATCTTACTCATATAGGGCAGCTTTAGCTTGTACTTTTCCAACTTTTCTCCCTGCTCCATCTCTATCTTGAATGTTGTGAGGTTACTTGGTAGAACTTGGTCTGGAGGTTCTTCTACTACTTTACTCTCGTTTAAAATTGGAATAGACTTCAAGGTATTTGTTTTGCTATCGTAAGATAAAATTTCATAGCTTCTAAAAACTTTCCCTCCTTTTTTTAGAGTAATAGATAATTTTGTGCCATCTTTGTTTTCATATGAAACTATTGCATTGGCTATGTGGTTTAAATGTGCTTGAAGTTTGGAGGAATGAGATAAACAGTCTTTGTGGAGAATTACAATAAGTTTAATAACGTCAGAACTTCTTTGTAACTTTTGCAAGTATTTCAAAGTTTCTCTCCAGCCTAAACCTAAAACCATTTGATTAACTGAATCTATAACTACTGAGCACTTTGTGATCGTGTAGTTATCGTATAGATTTGGTTCAAATTCTTCGTAAAATTTTACGTCGGATTTATTTCTGAAAACTTGTTTCCATAGTGTTATTGGTTGCTCATAGCTGAAGAAATTCAATGTACCTTTTTCGTAGTGAGTCAGTTCAAGTAACAGTGGTAAAGCATTTTTGGAACTGTCGTCTTCTATTAGTACAAAAGGCGCAGATTTTAGTTTTAACAGAGCCATTTCAATTCAAATGCATAAAGTTTTGAGGTTACTTTTTGTATTTGCTCCTCCGTCCGGGCCAGTTTAGGGTTGCCAATGTGATATTTTAAATTTCCCCAGATTCAAAATATTTCTTCCCTAAAATGATACGTTTTTCAGAAAAGACCCCAAAACTTGATTTAGCGGAATTAACAAAGAAATCCACAAGACATACTGTTTTTTATATTATTCAACTTGTTTTAGATCTCAAATAAAGGGCATCTTAACACTAATGCTAAAAAAACGGCCTTTATCTAAAGAACGCTCTATGGCTAAGTTCAAAACTAACCAGAAAACTGAGGTTCGGCTTCCCAAGCCGGTCTTTAACATCTAACCTTACTTTGACCAACTGATTTATTTTATGTTCATGGGGTTTACAGCACTGTCCCCTTAGACCCCGTCCTAAATAAATGCGTTTAAAGATATCCTTTCCGCAAGCACCAAATTTTTCCCTAAAATGACGAAAAAAAAACCCAATCTGGCAACTCTGCCAGTGGTCTCGCTCCAACGTCAAAATGCGATGCGAAATCGGTAGAGTTGCCAACTAAAATCGGTATTTAGACCAAAAATCGGTCTGAGAAAAAAAACAACATGTCTATGAATCAAGTATCTTATTTATTTATAACTTCTGGAATTATCAAACATTATAAAAACTTACAACAGTACCTTTAAGGTAACTATTAGGCCTGTCATATCGAAAATTAAAATCGCAAACTAACGACTAGTTCTGATTTTTTTATATATTGTTAGGACCACTACCCGTAGCGCATATGCAAGTTTGCAGCTTCGAAAGACCTGTGCTAACTTTGCAGCATTCGGAAAGATCAGGAAATTTTCGCATTGTTTTAGTATTCTCAATATAATTCCTAAGACTTGCGTTTTTTATAAAATACTAGCTTTTGCCCGCGGCTCCACCCGCGTCGAAGAAATTTTCGTGGAAATAAAGAAAACAAAAGAATATGATTTTTTGAACGACAATATGCAACGGTCACCGTGTTTTACCAAAGAGCTAATAAATACCAATCAAATAAGCCCAAACTCGAAGGGTCTGCTGTTGTCCGTTGAGGAGATCCCATACCCATATTCCAGTTCCATCAGCAGACCCTGGTCACCATGTTTTACCAAAGTGCTAATAAATACCAATCAAAGAAGACCAAACTTAAAGGGTCCGCTGTTGTACGTGGAGGAGATCACATACCCACCTTCCAGTCCCATCAACAGACCTTGGTCACCATGTTTTACCAAAGTACTAATAAATACCAACAAAACAAGCCTAAACTCGAAGGGTCTGCTGTTGTCCGTTGAGGAGATCTCGTACCCACCTTCCAGTCCCATCATCAGACCATGGTCACCATGTTTTACCAAAGTGCTAATGAATACCAATCGAATAACCCCAAACTCGAAGGGTCTGCTGTTATCCGTTGAGGAGATCCCATAGTCACCTTCCAGTCCCATCAGCAGACCCTGGTTACCATGTTTTACCAAAGTACTAATAAATACCAACAAAATAAGCCTAAACTCGAAGGGTCTGCTGTTATCCGTTGAGGAGATCCCGTACCCACATCCGGTCACCATGTTTTACCAAAGTGCTAATAAAGACCAATCGAATAAGCCCAAACTCTAAGGGTCTGCTGTTATCCGTTGAGGAGATCACATAACCACCTTCCAGTCCCATCAGCAGACCCTGGTCACCATGTTTTACCAAAGTGCTAATAAATACCAACTAAATAAGCCTAAACTCGAAGGGTCTGCTATTGTCCGTTGAGGAGATCCCGTACCCACCTTCCAGTCCCGTCATTAGATCCTGGTCACCATGTTCTACAAAAATACTCATCAATACAGATCCAATAAACTTAAACTTGAGTGGTCTCCTAAAAAAAACATTTACCAGTGGATGATTGAAACCCCGACGATGAGACTACTGGACGGAGAGCTACCGACCAAATCGGTCATGTAGCTTCAGCTGTATTGAAACTCCGTTAGCTACTTCCCTAAACAACCTTTTCCCATAATCTCCGTGCTGGCAGGCCGCGGGCGGTGGGTGCGGGTGTAGTAGGGTGGGGAAAAAAAATGTGGGCTTAGCGGCTTTATTTTTTTTTTCAAACAGTTGCTCTGTACTACCTGTGCACCCAAAAAATGTTTTAAATCGATCGGGTGGTGGGAAGGGGTTGCCAGCGTTAATTAAAAGTACCAAAATAATAATAATTTTCATGTGGGCTCAGCTGTATTGGCTTTTTTTCTGATGCGAGATTAATTAATATGTGAGCCCCAAAAAAATTGCCATTCAAAAATATCGGTGGGAAGGTATCGAAAAAAATTGTTGAAATCGTTGGATTTCGTTCGAAAATGAGCTGAGGAGAAGGCAAAAGTGGACGTGGAGGGGATGTCAGCCGGCGAACGCGTCAGCGCGCTCACGGTGCGTCGATTTTGTTCGGCTAACAGACAGACAGCTCATTTTCGAACGAAATCCAACGATTTCAACAATTTTTTTCGATACCTTCCCACCGATATTTTTGCATGCCTATTTTTTGTGGCTCACATATTAAATAATCTCGCGTCAGGAAAAAGCCAATACAGCTGACCCCACATGAAAATTATTAAAATTTGGGTACTTTTAATTAACGCTGGCAACCCCTTCCCACCAACCGATCGATTTAAAAATTTTTTTGGCTGTATAGGGAGTACAGAGTAACTGTTTGAAAAAAAAAATTAAAGCCGCTAAGCCCACATTTTTTTTCCTTTTTTTTCCCCACCCTACTATACCCGCACCCACCGCCCGCGGCCTGCCAGCACGGAGATTATGGGAAAAGGTTGTTTAGGGAAGTAGCTAACGGAGTTTCAATACAGCTGAAGCCACATGACCGATTTGGTCGGTAGCTCTTAGACTATACATACGTACGACTACGCAAGGCGTACATACCACATGATTAACTAAAAATCTTATTGAGTGCTTAACGAATTTTTATAGTCAGTTCAGTGGTTCTAGATATTACCCATTATATTTAGTTGTTCGTTGGGCTAGCTAGCTAGCTAGTTAGCTGTTCGGTATAAATATTTATTTTGAGAATGCGGGTAAGTATTGATGCGAAGTTTACGAAATAAAAACAAAGCAAAAAGCGCGGGATCGCGTTTACGAGCGGAACGTGCGATGCGCGTGATAGCCGGTAAGCGAGAGGTGTGTCGGCTCCACGCGGCCCGACTGGTTTTCCGGTGAGGAGCGGCTCGCGGGTGAAGGGACGAGGCGCCTCCGCCGCTGCGAGCTTGATCACGCCTTGGCTGCATGCTCACCATGTCGTGTGGTACAAGTGAGAGGCGAGTTGATATTCTTGAAATCCGCTCCGCTACAGTACTCCCCCACTGAGACCGGTACTACGGGCGATAGTGATCTGGGAATCTGACCACCCGTCCACTCCTTGTTCTTCTTTCAGGAACAGGGATGATTGTTTCTTCCTGGTTCGATGCTGTGACTTCCTCTCGTGCGACGTATGCTGGTTTCAGTCGGTCGATTGTAACCGTGACTTCTTTGCCTTGAACGTCTATGATAAAGGCTTTCGTGCCTCTTCTCAGCACTTTGTAGGGACCCAGGTAAGCTGCTTGTAGTGGTTTACGTGCTGGGCCTTGACGTAGGAAGACGTGTGTAGCTGTACTCAGGTCTTTTGGTACGTAGAATGGATGTGTGCCATGCCATGACGTAGGTCGTGGAGCAAGTTTAGCAATGTGCTCACGAAGTCTGCTGGCGAAATCAGTAACATCTGTGAGAATCTCGGTTGCAGATGTTGGTGAAATGAACTGCCCAGGTAAGCGCAATGGCTCTCCGTAGACGAGTTCAGCTGTTGAAGCTTGTAGATCTTCTTTCCATGCGCTGCGAATACCAAGCAGTACTAGTGGTAGTGTCTCAGTCCATTGTGGTGTTGCGTGGCAGACGATGGATGCTTTGAGATGGCGATGCAGCCTTTCCACGAGGCCGTTGGCAGCTGGATGATACGCGGTCGTGGTGTGATGAGTGGCCCCTATGAGGTTTGCAATCGCCTTGAATAGCCGTGACTCGAACTGCCGGCCTCTGTCTGTCGTGATGTGCTCGGGACAGCCAAAGCGCGCGACCCAACCAGAGACGAAAGCAGCTGCGCAGGTGTCGGCTGTAATATCTTGCAAAGGGTATGCCTCCGGCCACCTGGTGAATCGGTCGATGAGCGTGAGGCAGTACCTGTAACTATGAGACAAAGGTAAAGGACCCGTGATATCTATATGTACGTGTCGGAAACGAGCTGATGGGAGTTTGAACTCAGTCAGTGGTGCTGAAGTATGTCTATAAATTTTGCTTCTCTGGCATTGTAAGCATTCTTTGGCCCATTTTCGACAGTCCCTCCTAACACCCGGCCATACAAATCTTTGAGTGACTAACTTTACTGTCGCTTTAGCCCCTGGATGACTAAGATTGTGTAAGAAATCAAATGCTTGTCGGCGAAATGTCTGTGTAAGGAAAGGTCGAGGCTCGTTTGTCGAAGTGCCGCAAAAGACGAGTAAGTCTGAATATGGAGTACAAACTTTCTCGAGCCTAAGTGTCGATCCATTCTGGAGCAGTTCCTGAAGTTCAGCGTCGGCTTCTTGGTCGCGGGCGAGGGACTGGTAATCTAAAGGGTTTGGAGAAAGCTCCTCTATTCGTGAGAGGGCGTCTGCGACGGTGTTGTCTTTCCCAGCTATATACCTGATGTCTGTTGTGAATTGGCCTATGAAATCTAGATATCTGAATTGGCGTGGGGAACATTTGTCTCGTCTCGTGCTGAAAGCAAACGTGAGTGGTTTGTGGTCAGTGTAGACCACGAACGGCCTGGCTTCTACCATATGTCTGAAATACCTTATTGATTCGTATATCGCCAAGAGTTCGCGATCGTACGGGCTGTATTTCTTCTGCGATGGGCTTAATTTTCTTGAAAAAAATGCCAATGGTTGCCAAACATCTGTGTGTTTTTGTTGAAGACCTCCTCCAATAGAAATATCAGACGCGTCGCAATGAATGGCTAGTTCATCTGTTATATCTGGGTGTGCTAAGAGAGTAGCCTGAGAAAGACTTGCCTTACATTGGTTGAATGCTTCTTTCTGCTCTGCTGTCATGTCGACGAGCTGTGCACCTTTTCTATTTGACCCAACCAATAATGAATTAAGTGGCGCTTGTAAAGCTGCTGCCTCTGGAAGAAATCGGCGATAAAAATTCATCATGCCGAGGAAACGGCGAAGTTCCTTGACCGTCTTTGGAACAGGGAAGTCTTGTATGGCTTGTACCTTAGACTCAAGTGGACGAATACCTGTTGCAGTTACTGTGTATCCCAAGAAATTCACCTCAGCTTGACCGAAGACACACTTAGATGTGTTGATCAGAACTCCGTAACTTTTGAGCTTTTGAAAGAGAGTCCTGAGGTGTTGTTTGTGCTGGATTTCAGACTCCGAGAAAACCAGAATGTCATCAATGTAGCCGTAGGTGAAATCCAGATCTCTGAGGACTTCATCGATGAAACGTTGGAATGTCTGGGCGGCGTTTCTAAGTCCGAAGGTCATGTACGGGAATTCGAACATCCCAAAGGGCGTAGTGATGGCCGTTTTAGGGATATCGTCATTGAAAACTGGTATTTGATTGTAGGCCTTCACCAGATCAATAGTACTGAAGATCTTCTTACCTGCCAGCTGGTAAGCAAAGTCCTGGATGTGTCGCACTGGATACTTGTCTGGAATCGTCCTTGCGTTCAAAGCTCGATAATCCCCACAGGGCCGCCAGCCGTCGTTTTTCTTACGTGCCAGGTGAAGTGGAGAGGGCCATGAACTTTCTGAACGACGAGCTGTGCCATTTTCTAACATATTGCTAAACTCCTTCTTTGCTATCTGTAATCTCTCAGGGTCTAGACGGCGGAAATGGCCTGTGACTGGCGGTCCTGGGGTCGTTCGAATGTGATGAACGGTGCTGTGCTTTGGAGTATCCGGCTTACCAGCTGGACGGGTAATGTCTGGGTACTCACGTAAAATATCGTGAAATGGGGTGTTATCGGCAATGGTGCGAACCGATGATATGTCCTGTGATGAAATCTGACAGGGTGCTGCGACAGCGAGTGAAGTGACGCCATCAACCAGTCTCTGATTACGGCAGTTGACGAGTAGGTTGTAAAAACCTAAAAAATCTATGCCTATGATTGGCTTAGAGACTTCTGCAATGATGAACCGCCATTGAAATGCTCTTCGTAGTCCCAAATTTAGGGTGAGATTGATATAATAAGCCATAAGTTGGTATTACTGTACCATTTGCTGCGAACAACTCGTACTTTGTCTTCGCTTGTGGTGGTGCCCGAACAGCTGACCTAGGATATACACACAGGTCTGAACCCGTATCTATAAGATATGTAATCTTAGTCTTCTGGTCTGTTATGAACAAGCGGCCTGTTGTGGTGGTAGGGCAGACGCTTGCCGCCTCTAATGGCTGCCCTTTTCGTTTCCCGAATCAAAAGAGCATGGCTGTACACATTTACGAGCTTTAGATCCGAATTGAAAGTGATACCAGCAGTTAGGGTGGCCTTCTGGGCGTTGTCTGGGTCTGGAGCTTGAACGTTGGCGTGAGCGAGATTTGGATCTGGATCGTCGCTGGCCGTAGGAACCTTCATGTGAGGAACGAGATTGTCTTTGTACCTGAACGAGTGACTCCACCTGCCGCGTCAGCTCTGCTACTCTAGCCTCTAAAGAAGTAACTGGCATCATACCCGCGGATGTACTGGCTACGTATGCGGGAGCAGTGATGTCGTTGACTCGATCAGCCAACTCAGCGACGTCGTCCAGGTCGACCTTAGTCTGTGAAGCCACAATAGATTGAACATGAGTAGGTAAACGACTAGTCCAAATAGTTCTGATAAAGTCGTCAGGCATTTGCGGGCCTGCTAAATTACGCAAATGGCGTAAAAACTGCGAGGGCTTTCGATCTCCAAGCTCCTCATGTTGTACCAGTTGCAAGGTCTTCTTTTCTTGTGACTGTGAAATACGCCTGATTAATTCGTGCTTAAATTTTTCGTACTTGCCTGTTGCTGGTACATTCATTAAAACGTCCTTCATTATTCTCGCATACTCTTAATCTAGTTGCCCCGTTATAATATGATACTTCGAAGCATCTTGAGTCACACCAGACGTAATAAATTGGCTATCCATTTGAGCAAACCATACCTCGGGTTCCTCCGGCCAAAATGGCGGCACACGTACGCCAACACGATACACATCCTGTCCTGAACTGGTATTCGTACTTTCACTTACATTTTGCTGTCCGCTTCCGCTTGCACTTGGACCACCCGTCAAATCTCCGCCATTATCTGTGTTATCTTCTCCGTTTTTGCTCATTTTACCACCTTTATATCGTGCTCCAAAGTCGAATGGGTCACCACTTTAGTTGTTCGTTGGGCTAGCTAGCTAGCTAGTTAGCTGTTCGGTATAAATATTTATTTTGAGAATGCGGGTAAGTATTGATGCGAAGTTCACGAAATAAAAACAAAGCAAAAAGCGCGGGATCGCGTTTACGAGCGGAACGTGCGATGCGCGTGATAGCCGGTAAGCGAGAGGTGTGTCGGCTCCACGCGGCCCGACTGGTTTTCCGGTGAGGAGCGGCTCGCGGGTGAAGGGACGAGGCGCCTCCGCCGCTGCGAGCTTGATCACGCCTTGGCTGCATGCTCACCATGTCGTGTGGTACAAGTGAGAGGCGAGTTGATATTCTTGAAATCCGCTCCGCTACACAAACAAACAAATCTTTCTTCTTTATATAATAGTGTAGACAAACTTTAACGTGAGTTGATTTGAACCAGACTGCGTCAAATTCGATATTTTGTAACATGTAGCGCTATCTAGTGTATTGAAATAAAAACAATTTCAACGCCAGCTTACAAACAATTTCAACGCCAGCTTACTGAGCCGTTGTCCAGGATAGCATTCCCAGAGATGGCGTTGAAACTTGAAAATAAAAATATTTTAGTTATTGGTCTTTGCTCAGTCAAGAAATATAATTTCAGCTTTAATATTTTTTTACAAAATGGAAATATTTTTTCTGAAAATAAAATAAAAGAATAAAATATAAAAAGTGAAAACAAACTTTACCAGTCGGGGTTTGAACCCGCGACGATCGACTATGCTACGGCGGCGAACCTTACAATACAATACAATACAATTATTTATAATATATTCTTTATTGCACACCAAAAGAGAAATAAAAAACAATAAATTTTAAAATATAAGTTAACAGGGTACAATTGGCGGTCTTATCACTAAAAGCGATCTCTTCCAGACAACCTTTGGATGGAAGAACTCTTAAAAATGAAAAGGTGTATAGGCGGTGCACAGAATAACAGTTTTTAAAATAAAATAAAGCATTTTGATAAAAATGTAAATATATAATATACATAAACAATCAATAATTTTATATATATTTATAAATAAATTATATATTATATATATATAAATATGTATTAATATAGGGACAAATAGAAACAATGAACTTTAAGATCAAAGTGAAAGATAATGCTGTTTGACTAGGGTTTTGAATGACTGTAATGATGGAGCTTGTTGTATTGTGAGAGGAAGAGCATTCCACAGATGTACAGCTTCAACAGTAAATGAGTTACTGTAAAAGCGCGTAGTATGAGTTGGCACTGATAG
Organism: Ypsolopha scabrella; assembly: GCA_910592155.1. NCBI lineage: Eukaryota > Metazoa > Arthropoda > Insecta > Lepidoptera > Ypsolophidae > Ypsolopha > Ypsolopha scabrella. Next base: position 7,611,984 of record OU342980.1, on the reverse strand, counting down.
GCGAAGATTTCCAGATGACCTCAGATTTAGGTCGTTCTTTTTAAGACGAAACACAAAGCGATCTTTTAAATAAGAAGGATATACAGGATTAAATAAAACAGAATAGAGAAGGAAAAGAATATGAGACTTGCGACGAAGACGGATTGGGAGCCACTCAAGCTGAGAACGAAATTGGGAGATATGGTCATATTTGCGTAATCCAAATATGAACCTAATAGAAAAATTTTGAAGACGCTCGAGTTTATTAAGTTGCTCCTCGGTAAGATTTAGGTAACAACAGTCTGCATAATCTAGAATTGGAAGTAGGAGGGATTGTGCAAGCGCAACTTTGGTAGCAGTTGGCAGGAAGTTTCGGAGTCTTTTTAGAGTAAAGGCAGAGGCAAACATTTTACGGCTAACCTCATCAAGTTGTGGACCCCAGGAAAGATTATTATCCATAAATATTCCAAGATTTTTCACTTTACTGCTATAGGGAACATGGGTACCATCAAAACTTATCTGCGGCAGTAAATGCCAATCAATCCTAGAAATGAAGTAAGGGCTACCAACTACGATAGCTTGTGTCTTACTTGGATTAACTTGAAGTCCATGTTGCTTACTCCAGGTAGATATTTGTGTTAAATCTTTATTTGTCATTGCGATAGCATACTGGAGTTCATCAAGTTTGGCCTGACTATAGATTTGAAGATCATCAGCGTAAAGGTGGTAGGAACATGAAATATGCTGAGAAATATTATTGATAAATAATGCGAAAAGGAGAGGTGATAAGACGCCACCTTGAGGAACACCGGCAGAAATATCGCACCAGTCGGAGAGAGATTCGTCTATACGAATGCGCTGCCGGCGTCCTTGCAGATAGCTGCGAAACCAGTTAATTACTGTTGGAGATATGTTAAGAGAACAAAGTAATCCCAAAAGAACATCAAAGTCAATGGTGTTGAAAGCATTACTGAAGTCCAAAAGGGTCAATACCGTAAGCTTTCCATGGTCCATTCTCAAACGAATGTCATCCGTTATTTTAGTTAAAGCCGTAACTGTGCTGTGACCAGGACGGAAGCCGGACTGGAAAGTATTTAGGAGTCGGTTTTGGGTCAAGAAATGACTTAACTGCTGATGGACAAGACGTTCAAGGATCTTAGACAGGAATGAGAGGATAGAAATAGGACGGTAATCTGAGAATGATGAAGGGTTAGTTTTTTTAGGTAAAGGAATTATTTGGGCATCTTTCCAGAGGGTTGGGAATGTTCCGGAATTGACGGATTTGTTTAGGATACCAGTAATCACGGGAGTAAGGATATCGAGGATGGGAATTATCATTTTACGACTGATATTATCATGACCAACAGCATTTGATGTAATCGAGATTATATGCTTCTTAACATCACAACTAGTGAATTTACTAAAGACAAAAGGAGGGTAGTTGGGTGTAGTAATTGAAGAAAGATTATTTAATGTTTTAGTTTTAGTCGTACTGTCAATAGTGGACGAAGAAGAGAAGTGTTGATTTAAGGAATTTAAATTCAGATCTTTAGGAAGGCTTGAGTCGCGACGTGGTTTGCCTACACCCAGTGACTTGAGGAATTTCCAGACTTTGGCTGGATCACCATTTTCAACCGACTCATGAATGTGGCGTCTTTGGGCATCCCTACACACCTTATTGCAGTGATTTCTAATCCGCTGATACTTTTCCCTATTTGTATCGCTAGGCCGGTGACTGAATTTTGATTTGGCAAGTACTTTTTTTTGCATCAATATTTTGATTTCGTCAGTTAACCATGGACAAGGGAGATGCTTCATTTTAATCATCCGAACAGGGGCGTGTTTATCGTAAAGCTGGGTTAAAAAAGAGTTGAAAAGAGACACTTGCTCGTCTACACTGTCAGCACGTATTATACTTTCCCAGTCTATTTTACTAGCATCCTCTTTGAGATGTTCTATATCCATACTTGCAAAGTTGCGCTGCAGAAGTAGTTTTGGTTTCGCTTTAGGAGGACGAATTTTATATGACAAAAATATCAAATCGTGGTAGGAGAAAGCATCGGCATTATACTGACCGTGCTTGAAGACATTTGACAATGAGGAAACGATTATTAAATCTAGAAGAGAAGGTCGACAGTTTGGAAAATGGTGTGTGGCATCTGACGGGAGAATATGCAAGTTATTAGCACTAGTGACAGACCGGAGAGAAAAAGAACGATGGTCGTTCTTTAAAAGGCAAGTATTGAAATCACCCATAACTATGGTATGGCTATACATGGGGACAAAGTTTTGCAGGAGACATTCAAATGATGAAAAATAATTAATAGTCATTGATGGTGAGTAATATACCCCAAGAAGAACTTTATTATGACAAAGCTCAACCTCAACGAAAAGATGCTCTCCAGCATCCTTGGGAGGAGGTTGAGATGACATGCTTACAATAGAGTAAGAGATATGAGAGCGAAGATAGATTGCCACACCACCGCAGTCACGACCAACGCGATCATTTCGAATCAATTTGAAACCCGGCAACGAGCAAAAAGTGGAAGGAATTTTTGGTTTCAAGAATGACTCTGAAATGAGGATGGCGTGAATATTCTTAACATCAAACGTTGCCAGCATTGCAGTGAAATGGCCAGGGACACTTTGTGAATTTATATGTACGACATTAAAATTTTTGGAACAATCACCATACTGCAAATTTAATGTGTCATGAAGAGACGGAATACCATGAAAACTGCATTCACTACTGGTATCATCAGAAAGGGACGAAGAAAGCGATTTAAATTCATCACTTTGAACACCATCATTACAGTCAGCAAACAATTGTCTTAACATTTCCACTTTAAAGTTATAATATATTATAAAATAAATAAATAATACAAATATGTTTTATATTTAAGCAGATTTATATATAAATATATATATCTAGGTAGTTTCAAGTCTACTATAAGAGTTAACCACCTGCCAGCTGTGTACTACAAAGGATAGCAGAAAAAAAACAGGAAGAACGTACAAAATATACATAAATACTATGTGTATAAAGTTACAGAATTTGATATAAATTGAATGCATCCAGAGACAATTAATATTGAAACGCATTATAGAAAAGATAAAAATAAGCGGGCGGGCTAAATGCCATGCAGACTGGGATCGATCAGCTGACATTGACACTGACGTCTATGGCTATTTTCAATGCAAATTTTGTTTATTGTTTACGTTGTGTTGTCATGGGCAACCGGCATAAGCCTAACGTTTATTGCTATTTGCATTGCAAGTCATTTTGGGTTAGTTAACTAAGTACGAACATTTTTATTTTGAGGTTTGTAGGTAAGTAGTTGTGATTACGTGATTGGTGAAATTAAGATTTGTGTAGGTACTTACTTATTGAACGTCTACTCTAATCAATCGTGGCGTGCGTGGTATTATGATCACTTCAACTGAATTAAACTGTATGACAGTAAACTAGGAAATCATAATACCTAGGTACGTAATATTCGTCGGTGAAAAGCGGCTATACCAAGTGGGGATTGTGACTTGCACCTCCTAGTTTACACATTATAAATAAGAAAATAATTTGTGGCAGGCAAAAGAAAAACAGACATTTCATGTAGAAGTATTGATAATGAATGATTGTGCCTTCTTCCTTTTATCGGGCTGAAGACTGGCATTGTGCACAGTGGCGGAGTTACACAATCGCTCATCATTCTTTCTTCAGTTCTTTTCATCATCTCATGCAAACCGAAAAACAATAAGTAACCAAAGCGAATAACAGGACAGTGACAGCATGTTAGAAGGAAAAAACACCAAATATAATTATTACTAAGTAGCAGTTAGGTGGTAGAGCTAATGCCGGGCTCGACTGTGGAGGTACCACCATCTTACTCGGAAATCCTCCCGAAGTTATTCGGGGGAGAGTACGAGGACAGCTCTCAGGCAATAAAACCAGGCGGCCCACCATTGCATGGCGGCGGTATATCCATCTCCAATTGCCGGGCCTTATATAAAACAGACTGGTGACGGGCAGCGGCGTCACTAGTGCAAGGGTTTCGGCACCGCGCTCACCAACCCGCCTTCCCAGCGTGTGTGAGTATGGGCATTTCTTCCAGGAGGACCGCCCCAGAGTGGCGAAATCCTGGAAAGGCCTATGTCCAGCAGTGGACGAAACAGGCTGATGGATGGATGGAAGTAGCAGACCAAACTTATGGATTAAATAGCGTGGCAAGTTTCCATACAAAAAATAAGCTACGAAGAAACCTTTAAAAATGGGTTGTCTTGGCTGGCACATGCTTGGAACATATTTGTTAATTACTTAACTAATCTTTAGTATATATTTTGTTTGGAAACAAGCAATATTTATAATTAAAAGAGCCCAAAGTTCACTGATCTAAAATTGCCACCGTCGACTCTATGCGTTTATTATTAATGTTAGGGCTGCTACTATATGATATGTCTGTGTAAATATATGATGTTAACTGGAACGCAGCATGCAAAAACTCTATATCCATAAAACCTGTTAGTGTATTAGTAGGTAATTAAAATTAACCAACTTATATTTGGAAAAACTATTGATCTTATCTTATGAACAACAAGATACAGCAAGGAAAGCAGTTCCTTCTGAAGGGAAAATGATAATCTAGACCACACGATACATATGCAGTTACAATTTTGTTCAGCAACTGCAAATTCTTGAAGCTGGAAAAATATGAAGTATTATGAATTTATGAATGCAATAATAAAAATTTATATTCTTACAATAACCTATATGTATTATCAGGTCCCGTCTGGCCTCAGGGCATACTGGGACTTTTCCCGGTGGGCCGGTCCGGGGTGGTGCACGGTGGGACCCGGAGCCGGACTCCAGCTCCATTGTCCCTTCATTTTTATACAGAGTCAAGCCGTGATATGATTATTTTATTTCGAACCTCACAAATGGTGTGGGCTGCAGTTTAAAATAAATTCCCAGTACCTAGTTTTTTTGGCTCGCAGGCCGACGACGCTGTATATTATTGTTCCACTTTTGGATTGTGTATGAGGTGCTAACATCAACTCCCTTAGTGCAAATCTATGAAATGAAATGACAGTTCAATGGTAGGATGTGCAAAAATACGTAAACTTTTTCAGTATGTACTGCGAAATTATAATGTGGAGAAAATGTAACATTTAACCAAGATAATATAATTTGTGGAATTAAAATGAAATGATATCCTTGAAAAAAAATGACAGCTTTGATGATCAATCACTCATGGGTTCATAAACTTCATCATCAGTGCCGAATAGTGACAGATTTGTGAAATAAAATTCAAAGATTTCATTTATAAAACTGTTGAAAATAGATTCAGCTAACAGTTCAGACAACTAAATCAGCTACCATTTCATATTTTGGAGAAGCAATACTATTGATAAATAAACTTATAAACATCAGTAAGTAGGTACCACATAAAATGCAAAAATTTGATTATTATTATTTTACTTGATGGGCTTAAGTCCCTAAGTAATCAATTCATTTGTGCTATTATGCAAACGGTACTTTTGAATCCCAATCCAATTGTGGAACAATAATACATTCAGAATATACATAATTGCACCTGAGGGAAATAATTTATTTAATTTCTTTAGAAGGGTATACACACCACATGTATCTTAAAGGATGTAGAATGCACTTGGCTGGCTGCATGATTGCCTCTTTTCTGTCGACTTCTAAAATAGGTAGGTAACATAAAATTTTGTGTAGTTTACAAAAGGCGGCAGAAAAAAAATCTTCTCAATGTAAAAGCCCAGTTTGCTGGCTTGCACCAAATTTTTCTCCACCGTTATCTACACAACTCAACAATTTCGAAATGTGCTCAACCTAACATAGTGGTGAGGGCAGGGCCCCGACTTTAAGTTAAAACTTGCTCCTATGGAAAATGTAAGTATGAAATAAAAAACGCTGCACACGCGACGAAGAAAATACGGGAAATCTAAGAATATCCATCATATATTGTACGCCTGTCTCCCAGAGGGGGGTAAGACTGAGAATGCAGATTTCCATCTGCTACGATCCTGACCTGACACAACTCTTCCAGATCCATCAATCTAATCATACAAGCTTTTCTACTTTGGGTACCTATAGAAATCAAAAATTGGTTTTATGCTTAGAGGAAGAGGCCCAACAATAATTAATGTAGTCTAAATGCTCTAAGGTTTCAAGCTTTCAAGTGAAATCACGAAAATAAAAAATACTTATCAACTATCAAAACAAACGAAGTAACTAAATAGGGATGTATATACATTATATCGAGAAATTCTCGACGAGAACCTGGTATTATCGATAATATAACATTGAAATTTCGATGTTTTTAAATGTACGACGAATGATGTAGCGATATCGTTGAAAATTATAACAAAATGCATTTTTGAAAATACAACGGGCATAAAAGGCCAAGGGGTAGAAATTTTAAAGAGCTGTTTTACGCATGTGTTGTAGTAAGGTACTAAAAATACTTAAATAACGCTTTATGTTATGTTTATGCTGAACAAACATTTTATGGCGTTATTTATTAAGCCTATTTCATAAGATTATTTGATAAGCTACAAATCTTAGTTACACCGCTTACACCAATAAATGTTGTTTTTGGCACTCCGTGACAAAGTTTAATGTAAATTATGCTTTTCCTGCACAATAACTTTAAAAGCATGCTCAATAATTAAACATATCCAAAATTGGTTTCCAAGTAAAGGTTCATAAATTCATAATTGAAGCATGATGGTGGTTCTTAATTTTTTATTAAAAAATAATAAAAAATGTGACTTGTTTTATTTCTTACCTTGATTTCGATATTTCTTTATTAAATGACCCCAACACTATTTAAATTATATCGATACATTTATTACTTACCAAATTAAAATGTTGTAATAAAAAAAAACGAAATGTCGATATTCAAAATGTATGATCAACTGACATCACTATGCCATCTGATGACATTTAAGTTCGGTGTTGCTATAAATAATAGAACATCTATAATTTCTGATGACTTTAAGTTCGGTGTTGCTATAAATAATGGAACATCTATCCACACACCATATATTGGATGTCTGTGCATCATCATTCATGGAACGTAGAAGCAACGTCCTCTTTGACAGATCATTATCGCCACAAAATTTTTAAAAGTACAAGAATTAAAAGTACAGACTTAAGACTAGACAAGACTTTTTACAGTTTTTTCTAGTTCCCGGCTTTAAAAGACAATGTATCCAGAGCCTTTAAACCAAACTCAGCATTAAAAAAAAACTTCAAAGTCAATATGCGTGTGTGTTGTGTATGTACATAGTTTTTAAACGCACACATGGTTATCTGCATGGAAAATAGCCTCAGCCAAAAATAAGTCATCTGTCAAGCCGTTAAACCAACAAACAAAACAAAATTCGGGGATTCTGCTTTCTTGTTTATAGGTGAACAGACATCTTAGTGAAGTTTTGCTTATTTTTCGGATATTTTTCATCAAATAACTTGATCTGTTTAGTTTTAATTGTAGTTTATGTGTTGTTAGTGGTAAATTTTGTATTATTTAGTAAGTATTATTGTTTTTAAAAGGATCGTTTAGGTTATCCATTCCATAAATGGATTCCTCCGATCCTCCTGATCCGGACCCTCCGGATGGGCCTCCTTTGTCTCCTGAACTGTTCTCACTACCTGCAACTGCAACTGAGCCAAGTAGAAAACGTCCTGCTGATGGTTCAGAGAATATGTTGTCTAAACGTACAATTGTAAATCCAGCAATGGCATCCATACAAACAACATTTGTACACCCTAGCTTCGGAGGCGGCAAATTATACGATATTAAGGATTTAGGCCCTTTTATAGTCCATGTTTCTCGCGAGGAAACTGAACCCTTGTCTGGTACTTCCATCAGACCCATTAAATTTGGAAAATTCTTAGTGGATAATAAAATTACTAACATCAAAATGGATGGCATTAAAAGCGTAGGACGGAATAGAATTTCTGTAGAATTTAAATCTGGGCAAGATGCCAACAAATTTATTGAAAATGTGTCCCTGAAAAATAATAAATATCATGCACAAATCCCTGCTTACAATGTTACCCGAATGGGCATAGTAAAAAACCAGTTTGTTGAGTCGGTTGAACTCCCTGATGCCTGCGGCATTATATTGAAGGCTAGACGCCTTAACCGTAAAGTCATATCAGATGGTAACCCCTCCTGGATTCCTACCCAATCTGTGGTGATTACTTTTAGAGGCCAGGTTCTCCCCAAAAGGATCTTTTGTTTCTACACCTCTTTACCAGTAGAAACATATCATCTACCAACAATTCAATGTCTGAGCTGTTGCCGGTTTGGGCATATCAGTGCCCAATGTAGATCTAAACCACGGTGCTTCCGATGTGCCCAGTCTCATTCGGGACAGGGATGCAGTGTCCCTGAAATCCAGGCTACATGCTTGTATTGCTCGGGAACTCACTTTGCCACTAATAAAACGTGCCCAGAGCACAATCGTCAAAAGTCCATTAAAACTGTCATGTCCCAGGAAAGCATTTCATATGCAGATGCCTCTACACGATTTGCACAAGTCCGCAGACCATATGTGGAACTCACACAACAGCATATCCCATCTTCAGTTGCAGTATTCCCGCCTTCTCAGTTGGATTCGTTTTCTAGGGCTGTCAGCTCCTCCCACAAAAAGACTATTTTTACTCCACCCCGTCAAAGGCCAGTTATAGATATAGGTTACAATCGTAAGGCTCATGCAGAAATTGTTTCTGAGGGCCCTTCATCCCAACCTAATGGTTGTGCATTAACCCAGCCTCCAGATATTTCACCAAATGAAAATCTCATGGAACTCTTAATAGCTACCCTAATAAATTTAATTTCTAAATGTAGTGATTCCCTATAGTCCAACGTTGCTGTTAAACTCAATGAAATCTTCCTTTTAATTAATAGCCATGGCTCTAACGGACTCAACAGTAACCCACTTTCTCCAGTGGAACACTAGAAGTGTTTCCACAAAAAAACCAGACCTTATGTATTTAATTAATAAACACAATCCTGCTGTCATTGCCATCTCTGAGACGTGGTTGGTTCCTGGATCCCATTTTAGGATACCAGGTTTCTCCTGTCTTAGGGATGATAGAGATGATGGATATGCTGGTTGTGCTATCCTTGTCAGACGAAGCTTCACTTTTTCTCAAATTTCTCTCCCTGTACACAGTCAAGATATTAATGCTATTGCCATCAAATTCCTTAACATGGTAATCTTATCAATTTATATAGCTAATCCTAGACCTTCTGTTCTACCTGAACTGATTTCTATTATCTCATCTCTTCCTGCACCTGTTATTATAATGGGTGATTTCAATGGCCATCACATATCATGGTCTTTTAAAACTGACAGTTTTGGGAGCGATCTTGTTGAAACTTTCGACTTCCTTAATATATGCATACTGAACGATGGTTCTCCCACTCGACGTACTCGTCCAAATGAAAATCCTGGTAGCGCCGTCGACCTATCTCTTTGTTCTCCATCTCTTTCTTCTGTCTTGTCCTGGAGGGTTCTACCTCTCACTCATGGTAGTGATCATTTCCCCATATTAGTTTCTATGCCTAATCACTCTGCTTCCCATTGTAATGACTCCCCTTTGTTAAAATATAGGCTCAATAAGGCAGACTGGGAAAAATTTTTATCTTCTGTAAATGGAAAAATTACTTCACTCCCTTCCACTTCTAATGGAAACTTTCTTTCCAATTACTCTCAGTTCATTGACATCCTTTCCTCCTCTGCCAAAAATCATATTCCTATGAAAAATCCTTTTCGACGTAAGCTTTCCCCTCCATGGTGGGATCCTGATTGCACTGCCGCCGTTAAGAAAAGAAGCCAAGCCGAAAAAAAATATAATTCAAATATGTCCATGTGCAATTTTTTATCTTATCAACAAACCGCAGCGCAAGCTAGGAGACTGCTTTCAAAAAAAAAGAAACAGGGTTGGAATAAATTCTGTGAGAATCTTTCCCCCAGAACGCCAGTTTCTTTAGTCTGGCGTAATATAAGAAGGTTTCGAGGGTCACTTAATGTTCAGAATCTTACCTCAAATGATTCTGATTCTTGGGTGGGAGCTTTTGCTGAGAGGCTAGCTCCTTCTTGCCCTCCGGTCATACCTCCTGCTTCTTTACACATTACTTTTTCTCCTTCTTCATGTCCCAGTAATAGTTTTGATTTTATGAATTCCCCTTTCTCTTTTAATGAACTACAGTGCGCTATACATGGCCTCACTGACTCCACCCCAGGTATTGACAACATCCCTTATTCATTCTTAATTAACTCTTCTGAATCCACAAAATTATTTTATCTAAATTTAGTTAATCACTTTAATGAGAATGGAGTTACTCCGGATGAGTGGAACACCCAGATAATAATCCCGATTCTGAAACCTGGTAAGGATCCTTCTGATCCGTCTGCTCGAAGGCCAATAGCATTATCTTGTTGTTTGGCAAATATTTTAGAACGAATGGTTAAAAACCGGTTAGAGTGGATAGTAGAGAATAAATGCTTACTAGCTAGATCTCAATTTGGTTTCCGGAAGGGTATGAGTACTTTGGATAGTCTTAGTATTTTAACTATTGACATTCGGTCATCATTTAAGAAACAAGAATTTCTTGTCGGGGTTTTTCTTGACATAGCCTCTGCATATGATAACGTTCTTCTTCCTGTTCTCAGGCAAAAACTGCATCGGCTGATGATCCCAGAGAAACTGATTCGTATCATATGTAGCTTGCTTATTAACAGATCTATCCAGATTAAAAATAACACAAATTAAAAATCTCCACCTAGGAGAGTTTGGAAGGGTCTTCCTCAGGGATCCGTACTCAGTCCTATCTTGTACAGTATTTATACACATGATCTTGAAAAAGTTGTGGACTCTTTTTGTAACATTCTACAATATGCGGATGATCTAGCACTTTATGTTTCATCCCCATCAGTAGAAACCGCAGTTAATCGATTAAACTCAGCTCTTTTTTACCTTAATGATTGGCTTCAGAATTATGGGTTATCCCTGTCTGTTGCAAAGAGTTGCGCAGTAATTTTTACAAAAAAACGTTCATTCCCTGGAGTGTTAATAAAATACAATGATGATCCCATTAAAATTGAAAATAAAGTGAAGTTTTTAGGAGTGATCCTTGATTCAAGACTTACTGGCATGCCCCATTTCACTTATATTTCTCAGAAGTGCGAGAGGGGAGTGAATGTTCTCCGTGCGCTCTCTGGTGTATGGTGGGGATCTCATCCTTACTCACAAAAACTTTTATATAATGCTATTGTTCGGAGCCATTTGGATTATGGTAGCTTTGTTTTGGATCCCTGCAACAAATCAGAATTTGAGAAAATCAACAAAATCCAAGCTAAATGTTTGAGAATTATTGTAGGTGCAATGAGATCTTCGCCTAAAAATGCCTTACAAGTAGAATGTGTCGACCCTCCTCCACACCTGCGCAGACAATACCTTTCAGAAAGGTTTTTCTTCAAAATTGCTCAAAATTCGAATCACCCTCTTTTACCAAAGTTAATGCATTTATTCATCCTTGTATCCCAATCCGGTTTTAGCTCAGAATCAGATTTACCTTGTGTTGTAAGAAGTTATATTAGTCTTTCGAAAATTAACCATCCCACTGTAAAATTACAAATCAACCCTCCATTTCATATTCCCTTCAAAGCCTTGATTTTTGAACCATACGTGATTACGAATTTTGGCGTAGATAAAGGTTCGACCGTTGCTGACAAATCCTTCCAGTATATTTTGGAGAAAGACTGGCAGGGCTGGCTGAACATGTTCACTGATGCCTCTAAGTTATCAAATGAAACTAATGTTGGAGCTGCAGTTTGGATTCCCAAATATAAAATTATTCTCAACTTTAAATGTCCCCCAGAAGCTTCTGTTTTCACTGGAGAAGCAATTGCAATTTTGGAAGCAATCTCATTTTCCAACACTCACAAACTTAATAACACCATTATTTTTTCGGACTCTTTGAGTTGTCTCCAAGCAATTTTGTCTAATCCTTTTAAGAATAAGTCCCGCTTTCCTATCATTCTAAAAATTAGAGAGGCACTTTTTATGTGCAAAGAACAACACATTAACATTGCTATCGCTTGGATTCCAGGTCATCATGGTATTTCAGGCAACGAAATGGCTGACTCATGTGCTAAAGACGCTGCAGAATTAGGTACTTCCGAACACAATGTTGTTTACCACCATGATCTTCTTCCTCTGGCGAAAACCAATTTAGATAAGGCGTGGTCCAAGTCATGGCAAGAGTCCCAGAAATTAATTGGCAGACATTATGGTGCAATTCAACCTGATATTCCTCAGCGCCCGTGGTTCTTTAAATACCGTGATGCTAATAAGATTTCCACATCCATAGTTTGTCGTCTCCGGCTAGGTCATGTATGTTCTCCCGTTTTTCTGGCAAAAATCAGGGTGAGGGATCATTCCCTCTGTGAATGTGGCTTGTATGAAGGGACTGTAGATCATATGTTCTTTGAGTGTCAAAGATTACAGTATTCTTTATATGATGTTCTCCCTCCGCAAATCCCCCGTCCCGCTAATTTCAGCTTTCTGCTGACTTTTGTATATAGTCATTTTGTATACACGTTATGTAAGTTTATTAAATTAAATAATATAAAACTATAAAAGTAGCATAGTGTGTTGTATAGGTACTTACTAGTGTTTTAATAATATTCAGTATTTATTGTAGGTAACATATTACGGTTTTATTAATGTTTATTTTCCTCTGTGTATATATTGTGTACTTGCTTAGTAATGTTGTTTATATTTTGTTGTAGGTTAACTCTTCAGAACTCAAGTTAACCAAATTTTAACTTGATAACTTCCAGCAAGTCTATTCACTTAAAACTAGATATTGGCGGAACTAATGTGCGGAGACACATTATAGGAAGCCAGATAAAACGGCTTTGATTGATTGATTGAAAACAAAATTCGTAATAATTATGTACCTACGTAAATTTAACAAAAATACCCGTACTTTAACAAAGTGTATACCATACTAAAAATGAAACCACAAAGCTTCTTAGTTCCGGACGGCGGGTTTTTTTCCTTTCGTCGCTACCCGTTTACTTTTTACGGTGACAGTCGCAGCACTAGAGGACCCACCGGTTGTCTGCAACGGTATCTTGTTCAGCTCAGCTAGGGAAATGACTAGATGCCGCTTACCGTCTGCTCCTAGCACAAACACAGATCCCTGCATTGTCCAGCATTTGGCGATACCAAATCGCTCTCGCGCCGACATGAAGACGTCGTGTCGTCGCTTCGTGAGAAATTCAGATAGAGTAATCCCAGTCCACTTCAGTTTGGATTTGCTTGACCATATTTTATCACGGAGTTCGCAGTCTCTGAACTTGACCAGAATTGGCCTTGTACCATCTACAGTAGAACGACCCATCCTGTGACAGCGACTGAGGGTATCAGTAGTTAAACTCTGGAAATTGAGCCGTTCACAAACAACGCGTATCACAGGGGCAGCTGTGTCTTCTTTCTCACTCTCGGGCACACCATACACAAGTAATATTTTGCGCCGGCCTCTCATGTCCAGTCTGTCCACCTCTAGTGCCAGTACCTCCAATTGCTTCTGAAGGTTGTTGACAGCTTCAGTGATAAAAGATCTGAACACTGCAAAGTCGGCTGCGAGTCCAGATGTGGGGGGATCCTGTGGTGAAGAACGCTGACACTCTGCTTGGAAGACATCCATTCTTTTGTTGAAATGGTCCATCAATTCATTCATAGAATCTTTAAGTGCTTCCATGATGTGGGTAGGAAACTAGTGTGTTGTAGATGTTGAAGTGAAATTGATGTTATTGCACTTGTTATTATGAGGAGATAACACTTGTGGCAGGTAATTAAAGTTTCTTAATTATATTATAACATTAATTGTTGCAGAAATAATACTTGTTTAATTTTATTTTATTTTAGAAATATAGAACACAAATTTTTAGGTGTGTCAAGTTTGAAGCCTACCCACCAAAACCTTCCATATGGCTCACTAAAATTCTCATTGCGCTGCTCCCTTTTGTCATAGCGTGATGATACATAGCTTTAAACCTTCCCGAAGAAATGCTTTATCTTTCAGTGAAAACTGCATCAAAATCCATTGATTGGTTCTCAAGTTATAAGCGAACGAACAGACAGACGTTGTATTTTATATGTATAGAGATTGTCGGTACGTTTTTAAAGAATATTTAAATTACTACAATTTGAGATCAGAACCAGCTATGTAGATTCAATGCATACAGAGATACAGCTCTCCGAAAATTTACAATGTTTTCCAAAAAAGTGAAATTTTAAGATTTGGTAAATTTTCGACCCGATATCGGACGGAAGGTTGCTGTGGTCTTTGATGGATATCCTGAGGATGGGGCAGAAAAGAACACAAAAACTGCTGAACGCGTAAGGCGCTATGGTTCTCTGCAGTGTAACAAAGTCGTCTTTGAAGAGTCAACCACTATAAAAATGGCCCAGGAGAAGTTATTGGCCAACGACAGCAACAAGCGACGACTGATTGCTCTGATATGCTCCGCCTTTCAAAGCCAGGAAATTCAGACAAAGCAGGCAGTAGAGGATGCTGACTGTGACATCGTCAAGGTGACACTTCACAAGAGCGCCTCTATTCAATCAGTGCTAATTATTGGACAGGATGTGGACCGCCTTGTCCTTCTCAATGGTTTGGGATCGACTGTGAAGAACGTTTATTTCCAGAAAAGTGGCAGAGGTGACTCACAATATTCCTCAACTTCATTCAATTTTGGATATTTGGAAGTCCCCCTGGGATTCGAGTTGTTTATCCACGCCTATTAAATTTAAAAAAATTAGTTTGATTTAAGAGCGTTTAAAAGACTTTCTAATTTTAGTTGGTGTACCCTTCAGAATACCAATATATATGTAGTTCTGTCATTTAAAATTACGTTTTTTAGTAAGTTTTTTAGCTTAAAATTAAAACCTTCAAAATCGGCTTTATTGTGAAAGTTGCATTAGGCTCGTAAGAGCTCATTTTTAGGGTCCCGTAGTCCGAGAAGGAACCCCTATGGTTTCGCCATGTTCATCCGTCTGCCCGCGGCTTAGCTCAGAGACTATTAGTACTAGAAAGCTGTAATTTGGCATGAATATAAATTATAATCACGCCGACAAAATGGTAAAACAAAATATTGAAAAGTTTTTTTCAAGGGTACCGTAAACTAGGGATGATTTTTATTTCTCGTCTATCCCATAGTGTGGGGTATCGTTGGAAGGTCGTACTAAAACATTGTGGGTGTGTTAAAACCATTTTTAGATTTAGGGATCCGTTGGCGAATTATTAAGCCATAAAGTGCTAATTTTTGTAAGAGTCAAGCGTCCCCCCCCCTGCTGGCTAACCAGTTATTAATAGATATGTGAAAAAATTCACAGAAGTAGTATACACTTGTAATGATTTTAAAAGGAAAACTATCACAGCTAAGTAGGCTGTACAGGTTTACGAGTACAGGTCGCGCCAAACTTTTTGCCCCCCCTAAATTTATGGATCTGTATTAGTAGACCAACTTGGAAAATGTACCTACCGGGCAACTACGGAACCCTACACTGCGCGTGGCCCGACATGTACTTGGCCGGTTTTTTCTATCTATTTTTTTTTGTGACTGGACGTGGACTAAAGTTTATTACCTAGACCCAGACCCAAACACTTCTCACGGGATCGGGAATCACTCGGAAACTAGCTATAGAACATGAAAAAATATGCTTTCAATGCTTGCCTGCAAAGAGTTATACGCTTCTCGATGCTTGTCAAAGTCATGTGAAATGGTCTTATTCTCTGTCTACGGAAATGGTCGTTTTTATCTTATAAACGACCATTTCACATGACTTTGACAAGCATCGCTGCAAGCATCGAGCAGCGCAAATATTTCCGCTGTTCTTTGCAGTCTGTAATTTTGACGTATGGCCGTTTAACACAAATCCATCGCTGCAGCCGTTCCGCGGTTCATCGCTGCAGCGATGCACACTTATTAAACGCGACAAATATTACGGGATGGAACTCGGAACGCAATACAAACTTAGCTACTTTATAGCTAGATCTAGCTATTTTTCGGTGTCGAACAGCTACAAATTACAAAAACTCGTATGTACTTGTAGCTAGATTTCTTAGCTATTTTTTCTAGCTACTTTTTAAGTAACAGACAAAACGTGAGTGAGAGTTCACACTAAATTTCCTTTCAGGAAAGAAGTCCGCTGTCAAAGTACTTATTATTAAAGGGTAAAACACAAAAATGCCTTAATCCGTGAAACATCTTTCTCGAAAAGAACTTTAAAAACGAAAGGTGGCGCTGTCTGTCTATAAACGTCCAAAACAATAAGACGCGTGGGCCAACCAATAATAGTTCATATCACAAGGTAATAAAGTCTTCACCATTCGTCTAATTAGCTTGGATAGTTAATGTCTATGGTCGACTCGGTGCGGTGGCGGCCGCGACCCGCGGGTCTACCACGTAATTTGATGATCATCGTAATGGACGACTGATCTTTTCAAACCAAATCTAGCCAAACTTTTCTTTGACTATCTCTCTCTTTCATATCCTCCTGTCACCTACCTATTTCTCTCTTTCTTTATTCATCTCGCTCGCCAGACCGACCGGAGCTAACTACACTCTGACGCCTTAATATATTTTGGCATGTGGTTGGTGTTGGTTGACTAAAGGTAAGACCGCACTAGGCGGAACTGCACCGCAGCGGAGCGACGCGACACTGTACTTCAAAATATTGTTTCTAAGTAAACGTATTGGACATACCGCACTACGCGGCAGCGGAGCGGCGCTGCGCGACACTGCGCGACAAAGTTGGGTAACCAAGCAAAGTTGACGCGCGGTGTCGCGACGCGCAGTTCCGCTGCCGCTAGGTGCGATATAGTAAGCAGCGCGACCGCAACGCGTCACCTCATATTTCATACGTGTCAGACGTGCAATTTGTTTTGCAAAATGGACGAAGAAAAGTTAATTTTATTAGTAAGTAACTAAGTAGCTTTATGATATGGAAAACGAAAATTACATGAACACAACGAGAAAAAATAACATTTGGCTAGAGGTAGCAAAAGAAATTGGAGTAAAGGGTAAGTAAACAAACTTGTTTTTGCTTCAGTATTTATTTTTTGTTAGCAAACTGAACTAGGTAATTAGTAGCTGCTTAGGTACAGTCTAGGAACAGATCAACTTAACTAGGTACAGAGAATTTATTTGACACACATCCAGAGTTCACTGGTTTTCTGTTCGACGAAGTCCTCTATTAATTATGTTAGTTTGCCAGGACAAACTACCTTCAGGAGAATTGAAATAACTTTTGAATTTATCCCGTATCTCAACAGCGTTAGTTGTGAAATTGCCACCTATACGAGGAAGGTCTCGAAGTTGTATTTCTTCGTGCTCTTCGTTGTCAAACAATATTGTATCATTTCTCAGAAAATTGTGTAACACGCAAGTAGCTAAGATTACATTATCCACAAGTTCAGCACTGAGACAGATCTTGCGATAATAAATTCTGAATTTTTGACATAATATACCGAACGCGTTTTCTGAAACTCGTCGTGCTCGACTATGTCTGTAACCATATACCTTTTTGGATTCATCATCTAATTGCATACCAGGGTAAGGTCTCGTCAAATATGGTTTTAATGGGAAGGCTTCATCGCCAACAATCACATGGGGTAGTTTTTCATTTGTTCCCGGTATTTCTTTTGGACCTGGTATATTCAGAGTATTTCTTTCTAGTCTTTTTGCCAAATCTGAACGCGAATATATCCCTGCATCGCTATTCTTACCAAGATCACCAACATTAATATATATGAATTTATAATTTGCATCGACTAGAGCTAGCAGCACTATAGAAAAATACTTTTTGTAATTAAAAAACAATGAACCAGTTTTTGGCGGTGCTTAAATTTCAACGTGCTTTCCGTCTAGACTCTATCTAGAGCGCCGATACAGTTAGGATAATTCCACTTCACAAAGAAATCTTTTTCAATGTTCTTCCATTTTTATTCATCTGGTACCGGCATTACAATCTTAGATAACACATCCCACAATGCAGCACATGTAGTATGTACGATTTCTTGAACGGTGGTATATCCCAAACGAAATGATTCTGCAATTGTCTTGAACGAGTCGCCAGTAGCCAAAAACCTGGAACAATCACAATTTATCGCGTGGGTGGCGATGTTTTGGGTTCGGGGTTGGACTGGCGGTAATGAAATGTCCGATATTCGTATGAAAAAAACCGTGTAATAATGGCTTGTCACAAACAACCGCTTACAAAATGGCGAATCGAGAAATCGGGACGCAAGCGACGCGCGCGCGGGCTACCCCGCCCCGTTGGCACTCATTGCTCGACTGTCCGCGCGGGCGTCGCGTGTTACCCATGCAACTTATTATATGCGAAAGCGAGACGGCACGACGCCTCTTGTCCCTCGCGGGGGGAGTCTACGGTGGTCACACGCTACAAATTTAAATTAACAACATTTTTTTTAATTTACAGATAAAGTTTGCAAAGATACCTAAGTGGAAAAGTTTAAGGGATGGGTTCAACAGAAATGTAAAAAGACGCAAAACCAAGAGTGGAGATCCTGCTAAAAAAAAATAAGAAGTGGAAATTCGAAAGCCAAATGCAGTTCTTACTACCTTATCTACAAGAAAGGGCAACGAAAAGTAACTTAGAAGACTCTGCGTCATTCACCAGTGACGATATTCCTGAAAATCCCGAACTTGAATCTGCAACCTTATCATCTACTTCGGCAGCATCAATGAACAAAACAATTACCGCGCGAAAAAAGAACCTCATACAAAAACGAAATTCATTAGTTGCTGACGTGCTACAGAATTATTTGGATCGGCCAACTACAAGATTATCGAGTCAGCCAGAAAATCCTATAAGTTTTATTTTTAAAGCTATGGCCGATACAGTTATAAACTTGCCACCTGATTTACAACTAAAAGCTAAAAACAATTTTTTTTGCCTTAGTCTCAGAGATAGAATATATACAACCTTAGGACTAATTAACCTACGAATCTACTAACCTACTTTTAACATTAATTATGGAAAAAAATAAAAAATATATATATTAAATACCAAAAATAAAAATTATTTCGGTTGTAGAGCCATATTGCGGTTTCCGGCCGTAACATCCCGACATCCCGACATTTACTTGGAATATCATTGATACGTACCGAAGACCGCAAGAAGACACTGCTGTTTATGGCACCCTGGTCTTAATATATACATACATGTAATATTTTTGTGAGTCAGGTTCAGGTGTCCATAAATAGTCATCGTCTGATGTCAGTGTTGTTTATTAAGTCCTGGTCCGTAGTGCGCACCAAGTGACCATATGTAGGAGTATTCCCATGTCCTTAATTTTATGTCTGTCAGTGGTGGGTTAAATGATTTTATGACTCTGACGGTGAAACAGTTATTAAAAGTTTGGTTATGGGAGCGGACATGGATGGGGATGGGGAGATTGTTATTATGGATCGTCGATGTGTGCCTGTGTTGATTAATGCGGATGTGTAGTTCGTTCCGGGTTTCACCTACGTAGAATGCCGAACAGTGTCGGCATTCTAGTAGGTAAATGCAGTTCTGTGTCTTGCAGTTGTTGTTAGGTTGAGTTTTGTATGTATGTGTGGTGTGATGTGTGTTGATCTGTGTGCTTGTATTGATGATTGGACATGTTTTGCACCGTGGTCGTCGACATGGTGATGTACCAGGAGATATTGTGATGTTGACATTTTGTTGTGGTTGCTGTTTTGTTTTTGTGAGTAATGATTTGAGGTTTGGATTTTGTCGATAACATATTTGTGGATTTTTGGGAATTAAGTTTCTTGTTTCGTCGTTTTGTTGGAGAATGGGTAGATGATCGGTGATGAGTGTTTTAAGTTTCTGGCTTCCATGAAAATATGTCGTGATTAGTCGTGGTTGGTTAGAAGAAGTGTTATTGTTGTTGCAGTTGTTGTTGTTGTAGTTGTTGTTGTTGTTGTTGTTGTTGTTGTTGTTGTTGTTGTTGTTGGTATTGCTGTTGTTAATGTTATTATTATGGTGGAATCTTGGTCTATTGAATATGTGCTTTCGTAGGAAGTGATCAGGGTAGTGTCTCTTGAGAAGTCCATTGTGTATTTTGTTCTGGTAGTTGTCGAGTGCATTTTGTGTGTTGCATATTCGACGACCACGGAGCGATAGTGAATATGGTATCGATTTTTTTGTGTGTGGTGGATGACAGCTGTGGTAGTGAAGATATTGCATTTTGTTTGTTTCTTTGAAGTGGACTGAAGTGTATATGTGGTTATTGTCATTAATGGTGATGTCAACATCTAGGAATGTGATTGTGTCGGTAGAAATGGAATGAGTGAATTTTAATGGGCTGCAGTTGTTAAGTCTTTCCAGGAAGATAGTCAGTGAGTTCCTGCTGTGTGGCCAGATCATGAAGATGTCATCTATAAACCTCCTCCACACCAGTGGTTTATGAGGTTCAGACAATAAGAATGCAGTTTCGACCGAGGCCATGAAGATATTGGCGTAGCTGGGAGCCATCCGAGTCCCCATAGCAGTGCCTTTAATTTGGTGATAGTACTCATTTTCGAAGGTGAAATAATTATTTTTTAAGGTTAATTCTGCTAGTTCTGTCAGGAATTCAGTTGATGGTTGATGAGGGATGGGGCGTTTATTTAAATAAGAGCTGAGAGCAAATAGACCGGTGTCATGTGGAATGTTGGTGTATAATGAAACAGCGTCTATTGTAACCAGTAGTAAATGTTCATCTGTTGGAAGTTGAAGTGAATGTATGATATCGAGGAAATGATTTGTGTCTTTTATGTATGATTCTAGATTTTGAACAATGGGTTGTAGGTGATGGTCAACGAAAGCGGAAATGATTTCTGTTGGCGCATTGTATGATGCCACAATGGGCCGGCCATATAATATAATATAATATAATATCATACAATGCGCCAACAGAAATCATTTCCGCTTTCGTTGACCATCACCTACAACCCATTGTTCAAAATCTAGAATCATACATAAAAGACACAAATCATTTCCTCGATATCATACATTCACTTCAACTTCCAACAGATGAACATTTACTACTGGTTACAATAGACGCTGTTTCATTATACACCAACATTCCACATGACACCGGTCTATTTGCTCTCAGCTCTTATTTAAATAAACGCCCCATCCCTCATCAACCATCAACTGAATTCCTGACAGAACTAGCAGAATTAACCTTAAAAAATAATTATTTCACCTTCGAAAATGAGTACTATCACCAAATTAAAGGCACTGCTATGGGGACTCGGATGGCTCCCAGCTACGCCAATATCTTCATGGCCTCGGTCGAAACTGCATTCTTATTGTCTGAACCTCATAAACCACTGGTGTGGAGGAGGTTTATAGATGACATCTTCATGATCTGGCCACACAGCAGGAACTCACTGACTATCTTCCTGGAAAGACTTAACAACTGCAGCCCATTAAAATTCACTCATTCCATTTCTACCGACACAATCACATTCCTAGATGTTGACATCACCATTAATGACAATAACCACATATACACTTCAGTCCACTTCAAAGAAACAAACAAAATGCAATATCTTCACTACCACAGCTGTCATCCACCACACACAAAAAAATCGATACCATATTCACTATCGCTCCGTGGTCGTCGAATATGCAACACACAAAATGCACTCGACAACTACCAGAACAAAATACACAATGGACTTCTCAAGAGACACTACCCTGATCACTTCCTACGAAAGCACATATTCAATAGACCAAGATTCCACCATAATAATAACATTAACAACAGCAATACCAACAACAACAACAACAACAACAACAACAACAACAACAACAACAACAACAACTACAACAACAACAACTGCAACAACAATAACACTTCTTCTAACCAACCACGACTAATCACGACATATTTTCATGGAAGCCAGAAACTTAAAACACTCATCACCGATCATCTACCCATTCTCCAACAAAACGACGAAACAAGAAACTTAATTCCCAAAAATCCACAAATATGTTATCGACAAAATCCAAACCTCAAATCATTACTCACAAAAACAAAACAGCAACCACAACAAAATGTCAACATCACAATATCTCCTGGTACATCACCATGTCGACGACCACGGTGCAAAACATGTCCAATCATCAATACAAGCACACAGATCAACACACATCACACCACACATACATACAAAACTCAACCTAACAACAACTGCAAGACACAGAACTGCATTTACCTACTAGAATGCCGACACTGTTCGGCATTCTACGTAGGTGAAACCCGGAACGAACTACACATCCGCATTAATCAACACAGGCACACATCGACGATCCATAATAACAATCTCCCCATCCCCATCCATGTCCGCTCCCATAACCAAACTTTTAATAACTGTTTCACCGTCAGAGTCATAAAATCATTTAACCCACCACTGACAGACATAAAATTAAGGACATGGGAATACTCCTACATATGGTCACTTGGTGCGCACTACGGACCAGGACTTAATAAACAACACTGACATCAGACGATGACTATTTATGGACACCTGAACCTGACTCACAAAAATATTACATGTATGTATATATTAAGACCAGGGTGCCATAAACAGCAGTGTCTTCTTGCGGTCTTCGGTACGTATCAATGATATTCCAAGTAAATGTCGGGATGTCGGGATGTTACGGCCGGAAACCGCAATATGGCTCTACAACCGAAATAATTTTTATTTTTGGTATTTAATATATATATTTTTTATTTTTTTCCATAATTAATGTTAAAAGTAGGTTAGTAGATTCGTAGGTTAATTAGTCCTAAGGTTGTATATATCATCATGTCATTTTTACATTATGTCATTTAAGTATTCGACTGATGCCGGCCCCATAGTGGGCCGAAATATATTTCGAAAATTAATTTTTTTTATTATTAATACAAGTTAAAGGAAACTAAAGGCTTTATATAGCTTAATTATATATATTTATTTCTAGAGATAGAATATGAAAGTTTTCTAAGAAAGACGACCACAGATCCACAGACCAAGCTGTAGTGGTAACAAATCCAACAAATGTTTCCTGCGAGTCTGAAAAGCAACATTTTAATTCAGGTCCATCTACAAGTACTCAAAGAGCACCCCTCAACAATTTTGACTGCCCTGACGATATTCCTGATGCAGATACTTGTATAAGTATTTTTGATGAATCTGACGATGTATCACAAACTGTCCTAAATCATAATGCCACAAAATATATTATAACTTCCGATGGCCGTCTAGTTCGTCCTCAATAATTATGTCATTAGCTACTTCTTAAATAAAAAGAATTTACCTTATTGTCACCATGAGTTTTTCTTCTACACTTATAGCTTTTCGGAAAAGAGTATCCTCTCCTTTTATATATGGCTGCATAATCTGTACTAACTCGTTAAACTTATGCAAAGACATTCTAAAGTATGTATGAAATCTTTTTAAGTCTCTTTTAAGCCGTGGCAAGAGTACATGATATTCTCCTTCTTCATATCGCGATTTTGGAATGTCATGAATCCATAGTCTCGGCTTTTTTCTTGATTGGTTTTGTTTTTCTTCTTCCTCGCAAAGTAGTGACACTATGACCACGTCTATATCAATTTCATCCATCGCGTTCAATGGCTGCCAACCGACTGACAAACAAAACTGTCGCGCCGCTGCAGTTCCAGTGCGGTAATCTGCGGTATACCGAACTTCATCTAGTAATGACGCGTCGCTCCGCTGCGGTGCAGTTCCGCCTAGTGCGGTCTTACCTTAAAGCAGCATTTGTTTCAGTTGTAGTATTAAATTTCTAACTGTGCCCTTAATGATTTGCCTTAATTTGTGTCATTGCGTCCATTATTTGTGTTGAAAATGGATTTTCCTATGAAAAAAAAGACTGAAACATTTAGCTACTTCTAGCTACTTTCTGGGGTACGAATATCGGACAATCTAGCAACTTTTCGCAACAAATCTAGCTACTAGATATGGGTAGCAGGTGGCAATGGCAACACACACTGAATACTAGTGAATACGAAGACTTTTTGGCGGGCTTTTGAAAAGTTAGGACGCGATTTCTGATTAAATTTTTTCAAAAGTTATTTTCGAGCTAAAATCTTGCTAGAGAGGAACAAAAATGGATGGAAACGAGGGAGGCGGGGATAACCCGCCTACCTCCAACAAGCGTTCTCGCATTGAGGGTGGTGGAACTGATTTAAACTGCGGCATTGGCGGCGGTGGTGAGCGTATTGACTCTAACTCGTACTTACCATATTTTAAACCTAATTATAAAAGACTTTACCCGGAGAACTCCTCCAAAACAGACTTTAAAGTGTTTGTTGAGCATGTAGACCACAAGGACAGGTTGGGAAATAAAAGTCCCATATACCTAAACCATATATTTTCTAATGAAGTAAAGGGTGTGATGGCAATTCAAAGACAGAACTCAAATAAAATTGCTGTATTATTTAAACAGTATAACACGGCAAATAACTTCCTAAATAACACGGCTTTTCTACAGAAGTATAATTTAAAAGCATATATACCAGCTGCACAGATTGAAAAAACAGGAATTATTCGGTTTGTCCCAGCAAATATATCAAACAAGGACCTATACACAAAATTGACCTCCATTTATGAAATAATTGCAATAAGAAGATTCACGAAGAAAGTAGGACAGGAACGTGTTCCCTTGCAAACTGTTAGCATTACTTTTTTGTCTAATGTATTACCAGACGATGTGCAATATGACTTATTCTCTTATAGAGTATTTGAATACATCCCACCCCTACAGCAGTGTTTTAAATGTTTTAAATTCAATCACTCAGCTAAGATATGCAATGGCAAGCAAAGGTGTTCAATCTGTTCAGGCGAACACTTATTTAAGGAATGTGACAAGCCAAATGAAATCTACTGCGTTAATTGCAGTGGACCTCATCTGGCCATATCCAAACTATGTCCAATTAAGATAAATAAATTAACGGAAAAGAAAAGTAAAATTACATATGCAAGTGTAGCACAATCAAAAAAACCTGATACTGACTTCCCTCCTCTGTCATTGCCAAGACAACACCCTCTACAATCTGTAAATAAATATGTAAATAAATCTGTAAATAAGCCTGTAAATAGCAAGCCTGATTCACAGGCTCCGAACAAGGATGTCCGCCCTGCAGCTGCGGACATCAAAGCCCAGATCATCTGTAATGATGATGTACTAATGGCCCTAGTACGAACATTAGTAGATTTGGGTAATAAAAAAGATGCAGCTCCACTAACTACAGCAACTATTAAAGATATATTGATCAAAAATCTATCCCCATAATGGATTTAAGTCCCCTCAGAACATCCCAGCTACGCATTGCACAATTTAATATTCAGAGTGCCAATAGTAAAAAGCCATTATTAATAAATTTTTTGCAAAAACAGAATATTGATATTTGTTTACTAAATGAAACTTGGTTTAAGAAACATCACACTTTTAAAATACCAGGTTATAATATCTATAATAAAAATTCCA
Organism: Ypsolopha scabrella; assembly: GCA_910592155.1. Lineage (NCBI taxonomy): Eukaryota > Metazoa > Arthropoda > Insecta > Lepidoptera > Ypsolophidae > Ypsolopha > Ypsolopha scabrella. The sequence continues at coordinate 7,586,396 of OU342980.1, read as the reverse complement.
AAAATGATCATAATGGTGTAGCTATATTAGTTAAACCAGAATTAAAATACAGCATTCTAAACACATCCTTTTATGAGGACATTCAAACTGTAGCGATATCATTATCTACCAATAATGGGAAATTAACTATACTATGTGTGTACTGTCCTCCTTCCGGAGGACACATAAGAATGAATAGGCTGCGCAACATCATTCAAGATCTCCCTAAGCCCATTTTTGTGAGTGGTGACTTTAATGCTCATCATATTGCATTTGGTTGCCTGTCAACGAAAGGTCGAGGTCAGGATTTATATGACGTAATAGATGACTGTGATTTATGCATTTTAAATGATGGCAGTTTCACGACTAAACTATCCCACACGTAACCCTTCCGCTATTGATGTAAGTTTTGTCAGTGCATGCTTGGCCCCATTATGTGAATGGTCTGTACATGACGACCCTATGGGTAGTTATCATTATCCCACAATAACAAAAATATCCCTTTGCATTGATAAATACCAAATAAACCCTCCTATTGACAAATTTTTATATAATAGAGCCAACTGGGAAAAATATCATGAACTATCTGAAGCCATATTCAATGACATCACAGTAAATATGGATGACCCTCTCGCTTCTTATACGGAATTCTGTAACCGTCTTGATACCCTTAAGCAGATGGATATTCCTAGATTTTCTAAATCTAGTCACTTTGCGAGCAGACCTCCAGCACCTTGGTGGAATGAGGTCTGTGAACAAAGTGTAGTAGCATCCTACAATGCACTAAAATTGTACAGAAATGATCCGACAATGGACAACTACATAAACTATAAGAGATTAGATGCTTTAAAAAAGAGAACAATTTCAGAGCAAAAGAAAACTGGATGGAATAAGTTATGCGATAGCTTTAATAGAACTACTCCCATAAGTAAGATCTGGAATATGATTAAAAGGTTTAAGGGTGTTAAAACAGTTAACAGATCTTACAGAGATGAGTTTGTTGAACCTCTTTTAGACAAGCTTTCAAATAACAGTAACTTAGCAGACACAAGTAATTTGAATAATTATTTTGATACTAATAATAATAATCAAAATTCCAAGTTTTTGTTAGATCCATTTACATGGAATGAATTCCAAATAAGTTTAAATTCTAGACGTAACACAAGCCCAGGTTTAGATGATTTTCCTTACATTGTAATCAAAAAACTCCATGAATCTGTTCAAAGACTGTTTCTTGATATTCTTAATGCTCTATGGCATGCTCAATTAATTCCTGAATCTTGGAAAACACAATGTGTTATCCCAATACTTGAACCAGATAAATCACCAGAGGAAGCGAGTTCCTACCGCCCTATATCATTATCTTCATGCTTAGGAAAATTATTTGAAAGCATGATTAAAATAAGATTGGACTGGTATGTAGAAGCTAATAACATCATTCCGCATGTTCAGTATGGGTTTCGTAGAGGGCGTAGTTGCACTGACAGTTTCATATCTCTGATCTCAGACCTGAAAAATGCAAATAATTCAAAGTCAAACACCGTATGTGTATTCTTGGATGTTCAGGGAGCTTTTGATAGTATCGATCCTGGTATAGTAGTCAAAGTTATGTCTGACGTGGGTATACCTGGACAACTGTGTAAGTGGATTTATAATTTTTTAAATAGTAGAACCCTCTATGTCAAACATAATAACACTTTACACGGACCAAAAACTGCATCAAAAGGAACAATGCAAGGTGCATCACTTTCACCATTGCTATATAATCTATATACTTGTGAAATATGTAAATATAAAGGATGTCAATATTTTACAATTTGCAGATGATATTGTATTATATACTAGTAACAAAAATTTTCAATCTGCCATAGTCAACATAAATAAAGCCCTTAATCAGTTAAGTCTTTACTATGATGGTAGGTTAAATTTAAAGATTAATGCTTCCAAAAGCAGTGCTATTATTTTCGGGGAAGATGACTTAACCAGAGATATTGTATATTGCGGAGAATCCATAAAGAGAGTAAGAACAAAAAAGTTCTTAGGAATCATTATTGATGACAGACTGACTTTTGAGAAGCATATCAAATATATTTCAGAGAATGCTTTGAAAGCAATCAACATACTCAGATGTCTTGCTGGTGTATCCTGGGGAGCAGATCCCAAAATACTATCCATTTTATATAAATCTATAGTGAGAAGCCATTTCGATTACAGTGCCTTAGCATATATTAATAGTCCACATGGGAAAAAATTAGATGTTTTGCAGAATAAGGCTTTGAGAATTATTTCTGGTGCTATGTGCTCGACTCCCATTAGGGCCATGGAAGTTGAGACTAAAATAATGCCATTAATATTGAGACGTATCCTACTAGCTAAAAGATATTGCCTAAGATTACTGTACTCTGATAATAAACAGATCATTAAAAAAAATTTACCTTACCGAATTAGTATGTCCGGTCCATTAGCAACTGGTGAGTCTCTTCTCATAGGTAACTCTCCAATGTTGTTCCACATTTACCTGGAAACTGAAAAAAAATGTCATACAATTGTAAAACAGCACCCATGGCCTTGCTATTCCTCTTCGTACCAAAGTATAACACATCCAATTAAAATAGTTGATTCAATCACTAACAATTCCGATATGTTGCAATTTCTTTCAGAAAATGACTATTATACATTATACACAGATGGGAGTAAAGGTGAGGGTTATGTGCGCTGTGCTGTGTATGATCCTCAAATAAAGTTTTCTCAAAGATTTATTCTGCAAGATGTTAGTACAATATTCACTGCAGAAGCTTATGCGGTCTATCAAGCTCTCATGCGAATCAGAAATGTAAATAATTGTAAATACTTTTTAATTGTAACTGATTCTTTAAGTTTAATTCAGGGCATAACAAATTTGAAAATTCAATACAAAATTAATTTTATCTTATATATTATAAAAGAATTGATATTTAATTATTATAAAAAAGAAATAAACGTTTCCTTTATGTGGGTACCTTCTCATAGGGGTATTACTGGAAACGAAATGGCAGATAAAGCTGCATACGAAGGAATAAATGCACTAGATATTTCTAATGTTATGCATGTTCATTTTACTGATTATCTTTATTCTTTCAAACTAGCTATAAGTACGCTATGGGAAGACTTATGGAAGAAGGACCAAGAGACTAAAGGAAGATGGTATGGGAGCATACAAAACAACTTACCAATAAGACCATCTTATGACGATGTAAAAGAAGCCAGCCGTGACTTTATTACTACCATAAATAGACTTCGTTTTGGCCATAACACGACACCATCACACCTAGCAAGACTTCGAATAATACAAAGTAACGTCTGCACATTTTGTGGAGCTCATGAAGCCAATGCTCAACATTTAATATTTAACTGCCAAAACTTTCTCATTGACAGATTAGTGCCTGCAAGTGAATTAAGTGAAGTGTTGCAAAATGACGGTTTATTATCATCCAGCCCGCCGCCGCCACTTGAACAATTGCTGAAAGTATTTAAATGTTTTAAGCCAATATATAAATACATTAAAAATACAATACAAAAAATATAATTACAACTAAACATGTGTAATAAATAAAGTGAAGTGTACTAAATGAAGATGTGGCCTAAAGGTCGATGTAACCAGGCCATAAAATACAAAAAAAAAAAAAAAAGTGAATACGAAATTTAAAATGCATTAAATAAAAATAAAAACATTTTCGCAGTATGTATGTACCATGTACCTAAGTATGTATTTCCAAGAATAAAATAGAATAGGTAAAATTTATTTGGTATTTCTTCAACATAGTAGCAATGCTCAAACGCGTAACAATTTTTCACCTTCAACCCTTCATGAGAAATGTTGCGTGTGTTCCAAAACATAACCCTCCGGACCAGAAAGATTTTGAGAAACTGAAAGCTTTCATAAATAGGCACGAAAAAGTGCTGGTTTTGACTGGAGCTGGTATATCCACGGAATCTGGTAAATTAATTTAACTTCGGTTATGCAATCATTCAATAATTTCACTGATCTATTTACAAGATCTAGTCCTAACAAGTGTTCAAAGTATACCAATCAGTCCTTATCCCATTTTACATTTCTTTCAGGAATTCCAGACTATAGATCTGAAGAAGTCGGTCTTTATGCCAGGAGCAATCACAAGCCTATCCAATATCAAGAGTTTGTCAAGTATTCAAAAGTGAGGCAGAGATATTGGGCCCGCAACTTTATTGGTTGGCCAAGATTCAGTAGCATTGAGCCCAATGCTACCCATCTGGCTATTTGTAAGCTAGAAAAGGTATATAAATATAAAAATCGTATGTTAAAGAACTTCCCCCAACTCTTATTTTTATCTTAAATTCTATTGGGCGTTAGCCTCTGTCCACATGAAACAAAAAATATAATCATTTTAAATTCTAGGTTGGAAAAGTGACTTCAGTAGTAACCCAAAATGTGGACCATTTGCATCAGAAAGCTGGATCTAAGAATGTCATAGAGCTACATGGCAGTGGATACTTGGTCAAGTGTCTTAATTGTTCTTATGAGGTAGACAGATTCACTTTGCAGGAGACGTTATTGGAAAACAATCCTGACATGCTAAGTACCTTTACTATGATTAGGCCTGACGGTGATGTGGATTTGCCACAGGTATTATCCATAATTTTGTGTTAAGCTTAAAATATTTTTGACAATATATTTTACCCAATTTTATTCACTCTATTCCAGGATCAAGTAGAGAAGTTCAGGCCTCCACTCTGTCCTGAATGCGAAGGTCCTCTGATGCCAAATATAATATTTTTTGGTGATAATGTCCCAAAGAGTAGAGTTGCAGAAGTGAGGCATCAAGTGACCAACAGTGATGCTATATTTGTGTTAGGATCTACTCTGACTGTATACTCCAGTTACCGGATAGTTTTGCAAGCAAAGGAAGAAAACAAAGAGGTTGTTCTTCTAAATATTGGGCCCACTAGAGCAGATAACATTGTAGATATAAAGGTATCAACAAAATGTGGTGATATACTACCAGAGTTATGTAATTCTTAATTTTGTTATAGACAATATGTGATATTGATATCTCTACCTCAAATCAAATGGTTTATTTTGTTATGAATAGTACAATTTATTTAAATAAATACAAAGTTTTGATTCTCATATTTCATTTTAATGATCATTGTAAAAATAAAAAGCAGTACAAGAGAATTCAACACCATACATCCATTGATATTGAATGTGATATTGAATCACAACATAAAATCACAGAATTTAGGCAACTACTTGTATTTTGAAAAGTTATTGGCATGATTTGTAACAAAGGCTGGAATTATTCCATTCACAAAATCCTCTACTTATAAGTCCAATCAAATATCAACTGTTAGCCAAATTATAAGCTTCTGTTACAAATTGTAGCCATTACAATTAAAATCTACTTGAATGATGTAACCATAACATGACATGAGAGTTATCTACAAAATATAGTTAATGAATGAAATATATATCAAAATTGATAAGAGAAAATGCATGGAAGAATTTACACATAAGATCTTACAAAATTGGTTCTTCAGTCCGACCACAATACAAGATTTGTGGATTCACTTTGTACGGAAGTTTAATAAATAAGAAAACCATTCCACTTTTCCAGTCGGAAGCTCAGATGTTAGGTTGAAAACAAAATCACTATGAGATCACATTTTGGTTTAAAACATCAAACAACTGAGTTGATTCTATAATTATTATGTAACAAATACCTACATTATCCTGAAATTACAAATTTATAAACATAAGGGCAGTGCTGACGACAACTGATGTAATCTGAACCTTTACCTTACATTACGTCTCGGTAACCAATGTATACCAAGGGGAAATAAATCAATTCTTAAATTATGTATTATTCATTGTTCATTGCAACGTCTTGTCCTGATTATGCAACAGAGAGTATTTTGAGAAGGGTTTTTTTAGGATACAGATGCACGAATCTGTTTGTTATTTAGATCAAACTAAGCAAACATTCTTTAAAACTATAGTTTTATGAACCGTCTCTGAAAATACCAAGATGGCAGTTTTATTTTTGAGAAATTTTTAAAGTTAATAATTCGTCAATGCGGTGGTAATAGCCATGTTTTCTGTATTGTAATGTAATATCGACTAAACTTATGATGAATTTCAAATCTTATTAATAGAGGAATTATTTTTAACACAATGCCTAAAATTAAATTCAAAAACACAGTGCGCTTGAACCTTCTACATGGCAAACTTAAAATCTGCTTTGAAGTATCATGACTTCTCCCAGATGCCATCGAACGAAACCTAAACCGGCGATATCACTTACCAGTCTTAAAATCACACAAATAATTATGTCCACATTGAAATGTTTTGTCACTACATACAGTAAAGTCGTAATACTAGATTATCTCGTCTCAACCATTGTCTATAGTACGGAACATTATAAGAAGTAGTCTGCCTGAGGCTTCTTGGAGGGCACGCCTCTCGACTCCTGCGGCGCGGCCTCGAAGATCGTGAACTCTCGCTGCAGGTTCTCGTTCAGTTCGAGAATGGCGGCCACGTTACCGCATCTGGAATGTTTTTTTTTATAAAGGCTAGGAAACCCAAAGAGAATCTTTATTATAGAGACTGGGATGTGTGTCTGTGATCGGCCGGTTGAATGGGCGTGTACATACCTACCAACTTATCTGTAAAATGAAATTGGCGGAATTACCATATCTGATTGGATTAATATTGAATACAGACCATTCACTACAAGAAGTCCCCTGGCTTAGGAAATGGTAGCACTGCATTTAATGTTGCCAATGGCTCACGTAGCATTCACCCCACTACACATTCATAATATTTACTTAACTGCGTTTTTTATATATTATTTTGACTACTCTTTAATGAAAATAAAATGAACAGAATGAAAAAATCTAAATTATCAATTATTTATTGATTTGTACTTCGCAAACAATCGTATGATCTAATGGTATGAATATCTGTACATATATCTCTGTACTAAAACGGTATTTTAAGTCGTCGAGCTACCGTTTTTTACGTTTTTTTTTAGACGACTTAATGTGAACGCTTTTTTCCGATATTCCTGCAAAGGTGAATAGCTAATTATTATTTGCCCATAAATTTGGCTTTATGTTTAAAGCTGGTATCCCTATTGTACTAACCCGTCATGGCACTGACACGAGATCGAACCTGATTGAGAGGAATCACGGTGCATTGTTTGCATTTTCTCTTTCTTCTACTAAAATGTAATAAAGTTATGCACCTGCATAAAATAGAGAAATATACGAATAAAAATATTATTACATAATGCAATGAACAAATGTGTTTAAAAATGAACTAAATTAACCATAAATAAAAATAATTAACTAACCATTCGCATGTATAGATATTCATACCATTAGATCATACGTATTATTTGCGAGATACAAATAAATAAATTGATAATTTTGATTTTTTAATTTTGTACATTTTATTTTCTTGGCAACATTATATGCAGTGCTACCATTTCCTAAGCCAGGAGACTTCTTATAGTGAATGGTCTGAATCTGAAGTTCATTTCACTGATAAGTTGGTAGGTCTGTAATATGCCGTTGGCAAAACTTCCACACACAAAGTAAGGAAAGATCTCTCATAAAAGTAGCGAGAACAGGTTTCGGTACAATTTATTGGAGGACTTAGATCAAAAACAAAAATAATATTTATGGAAAAAAAAACGCAAAGTTTGCTGTATAAAGAGAATCATACAAGGTATGTATGGAAAATTTACTTAGTAATCTTCTCAAATTAGTTAGTTGTCAACTTACGATAGTTGAACACTTATTGCGTTGCGGTATTTCATAATTTTCTTTAATTTGCTTTGATTATGGATAAGAAAGGAATGCTTTAATCAAATTTCCATACAGATCCTCTGACCCCTGTCGCCCTGACCTACGCACGCTTGTGCATCGCTAACACCAGGCCACGCCCCGCCAACATGCGTCTGAGCATAGCGTGATTAATTAAGCAGTATTACGTCTTTATAGAAAGGCCGAAACGACGTTCTTCCAAATCTCGGTGACCGACAGTCGCGAGTCGCGAATGCGCCGCGGTTACGTTCTTACGTAAATTAAGGCATAAGGTATCGATTATTATTATTATTCAGGGAATGGATATTTAAATTCATCTATATCGGAACCAGAAATAATAACCAAAGAAAGCCAGTCAGTGGGCAGTACGTACCGAGTACGTATTATTTCAAGGACATTGTATAGACAAAATACTGCCTAGTTTAATTATACTGTGGTCTCAACGACTCACCTGTAGCAGTAGTTGGGCGCGGACCACACAGTGAGCACGGTCTCGTTGAAGTGCCACTTGTAGCCCTCCATCACGAGCTGGTGCGCGCGACAGATCATGTCGATGTCGTTGGACACGTTGAACTGCGCCACCACGTCCGAGCCGAACAGGTAGCCGGCCCCGCGCGGCGACACGCCCCATCCTTGCGTGTCTGCGTGAAAATGATGCGATATAGCATCGATGAGATTTATTTATGAGATATATTTAAGACATATACTCTTAAAAACAGAATAATAGCACGGGAGATTTTATAAAAAACAAGTTTACTACAACGGCTGTGCGCGCCGACACGTAGGGGTGTAATAAATAAAATTAAAATGGGTGATAAGGTGTGAAAGCGCACTGGGAGTGTATTTTTGAATCATTCGAATTTCAATTCGCATATGAATCCGCATGATTCGCATACGAAAACTTAAAATTAGTAATGTATTCGTATGCCAATCATGCGGATTCGTATGCGAATTGAAATTCGAATGATTCAAAAATACACTCCATGGCCTTCGTTCACAGTAGTTCCATTGCCGAGTTCCATGATGGAACTACTGCGAATTTTTATAGAATTTTATTCGCAGTAGTTCCATTACGCATATTGATTGCTTTTCAGCAACGGAAGTGTTCATATCAGATTATGTTTTATAGCAAAATCCATTGCTTTTGAATACTCTAAATATTATCAGGGTGCATTATTATCTACTAACTAAAAAATACCAATTAGAAGCAAATTTCAAGAAGATTTAATACTTACAAAAAAAAAACTGTTTATAAGTGTGGTGGAAGGATTTAACGGTCTAAGATCAAGTACTGTTGGCGACAGGACGACATGACAATCTTCTAGTGATGTGACATCACATACCAGGTAGTCGAAATCGATAATTTTTTTGGTACGCAACAAAATTAGTGTGATATTATTATCATCTTTTATTTTAAGTAACATTTTATTCATCTCAATCAAAATCAAATGAACTTAATAACAGAAAAGGAATTGTTCATTTGGCCCTACTGATTTTGATTCGGATTTTATTCTGGACACAGTCATATTCGATATGCAGTGTCAGATTGACAGGATATTTATAACAATAATTTTTCCGTTCAGTGTCACAATTCTTCAGTACTTTTCTGTCTAGTTCTCGTGCTTTGAGAATGAATTATTGTTTTTTTAAACACGTGACGACGATACATCCGAAATCACTTTCGATACAAAACTAAAAGCAATTACGTGAGCGAGATCAAAATCGATAACCGAGCGATGTAGACTTGTACAGCGCTACGACTAAGATGGCGCGAGTGTGCGGGGCGTCCCCCCCCCCACGACTCACCATTTACCCCGATTGCCGTCGTCATCAGTACCTCGGTGGCGCAGTCGGTGTTGTGCTTGTCTTGATAACAAGAGGTTACAGGTTCGAATCCTGGCCTGAGGAATTTTTTCAAACTCTAGTCTTGAAATTAGTTTCTAATTGATCTCTTCTACTTCGTAATGCTCTCTAATAATACTTAGTGTTAATATCCAAACATTTTAGTATTTTACAATGTTACTCGAAATGATAAATAGGTATTGTATTATTGTTTCACTCAACACTTCCTTTTTTTAGCAAGTCCTATTTTTTGCTCCTTGACAAGCGTCTATGTACACAAGGTACAAGTTCGGTCCACCACAGAGAGCGTTCTTGAAGTTAGTCACAGATGGCTTCGCAGTCGCGCACTTTTGGAGCTTCACCGAAGGGAGGTGAGAACAGCGCAAATGACAGGAACTTCACACGGAATTCTAGTTATAGTTAAGGGTGCTCACGCAAAATCTTGCACTCCAGTGTTGGGTATTTTCTTGCACGCATGCAGGTAATGTGATTTGCAGCGATATGTTACGACTAAACACAAATGCATAATTTAGCAGAGCATTTTCCTCATATTGTTTATGCGTTTTCCTTTCGCTACAAGCACTAAGCGCGGTCAAATTGATATAATAGTTTCGCGGAATGTGTGCGCGTGCGACACAGGTTCCCTGTGCAAAGGCCGGCGAGCGTCTGGGCCGCGCCCGCGAATTTGGATGATTGAACAGCCTTAAGGTATACCCTCAGGGTCGCTCCACAGCAGGTCGCACATGGGTCCGTCGTGCGGGACCTCCTGCTTGCGGTCGATGGTCCGGATCTGGTCCAGGGTCTGTATGGACGGGCTGAGCCCGCCGTGCACGCAGAATATCCGACCGTCGATGATGGCCGACAGGGACAGATAGTCGAATATCTCTGTGCAGTATCTGAAACAAGGACGTGGCTCAATAAAAACACTGGAACTTGCTTAAGATATAATCGGTTACTATGGCCTTGTATTTGTATGCATAGTAGAATTTTTGTATCATGTCGGAATCCACTTTAGATCTCATCTTCCAATGAATGGCATTGTTATCCATTGTTAAGTTCGACCGCTAAATGAGCAGTGCATAACGAAACGCATAAACAAGAAAAGAAATAAACTTTAATAAAACGAGAGTCGTGCATTTCAGATCCTATAAAACACAACTATTTAATATTGTTCTAAAATTTGAAAACACAGTTATTGAAAAAGTAGATACTTACAACTTACTTGGTATTAATATAGACACGAACTTAAATTGTAAAAACCACATAAAACTTACGAAAGCCAAATTATCTAGATTTACCTACGCCATATTCGAGATCAATAATAGCACCAACACAGAAACAGCATTATCAGCTTACTACGCGTACGCATATTCGTGGCTTAAATATGGAGTAAGTAATTGTGGGGCAACAGCGTGGATTCTAATGATCGAATAATTGCCCGGATTGATAACATGACCAGCTGTAAACCGTATTTCATAAAATATAACCTTTTAACCCTACCCGCAATATATATCCATTATATATTCCAATATATTCGTATTTACAAACTGTGAAATATTTTTACAAATAAAAGATACGCACAATATTAACACTCGTAACAAAAATAAACTACATTTACCACAATCAAGATAAACAATGCTGAACTACAGCCCATATTATATGGCAATAAAAATATTTAACAGGTTACCAGAAAATATAAAAAATGAACATAAGTTGACCAGCTAACAGTAATAAACTTAAAACATATTTGATACAAAAATGCCCATACTCAATTGATGAATATTTAACTTATTCAAAATAAATAATTATACAAAATAAAAAACTTAACATACGTATGTCGTATACATAGGTAACACTAAAAGTTTCCGGAACTGGCCACTTACATAAACAATATTTAAAAATTTATTGCAACATTTGAAAATAGAACTCTTTGGCTGTAGAATGCAGTTTGTTTCATCTGACTGTCTTTTGTTTTTACCTTGTGGCGCCATTTAAAAAATTGTGTGTCTGCATCAACATGAATTTAACTCGGGAAAATTTTCGTAGTATGATTTGCTACGATTTTAAGTGTAATTTGACAGCTCAACAGAGCATCGCTCGGCTTGAAACAGCTTTTGGCAATGAAGCACCATGCAAGACGACTGTTTATAGCTGGTTTGCAGAATTCAAGCGTGGTCGTATCAATCTCAGTGACGAATCTCGCGATGGTCGGCCGTCCACCGCTATGACCAACAAAAACATCGATGCTGTGCGCCGTATGATTGAAACAGACAGGAATGTGACCTACCATTTGGGTGTGAGAAAGCTGTGCTCGCGGTGGATCCCACACAACTTGACCGAGGCTCAAAAAACGGACCGCGTCACTTGGTGCAGTGCCATGCTTACCAGATTCAACGAAGGTGCGTAAAATTTGGTGTGGGACATAGTAACAGGTGACGAAACATGGATTTATTGCTACGATCCCAAAACAAAGCAGCAATCGAGCGTATGGGTCTTTCAAGATGAGCCGAAACCAACCAAAGTGGCGCGCGTGAAAAGTGCATCTAAGCGGATGATTGCTTCTTTTTTTAATAAAACTGGACACGTGGCTACTGTTGCTTTAGAGAATCGTCGTACCGTGAATAGTGACTGGTACACGACCATTTGTTTGCCGGAAGTTATTGACGAACTCCGTAAAAATAACCGTAAACGCCGTATCATCCTGCACCACGACAATGCTAGTTCTCACACGGCCAGACAGACAAACGACTTTTTGAAGACGAAAAATGTAGAACTCATGAGTCATCCTGCATACAGTCCCGACCTGGCACCTTGTGACTTTTTTCTGTTCCCATAAATTAAGAACCAATTACGCGGTCAACGATTTTCATCACCAGAAGAGGCTGTCGAGGAGTATGAAAAACACGTTTCAGAGGTCACCACAGGGGAGTGGCACAAAAGTTTTCAAAACTGGTTTGATCGAAAGAAAAAGTTCATAGAGGCCAAGGGAGATTATTTTGAAAAACAATAAATTAATTTTGTACCTTTAATAGTATTTTTTCATATTCATTCCGGAAACTTATAGTGCGTCCCACGTATACATAATATACATGATACCAACATTAAATATAGATGCTATATCCTATTATTAAGTGTTTAAGATGTGAGGAAAAACGTTAAAAGTTACCTTATTTTAAGTTTTTATGTGTCCACCAGATATTTGCTGTGCCTAGAAAAAGGCAACTAAGTTGTAAGATCCTTTTTTTTATTTCCATCTTTTTGTACACTTGGTTTGCAATAAACGTTTTGACTTTGACTTTGTAACTGGTACATAAAAAGGTTATTAAAAACACGAGTGTTTTAATGCCTAGTTATGTATAGTTTCATACACTACTTTATATAAACTCATGCCTAACAACCTGTTTTCATTATAATATTGATAAAATTAGACGTTATCCATTTTTAAATTTTACTTGTAAAAGCTCGTTCTAAGTGTTCGTAATTTCCAGAATGTCAGGTGGAAACACATTATCATCACCATCACGCCGCGCTGTTAGTAATTTTAGGGCAAAATAATACTTTTGGTTTCACCTATAAAACCACAGTAAATAATAATTTCCACGTAAGCTATGGCGCCAAAATCCAACAGTCCACCACGCATGTGTACGCGTTGCGTTGCGTGCGCCGGTAGCCATAGACAATGCAGGCCGAAAATAAAATACAATTATGACCTTTTTTGTTCGGAGACCTATACTATAATTTAATTTTTTTAGAGACGTTCATGGAAAATATTTTTCACTATGCCAGTAGTTTTGAGTTTGTAATGAGGATTTTACGATATGAGGTTAGATAAAATAATTAATAATTTTTTAATTTTCAATACACCTGCTCTAAATATGATAGATTACGTGCCTGTTTAGCGTGCGTAAAATGACATATTTCGCACTTGTGCTTTTTGTTTTTACTACTGACGCCATCTAGGGGAAACCGGCTACATCATTTAGTGAGCACGTAAGCCTTTGTTTTACCGGATACACTAAAACTGTTTAAGATGAGTATTTTAAAACTTTTATATTTTATTATTAAATATATTGTACATATATTTTTTTTTTATTGAAAAACACTTTCACTTGTCCACTGATTTATATTATTTCCCTTACCGGTTTCGCTGTTAAAGCATTATCAAAGGTTTTTTGGTTGTTTACGTAAAATATCAAAAGTTCTACCAAGTGCCAACAATCACGAGCATCAACTATATTGTATATGTTACTGCGTGCTCTTCAGTCGACTTGTATCTGTTTTGATTTGCAACAAAATTGCTTTTATTTTATTATTTTATGTAATTTTTCGCAGGTGTATTAAAAAACGTCGTTTGATACACGTGCGAAAGTGTTGGTATTTCTCGTCCCGACTGTTTTTTGCCGAGACGCAGTCGATCGTGACTCTAAATATCAACCTTTTCGCACTTGCATCAAAATGTACTATTATGTTAACAGCAACTTTACCACCTAAACAAAAAGGCTCAAATTTGAACGCCAAATGTTTGTTCAGGCGTTAAAGTTGCTATTAACATAAAATATTTTGTTGTTTATGCGTTTCGTTGTGCAATGCTAATTAGCAGTGGAAATTAACAATGAACAATGCCATTCATAGGAAGATAAGCTAATAAGCAGATTCCGACATTAAAAAAATTCCTACTATTTACAGTTTTTTTTAATAATATGCAAAACATAAATCTTTATTGATATTTAAATCGGTGTGACTAAACGTCCGCTGGCAATCGCGTTGTAGACGTTATTCTTCCGCTAACCGGCGATTTTTTATTTAAATATAATTCGAATCCGCTGAAAAACCGGTCATTTTGCGCATACGCGGCGGAATCCTATAGGAAGAATGATAAAAGCCAACGTACGGCGGATTTACGTCGTCACACCTTCGCTTGATTTGTCGCTTCAGATTGGTCAAGTGAGTAGCACTAGAATTTAGTAACCAGGTTTTTGGGGTTCAAAACTATGTTACAGCTTTCCTTGATATTTTTTAAAAATCGGAGTTAGGGAATTTGAACAAATTTTCAACAAAAAGTAAAAAATAGGCTCGATGGTGAGCGAAGCGAGGTTTACATGTGAATAAGTTAGATTCCGCTATGCATGCGCAATATGGCCGGTTTTCTAAAGTCTTCATTTGCTTCCTGTTAATTTAAAGTATTAAAAAAAAGACGAAATTCCTATTAATTTTATTAAAAAATCCGCCGGTAGGCGGCAAATTACGTTTACAATGCCATTCTGCCGGCAAACGTTTAGCCACTCTGTATTAAAATACCTATACTATACTAACAATCGCCTAACAGGGAAAAAAACCGGCCAAGTGCGAGTCTGACTCGCGCACGGAGGGTTCCGTACCATCATCTATAAAAACGGCAAAAAAAATCAGTGCGCAGGTCCAATTCGCACTTGGCCGGTTTTAGTATTTGTTGTTATAGCGGCAAATACATCATCTGTGAAAATTTCAACTGTCTAACTACCTAGTCGGTGCTTAAATTCTGTCACAAACAAAATTGGCTATAAAATGAAAACTAGTAATGATATTCAAAAAAAGGTTTTTTTTTAAAAAAGGTAATTTAATTAGCTTAACATTAAACACAAAATTTATTCAAAATGATTGCCACCATTTTTCACACAAGCCTTCAATCTTCGCAGCCAACCATCAATAGCAGCACGGACCATATTCATGTCGATATCGGCCACTGCTTTAATCAATGATGACTTTAGGCTGCTCAAATTTTTGTGGGGTTAAGAACAGACCTTCACCTCCAATTCCTGCCAAATTTTGTAATCCAGTGGATTGAGGTCAGGGCTAGATGAGGGCCAATCTTGATGCCTTATTAGCTCGATATTCTGGCGCTCGAACCACTCCTGAGTTGTTTTGGCCTTATGAACAGGTGCGGAGTCCTGTTGAAACACAAATGGCCGTCCTCCAAAGAGTGTCTGGGGCAGATCTTTTACTATGCGATCTAAAACCGTGTCTTGGTAAACTTTTGCACTGGTT
Source organism: Ypsolopha scabrella (assembly GCA_910592155.1). NCBI lineage: Eukaryota > Metazoa > Arthropoda > Insecta > Lepidoptera > Ypsolophidae > Ypsolopha > Ypsolopha scabrella. The sequence goes on along the minus strand of OU342980.1, from coordinate 7,570,706 downwards.
TTGACACCTTTTTCACAAAAATGCACTTCAGTAGGGCCATAGTAGGACACTCCCAACCAAATCATGACTGATGATGGATGATGGCCGTGCTGCACTCTAGGAATGGCATTTCCAGCGGCCGCAGAGCTGGTAGCGTACACTCTATCATTTTTTTTGTTGCACTTCTCTTCGATATTAAAAATTTTCTCGTCTGTAAACAGGATATCGCGGTGTCTGTTTCTTGCGTACCGCTTTAGCAAAACTTAGCATTTTTTGGCTCTCATAGCTATCAGACGCGCGTTCAGAAGATGTCCACTCTTTTTTCGGTAAGATCGTAGTCCCAGGTCTTCATTGAGTACTTTTTTTACGGTACTTCTGGTTAATCCCATCTCCAAAGCCATCAGTTTCTGCTTGCGGACGGGATTTCTTGCAATACGCGCCTTAATTGCTTTGATGACCCCTGGAGTCCTAATGGAACGAGGTCTGCCAGTTCTTTTCTCGTCATCGACACTAGAGGTTTCATTGTACCTCTTGATGGTACGGTACTCGAACCTCTTCGTGATTTTTAATTTTTGAAGCAAGTTGAATATCGTCTTCGGTGGATGGCCGCAACGATGCAATGCAATTACTGCTACTCGGTCCTCTTTGCGAGTCCACTCCATAGTAAAAAATGAATTAATGTAATTGTGATTTGGCAGATTATTAATCAAAAAATATTTAAAAATCGAACACCATTTCATTTTTTTTTCTAGGTGTTCTATTTTTAAAATAAATGGCCAGTGACAGTATTTAAGAACCGACTAGGTATAGATAGACGGACAGCGGAGTCTTAGTAACAGGGTCCCGTTGGTTACTCTTGGGTACGGAACCCTAAAAATGTCTTGAAATCTGGAAAGGAGTGATAAACCAATGGACATGTTATCTATCATATTTATCATGCACTTCTGACATTAGAAAATTGTGACAATTTAAAGGCAGCATTACAATAACAGAAGAACAATCAATATTAATAAGCAGTAATTACCTCCAAACTGTGATAGACCCATATTTCCGCAAACATTCATCGTAGAAACCATAGACTTGTGTGATTTGACGGGATTCATGGTTTCCACGGATTAAGGTTATGCGGTCAGGATAACGCACCTACAACACAAATGGTTATTTAAATGCCTCACATCTTAGAAAGGCAAGTTGAATCAGAATAGGGTTTAATTTTGCGGGCAGCTGAGGCAACTTGACAGTGTTCCTTTATATTAAACTAGTAAACGATCATAAAAAAATAAGCTAGAACAGCCCCCTGATTTTGTATCGTAAAATCATTTGCCAACTGAGTGCCTATCGTCGAAAGTGGCGTGCATCTCATATAGGCAAATACGCAGTGCCTACCCTGGGCTTGGCTTAGCTAACTAGACCACTATCTATTTAAATATAGGAAGGTACACACAACTATTTCAATATTAATATAATCAGGGAAGCTTCACCCGTTCTTTGAAATACCACCTGCCTGCTCCGCAGCGCTCGCTACCGTGGCAACACGCATAACTAAAATTCGATGGCAATTCTCTATGTGTGCATCTGTAACTATACTCCCATGAAGTCAGCGGCTCGCTCCAATCACTCACACATTCTTATTAAAATACGCAACGCCTGTTCAAAGCAACTGCGTCGAGTCGGACAGTTTGGAATTTTTACCTATCTTATTTTTCGTATGCAAAATGAAAATAATACTATATGGGGTAAATTACAAATTTACAGTTTTGTGCCCACCCTAGATAAAAATCCTATGCACGCCTCTAGTAGAAAACTTACATATACTATCGAATTCCTCTTATCTAAGGATACGTTCGCACTTGAAATGACGTCACAATTCGTAAATAGTTCAATACCCATTAAAGGTTATTTTGGAAGTTCATTTTTTATCTATTTTTGGTGAATAGGAACCATAGTTAGCAACCGATTCAAAGATACGTAATAGGCCCGCAGGAGTGAGTTATTTTGAAACATATGTGTAGTTTTGTATACTTACTTACCACTGACGGTAAAGGAAAACATTTGACATAAATATCGTCGATAAAAAGGACTGTTATATTGTCCACACTAGTCTGACACTTCCTCGCTTGGGGAGAAATGACATTTTTTTGGCTATTAAACTAAAAACATCATCATGACATTAATCCTCACGGGGTGTTATTGGTATTCACAAGTGTGAACGATGAAATGCAAGTCACAGTCCACACACACTATTTAATTTTACGTCCCAAACGTGATGGAGGATTAGCCTTTTCACCATATTTCAGACAAAAATGGACCAACAGGTTAAGGGGGATGGTCCAAAGCCGCTCTCCATAGAAACTTGTGGAAACCAACCACGACAGAAGCATTATAATTTCGTTCTTTAATTTTTTCTACTCCTTCAATGAATTCTACACCGCGAATAATCATACATTTCACAAAAAAAAGTTTTTAGAATCCAATTTTGCTATTTAATACTTTCTAACATATTTTTAACAACAAAATTTGATAGTAAAAACATTTTTTTGTGAAAAACCGATTATTCGCGGTTGGAGAATACTGGAGAATTGATGGAATGTGTAGAAAAAAGTAACACAACGAAATTATAATGCTTTTGTCGTGGTTGTTGGTTTCGACAAGTTTGTATGGAGAGCGGCTTTGGACCATCCGCCTTAATGTGTCTTCTGAGGCACCAAATAAAACTAATGTGTATCATAGCAATTGAACCCACAACTTCTGGGTTGGTTGGCGAGTGCTCTACCACTTGGTCACAGAAAAAGCTGCTTAAGGCACTTAGGCACGCCACCGTTTTGATAACCCGTTTCTCTGTTCTTTTTCGTTATAGACCAAAGTATATATCATCTGGTACTGATATTTTAAAAGGCACTATTTTGCAAAAATGTTGGATATTGATCTTGTTTTAAAGATATCAAGCTGGACAGATTTATATACAGGGTTGGGCAGATTAAGTGTCCCACTTTTTTAACTTGATTTTTTATCTTAGGATATTTAAACTTTTTTCTTGTCATTGAATGTATTCATTGTTGAGTATGTATCTAAGGTTCATAAACGTAAATCGTTAACGTCATATCATTTGTTTTATGTATTTTACAACAACGGAAGCGAAACGCGAACTCGTCGTACAATTGCACAAACGAAATTTCAGGCCGTGCGAGATTTTGAGGAAGCTGAAACACTTGACCATTAATATCAGGTTCAAATCGCGGACCATAAAACGATTCAAAGAAACTGGATCATTGAGAAACAGGCCCCAACCTGACCAGAAACCATCTGTTCGTGTCGAAAAGATCATGAAATGTGTTCGTGAGCGAATTAGACGAAATCCGGCTCAGAGTACTAGCTAGCTCGCCAAAGATATGAAAATATCAAGGCGATCGATGAGCCGTATTCTGCAAAACGATGCTGGATTCACAACCTACAAGAAGCAAAAAATTAATGGATTGAATGATACTAAAAGAAAGTTAGGGTGATAAAATGCAGAGAGCTACTTGCTTGGCACGCGGATAATGACATAATTTTTTTCCGACGAAAAGAGGTTTCTATGACAAGATAGCCGTAATCAGTAGAATGATTGCGTGTATGGTGTTTCGTTGAGGAATATCCTTGTTGAAGAATTAGCCGTACAACGATTTCAAAATGCGTCGGCAGTCATGTTATGGGGTCCGATATCTCAAAGAGGAAAGTTGCCGCTACTTTTCATAGACAGAGGTGTTAAGATCGATAAAAAATACTTCATCGAGACAGTTTTCCAGAATTATCCCTCCCACAAAGCGCAACTCACTTAGAACTGGTGTCGAGATAATTTGCCCGATTTTATACCATGGAAATAATTAATAATAAAAATTTCTCTTCACTGGACTTTTCCATATGGGGATACATACTTAGTAAGATCGGGAGGACACAGGGCCTGAATTTGGATTTATTCAAGAAACGGTCGGTTAAGATATGGGATGACATATCAGAGGAGGTAGTGCGTGCCGCGTGCAATTCATTTTTTGTTAGAATGCGTAAAGTTATTCTGGCAAAAGTAGAGCGATTTGAGCTTATGAATTAATTTAGCGACTTCAAATTGTACTTAACCAAAAAATATAAAGAGTTAAAATTTTCATGTTTTAAGACTTTTACCGCCCTTTCAAACTAGGACACTTAATCTGCCCAATCCTGAAATCCAAAGTTGTTTTCTTGCCTTGAATTTTACCCATGCCAAAATTTTACATTTCAGCCAAATGGTGACTTTGTTAATTATACTATAGGTACTATAATATATTATATACATATTAAACTATAGAGTTGGGTGATCCAAATTTTCAATTTTTTTCGTTTAATTACGGTCCACCCCCCCAATGAGTTCTAAGTAGCTAAAAATAAACAAAGTATTCTTTTCATATTTTTTTAAAAGAAATTTAGGGGTTTTTTTAAATTTTAATCTCCATATACCGAGCGTTTGTTTTTTTAACAGATACTGAAAGTAATAAAATACAGAAAGTAAGCCTTAGAAACGTAGATAATGACACACTACTGCATTTTTACTTGTACTTTACCCTGTTTTTTTGTCAAAATAGAGCTAAATTTTGGCAAAATGGGAGTTTATTCGTGTTATGTGCTGTTTTTTAAACTTTCAAGGGTGATGCAAAGATAATTTTTTGAAATGTAAAAGTTTTTCATAATCTTCGTTTAAAAAGCTTAATTTCTGCATGATTTAAAATTCTTTATTTAAATAAAAAAAATCGCTTAATGTATGGGGATTTAAATTTAAAAAACTGTGGTAGTGACCCCTAAATTTCTTTAAAAAAATACTTCATTTGTTTTTAGCCACATAGAACACATTGAGGGGGTGGCCCGTAATAAAACAGAAAAAAGTGACCCTACTATAGAGGTTTTAACCTTCAGTCTATAATGAAAAACAACAGAGAAACGTGTTATCAAATTTTGTACTAAAACGGTGGCATGTCTATACGCCTTACATTAAAATTGAGAAATCCAGACAAGTTTAAGCATAACACACTAGCATAATAAATATGTAATGCCCAAAGAATGGAGCAATACGAGGCCAAGGTTGTGAAAAGAATTACACATACATGCGTAGCATCTACTTTACATAGCTAATAAAGTCGATTTTGAAGGCTTTAATTTTAGTTTTAGTGCTGTAAAATTACATTTTTTTCCAAAGTTATATCGGGTGTAAATAGAGTGCGACCATTAAATGAAACCACATATTCTACCGACCCTACTGAACCACTTTTCCCAAGAGTCCGTGAAGCGACGTCCATGAAACAGACGACGCTCTCTCTAAACTCGCCCGTATGTCGGTGCGTTAGGGTTCACGCGTTTTTGTTTGGAACTCAATTATTTCCTAAACTAAGGGTGTCCGCGGGTATGACTCTTGGGAAAAGTGGTTCAGTAGGGTCGGTAGAATATGTGGTTTCATTTAATGGTCGCACTCTATTTACACCCGGTATAAGTTTTGTTGGTAACAATAAAGAACTATTATTAAATTTACTTTTGACAGCACTAAAACTAAAATAAAAGCCTTCAGAATCGGACGTGAATTTATTAATATGCTCAACAAGGCAATTTCTCAAATCCTAGGTCAGGTCACAGGTTGCAATAGAAAAAATGTTATTTCATCATAATAATTAATGCGATTTTCCAACCAAAGAAAATCTGCTAGGCCAGAACTTTTTTTTGCCAAATGTAGAAAATGTAAATAAGCATGCATAAATTAAAGCAAAATAAAAATAGTGTGTATAATTTCTATACACATGGCCCTTTACGTATTAACCTTGCTTGCATGGAAAACAATTCATAATTCTTTACCTTTAGGGCGAGTAGTAACAAGAAAGTCTCTACAGAATAGAACCCTCTGTCTACAAAGTCACCCATAAATAAGTAGTTTGTCTCTGGAACATCACCTCCGACTTTGAATAACTCTTTCAGATCATAGAATTGACCATGGATGTCTCCACATACCTGAAATGTTAAGAAATGTTGCTTGAGTTGGATTTAGTTTAGTACTCATGGAAGATATTAATACAAATTATGGGATAGTTCAATGAGAACCTCAAAAAAATTGTGCTGTATGAATCAAAAGTTATGTTCAATTCAATGATATTCTGCGGAAGATCATCCAAAAAAACTGAGAAATCAGTTTGTTGACCATGTTCAAAAGTTATATTTAAAAAGAAAGAAGATGTCAAATAGCTATAGTTTCAATTTCAGCTGTATTTTAGATTCTGTCTTGTACAGGGTTATATTTTTTTTAAATAATATGGAGACCAGATATGGAATCTAATTCAAATTCGAATGTCAAAAGTAGGTCTGTGGAAATTATGCCTTTATAAAAATAAATAAAATTGCTCTGGACTGGATATGATACGATATTTTAAACATCCTTTTAGCAATTATAATAAAAAAAAGAATGCAGAGTGATAGCATTTCTTCTAGGGCATATGTGATTTGATACTGAATGACAGTGAATAATATCAACACAAGTGATTGTTGCAGTCTGAAACTTCTCGTAGTGACTAGAATAGAAAAAGGGATATAGAAAGGATTTTTGAAAGTAAACTGGATAGTAAAGCTCGACATGGCCTCCCTAGAAGAACATATGCCAACCAAATTGGCCCCATTGAAGAAGAGCAAAGTCATCAACTTTATAGCATCTGCTATATTCGGACTGCATAAGTATGATCACATCTCTGAATTCCGTGCCTAACTCAATTGGCTTTACATCAGGTTCTGGAGAGATTCTCACATTCTCATTTTTCTTTATGATACTCTCCATAACCCTAATTCCCTGCAATATCTCAAATAATGTTTTGTATCCCTCTATTCCCTCGATTGTCTTCAACGATCCAGGAAAGCCTGGCTTCTCCACACTCCTGAGCATAAAACATGCATATCTTTCACTGCCTTACACATCGGTGATGCACCATCAATGTCAGACTTCAAGAATAAGATTAGAAAACACTTTCTTGAGTTGCAGAATATTGAGTAATTTCGTCACTAATTCATTTTAAGAGTATATCTATTTATGTAAACAGTTTAAGTAGTTTATGTATTTTATTATAAACTATAAATTTTATTTAATATTTATTAGGATGTAGTCTAGTTATGTCAACTATTTAAGTACTATTTTACTTTTCATTGAACTTTTTTATTTTATTTTAAATATGGCACATAATTTCCCCTTTGCCAAAGGTTAGTGGGTAAATACTAATTTGTATTAAGCTCGCCTTTGTACAGATCTTGATATTTTCGTGCAATAAAGAATTTTATTATTATTATTACTAACACTCGGAATAGCTTGTAGCACTAAATTGGTAGATGTGGAAGAAGTTAAGGAGGTTTGTCAGGTTCTTAGAAGATTGAAATTTGTAGTCTCCCTACTTCTCTGGGAGACAGGCGTAGGTATATGTATGTATGGAATAATACTGGTTTTGTAAAATAAATTGAGTTCCATTTAACATACAATCAAAATTCTTTCAATGAATGTAAGGGCATTAGTCTTTTAAAAACACCCAACAACATCCATATCCCCATAATTACTACCATAGCCATTCGCAACAGGAAGAGACAAGTTTACAAGCATTTTGAAGGTGGGTGGCTTTTCGAATGAGATCACTCTTTAAGATGTTAAAGTGGGGCAAATTATCTAGTTTACTATTGAATTGCCTAAACCACCTGATCACATAATAACCAAATTAGAGAGGGAGTACAAGATAATCCTTGAAATGGTTTTGGAAAACATGTTTATCTTAATTTCAAACAGGATAATGAGGGAATGGAGATAAAGAAAGAACTTTGGTAATTTCTTAATTCATATTTTTAAAAGCATATTGTTTTGAAAATTCAATTCATACTTTGTATAATGTGTATCAACTTTCATCAGTTAAAATCTTATACATAATCTTGACAACATCAAATGGGATTGCAATTGTGGGGGGTGGGGTTGCCCTTGTTTAAACTCTCTCCCCCTATGAAACTAGTTTATTAGATATGTTTTTTTTTTCGAATCTAGTACCTTCTTAAAGGAGTGGAGGGAAGATAAATTCCTTCCACTTCCCCTCTTGTCTAGGAAATGTATAGCTTTTACGTTTTCTATATTATTTTAGGTTTTCTATATTATTATTTAGGTGGTAGAGCTGATGCCGGGCTCGACTGTGGAGGTACCACCATCTTACTCGCAAATCCTCCCGAAGTTATTCGGGGGAGAGTAAGAGAACAGCTCTTAGGCAAAACCAGGCAGCTCACCATTGCCTGGGACCGATGGATGGCGGTATATCCATCCCCAATTGCCAGGCCTTATATAAAACAGACTGGTGACGGGCAGCGGCGTCACTGGTGCAAGGGCTTCGGCACCGCGCTTACCAACCCGCCCGCCCAGCGTGTGTGAGTATGGGCATTTCTTCCAGGAAGACTGCCAAGAGTGGTGAAATCCTGGAAAAGCCTATGTCCAGCAGTGGACAAAACAGGCTGATGGATGGATGGATATTATTTTAAATTCATAACCTCACTTTGGACATTTCACTGTATTAATTTGACGCTGTGGACATTGCAGCCACTTTGTCCTTGGGTAACGAAGTGCAGGCACCCATGCTCACTCTGCAGCTTTGGCTTACGGCGACCAGCCCTTCTAGTAACCTACCAGTGCATTGTTGCGCTTTGCCCTAAATAAGTTTAAAGTGATGCATCACAACAATGCAATACATCTATTCATAGGTATTACTTAAACTTAATCAAACAAAATGTCACTATTTTGTTTTAAATAATTAAGTTTTTTCAAAAATTTTAAATTATTAACGAATTTCTTAGAAAAAAATAATTTTGCATAGTGTTCAAGCTAGACCTTAAGAAACCCACCCCCATTTAATATTTATCTCAAAAACTGTTTTCACATTACAAGATCCAACCCCAAATAACATATAAAAACAAATAATGGGCAATTAAAAAGACATAAAATACGTCTAAAAAGTATTTTGTTTTAGTGTATTGATAGAATTATATATTTATTTGTATGAATAAATGTAATAAATATTTTATTAAATTGAATGCCATGAACTTGTTCTGCAATAGAGACTGGTTTATTTATTTAGGTAATTAAAATATTTGAGTGTCATGCATAAAATAAGTAATTGCATAAGTAATGCATGTTAATTGGTACAAAAATGCAAATAAAAAAACAAAATCTTCAAAATAAATTAAATTATTTATTTCAAATTATCTATTTTCTGCCCTATACAAATCATCGTAATTATTATTCCTGTCGAGTGGACCTTGTGTCGAGCTGTCCCAGACCCAATATAACCCTGCTCATTTTCAAAGGTTTGCAGTTTTTTGACATGTGGTCGAAGGTTATTGGTTATCTCAATAGCTGTCACTAATGATGCCCCCTGCCTGCTGAACACTGTTTTTCAGTCAGCCGACGCCTAAGGAAAGAGCTACGCGTGCGCAAACGTAGAATAGGGTAAATATGACCCTACATCATATGCAACATACTACTTTTATGTCATCTCCTATGGTTATTTTATTCGATTTATTGTTCTTGTTTGGTGATATTAGTTAAAATTAACTACAAGGAGCTTGAGGTGGAACATATACATTATATATTACGATGGAAACCGATAGAGAAGGGGATATGTCCAACGGGAGTAATATGGGCAGGAGCAGAATGTTTCTAATAAAAGAATGTGAGAATTTAGTAGCAAACCTGCACAAGAACCTGCTGCTAGTACGGGTGTACGGAAAAGGTGTCAAGTGTGTCCTTATGCTAGGCATTGCAAAACTAACCATGTTTGTGAACGAACATATTTATATTAACACATTTGTGTGGAGCACAGCACACCCTTACCTACCAAGAATTTAGCACATCAATGGACGATTAACTAGTTTGTAAGACTGTTTTTTGTCACTTTTGTAATCTCAAATAATTGATCTCCTTTAGCATATAATCTCAAGTAAAAAGAAAAAAACTTTATTCTGTAATTTTTTCAAAGTTTAAAACATTGAGTGTTTTTTGTAGGCATTTCGTAAAAAAATATAACTTTAAGACTTGTCCCGTAAAATGTGTTTTTTAATGGTAAACCTTTAAATGATATATTATTAAAATGTTCAAACATATAACTACCTACCTACACAAAAAAAAACAAACAAACATTTAAAAACTTAAAATGAAATATAGGGTCATAATGACCCTCCTCATCCTCGGCGTGCGATTCTGCACCACATTCTCGCCAAGTTAAAAAGATGTTCCAAAAGTGACATACAATTTCTGAACAGGCCCCCCCATACAAGATGGGAATTAAGTAGAATCCACTTCAATAGCAAAGCATTGGTACTTTATCTCTCATATCTTTGTTACAAATTTACAATGGTTATTCTAATTTATTATCATCGTTTTTTATATTCTGAGATACAGTTCAGCGAGCACCATGCTGAATTATGTATGAATAATGTACATCGAGATCATTCCCATATAACAAGGAGTAATGAAGGATAACCATTGGCTTTTCTTTGCTAAATCACTACAAGGATGTCGTAAGGAAGAAGGCAGAGCTATTCTAAAAGGAAATAGTATCGAAAAACGTACGGTAACAGGTGAATCGACGCGTTGGACATTGCTTTCTTCGACGAGAATCTCCCGGGCCTTCGCACAAAGTGCTTTGACCTCTGCCTCCATTATGATCTCACATCTCTTCAGCTGCTCAATTTGTCGGTCCAGGTCACTCGTATCCGACATGGTTTTGAAGTACGAAGGGAAGTTATACCTACTTAGAAATAAATGTTACATCAATCAGAGGCAAAACGTGTGATTTCTCAGTTTTGTTTCCAGGTTATTGTCGTATCATTGAAACTTACCAATGAAAATCTATCAGACCTAAATGGAAAAACTACACTGCTAACCTACACTAATTTAATAATTATTTATGAATCTATTTTGTAGAAAATTGTTCACTAAACCACACAACAAAATCAATCCGCCATTACAAAACGTTTGCAATTAAAAAAAAACATCGTACACACAGAGTGAGTACGGAACAGAAAAGCAAAATGAGTCATTTGCTAAGGGCAGCGTTCAGTTTATTGTCAGTCGACGACGCGACGCCCGCTATCTTGCACGCGTTGGTTTTGAATTTGCTATGTATTTGAGCGAGAGTCATTGTGCGTTAGCCTCTTAATTAGCCTCATTCAGATGGGTTGGGGTATGAAATAAGACAAAATTCAATTAGAAACAAATGTTTGAAATTAAACATATTATTTTTACCTATTTTCGGTTTCACAACACAGGACTGCATTCAGTTTAATAGCCACACGGCCACACGACACCCGCGGTATGTCCTAAACTCCTAATTGACAGTCGTTCGACGACAAAATCGGTTGCTCGCATTGCCGTGCAAAACCGAACGATTTTAATCGCTCGTACGACAGTGGCAACATGTCCACATCGGAGACTAGGGTGTCGTCAATCGTCAAGCTGGCTATATCAAAGGCCCGTGTGCTTTACCTAAGTGATAGCTTTATTTAAAAAAAAACTGTAAATTTAATTATCAGCTACGAAAAAACAATTTCTTCTACCAGTGCACTAGAATGAAGACAAAACCATTTGTTTATATTCTTGAAAGCGTACACACGAAATTACAAACTTTAAGAAGCCCATTTTAGAAATCACTTAGGTACTGTCTTCATGTAGGTACTGTCTTCATGTAATACTTTTGTTTGCCACCTTGGACCACTATTATGTCTACCAAAATGCGATTTTGGTGGTTTTTGTTCCATTTGCTCCATAAAATAGGCCTTCCTTGTACTTTAGTTATTAAGGTATAATAATTTTATTCATTTTTGGAAACAAACAACTTGTTGACTTTATGCGACCGACACGACAAAATACAAACATGTTTGAAAGTCAAACGCGGGAACCGACAAATGCGATGTTGCACGACCGTGCGCGTTGCCAGTTAGGTAGGACAGATTCATTTGAAGCGCTGTGTTTGAATTTTGTCGCGTCGCGCGTCGGTTGATCGGTCAGACGACAAAAGTTGTTTCGTATTGCGACTGCTAACTAGGACATACCGTAACGAACGGTTTTTTTTTTAAGGTTATCTCCCATATCCTTATACGTATATTGGGGATGGATTTTATTTCTCACCTATCCCATAGTGTGGGGTATCGTTGGATAAGTCGTTCAAAAACATTATTGGCGTGTGAAAACCTTTTTTCGATTTAGGGATCCATTGGCGAAATATTAAGCTATAAATTGCAAATTTTTGTTAGAGCCAAGTCCCCCCCCCCCCTGCCGGTGAAACGGTTGTTTATGGATATGTGAAAAAAATTACAGAAGTAGTATAATTAATTTGAAAGGAAAACGATCACACCTAAGTAGATAGGTTTACGAGTTCAGGTTGCGCCAAACTTTTAGTCCCCTCTAAACACGACAATGTATGGGTCGTTCTTCTAAATTTATAAAATAAGGGACTAAAAGTTTGGCGCGATCTGTGTTAGTAGACCGACTTATAAAATGTACTGGGCAACTACGGAACCCTACACTGCGCGTGGCCCGACACGCACTTGGCCGGTTTCTTGTTATAAATTAAAAATAAGTGATATAAAAATCTAACACTATTTCATAAGTTTCATAACCTATGTATTGCGTGTCATATTTCAATGAGAAACATGGCTCGACGTCGAGAGACTCGACGTAAAGAAACTCACCGTTGTGAGACTCGACGTGGAGGGAACTCGACATCAAGGGAAAAATTCAAAAAGGGAGCGATGGGCATGACGAGGAAGGAGTAGCGCGAGGGGCAGGACGAATAACGCAGCCACACGAAGTCCCTGCCTACTTCCCTCACTACTATTTCCCTCGCTCGCCGTCGAGTTTGTGGCTAAGGTGTAATATTTCAAGAATATAACCAAATGGCTTTATCGTCATTCTAGTGCACTGATAGAATAAGTTGTTGTTTTTTCGTAGCTATTAATAAAATTTACAGAATTTTTTCAAAATAAAGTTTCCACTTAAAGAAATCACACGGGCCTTTGATAAAGCCATCTTGACGATTGATGACACCCAAGTTTCCGATGTGGACACGTTGGCATTGTCGTAGGAGCTCGGACGAACCAACCAATTGGACAAGCCACCAACAGGCGAACCCCTCTGCCAAAGGTATGAGCCCGGCAGACATACCGGTTATATAAAAACCATAGATGTCCCTGTGTGTGAATGTGATTGTGTGCGTATAGTTTAAGCTAGTGTTTGAGTATTTTGTAGTGTGCGTGCATCGCGACGCTGCCTCGTCCCCCACCAAAAATGACAGACTTTTTTGCATAGAAATTAGGGTGCGGCTCCACTCAGGTACGAGTCTACAGGAAGGACGAGCACTCCCCCGAGACTGGTCGAGTCTAGCGAGGCTTGGCGGTCCTGGTCAAGAGGAGGATAATCCACCAGCAAATCGCCTTCAAGGAGTACTCCCCAATCTACGCTCTTGGAGTCGAGATCCAGGTCGCCGGCGAAACGCTGCGACTATTCGCCACCTACAAGGCCCCTACCCGACGCCTTGACTTCAGGGACCTACATGATGTCCTCAGCGCGCCGCACCCTACCATCATAGCCGGTGACCTGAACTCCAAACACCCAGCGTGGAACTCCGCGAGGGGGAATGCCCAAGGACTCCGACTCCTCCAGGACTCCGGCGAGCCTACTCACTACTGCCCGCAAACGGAGCTTGGAGACGTCCTGGATATAGTGGTGTACAAAGATTTGAGAACACCGCCAAGCCAAGAAGTCTTTATCGACCTCCCATCGGACTACAGGCCAGTCCTTCTCATTGTGGAGGACATTCCCACCCGGGTCTCGCCACCTGCACCACGTCATCGGTACAACTGGCCCGCCTTCGAGGCCTCTCTCCAGGAGGCATCCATATCTTGCCCCGTCACCAACTGCAAAGATGTGGAGAGGCTGACGTCTGAGCTCACCAGCTGCATCCGGAACGCGCTGGAAACATCTTCGCACACGGTTCCGAGCACGGGAACACTCCAACCTCTCCCTGCTCGGATCCAAGAACTAATACGCGAAAAGCGACAGATCCGGAGGCGCTGGCAGCACACCCGCTGCCCCACGCTTAAGACTCGCCTCAACGCTCTCATGGAGAAGGTGAAGGCCGAACTCGATGCCAACGCTGAAGAATCTTGGGAACGCCATGTCGAGTCCATAGGCGAACACGTTCCCTCTGTGCATCGCCTATGCCGGCAGCTGTCCACAACCCCAACTCCAGTCCGACCGCTGCTGGGCAGCGACGGCCACCCAAGATTCCGAGCCCAAGACCGAGCCGAGATATTTGCAGAGTGCCTTGAAGGCCAATTCACGCCAAACCCGACAGATGATGTGGAGCACGTCAGAGCAGTTGAGTCCCTCCTGCGAGACTACTTCGCTGAGCCAACAGCCGGTGAAGAGGAACCCACCGTCTTCTCGCCTAGCCTGGTGAAGCGGGTGATCAACCGCACCAAGCCCCGCAAGGCCCCAGGAGCTGATTCCATTACCAACCTGGCGCTCCGGCCACCCCCTCGAATAGTCGCTGCCGTGATGCGCCTTTTCAATGGAATCATGCGAACGGGGCACTTCCCTACTCAGTGGAAGGTCGGCCACGTCATCATGCTTCCAAAGCCTGGCAAGGACTCCAGACGGTCGGAACACAACCAGCCTATCACCCTGCTCAGCAACGTCTCAAAGGTGTTTGAGAAACTCCTGCTCGGGAAACTGACGCCCCACATCACACCCCACCCGGAACAGTACGACTTCAGAGCCGACCACTCCACGACCCTCTAGCTTACCAGAGTACTGCACCACATGTCGGTAGGCCTTAACAAGAAGTAGTACACCGTTGCAGTACTTCTGGATATGGAGAAGGCCTTCGACAGAGTATGGCACGAGGGACTGCTGTACAAACTGTCGACCTCTCCAGCCCCACGGCACCTGGTTAGGGTCGTGGAATCGTTCCTACCTGACCGCCGCTTCAGAGTGGTGGTGAAAGACGCCATCTCCGAAGAGCGCCAGATCAAAGCTGGCGTTCCGCAAGGAAGCTGCCTGTCCCCAGCCTGCTACTCCCGGTACACCGATGACATCCCTTTGGGAGCGGGAACCCAACTCGCTCTCTTCGCCGACGATGCGGCTTACTTTGTATCGTCATACAAACCCTACCACGCTGCGGCGAAGATGCAGCGCACCCTGGACCTGCTCCCAGACTGGTTGTCCAAATGGCGACTGTCGGTCAGTGTCGAGAAGGCGCAGGCCCTCATTACCGGAAGCACCAAGGAACCACCACCACGGAGTCGAGGTCCCATGGCAGCCCCACGTGAAGTACCTGGGAGTCACCATTGACCGGAGACTCTCAATGCGGAAACACGTGGACAACGTCGTCGCCCAGGTGAAAGGAGCGCGAGCAAGACTGCGACCGCTCCTGTCTTCAAGCCTACCTCTGTGTGCGAAGCTCGAGATCTACAAAACTTATGTGAGATCTCGCCTCACGTACGCTGTGCCGGCATGGTACGCCCTAGTCTCGGAGACGAATAAGAAACGTCTCCTAGCCCAAGAAAACCTGGCCCTTCGCACCATCGTCGGCGCGCCTCGCTACGTGAGGAACGACGTGATCGCGAGGGACATGAAGATAGAACGCCTGGGTGACTTCATCAGCCGGCTCGCGACGGGGATGTTTACGCGCGCGGAGCATGCGCCGTTCGCACACCTCCGAGAGATGGCGCCGCACCACGCGCGTCCCCCCGACCGCCGCCGCCTGCCACGGAACCTCCTCCAACCAATGGAAGAAACCAAAGCGCCGCCTGACGCGACACTCGCGCCCGCAACACCCGTGTCCGCACCGCGCGCACACTCGAACTCGGGCCCGCGCGCGCTCGCGTCAACCGCGGCTCCTCCTTGAGTTGAGCCGTACTCCTCCCTAAGTCGAGCCGTGCTCCTCCGGAGTAGAGCCACGGAACCCCCCCCCCCCCCACCGGATTGACAACAGCGCAAATAATTTCCGCTGCTCTCTGCAGCGTTTAGGACATCTGTCATTTTGACGTATTATGGCCGTTTAACACACATCCATCGCTGCAACCGTTGCGCAATTCATCGCTGCAGCGATGCAAGGCTGTTAAACACGACAAATGTCAGTCGTCACGTCAAATGAAGGTAAATAAAAATATATTCATGTCAAAGTTGGGAAGTGAGCGGTTTGTTTGTGTTTTGTATTGATTGATTAATAGTTTTCGCGCAAATATCTAGTAGTTCTGAAGTGATTATTGTTTTTGTGAGTAACTTGTGATAATCAAGTGAGGATAACCATGGGGAACGTCCACACAGTTGGTCCGAACGAGGCATTGATAGTTTCAGGTAAAGATAAGTCATTTGGAATTTCTACTTTATCAGTGAATTGTCCTTGTAGTAAAACAATATGTGAATAAATTTGCCTGAATGTATTTATATGATTCGATGTACACTAAGAAATAATTATTATTTAACAATACTTTACTGAAATAAGAAAGAAATATTCTAAATATAACCTCTCATCAGAAGCTTTGGTTACTTTTTAATATAATAATAATAATACGAGTATTGTGCAAAGCATGACCTCAGCAAAGCTGTCTGACACACCAACATTCTGATACAAAATATGTGTAATTTCTAAAATTAATCTAGTAATAGTTTGTAATATTTTTTAGAACTGGCTCCAATATTCCTTTATGTGGAAACTAAAGTGAGTTCTTTACAAGTTGCGAGGCGACCCGCCGACACCTGTACACAGTTTTAACAGAAAATGACATGTGTATGACTTCAGAGATACCTATTAATCTTAGAGTTTTTTTTTATATTGAAAATACCTACTGTTTTTGGTCAACATTTTTCTATTTGTATCTCTTGTATACATTTGCTATAAAGCTTTAATATAAAAAAAAATATTCAGCAATACTTGTTTTGTTTTAACTTGTTATTTTATGGTGCAAAAAGATTAATCTAATTGTCATGCATGAAACACACAAATAAATTTTGAGCACACTTATTTACTTTTATAAACTAAAAAAATCCCTGAAAACATATAAATAATCAAATGAATGTTTATCTAGAATAGACAATCCTACTAATTTTATTAAATATGAGTACTATGTTCTAACTAACAACTATTGTCAACAATTACAGATAATCAACTTTAAAATGTAAAATGTTTTTAGCAGCTTTTCTATTCTTAGATACAATATACACACAAAGGCCTTTTTGAACCTTTTCAGTCTCTAAGCTAAGATACACAAATATGAGTTGAGCCTGGTCAGTATTGATTTAATCAATTTTAATTAATTACATAGGTATATATTTCGAAATTTACCAGGCAGGAGAAAGAATAGAACCCGCATTACATTTGTTTAGTTTTTGATGCTATCTAGGTCGACATGTATTGTGTACAGTTGATAGAAGGGTAGGGTGGCAGACAACTCCTGAATGTATCATCAAACTAAAATACACTCGCTTCTTGCATAATCTCTCACTCTTCATCTTCTTCTAATGTTGCAAATGCAATTATTCCTTCTTCAGCATGTTATAATCAAATAGTATAAACTTGTCAAAGATATAGTGGATTTAGAATTAACTGACACGTTTCCACTTGAACAGAAACAATAGGGGTAATAAACCAAACACATAAAGAGCCTATTCATTTTTAAAGGAGCCTTTTCGGCCTTATCTGTTTTGTTGCAAACCAACCGGTGTTGATACTTTTGAATAAAAACAACTGAGTGATATTTTCGTTCGGGCGATTTCACCCGCCACAACTTACTCCTATTGTCATTGATTTGCTAATGACGGTCTCAAGTGGAAAGACGCCATGTAATACTCAAAGCACTATAATCGCAATTTGGACATATTATAATGTCTTTGAAACTGTTTTTAGTCACACCTAATCAGGGCCAGATTTAGGGGAGGGCAACTGGGACTGAATCCTAGGGGCCTCCACATAAGAGGGGCCTCCACATAAGAGGGGCCTCCACATAAGAGGGGCCTCCACATAAGAGGGGCCTCCACAAGTGTTTAATGTTGTACACTAACTGTTTTTTAGAATATATACCTTGCCGTATATAGGTACATATTTTTAACTAACCATACATAAAAATACAGTAAGTACAAATTCGAATGGTCCCGAATTCCTTAACAGCACATAATTGTCGTTTTTTTTAAGGAATTGACTTTTTTAATGTCATGTAAAAGTTTTTTTTTTCTTGAAATACTAAAGATATATGAAAATATTCAAGAACTGAATAAATAGCTTTGATGACGTAATAGTCATGTCATTTAGGCATTACAGGAAATAGGCCATTGCCCACAAGAAAAAAAAGTTAATGTCAAAACCGACGACGTCTTTTTTTTATTTTCAGTCATCCCATATTTAGGTTTTATCCCCTAATTTTTTTTTCATTCTTTCTTTACGTCAAGGAACTCTCCCTATTGAGCCTAAACGGTATGACTATTACGTCCATTCCATTCCTCCAAACTGATTTTCAAAAAATAATTTATTTAGAAAAAATACCACCTGAAAGTTAAAGAACAGTATGTGTCTTCATGATTTAACCTATAATTTCACAAAAATTATACAAAACTCACGATGTTTTTTTTTCTATTTGTATTGGTTTTGTCCATGAGAACTAAATTTTTCGTTTTATCTTACTTTTTTAAGAAATGTAACTATACTAATTCAAAGGGTAATGTTAAAACACAAAATTATTGTCAAACACTAAGTACAACTTACTTTGTTCTTGCCCAGGGGCCTTCACACCTTAAAATACGGCCCTGCACCTAATATATTATTTCGTAACCAGTGCCCAGAGCTTCTTACACTTTGTTCAGCTACACTTCCCACCAAAGTAAATACTAAATATACCATTTTTTTTTCACCGCATATTGGTATGTTTATCTTGGTGACAGGTTTAGCAAGTTCTTTTATCACTATCTCTGCACTTAGCTACATCAACAAGAAATACTTCAGTTAATTTCAATCATCAAGGAAGATTGAGTTTGTGGTTATTTTAAATTTTGCCTTGCATTACATTTACCACCATGGGCGTCGGAAGACGAAAGTCTAGGGTGGAGCAACCTTCCAAATATCAACGGGATTTATAGTTGAAAAATAAAAAAACGTACTTTTGTGCAAACAAAAACTGCCGATCGGTTTGTCTCTCATATGTCCGCTGTATGTGTACTTTAGTCGTGCTACGAAATCCAATTTTTTACTCTCCCATTCTATTTCCAGGGGGGGTGGCTGCCTCCCCCTGCCACCCCCCCCGTTCCGATGCTCATATTTACCACCACTATTACACACGCTCTATAATGAACCGACAAGATGGGGGGTAATTCCTCAAAAAAGGGTTGCTAACATGCAAACCAGATAGTCAGTCAACTGCTATATCATAACTACATAACCTAATGCTGAGATTATCGTTTAAACAACCAGGTAAATAATTATAATTTTACTTGCTTGTGAAGCTGACTGTGCCGTTCAGGATTTGGAACCAAATGGTAGATCCTAATGGGTACTACTTTTTGGAACATCTGAGAACCAACCTTTCGTTTTTACTACCATTTGTTATATAGTAGCTAGTTCTCCTAAATATCTAATTAAAGAATAATAAGGATTATATTTCGAGATCTCAAGTGGATGTGGTCACGGGGTGGATAAGCTAGTGATTCTTAGTATGCGTCAGTGACGAAGTGTCCATATAACATGATTCCTATCGGATTCCTTAAAGAATAAATTCAGGGAACAACCTACCATCTCTTGATAATTGCCAGGCAGGTACAATACCAAAGTTTAGTTTGTCTATTATGAAAGCAATTCAAAACGCCTGCGCAACAAATGATAGCAAAAATGTCTCCATGCATTTCAATACCGCATGTGCGTGCATTCATAAAGCTACAGGCGTTTCGCGAGCTAACACCTCCCCATCATAAACTCGAAGCAATACGGGTTTCATTTTGAGACTAGCGAGTAGCTTAGTGAGAAAACAATATAAAACACAAGCCAAGGAGCTAAAAATTCAGTAAATGACGTTTATCTTAATAAGATTTTTATATTTTATCCTTCGCCACTGGATGCGTATGTGCGTGCATGCTTGTTGTAAAAAAAATATTGCTTATTTCGGATATATCTAAGCTTTGTAAAAGTGCACCGGACCCGAATCAAATCGAATAAAAACCGGTCAAGTGCGAGTAGGACTCGCGCCCTGAGGGTTCCGTACCATTCTGATAAGTTAATAGACCTAAATGATTTGAATAAAAATTACAACAGTATGAAACAAAACTACAATAGTTCGTCGAGTATTCGGAAACCTACGTGTATATTTAAAATCGGCGTTTTCAGTATTTTAAGAACAAATACTTGTCATCACGACATGAATCCCCGAGGGGG
This sequence comes from Ypsolopha scabrella, assembly GCA_910592155.1. NCBI lineage: Eukaryota > Metazoa > Arthropoda > Insecta > Lepidoptera > Ypsolophidae > Ypsolopha > Ypsolopha scabrella. The sequence goes on along the minus strand of OU342980.1, from coordinate 7,550,259 downwards.
TGTCAGAGGTGTACTTCGGGCACAATTACACACTCTTTAGGGCATGCAGGTTTCCTCACGATGTTTTCCTTCACCGTTCAGCAAGTGGTAAGTGTTAGGGAAGAACACAAATACTATCCCACAAATTCCGAAAAGCTCATTGGTGCATGCCCGATCGGGAATCGAAGAACCTGGGCCTCAATATTGAGAGGCCAGCGTTCTACTGCCTGAGCTACCGCTGCTTGTTGTTCAGATAATATACAGAAAATTCCAAATTCTTTACTAGTTTAGTTTTTTCGATAGATGGCATTCAAGAAGAAATCGCCAATTTGCAGCCAGATGTTTTGCGAGCAACAATGCCGTAAAACGAACGAAATTATGCATCAACTCGGGAGGGCCATTTGAGCTATATAATTTTTTCAAATTGTATGTCATCAATTTTACACTTTCAAATAAAGTTTCATATAAAAAACAGAGCCCTTTTTTCATTTGTAACACGATTGCAGCCAATTCAAATTATAACATTAATTTTGCGCCACCTTCTATTTATATTTTTTTATTTTGGACAATTCGGAGGTCAAGTAGAACAGCTGCGTTTCCGCATCCGCTTTCATTATCGGACTTCCGTTAGTTCCCTAGTCTGTTGGCAATGGTCAAAGCTTACTAAAAACAGGTTCACTTCTTATACTATTAATATAAGAATATAATACGTACTAGGGAGTCTATTGGCAATGGTTAGGGCTTACTAATTAACAAATAAATAAAACGGGTTCACTTCTTATACTATATATATAATACGTACTAGAACAAATAATTTACCTACATGATGTTATAACCCCCATGTTCTCTTTATCATATCAGCTGCCTTTTCACCGATCATGATTGCAGGCGCATTGGTATGCGCCGCAATAGTCCTGGGGATGACACTGCTGTCGACAACCCTGAGGCCATTCACGCCATACACTTTCAATTCTGGGTCCACTATTGCGTAAGGATCTGAAGAGGGACCCATTTTACACGTTGCGATCTGATGATGAAGCGTCGCAGTCACAGTCCTCACAGCGCATTCCCAATAAGCATCACTGTCAAAGTCATACTGTCTGCAATTTGGGAACTTCTTTCTATGCAGCGTTGCCCCATACTTCTGGAACGGAGCCGTACTCACCAGTTTTTGAATATACCTGATCGCCGCAACCATGGTTGCCGTATCGCGCGGATCGGTTAAATAATTCCCGTATAACTTTGGATGGTCAAAAGGATTCTTGGACCGCAGTTTTAAGTGGCCCTTCGATTTCGGATGCAGGAGCACAACCATTATCGTGAACGATTCGACTTTCTCTAAAGGTCTGTAGACGTCGTTGTACAACCAATCTGCGAGGTGCAACCCCTTAACGACCACGTGACTTTCGTCAGATGGAAAGGCGGCGCAAGAACCGATCAACTCTATATCAGGGACATCACCAGCTTCCTCGGAGATGTTAGTTTTGATGTAACCGATAGTTTCTACTCCTGCAAGCGATGACATAGGTCCGTCCCCATAATGCATGTATTGTATTACATTCTGGACAGTGGCTACGTTCTTATCAACTAGCGTTATTCCAGTAGCATTCAAAGTAAACGCCAAAGCAGGGAATGATATATGATCGTAGAGCTCTTCTCCCACTTTTAGATCCTGTATCACTGGTATACCAAATGATTCTAAGTGGTCTTTGGGGCCAACACCAGACAGCATTAGCAAGTGTGGTGATTCTATGGGTCCAGCGGATAATATTACCTCCTTTTTCGCACGGATGCGGAAGATTTTGCCGTTCCTTTGGAGTTCAACACCATAAGCGGTTTTTGTAGTAGGGTCTATTAAGACTTTGGTGGCTGTGCTGCCGGATAAAATGTGGAGGTTTTTTCTCTTCTTGTGATCGTGTAGGAAGGCTTTAGCTGCGCTGTGTCGTCTGCCTTGACTCATGGTCGCTTGGATGTAACTGAACCCGTAGCCATCAGGACTGTTGTAGTCGACAACCCGATGACCCAGGAGTTTTCCAGCGTCCAAGAACGCCTTCGAAAGTTTTGATCTGAAATGGAAAATACAAAAGCGATTTTAGGTATTATTTTCAAATTTAAAATGACCAACAATGAGCGTCTTTCTATCAGGAAGACTGCCAAGAGTGGCGAAATCTCAAAAAAGTCTATTAGTATGGATGGATTGATAGATGAGCAGCTGTTGTGTCTGCTTAGGTAGTAGAGTTATTGAATAGAATACTATTGAAAAACTCGCCTACGCCTCGTTTTTTAACGTTACACTCGTGTTTAAGTATCAGTTTCATAAACTACTATTATAGCATTACCTTGTTAAGAGAACTGTACTATAGATTTTTTCCCTTATAAGAGATGTTCGAGAAAAAAAAATCCATTATGCACTATTTATAGGTTCATAATAATGATTTTACGATATCAGTTTAGATACAAATATTAACGAGTATCATACAAATCATATAAATTTTACCAAACAATACTAACCTAAAAGGTACGTCTTCGACTGCAAGTTCCCCGTCTCGACCGTGGTATGGCGATTTTTTTAAACCCCGGAGTTTGGCCCCTTCAGACTTCATGTAGTACGGCAACACATCTTGGTAAGACCTGTCAATAAATTCCTAAGCATTTATTTTCACGTTTGCAGGTACGTCTACATGTGTGCAATGAGATATATTATGTACAGTGACCGACAAATGTAGGTAAGTAATATTACAATTTGAGAAACTAAATATTTAGAGAATGGAATATCAATGAGATATTAAATTCTTAGTTAAGTAAATGTCAGACGGGACTCGAACCCGTATATCTGCCTAACGAAGGCTTGCGACTTACACAGTGTGTGTCCATAGAGATGTTCTAGTACCGGATTTTGTATCTTCTGTACACAGCAACTGATAATGCACATATTAAACCCTCACAAAGGCGTCTTGTGTATTTGACGCCTTATTGAATTGAAGCTCTGACTCATGTCTCAGATTTACTTTTCCCCTAGATTTTCAGATCTTAACGCATTCTTAAAATGTTTTAATTTAAGTAAGTTTCCTTCCCATCCTTCCCTTCCATAATATGCTCACCATCCACTGTTTCCATCCTCAGATATTCGGTCCCAGTCGACTGGCAACCCTCGGGTGTAGACCATGTAGTTGACCACGCTGCTGCCTCCAATTGCCCTTCCTCTTGGCCAGAAGCACCTTCCATCGTCCATTCCTGAAACATAACATATTTGCCAATATTTACCATAACAATAAACAATAGTGTTTATCCGTAATTTGTACGCCATTTTTTAAAATAAATATAATATAAAAGATCGATGTTCTAGAAGGGAATTTTGTGCATGCATTTATTTTCACAGCAGTCACTTATTTAACAGTAATTAGGAAAAGATTAGTTGAGTGGCTAGAGCGGAGTATTTTTTTAATGACAGCAGATTTTAATCAAGAGACGAAAAAGTAAAAAAAAAAAATTGAAAGTCACTGATTTTAGACCGGTTTAGACGGGTCATTATTATTAGCTCTAGAATAGGAATTAGTCGAGTTAACCGATCAATTTGAATACAAGTAAAGCAGATCGTGGGTCGTGGGTCGCAAAAACTATAAGCATGCTCACTCACATACAAAATACACGAAATGTCTTGTCAAAAAGAGGGCGGTGATAGATTAACTTTTTACGTAAGTATATACACTCAAAGGCACAATTAACCGCCCACTTAAATTTTCCGACGTAACTTCAAAAATTCATTATGGAATGTTTTTTTTTCTTGGCGGCATTTTACATTAGATAATTTCAGATGAAAAAAAATTAAAATAAAATTTGCTATTGCTTTAATTGTTTTATTATGAAAAAAGTTTTAAATTACCAATTAATTACAAAAACAAATGTGATGATAAACAATCTAAAACTTTTTGTTGACATTGAAAACCTAAATTTTAATAATGAGTATTGCCTCCTCTGGCTCTTATGACCTCCTCCAGTCGATTAGGAAGACCATCCGTTATGTCTTGAATATCTGACTGCGGTATATTCTCCCATTCCTCGACCACAGCAATTTTTAACTCATTAATGGAGGTAGGAACCGGAACCCGACTTCGTACTCGCCTTTTAAGATTGTCCCAAACGTGTTCGATAGGGTTTAGGTCCGGGCTGCGAGCTGGGCATGGTAATCGTGCTCTACCCACGGCATCAAGGTACTCCGTAACCACTCTAGCAACGTGCGCACGAGCATTGTCGTGCATTAAAAGAAAATCTTCTCCAATAAATGGGGCAAAAGGGATGACATGAGGTTCTTAAGACCTCTTCCACATACCTCTGAGCATTTACGCTGCCTCTTTCAAGCACAACCAACCCTGTACGAGCCTCATAAGAAATACCACCCCATACCATTACTGAGCCACCTTGATAGCCCACTGTTTCGACAACAGCACACTGTACAAACCTTTCACCGGGGCGTCGGTACACGCGCTGGCGTCCATCGGGATCTCTTAAAACGACTCTCGACTCATCAGAGAAGAGAACGTTCTTCCATTGCTCTATGGTCCAGTTTCGGTATTGTTGAGCAAATCGAAGTCTAGCTCTCCGGTGCTCTGTGGTCAACGCTGGAACTCGAGCTGGCCGGAATCCAGTCAAATTACGCTCTGCAAGCCTTCTTCTTATCGTTCTAAGGCTAACGCTTACATTTCGTACCTCAAATAGGCGATTACGAGCTTCGGGAGCCGTAGTGAAGCGATTTCTTAGAATGTTGGAAACGATGAAGCGGTCATCTCTTGCAGAAGTGCACCTCACACGACCTTGTCCCGGTCTCCTCGTGTAAGATCCAGTTTCTCTGTATCGTCGGATGGCATCACGTATCGTGGTTCGAGGATATCCCATCATGCGGCCCATGCGACGCTGGCTATACCCAGCATCTGAAAGCGCCACCGCTCTAGCTGCACCAGCTGCATCCAATGGCATTTTACTGGGTAAAAAGCAACTGACAAACTCTGACGTACCTTCAGAACTAAGAAATGTACCTAAAAACTTCAAAGGCAATACTTTATGTACGCGTAAAACAATCAGTTCGAAAATCAACATTCGACTGAACTCAATAAAAGAGACTCACACTTGAGGGTATCTTTAAAAAAGGGTCATAAATTGTCCTAATTTATCATAAACTACTTACTTAACAAATTGTCATTCAACATCATAAGCATTCAGTTATTGTAAACAAAGTTATGCTACTTCAGCCGAGTGGGCGGTTAATTGTGCCTCTGAGTGTATATTCCGCCGTACAAAACGAGTTCCTCTTTCATTCTTCCAGATTATTTTTTATTGACAGGTATCTAGGTAGGTTTGATATAATTTTGTCGATGTATCTAACACATTATATTGCTAGTCCCTGTTCTTCTTTCTTAACATTAGCACAATGCTTTGGAACAAGAAAGATAGAGATCAAAAAACTCATTTAACCGTACCCACCATTTCGAGAGTCACTTTTCTGTGAAAAAGTATATTCAATTCACAAATCTAACAACAGGTATTTCTCGCTTACATTGTCTAGGTAATGATTAAAGCCATTAAATTTTAAAATACATTGATATTATTGTATAGGAGCGGAAGTACTAACTTGAACGCACGGGCGTTTACGGAAAACCTACAATGTCTCTCTAAGGGTGTAGCTCTTCCAGGGCGGAGTTTAGCCGTCCGTTCGTGGTACCCTTAAGATTGAAAACCGAAATGCGCGAATGCATGGTTAGAATGTATTTTATCTAAGCATTCAATCGGTGGACCGCTTTTGAGCAGAGGATGGTGAATCCAGGTATTATTTTATTGAAGGTACAAACAGTTTACCTAAACACACGCCAGGCAGCGGCTCCATCAGGTAGGGCCACACGTAGTCGGTCTGCTGGAACAGCGGCGCGAGGATCGGCACGTCCGTGAACTGTGACTCGCCGGCGCCAGCCTCCAGCAGCAGCACGGAGGCCTGGCGTGGCTGCGACAGGCGCGAGGCCAGCGCGCTGCCGGCCGAGCCCGCTCCGACTATGATGAAGTCGTACTCCACGAGGGGGCCTTTGAACGCTGGGAACATCGATATAACACCCATGACCCACTTCATACTAAATAAACGAAAACAAACTATGTTGGTTGATGTTGAGTACACAAATAAAAACCCTTTTCTTTTGCTTACTCATTTTCATGCACAACACATACACATACATTTTTTGTTTGATAAACACTTGTACTTGTCCACTTATTTATATTAATTTCCCTTAGCGATTCATATATTGTACGTAAACAACCAAACAAACCTTTGATAATGCTTTAACAGCGAAACCGGTAAGGGAAATTAATATAAATAAGTGGACAAGTACAAGTGTTTATCAAACAAAAAATGTTTCAAAAGTTCCACCAAGTGCCAACAATCACGAGCATCAACTACATACACATACTTTCACTCACACTTCGGCTCTCCCTCACACATACACACTCTCTTTTGGGACCCATAGAAATATTAACAATTTTTTAAAAAATTGTTCCCAGGTAAAAACGATATAATATTATGCTAATTATGTTGTATATGCAAAAATGATTTTTTTTTTACATTATAGGTAAGGGACGCAACGTGTTTACTTTTAATATTTTCCCAAACATTCGTCGAAGTTCCATCTGCCATGGTCATGGGATGACCCACCCCTAGACTATGTAGCTTTGAGTCGGTTGGCAACTGGTTGCCAAACATCAAAAACATAGATATTAACGAATTTAGATCATCTAAGATACGTTCGTGCTTAGATTTATAGTCCAATACACACTAAAGGCAATTTTGAAAGTTGGCAACCGATACAAAGTTACATAATAGGTCCGCAGAATGACTACAAAAGTAATTACGGCGAGACCCGTACTACTGATATTTTTACAGTGACCTTAAACTTAAATTCGTTGTCGCGTGCCTGCGTCATGTAAGCAAATATCTGCCAAATTTCAAGTTTGTAGACTCTATTATATAAGGTGAATTTAATTTATGCAACCAAATTATTACTGAAGATATTCGTATATCGTTGTCGGGTGGACTTTTGGTATCACGCTGTGGTTCTAGAGTATCATGGAGTGGCTATTTGTTGTAGTATTTTTTATATGTAACATGGTGCTAAGTAATATGATTTATGCCATTTTATCATGGCTTTATAAACGGTGTGTATATAATTATATTATCTTGTCGTATGTTTTGCTATGAATTATGATATTTTTAACCTACAAAGAACTAATATTAAGTCAAGACAAGTCAAACATTCACCTCAAAAGACGAAGACGAACCCACGAAGACTAATCTCACCAAAAAAAATGCAGCAATATTGGTGATTTTTATCTAGACTTATGCTTCTTTCTTGTGAATTGCAATATTCCATGGAACAAAGTGAACAATCCAGAATTTAGAAAGTTTTTTGACAAGTATATCTGCTGTAACTGTGTAAGTAGAAAATTTCCTGAACTGAGTGTTTTGAAGAAAATTTGTTTAGAAAAAGCGTATGTTGAAATTTTCTTGAATAGTTTTGTGTGGCTTTCTAGGGGTGAAACAGTAGATTGCGTGGGAAATTGTATAGTAAACATAGTAGCAAAACCTTTGCAAAGTATTTGCCGTCGGCATTATTTGTTAATGTGTCGGGTTACTGAAAGAGTAAATGGCATAGTAATGGCCGATTTGGTCGAACAAACGACTTTAACGTTTTTTATGGCAAGACGATTACCCAAATAACGTTCACAAACTTGCTGTGTTTTGTACGGATGCAGCTGCTTATATGATTGCCGCTGGCAAAATTTTGAAGAAGAGACATCGCAATCTAAAGCGTTTTACTTGTCTAGCTCATGCTTTTCATCGAGTTGCAGAGAAAATTAGATCCGAACATAAACTTGTTGATACTTTGATTTCAAATGTTAAAAAGTTTTTTTAAAATCTCCGAGTAGAGTGAGACTTTTCAAACAAATGGTTCCAAACATACGTTTACCACCCCAACCCGTAATATCCACATAGGGAACCTGGCTACAAGCAGCCTTCTATTACAGTACGTATTATGACGAGATTAAAAAGGTTGTGAAAAAATTTAAATTCTACCGACGCCATTGCCATTGCAGAAGCTAAAAATACTTGAAAATGAACTTGATGTTACTAAAAACACTTACGAAATTATACCCGAAACAATTACTAAATTAGAATGCACAAACATTTCTCTCGCTGAGTCCTTATGGCGGTTGTACACACTCGTCGAGATACCCCGAGACAGGCCGAGCGCGCGTGTGTACAGGGCGCTCTCGTCTCGTCTCGCTCTCTCGTTCTCGTCTCGGTCGCTCTTGGTGGCTTGTCGGTTTTTTTGCGCCAGTCAAAGGGTCTCGTTGGCTCTCGCGAGGTAAACGAGACCGAGCATGTACACACTCGTTCATATATTACACTATTCAGGAAGTTTTATTATGTATTTACCTGTTTCTACTGCGGTGCATGGTAATTATCCACCATCTTCTTTTTCTCCATGGTTTGAGAATTTTTTTTTATAGTAAATGTTTAAAAAATTATAGTAGCTCACGGTACAAAGACAAACAGCAGCAGCTATTTCTACGTCCATTCTCGTGTAAGTCTTCAGTTCAAATGTTAGAACGAGTGTGTACAGTCATGCTCTCGACGAGAGTCTTTTCGGCCGAGGCTCTCGGCGAGAGGTTCTCGTCGAGTGTGTACAACCGCCATTACATATTATTGAACAAGCTCATATCATTTTACGATGGTGTGCAAAATGCAACACATGGTGTTAAAGATAAAATGGAACAGATACTGGATAGAATTTCCGACTTCGACGTTATATGCAATATGACCACACTTCATGATGACGATTTCGTGAAACTCCTCGAGAATGTGACTTTAATTTCGGTGGACGTGGAGCGATCATTCTCCACACACAAAAGACTTTTTGACAAATTAAGAACGAGATTAACTCCAATTAATTCAGAAAAAAATGTAATAATTCATATAAGAAAGAAAGAAAAGAAAAAATATTACATATAAAATATTACTTGAAGATGATTTTGACATGCTTATTTCTAAAGCAATTTGAGAGAAGAATTAAGATCTTTTTGTTTTGATGTATTTATTTTTTAACTTTTGTTCCAAATTTGTTATTTAAGGATTTAAAAATATATATATTTTATTAGTAAGTATCCTCTTTTTGTGACATTATTTATACGGATATGAAGTAGGCAAATACAATACAAACACATCATATAAAACACCTGCCACACAGCCAATTTCGATTGTCAACTAAATTAGACGTTAAAATAATTTGTACGAATGAATTCCCGTGGATTAAGGTATTTTCGTATTTATTTATTGACAATGAGTACTTCCACAAGGGACTTCTTTCGTGGCAAGAACTTTAGTCTGATTGAACTACATTCCACGTCATCTAATTTAGTCGACAATTCGAGTAAATTATCATCCAAATCGGATCGTGTTGCTGCAACCACAGCGTGATACCAAAAGTCCCAACCATTCACATACCAAGCTTCCAGTATGAGTTTGTCTGCAAAAAAATAAAGTCACCTTATATGTATATCTCTATATTATGAGATACTTATTTTGAGGTAAGCAGCAAACCAAATTGTTCGTTGGAGGTAAGACATTGAAACAGGTTTTTATTGTTAATTTCGTCTTGTATGCCATTACTAAGATCTTTATTGCCAAGTCCAAAGGTACAAATTTTAAACAAAATAAAATTAGATCTTTTATCACAAATAGGCATACAATGTCATTTAGAAATTATTTACTATTTTACTAGTTTCAAGAAAACCATCGAGTTTAATTTGCTAACCTCATAGTCAAAGGTTTTTACGCGCAAAGCGAATCCTAATGTCTATGGTTTTTACGGAGAGTGTAACGGGAATTTTTATAGGAATGTTTTGATTCCTTTGGTGACAAATTCTTCTTTTGTTTTTAGGAAATTGTAAATATTCAGTGACAGATGTCAAATCTATCAGTTTTGAAATATCTTACTTTTGACAAACAGTGTGACGTGGCTCTTTTGGCGCTTGTCTTGAGCGTGGTCAAAATCGGAACTAAAACTGCTATCCTCAAAAATATTGCGTGTGTGAAAATAGTACATTACGATACGAGAGCGATGAAACGTTTCTCGCACGAGTATCGTATAATATTTTATAGCACAAGTGGGGAAAATGCCGACTTTACGCAAGCGCAGTGTGCGTAAAGCGGTCATTTTACGCACAGTGTGCTATAAACTATTTTTCGATTCAGGAATCCGTTTGCGAAATATTAAGCTTTAAAGTGCAAATTTTTGTTAGAGTAATGTGTCCCCCATGCCAGCTAAACGGTTGTATTTGGGTATGTGTAAAAAATGTGAAATGTGAAAAAAAGAATCGTGTGAACGCAGTTGAAAGGAAAACTATCACAGCTAAGTAGGCTTTACAAGCTAACGAGTAATAGTCGACCAACGCTGATAGGTTTCATACATGTATTTTAAGTTTGTATTTTTTTCGAATCATTTAGGTCTATGAACTTATTTGAATAGTACAGAAGCCTCAGGCGCGAGTTCTACTCTCACTTGGTCGGTTTTTGAAACAAACATTATAAATGCGAAAGTTTGTGTGTGTGTGTTTGTTACTCTTTCACGCTGAACCGGCTGGACAGATTTGGATGAAATTTAGAATGGATTTAGCTTATACGCTAACTTAACACATAGGCTACTTTTTATCCCGGAAAAAAACATGTCCTTAAACCGAATAACACGCGGGCGGAGCCGCGGGCAAAAGCTAGTTCTTAGATAAAAGCTTGTTTTAAAAAAGTTTTTTTTTTGTGAATTTTAGGGATAAACGTTATTTCACAAAGTTAAATAAAAGCTTGTAAAAAAAGGTCTATTATAATATAGGCTTGCAACCACGGATGAATTGCAAAAAAATAATAATATGTTAAGGGCTACATACGTTTCGGGAGGTCGTATATATCTCTAAAAAGCTCCAAGATATCAGGTTCAGTTGGATTCAGGTTCAACATTGGTGTCTTCAGCATCGCTTCCAGGACCTTACTCCTCGGCACTCCGTTCGCTTGTCTCTTCTCACGAGGGCTCTCACAGAAAACATCACAGTTAACAGGAACTGCATAATCGTTTTCATCTACAACTGTCACTTCATCATCGGAATCGAGAAACCCTGCATTTCCTTGAATGAAATGGCCATACAAAATTAAAAAAACTAGATTTATTTTTGCTAACCACATTTTGTTTACTAGCAACGAACTGTATCGCACTGTAAGCGCGATAAAAGCAACTGTGCGTATATTTTTTTGTACCAATTTTTTGCGTTGTTTGGACCGGTTCCTGCTTTGAAAAACTTATTAAATTCGGTTGGTGTCAGTGACCTTGGTTGAATGGCTGGCCCGGTGCCAAATTAATAAAGGTGTTCATTTTGATAACCGTTTTCCCGCTAAACGGTGTTAGTGACCTGCAGTATACATCCATCAGCCTGTTTCGTCCACTGTTGGACATAGGCCTTTCCAGGATTTCGCCACTCTTTGCGGTCCTCCTGGAAAAAATGCCCATACTCACACACGCTGGGCAGGCGGGTTGGTGATCGCGGTGCCGAAACCCTTGCACCAGTGACGCCGCTGCCCGTCACCAGTCTGTTTTATATAAGGATATACTGCCATCCATCGGTCCCAGGCAATGGTGGGCCGCCTGGTTTTTTTGCCTGAGAGCTGTTCTCTTACTCTCCCCCGAATAACTTCGGGAGGATTTGCGAGTAAGATGGTGGTACCTCCACAGTCGAGCCCGGCATTAGCTCTACCACCTGCAGTATAACTTCTTCAAAATTATATCGTAGGTGTTGTCAAAATAGATAAGGTTTCCGCATAGAGGGTTGTTCCCATCATAATTCAATAATTTGGCCAATTGCGAGTCGGACTCGTGCACAAAGGGTTCCGTACCATCTCACAATAAGGGTGCGGAACCCTAAAAACATTTTGGTAAGTTAACAACAATATATAAGCCATAGAAACATCAAGGCTACAAAAAACAAGGCGCCTCTGCGTACGAAACACAATTTTTTATTATTTTTTGTGTAACCGTGGAGTATGTCCTACAATCTGACCAAATTGTATTACTTATTACCGTCTCCGAGTGAGAGCCAAAACCAATAACGTTTAAAAAATGCAACTTTTTTGTGGTTACTTGTATGAGGACCCTTGTTAATTTTTTTATATTTTATTATTTGTCATGTATGATAGAAGGCATAGTAACACATATTCTGTAAAAATTTCAACCTTCTACAGTACTCCCAAAGATATAATGCGCATACACATCTTCGCCACTGTTCGGTAAAATTCGTGTTTCCTTACACATTCTACCTATATACAAACAATGACAGATTTTGCACGTCGAGTCACTCTGCTATAGATTTCTATGCGCATTGGACGTACTGCTATTACGGTTGAAGCTATCCCTTGTGAAAGACAGACAGCGGAGGTTTAGTAATAGGGTTCCGTTGGGCATCCTTCAGGTACGGAACCCTAAAAGATATGATAGTAATTGAACTTACTGCATAATAAAATTGATTCTATTACAATAAAATTTAATATAATATATTTTTTTGGAAATATTGCTGGAATAAAGTTACATAATTGGACTTGTTAATATTATAATTACCAAATTTAAGTTGAGCATGTACTTTTATATTTGTTTTTATTTTTATTTAGTCTGCATGGATACTTATTCGATTGTAACGTTATATCTGTAATTCAACATTAACCTGTGTCATGTTAGCGGTTGAGACGAGCAACCCACAACCCAGGGAATCCTACTGTGGGGACTAGAGAACATGTTTGGTAACTATGTTTAAGTGTTCACAATAAACGATTTATTTGTTTATTTTATTATAATTGGACTGTCATTGTCAGTGAATTCCGCGAGTGCGCTGGGTCCGTCCACCAAGATCTTCACTTTGATTCATATTTCTACTCATTCACCAACTCACATAATACACTATACAGGACGAACCAAACGATTGCCCCCTGGAGGGAAAGTGCCCTGAATATTAAAGATAGCAAATTGTACTTAAAGGAGCCTTTATTTCATTTTTAAAATAAATAAAAACTGCCTTCAATGAATTTTGTAAAATCTGCGTTTTTCCTGCATATTTTCCGTAAAATATAAAATTTTTGGATAATAGTTTTGTTATTTAAATGATAAATTTCATGGTCTTCCTTTAATTTACGATACTATGTTACTTGGAAGAATTTGATTCTAATGCTTTGACCCTTTCGATCGGTATCATAAAAATACAGGATTTTTACACATTTGTCCAGCCAGTTCGATTCCCGTTTCATGCAGGTGATTTTTTAAAATTCTTTGAATGCTGTTTAAAACAAAGGTTTCTTTAAGTAAAATTTGCTATCTTTATTTGGTACTTTCCCTTCAGGGGGCATTCGTTTGGTTCACCCGCGGTATAGTGACCTTTCCCTTCTACAACTAAATAAAGGTGCGAAGCGACTACCTAGCAGGAATAAATATTTCTGGTTACACTTACCTCTTTTTCCAGCAAATTCAACACATAACATATCGTCACGACATGAATCCCCGAGGGGGTGTCAGAGGTGTTCCTGATTGTGAATGTCTGCTATAATATTTGAAGTCGTTTATAATTTTTTTGTTAAATATTTGTTTTTTTAAAGCTTTTTAGTGTTGACGGGTTAAATTGTGAAAAACAGGTAGACTGCAGTGAGCACTCTGATTGCCTCAAACGCAAATGGTGCGCCGTCATCCATTGAGGAGCTTCAAATTCAAAGGTCCTGTGGCATAATTACAATTTTCAAGCCATTTAGAGTTATTTGCTGTCATCCGTTGAGTAGTTCTATGGTGATGTGCCCAGGATCGAAGGTCAGATGGGCATGTAAATTTTCAAGTAATACCTTGGGCTCAGCACACTGTTTGCCGAAATCTCATATTATGTGCTGTCATCCGTTGAGAAGTTCCATGGTGATGAGGCCAGGATCGAAGGTCACATAATGACAATTTTCAAGTAATATCCTGCAATTAACACACAAATACAAAGTGATTCCCGAAACTTTGAGTTATTTACTGTCATCCCTTTAGCAGTTCTATGGTGATGACTCATCACTGATGAGGCCAGGATCGAAGGTTAAGTGGGTATATGTAAATTTTCAAGTAACACTCTGGAATCAGCATCGTGGTACAAAGCGTTTTTCGTAATATCGAGTGATATGCTGCCATCCATTGAGGAGATCAAACTGAAATAGGACCTACCTGGAAATTATTTAGTCTATGGAAATAGCATTCAAATAAAAAAAAACAAATCAGTTAAGATATGCCAGAGTTATTGAGCAACATACACAAAAAATTGAAAACCTCCTCCTGTTTTGAAGTCTGTTAAAAATAGGTCAGTATAACCCGGTCCCAGTATCTGTGCACCTCGCTGGAATGTGGCGCCTCTCCCGCTTCCCCTGTCACCTCTCCGCGCACTCCCCGGTGCGACAGTACGGTTAGCATCTTCGTTGCCGCTACACGTCCCGATAATTTTGATATTTTCGCTTTATTGTTGTTTTGTTTTTTTGTATATCTAAGCTGTGTAAAAATGCACCCGACCCGAGTCAAACCGAAAAATCAAGTCGAATGTAAATTCCTGGGTGTTCTGGGGGGGGGGGGGTCGTGATTATTTCACTGTAGTAATTTAATTACTTCGCACTATTATTTCACTACACATTGTACATGACACGGTAAGCTAGCTCGGAACGAAGGACACAGGCTATAGTATCTTAGAACATTGTCAATAGAACCAACAACAGCGTCATCTATTGACCTGGCTCTCAAATAAGGAAAGAATTTCAATGTTTTACACAAAGGCACAATAGAGGGCGGTGTCGTCGCCTGTTATAAAGTCATTGTCATTGTGGGAGGTGGCAACACTGGTCACACACATCACAAAAACAAAATGTCTGCCGGCTGCGTGAGCGCTTGTATTCAAAGCTTGTTCCGTAGTTGTTTTAAGAAGATTTTTGTATATTTTTGTAGCATCTAGTGCCGTAATTTTATTAGAGTTGAGTTAGGACTAAATACTGCAAATTACAGCCAACAAACTTTAGTGAAGTGATTAGTGTTGGGTGAGAATTCTTTCTTCTTCACGAATACCCACGATTTCCTTGAAAACTATAGTGCAGCGATTAGTGAATAAGAAGCAACGAAAATTAAAATAATATATGAGAAAGGAACTTTGTTTTATTCTATTTTGAATCTGTTTCTGGTTATTGCAAATATACCTACAGCTAGCCCCAGACAGAATTTTTATCTCAATGTGTCTACCAACCAGGCTATATTTTGTACGTTGAGAAAAAATTACTTCGGTTTACGTCTTTAGTAAAACTGTAAACCGAAGTAAATTTTTTTTCGTGCAAAATATAGCGTGGTTTGTAGACACATTGAGATAAAAGTTCTGTCTGGGGCTAGCTGCTAACGATGCTATAGCATATATGTACATACTTATGCGTATGTTTACACCAGACATTAGTTGAGAGCTTAGCCGCTTGGCGGCAGCACTAGCATTCCCTGTGAAGTTAGCCAAGTTTCGTATCTATTCCCGGCTTATACTCTTGTCCATGGAAGGACAGTTCCAAGGCGCACTCGTTGAACGCTCACACGGACTTAACTTTCTGTCCGCTGCCGTCTCCATCTATGGTCACCGAGGCCAAAGAATATAGTACTCTTCTACCGACGACCGCGACTCTGTCGAAGTACACCATGTTGACAGTGGGCGCTGCCTTTCAACCGCGTGGCGCGCTTGACGTTCCGACTTCGCTTCCGCTTCCTTTTAGACCGGATGCGAAAAAATATTTTTTTTATTATTCGGAGGTCAAGTAGACCAGCGTATCCGTATCCGCCTTCATTGTCGGACTTCCGTTAGCTCCCTGGTCTACTGGAAAAGGCCAAGGCTTTCTAATTAACAAATAAATAAAACGGGTTCACTTCTTATATTATTTATATAATACGTACTAGAACAAATAATTTACCTACGTGATGTTATAACCCCCATGTTCTCTTTATCATATCAGCTGCCTTTTCACCGATCATGATTGCGGGCGCATTGGTATGCGCCGCAATAGTCCTGGGGATGACACTGCTGTCGACAACCCTGAGGCCATTCACGCCATACACTTTCAATTCTGGGTCCACTATTGCATTAGGATCTGAAGAGGGACCCATTTTACACGTCGCGATCTGATGATGAAGCGTCGCAGTCACAGTCCTCACAGCGCATTCCCAATAAGCATCACTGTCAAAGTCATACTGTCTGCAATTTGGGAACTTCTTTCTATGCAGCGTTGCCCCATACTTCTGGAACGGAGCCGTACTCACCAGTTTTTGAATATACCTGATCGCTGCAACCATGGTTGCCGTATCGCGCGGATCGGTTAAATAATTCCCGTATAACTTTGGATGGTCAAAAGGATTCTTGGACCGCAGTTTTAAGTGGCCCTTCGATTTCGGATGCAGGAGCATACCTATTATCGTGAACGATTCGACGTTATCTAAAGTTCTGTAGACGTCGTTGTATAACCAATCTGCGAGGTGTAACCCCTTAGCGACCACGCGACTTTCGTCAGAAAGAAAGGTGGCGCAAGCACCGATCAACTCTATATCAGGGACATCACCAGCTTCCTCGGAGATGTTAGTTTTAATGTAACCGATGGTTTCTACTCCTGAAAGCGAGGACATAGGTCCGTCCCCAAAATGCATGTATTGTATAACATTTTGGACAGTGGCTACTTTCTTATCAACTATCGTAAGTCCAGTGGCATTCAAAGTAAACACCAAAGCAGGGAATGATATATGATCGTAGAGCTCTTCTCCCACTTTTAGATCCTGTATCACTGGTATACCAAATGATTCTAAGTGGTCTTTGGGGCCAACACCAGACAGCATTAGCAAGTGTGGTGATTCCACGGGTCCAGCGGATAATATTACCTCCTTTCTCGCCCGGATGCGGAAGATTTTGCCGTTCCTTTGGAATTCAATACCATAAGCGGTTTTTGTAGTTGGGTCTATTAAGACTTTGGTGGCTGTGCTGCCTGATAAAATGTGGAGGTTTTTTCTCTTCTTGTGGTCGTGTAGGAAGGCTTTAGCTGCGCTGTGTCGTCTGCCTTGACTCATGGTCGCTTGGATGTAACTGAACCCGTAGCCATCAGGACTGTTGTAGTCGACAACCCGATGACCCAAGAGTTTTCCAGCGTCCAAGAACGCCTTTGAAAGTTTTGATCTGAAATAGAAAATAGACAAAAGCGATTTTGGTCATTATTTTTTAAATAAAGCGCCTTTAAATATAATCAGGTATGGTAAGATCAACATTTTCATATTACAAATAAATGTGCAACAGTGGGTGGCTTTCTTCCATGAGAACTCAGAGACTCGGCTTCGTGCTACGCAACAGCGGGCCTTTAACTACGGAAGCGACTCGTACTTTATACGCTGCATTAGTCCGGAGTGTACTCGAAACGAACGCAGTGGTATGGTGCCCGCATGAGAAGAAATATATTCTCATGCTGGAGCAAGTACATAAACGATTCTTGAGGAATTTATATAAAAGAACTAAAACATATTATCCGTATTTGTATCCCACGCGGTTTCTAGAGGGACATTTAGGATATGACTCCTTAGAATTACGAAGATCGATGTCACTTATTAGATTCATAATTAACATAGTTAGGAATAAAATTGATTGCATCGATCTCGTCAATAAATTAATAAGTATATTTGTACCTGAGGGGTACACAAAAGCGCGTGAGTCACGCCGACACCGGCTGCTCTCGACAACAGCTTGTCGCACGAGATCACACGCCGAGTCAGCACTCCCGCGCGCGCGGACTCTAATCAACTCTCTGCTCTCTGAGGCACCACACTGTGACTTATTTACGACCGGGATAGGGTGCTTGATGAGAGAATTTCAGAGAATATTAGAAAGACGTATGAATGAAAATGTTTAATTTATAATGAATTTTTTTTTTCTCGCCTAATATGTTTTAAATTTGTTGAGTGAAACCCGCCTTTGTTACTTTATGGTACCTATATATTAACTGTGTAACAATTGTAAATATAAATAAATAAATTGAATTGAATTGAATGAGGACCGCCAAGAGTAGCTAAATCTTGGATATACCTATGACCAGCAGTGGACGAAACAGGTTGATGGTTGGATGAATGGGTGGCTGTAATGTCTGCTTAGGATATAAGTTAGTTATTGAATAAATTTTTTACGAAATCCATCGTCTGCGACGACTAGCTTAAAATTTAACTTTTTGACGTCAAGTGTAAGATAAAAATACAATGTATAGTCACTGAGAAAACTTATTGAATGATTTCGGGTACCATTAGTCCTGCCGTCTAATCGTCTTACTTCACTATCCATCTCTATAGCCTTCAAAAGTGTCGTGATTGGTCAAAAATGATGTGCAATGACATTTCTAGCTAATCATTGGTGAGTTTGTCGAAGTTAGACAATAAGGTCCCTGAAGTCATAATGTCCAAAAAAACGTGTGCGGACATGGTGGTGCTCATGTAGTAGTAACTAAAACAAAATAAATTGTTACGACATGAATCCCCGAGGGGTGTTCAGAGGTATTCCCAAGTGTGAACCGTGAATGTCCACACTTGGTACACCTACTTTTCACCGACGATTATTAGTTTAGTACTTAAATCTGTTCGTTTGTGTTGGGTGCCGGGGATCTGGCTAGGAGTTTTCTTGGGAAACGTTTTGTCTTTGCGTTGCTTTCACTACTTTTAGTACCCTAAGTGATTAGTGAAAAACAAGTATAGGAAAAAAGGGGCGAGGCGATTTCTTCTTCAGCGTGTGTAGAAGGTGCACTTAAAAATATTTACGAGTATTATACAAATCATACCAATTTTACCATACAATACTCACCGAAAAGGTACGTCTTCGACTGCCAGTTCCCCGTCTCGACCGTGGTATGGCGATTTTTTTAAACCTCGGAGATTGGCCCCTTCAGACTTCATGTAGTACGGCAACACCTCTTGGTAAGACCTGTCCATAAATTCCTAAGCATTTATTTTCATGTTTGCAGGTACGTCATACATGTGTGCAATGAGATATGCGCAGGCGCAGTGACCGACAAATGTAGGTAAGATTGCAATATCATTTGTAGCGAGATCCGTCGCTTGAGAAACTCCAAATATTTGGAGAATGTATTACAAGACTGAATACCAATGAGAAATCAAATTCTATAAGTTAGATAGTGAATTTATTTACTTTACAAAGTTTATTAAATTAGGTACCTATATTACATATTAAAAGAGCTTATTTTTATAATTTATGCTATACCCAGCGAAAAGCCCTGTGCTCTAGTAATCTTGAAATTTAGGGTAACAGTGACACCTATTCCCGTGTAGCAAATATTAGATTTAGAGCTGCCATAACCTAAAACTTTTCATTGCAAAATAGGCTTTAACGCAGATGGATAAACGTTAAATGAGCTGGTATTATTTAAGGTTTTTCAATTCTAAATTTAAGGTTTGTGGCACGAGAATAGGTCACAATGTCAATATCCCCATGCAAACAAAACATATGTTTCTTTTTAAAGAAATTAAATAAAATCAAAACAAAGTTCATACGTAGCCTAACCTAAATTAGACATGAGCGTGTGTTAGGGTGTGTGTATTGTAAGCGTGTGAGAGAGATCAGGATGTAAGGGTGTGTGGTCTATGGTGTAGTGTAGAGGTTATACAGGGCATGGCCCAAGAAAACAAGGTTTGCATTCCAAAACTTACGCTTACTTCAATTTGAACACTGACAACAGGATAGCATTATGCATTTTTGCATGAGTGTGAATGAGTGAGGAAGAGAGCTCGTATGGCTACACTGAGATTATTTAATAGGTATTTAGAACGCGCTTCGCGCAACGAGACGTCATTTTTATTAGCTTGTGTTGTCACACACACATATACACAGTGATTGGCTGATTTCCACAGATATGGTGACTGGTAATTAGATGCAATCCTTTGAAGGGGTTGTAAAAGAGAGCAATTGAAGTCGATTAGACCATAAGTTTTTTTTCTAAACTCTAAATTAAGTTTTTTTTCTAAACTCTAAATTAAGTTTTTTTTCTAAACTAAACTTAAAAAAAATTATATTGAAAAAACCAGCCATTAATTTACTTTTTTTATTTGTTTCGCTTTGATAACATCCCAACCAATAAACAATAGCCCTAAAATGCACATTATTGACGTAAACCTTGACACTGCTCCAAAACAATTGAAAACCCTTAAAAATTGCAAAAGATTTACACAAAATAGCTAGGTTAAAAAAAAGTATCTATGCAATTTTCTGTGCGTATTAGCTTGAAAACATCCGCATCTTAGTAGCTTTCGAATGAGGTACAAAAATCTCAAATTGACAGAGGAATGATAAAAATATGGCCAAAGCAATAGGAGCAGGTTTACTTTAGAAAAAAAACTAAATTAAAAATATCTCAGAAATGGTTCACTTTTGCATAAGGCATTATATGGTCGAATCGACTGCAATTGCTTTTTTCTTCAACCCCTTCAAAGGATTGCATCTAATTACCGGTCAACCTGTATATTCGGTCCAGTAAATCACAGACGAGACTTGAATCTGTATTTCTGCCTACCGAAGGTCTGCGACTTATCCCGTCTGTTCACAGAGATGTTCTAGTACCGAATTTTGTATCTTCTTTACACAGCAACCGATAATGCACATATTAAACCCTCACAAAGGCGTCTTGTGTATTTGACGCCTTATTGAATTGAAGCTCTGACTCATGTCTCAGATTTACTTTTCCCGTAGATTTTCAGATTAATTTTTACATCTTAACGCATTCTTAAAATGTTTTAATTTAAGTAAGTTTCCTTCCCATCCTTCCCTTCCATAAAATGCTCACCATCCACTGTTTCCATCCTCAGATATTCGGTCCCAGTCGACTGGCAACCCTCGGGTGTATATCATGTAGTTGACCACGCTGCTTCCTCCAATTGCCTTTCCTCTTGGCCAGAAGCACCTTCCACCGTCCATTCCTGAAAAAACATTACATTATATCCGAGGGGTGGAAAGAAGGGTATTGCCTGACAAGGTGAACTAACAGGCCAAGGATTAAAAAAAAAACCGTTGTATCCATTAAGGGAAAATTAATGTATGTAATTTTTTTATTCGAACTCATTTTTCAATTTATATTTAATAAAAGATAGTTTTGTAGTAAATAAGATATTTTTCTTGCTGCCATTGATTTTGATTGGTTTCATTCTTTTCCTGATTGGAAAAGGCAAAGCTTCTAGCAACCATGCTGCCAAGGCGGCCTTTTCAACAACTTTTACATTTTCTGTTTTTAGCGGTGTACATTTTAAAAATAAAATAGATAATAAAATAACGCACTCTACTTAAAAAATTGGCTCCATGGGCTTTTGTTATTTTATCTCTGCATATTCCAAGATAAAATGAAAAATGTAGTAAAAGCTGATGGAATCCTATAGAAAAGGTTATCATATTACTGCATTTTTTCCAGAATGAAATGTAAATGAATTTATTCATAAGTAATGGTACAAAAATCATTATTAATATAATATAATGGGATAAATATATAATGATTATATATTTGTGTGATTGTTTTAAAAATTAAACCAATAAATATATATTATAAGTAATAAATACAATAATATAATGGGATAACATATGAATAATAAAAAAAACTATGTGGATTAAGGGGAACCGTTTTGATCTCAGTGCAAAATGCACAACTTGTGTTAGTTTATCTTATTTTGAAATAAAATTTATGAAATAAAATAGTTTCATCTTATTTGGCGACTATTGTTCAATAATTATCAGGGGTTTTTATCAGAATTGCGTCATTTTATGGTTTATAGTTCGCGTGAAAATCCATACCAACTTACGAGTAAAAGCGTGTTTAAAGTTGTGGACATTCATTTACAATGTAATGTATAAAATTACACAACTTTGGCAGGAAAGCCTAATTCACTTTAAGCTATGGTCAGAGAATGTAAAGTATTACTTGCTATGGTGGTGAAATGACATAAATCACAACAACGGGACCGTATTTCTAAGACTCCGCTGTCCGTTTGTCTGTCTGTTCGTCTGTCCCTCTGTCACCAGGCTGTATCTCATGAACCGTGATAGTTAGACACTTGAAATTTTCACAGATGTATTTCTGATGCCGCTATAACAACAAATTCTAAAACCGGCCAAGTGCGAGTCGGACTACATCAGGCATGATTTTTTTTCCGTTTTTATAGATAATGGTACGGAACCCTTCGTGCGCGAATCCGACTCGCACTTGGCCGGTTTTTTTATTTATTGATACCTAGATAACTTTGATCTTACACCGACGAGTTGAAGATACATATTCGTCGGGTTCTAACGCATTATTATTTGCGAGACTCTTTTGTTCTTTTCTAACACAATTGACACAGTAATTTAGGACAAGAAATACAGAGATCAGAAAACTCGTTAAACGAGACTATAATCTATCGGCTTAGGCGGTTAACTCGAACTGTCAAACAATAAATTAGGTCATTTATTGCGCACTCTCCACAGTCGAGACTTTTTAAATCAAATGTTTTATGTTTAACAACGAAATTTTGACAAATCATGAACATGTAATTTGTAATCTGTATTGTTTTGAAATATAATATTTTAAATATTTAAGAACATTACGAGGATAAATTTATAATATTCATTTTTCTTCTGCGAACGATACAGGCGCATAAAAACACCCAAAATTTCAGGAGCGTAAAACATTTTGCACAGAGATTAAAACGTTGCCACAGTTTTGGAAACGCAGACCGGTAATAGTACTCGTCTATACGAACAACTTCAACTTTGGAGTTGACCCTGAAATCTCAACATGAAATCAAGTTGTTCTATACAAAAGTTCGCGCCTAAAATATACAGAACAGTTTTTTTTTGCGATTTCAGCGTTGGCCTCATAATGTAAAGTTCGTATATACGAGTACTACCACCAGTTTGCGTTTCCAAAACCAGTTTTTCACCTGGTAGGATTTATAAGATAAATAAACATGTATTCAAATGTTTTCGCCACTGACTCATATTACCTAACCAAACCGAGTATAAAACACACTATATTGAGTATATTTTCAGTGATAAAGTATATTCTAAATATTATTTTTAGAGTGCGTTACAAACTAGAAAGATTAATTTGAAACAAATGAAGAGTATTAAAGAGTCTTCCAAAGCGATGGATTTTGCCCCCGTCCGGTCACGTGCATGTTTGAAAGTTTGCAAATTTTCCCGCCAATTTTGTTTTTGGCTATATCTCCGGAACTAGTTGTCCAATTCTAATGCAGTTTTGTTTTTCTAAAACAAGATAAAATTTCCCACAAGAAAAATTTTTTTTTTCTTGGGGTAATTTGGGGGGGGCTTTCTCCTTGAAAAAATCTTAGTTATATATATGAATATATGTATGTATACTATATATATATGTCTATTCAAATTTTATAATATTGTAAAATAATATAAGGTGTAATCAAAATACCTGCCACGGATGAAATAGGAGATACTATTATGTTTATAGATTACAATAATGCATAAATTTCGTACCCCGGAATCGTTAAATCAATTTGAGAAGATAAAGTAGTGAAATTAAAATTTGCTTTATTCTGCATAACGTGGTTCACAAACTACGCGCGTAGTGTAGTTTCGTCAATGAAAACAATTGCTATCTCTTTCTAACTGTTCTGTCAATGAACTCTGAAATCAGCTGACCAGTTCGTAACGTAACTATCTGAATCTATTAGTTACACAATAATACGCAGGCAAAAGCTAAAAATTGCACTTACTTACCCGTTACTGAATTCCACCAAGCTTACTGCAGATAAAAAAACTGACGTAATAAGATGCTTAACTCCCCATCACACTTAAAACAGGCTACGGACAGTCAAGTTAGTGTAAGAATCGCTATGTTTTTGCTGTGACTCGTCAGTCCACAGAATGTTGCGGCGTTCTTCTCGAATCAAATGACAGAACGCGAGGCGAGCCGCGTAGTCCTGTGGCTGCAATTTTTGTACTCTCGTAAAGTGGTAAGGGTATAGCCCTTCCCGATTTAGAAGTTGCCACACGTAGTTGTCGCTCACGTTGAAGACTCTAGCCCCGTCTCTGGTGCTCGCAAGAGGATGACGTCGGAAGAAGTCCAACACTTCCTCTTCTCTGCGTCAACCGGAGGCGGGTCAAAGGGGCCGTGTACACGGCGTCCAGAATGGTATGAGGACTTATTCGCACACCAAACCCCTGCTGGCATAAGTTCGCTGCATGCGTGGTTATGTTATTGCACTCGCGATAGCACCATACCATTTCAACATATTCTTGATTTGAATATCGTCGTCTGGGAGGCATTTTTAACGAATGCGCGCGCAATTCACACCTCGCTGACCACTGATAACAACGAACTGGGGCGGGCGGGGCACACAAAAACAAAAGCAAGCGCGTGCGACGAACGGGGTGCGGGTGGGGCAGGGGAGTCTTCGGCCTCGCTTTGACGAACGATGCCGACGCGCGGTATTGTTTGTAAGTTTGCATGAATAGCTTCATTGACGTTTTGCGAAATGAAATGCTGGGTTTTTTTCAATTTCAACGCGCGGTTTTTCCCGTAGAAATCTGTGACAAATGTATGAAGCTGCACGGATGCGCGAACTGATAACAGCGAACTGAGGCACAAACACAAGCGCGTGCGACGAACGGGGTAGTGCAGGCGGGAGGGGGGTAGGCCGTCGTCGGCTTGCGCTTTGATGAATGAATGACGAGCTGCCGGCGCGGACCGGGGCGGCATTTGTTTGATAAATATGGCAACAGTACGGGGTGGCTTCATTGAGTTGCGAAATGAAATGGCGATGCGGCAACAGCTAAGTTACTACGGGACGGTTTCAAACAACTAAATCAATTCAAATTTATACGCACATTTTTTTGTATGAAAAAATTTATGACGTTAGATCAATAAAATATCGTTACTATTCTTTTCTATATACACAATACACTCTCCCATTACAGCCGTGGCAGATATTTTGAGAACACCTTATATAAAGAATAATGAAAAAAAATAAAAATAAATATAACTCTATACATATATAAAAAAAGAAAATTTGGGCCTAGAATAACAATCCACAACTTTTTTATATTATTATATTTTTTTTTATTGCTCATCTTAATAGCTTTCGAAAAATACCCATATCACTAGGTTTATAATATATTAACTAACAATAATATTTTTTTATTTATAATTTGGCCTAGGCGTGACGATCGTCACGACTGTGACTCTACGGGTTAAAAACATAATCAAAGCATATTCTATTCATAAAACTAACAGTTATGTCTCGCTAACATTGTCTAGGTAGGATTGATATCATTGAATAGGAACTACTTAACTTGAAAGACGCACGATAATTTACGAAAAACCTACAATTTCTCTCTCCCATTAAGGACGGGCTGTGTAGCTTTGAGCGAGACAACCGAAGGCACAAACAGTGACCTATTCTCGTGCAGCAAACCTGAAATTTAGAGTAGAAAAACCTAAAATAATACAAGCTTATTTAACTTTTATCTATCTGCGTTAAAGCTTATTTTGCAATGAAAAGTTTTAGGTTATGGCAGCTCTAAATCTAATATTTGCTACACGAGAATAGGTGTCACAGTTTACCTAAACACACGCCAGGCAGCGGCTCCATCAGGTAGGGCCACACGTAGTCGGTCTGCTGGAACAGCGGCGCGAGGATCGGCACGTCCGTGAACTGTGACTCGCCGGCGCCAGCCTCCAGCAGCAGCACGGAGGCCTGGCGTGGCTGCGACAGGCGCGAGGCCAGCGCGCTGCCGGCCGAGCCCGCTCCGACTATGATGAAGTCGTACTCCACGAGGGGGCCTTTGAACGCTGGAAACATTGATATAACACCCATGACCCACTTCATACAAAATAAACGAAAAATCTCGTCTTAAGTTTTCTATCGCAACAAACTATGTTGGTTGATGTTGAGTACACAAATAAAAACCCTTTTCTTCATTCTCATGCACAACACCAGGGTTCGTAAAAGTCGGATTTTTATCATAAAAATAAAAGAGTAGAATTTTTTGATATATACCGGGTGTAAAATCTAAGTCAAGAATCCTTTAAGGGCGTGTTAGTATGATCGGTAAAGATATTTTTTTTAATACTGGGATCTCTAAATAAAGTACCAGTAACTCATTATAAGACGATTTTCTTTACTCAAAATACACTAATCGCGTGGACACCCTCATTGGTCGCTGGCAACTCTGAGGGGTGCGGGTTGCGGGGTGCAATTAGGTGTGTGGGGGAGCCATAGCTTAGAAAAATGATGGAATTTTTGGTGAAAATTCACGGTATATTTTTTTCTTGTGACATCGGAATCTTGTATACTTTCATACTCTAAAGGGATTCTTGACTTTGCATTTACACCCTGTATATTGTCAAATTTATTTTTTTACTTGATAATTTGTGCGTTAATGGACCGTTGCTACTTTAGATCTCAGCATCACAATAAATTATACACTATGCGCGAGTCCGACTCGCGCTTGGTAACAAATTTTGAAAACAAGCGACTCAACATAATTAAATCAGTTCTGAGACAATCAATTTTTTTTTACCCACACTATTTTTTGGATCATTGCCAGGAATCAAGCACAAAACTCACAATTTAGCTCTTTAAATCTTTGTATTTTTTGTGAAATATATGGTAACTTCGTAGACGAGTTTGTCCCGGAGTTACTATGATATGGAAAAATAGTGTTGTCTACTGAGTGATCCCGTAGTTTTAATGTAAATTACAATAACTAAGGGGGTAACTTTTTACCTCAGTACAAAATGCACATCATAATATTGTTTTCCTTACTTTTGAATAAAAAGTATGCAATTAATGTGTTTTAAAGCAACTTGCGGAAATAGTTTATTAATAATAAAGTCTTCACAAAAGATTACGTACTTTAATGTATTACATTTTGTTTGCATTACATTAACAAACTTAAAAGCGTGTTTACATTTGTAATGTAATGCAGCTAAAATGTAACGCATAAAATTGAATATACACATAATTTTCATGTGATCACCTAACTATTCAAGCAGTTTGCGTGAATTGCTATAAAACGCATTTATTGCATACTTTTTATTCAAAACCAAGGAAAACAATATTATGATGTGCATTTTGTACCGAGGTAAAAAGTTACCCCCTTGAGAAACTTTATTTGATTCGAAAGACACCACTCAATGATCTCTCTATTTAATATTCTTGTACCTATATGTAACAAAAAAGCTACTCGTTGAAGTTGCTTATTTAATAGAAATAGCAGTGTGGGTAAAAAAAAATTAGCTAATTTACACTTTTTTTATTTGTTTTAATATATGGCTTCGATAAAATATTGTATTTAAAAAGATTTTTAATTATTATTTCATTTTGTGATAAACGTTATTTCACACAGGTGTAGTTAAATAGAAGCTTTTAAAAAATAAGACAAACTAACCATTTCCGAAAATCCTATTAATACTCCAATGTGCATAGTGCGTGTAAACCACGGATAAATTGCAACAAAGATCGTACTAAGTTAATGGCTACATACGTTTCGGGAGGTCGTATTTATCTCTAAAAAGCTCCAAGATATCAGGTTCAGTTGGATTCAGGTTCAACATTGGTGTCTTCAGCATCGCTTCCAGGACCTTACTCCTCGGCACTCCGTTCGCTTGTCTCTTCTCACGAGGGCTCTCACAGAAAACATCACAGTTAACAGGAACTGCATAATCGTTTTCATCTACAACTGTCACTTCATCATCGGAATCGAGAAACCCTGCATTTCCTTGAATGAAATGGCCATAGAAAATTAAAAAAAGTAGCTTTATTTTTGCTAACCACATTTTGTTTACTGGCAACAAACTGTGTGGTAATATAGCCACGATCAAAGTAACTATGCGTATAATATTTTCTTTGCCCGAATTTTTTGCGTTGTTTGGACCGGTTCCTGCTTTAAAAAACTTTATTGTTTATATCAACTTCGGTTGGTGTTAATGATGTTGCTGAATGGCTGGCCTGGTGCCAAAATAGTTAAAGGTGTTCATTTGATACCCGTTTTCCCGCTAACCGGAGTTAGTGACCCACGGTATAACTTCTTCAACATTGTATTCATTCGAAACCGATCAATAAAGTAGTGAATTCGCTATAGAGGGTTGTTCCAACACCGGAATGTACATACGTCATATACATACACTGACAATAGGTGTTGGTTGTTGTAGTTCCCTTCGTCTTCAAACATTTCGGGCTAATACAGAAGGTGGGTGTGAAGTTAGTCACAGATGGCGTCTTAATTGCGTATTGTCGGAGGAAGGGGGTGATTTGCGCGCAGTTTTCTGCGATGATGACAACAAAGGTCACGCGCGCCGCGAGGATAAAAAAAAACGGTGTTTGAACGTCTGCCGGCGGAATCGCATTGTACACTTTATGATTTTGTTAAATTAAGAATAATCCGCCCAAAAACCTGCCATTTTGCGCATGCGCGGCGGAATCTTATTGGAAGAATAATAAACGTTATTACTTCAGATCAAAATATTCGCCGCTACCCAACAATCAGCTGTTAACTGTTATTTCATTACTTAGGTTATGTATATGTTAATAACTGAATTAAAAATGGTAATAGATGCTTCCTTTCATAAAGCAAGTACCTCATCTATGCTTCCTTTACTCAACCGGCTTACTAGGTCGAATTGTACGTTATCCAGGCGTCCATCCATCCATCAGCCTGTTTCGTCCACTGCTGGACATAGGCCTTTCCAGGATTTCGCCACTCTTGGTGGTCCTCCTGGAAGAAATGCCCATACTCACACACGCTGGGCAGGCGGGTTGGTGAGCGCGGTGCCGAAACCCTTGCACCAGTGACGCCGCTGCCCGTCACCAGTCTGTTTTATATAAGGCTTGGCAATTGGGGATGGATATACCGCCATCCATCGGTCCCAGGCAATGGTGGGCCGCCTGGTTTTGCCTGAGAGCTGTTCTCTCTACTTTCGGCAGTATTTGCGAGTAAGATGGTGGTACCTCCACAGTCGAGCCCGGCATCAGCTCTACCACCTATAACCTATAATCCAGGCGTAATGCATGGTAACCTTTTTTTTCCACGAAATAACGTAAAAGTGTGCAATTAAAAGACATTGTTAAGAAGAAAAGACATATCGAGTTCTAGTCATTCGGGCTGGGATCATAGATAATTACTTGCTGGGATACCGAATGTACCGCAAAGACCGCAACAACCTTTTCTAAACAAATTACGAGAAATGATTGCTTAGATTAATATTTTTAGGAAACAAACGGAAATAGGGGTTTTATAACAATTTCAACAATCTAAAACACTTTTTGCAAAAATTAAAATAGAATTTTCGTGTTTTAATAAAATTTA
Organism: Ypsolopha scabrella; assembly: GCA_910592155.1. Lineage (NCBI taxonomy): Eukaryota > Metazoa > Arthropoda > Insecta > Lepidoptera > Ypsolophidae > Ypsolopha > Ypsolopha scabrella. The sequence goes on along the minus strand of OU342980.1, from coordinate 7,520,793 downwards.
TACACATTGTTGAAATTGTTGTAAAATGATAAAGCATGCTTTTTTACCATATTTGAACAAATTAACGTTTGCAAATGTGATTTGACATTTCATTTCTCCTTTTAGTTATTCACATCGCAATTCATCGCGTACAAAATTCCTACACCTCGACGACTGATCTGTTAGAAAACATTAAGGCCTTCTTAACACGGTTAACTATCAATAAAACCGAAAAACTGGACTCGTGAATTAAAGGTTTGTTACAGTTATTCATATTCCCATTGTTTTTAATGTGAAAATATAAATTGTATTAACTATTTTAATGGAGACGATAAACACAAATGTAAGTATTGAAATATGATCATTCCTGATTTACTTAGTCTATTAAATAGTAATTATAGTATTTTGTAACTTAATATATTTCCGTTTCCAGTTGTTATATTAAGTTTAGTATTTTTCTGTAAGGTTTCATTCCAATTTCCGGCGCTAGTATAAGTGGTTACAAATCTAAACGGAAGTGAACTTGCCGCGTGTTTATTTCTGAGTTTCGAATGGTGCCAGAATTGGGAAGGCATTCATTATTCGTTTTCGGGCGGACAACCATCGCTTAGACTTTATAGTAAAAATGTGAAGTGAAACGACTTAGAAGTGAAAACTAGATGTTTGTGAGAAGAATAAACTGCATTCGAGTTATTTGATTGTTTCATTTAACAGGTTGTTGATGTATTAGTGGATAAACTGTTATCGAATTAACACCCGTATTGTTCAATGGACATTATCCATCCAAATATGGTCACAAAAAATATAGGGACAGCAGCGGGTCTAGAAGCGCAGCCGTTCGAGGCTCGTTCGTTTCGTCTCGTCAAACGACGAAAGAGACAAATGTATACAAGTAAGAGAGACAAATAATAGGTATCCTGCTCACTCGCGTAAGTTTGTTCCTTTTGTCGTTTGTCGAAGACGAGTCGGGTAATCCCCGAACGGTTTTACTTCTAGAGCCGCTGCTACAGCTGACTTTGATTTTAAATACCTACTCATCACATGTATCTCAATGCGCATGCACTCGTGGCTAGTTGTACTGGCATTCTACCGAATCCTACCAAGATCGTCGTACAAACACGTTTATGTGTGCGTGCGCCTGAAATCGCTGCGCTGGTTGTAGGGAGCAGGCCTTCTGTATCTATTTACAGCTTGCTTGAACCTGGGCTTGCAGTCTACGAAGACAGCGAACGACATCGATAAAATAGTTTGTTTTAGTCTCTACCGTCAAAACTATCGACTGAAATCTGAAGCGTATCGAATTCGCGATCTCTGTCTTTGTTGAGACTGCAGCTACTGCACGCCTTTCATAGCTAACACGCGTCAAACATACAGCGTCTATCCCCCCTTGCGCTCTCACGCAACCGCGTTTGTCAGTGTGCGAGAGAGCAAGTATCATGGAACGATACTGAATCGACGGCGCGTGCTAGACGCTCTGGACTGCAATAAACACACATTTAGCTGATTTTTGACACCCCTTGGTGACATTCTTCTTAACCCAGCCCCCTCCCTCTCTCAATGTCACATGACTTTTATCATTTTATCATGAGTGGAAGACAAATTTTATCAACGAATTATTTATTATACTAATGTCGGTGGACACAAATCTTTGAACGCAAAAACCGGAACGAAGATTTACAATTCATCCATCCATGGACTACTGAAACTCTTGCAAAAGTACTTGTACATTTGTTCAGACCGGTACCCTCTTCATGACCCTGACTGTCTTCGTGACACTGGACGACCACCCCACCCTCCTCTAATTAGTGTCACGTAATTTATGGACGCCCCCTTTCAATTAAGCCTGAAGATAGTTATGCACTTGTACATTTTTTATAGTATCCTATATTTTGACACTTTGAAGTTTTTCTAATATCAGTAAGAAACTCTGAATAAAAGCACTTACTTGTACAATTTATTGTGTACATGAAATCTTTGTGTGTTAGCTATTTTAAATTTTTATTCAAGGATTTCAAGAAATAGATATAACTGACTGACATACACAAAGTAAGTGTCTCAAAGCTGCGCACGCTTCGTCATAGTGTGCGTGTTATCGTACGGAAATCGTTTTTGCCTGTATTTTTTTCCATATTATTTTTATATATAAGGATAAAAACTGCGAACAAATACTTTTTGGGTATGTTACGCTATTATTAAATGACGCCTTATTTTATTGGTAGTTTGATAATAAGAGCTTGGTTTGAGGGCATTTAAATTTGTTCTTGCTTTAATAGCTTTATTACATTATTAATTTAATAGGTTAGTTTTAAAGTGTTTTAGTGTTTAATACAAATTGGCGACGAAAAGTAGAACCGGCGTGTGTGAAAGGCAGCCATATTTTATTTTGTTTCGCGTGCGTGGTTGCAGCAGCAAGCAGCCAACATTGTAAAGTTTATGGAACCTAGCGCCTCCTGGTGTTCATGTTGAGTACTAATCTTGACAACAGCTGTCAGTGTCATTGTGATTTTAAGTTTACAAAATAAATTAAACAGCTAATGGAAGAGCTTATAGAGAAAATTAACTCTGGAAAAACCGCATGGATTCAAGAAGTACCTAAGGAATTGTTATTAAAGTTAGCAAAACAATTTAACTTTATATCGGAAGAAGACAATCCTACGATTGACGAGCTTCGAAGATTGTTACGAAATCATATAAAAACGAAAGACATTTCGGACGTACCTGAAAAAGTATCCACGACAATTATGTTGCCATCAAGCCTCGATAACTTTAACGGGGGCAAGTGGAATAGTTATGTGGAACAATTAAATTGTTACATGTTGTTGCATGATATACCTGAAGAAAAAAAAGTCCCACTTCTGTTGACTAAACTGAGTAGTGGGGTCTATGAAAACCTGTCAGGATTGTGTTCGCCTACTTCACCAGTGAAACTGTCATATGATGAGCTTTGTCAAAAGTTAGAGATCTTTTATCATCCAAAAACAAATGTGGCAATGCATAGAGCAAAATTTAGAGACAGAAAACAAGAAGGAACGGAAACTATTAAAGATTATCTGTTAGCCTTGCGGAAAATTACAAAGGACTGTGACTTCAAGGATGTTGATGAACAGCTTAAAGAAAGATTACTGAATGGTGTACACAACGAAACGATTCGATACGAGTTACTGAAAATTGCAGAAAAATCTTTGAATGAGTTGACAACTACTGCAGAAACTGCAGAAATGGCCTTCAATATGTCACACAAGAATAGCACCAGGACGGTGGATATGTTTGCTCTGAAAACTTCTAGATCAACACCATCCAAGTTTTCATCGAAAACTCAAGGTTCAGGCAGAAGTAAGCAGCAGTTAATGTCCTCGCAAATAAAGTGCTTTTGTTGTGGTAAGATGGGGCATATGCGAAATGAATGTACATTGAAGAACAAATTTTGTAGCGAGTGTGGACAGCAGGGACATGTGTTTAAAACGTGTATGAAGAAAAATATAAAAACTGTATCAGTGGAAAGTGAAGACAATGGCAAAGAAGAGGAAAATTATCCTCTACAGAGCTACAGTGATGATGACAATTTTCAGGTTTTAAGTGTACAGAGTGCTACTTTAAAAAAGGTACCATCCCATTATTTAAAATTAAACATTAATGGTGTTTCGCTTGATTTTGAAGTTGACACTGGTTCTGATATAACTACTATAAACATAAGTGACAAAAATAAATATTTTCCAAATTTAAACCTGTCTCAGTCTGGTGTAACATTGATAAATTTTAATCAAACAGCTTCAAAACCAATTGGAACCTTGAAAAATTTAAATGTTGTTTATGAAAAAGTTTCATGTAACAATCTGAGTTTGGTGGTGGTGCCAGATGGTCCACCTAGGATTCTCGGTAAAGATTGGTTATTTTACTTGAAAATGTGGCCACTGGATCTAACCCAAAATGTTAATGTGTGCTCTTCTATGATGACTGTTGATCAATGTGTTAAGCAAATTAAAAAGGATTATCCTATTATTTTTGAACCAGGTTGGGGAAATTTCAAAAAGGCGTCTGTTTCTCTTAAAATAAAACCAAATACAGCTCCAAAGTTCCTTCCTGCTAGAAGTGTGCCATTTTCTCTTAAATCAAAAGTGGAAGCTGAAATTAATCGCTTATTAGAGAATGGTCGCATAGCTCCAATTGAGTTCAGTGAATGGGGTACACCTGTTGTACCAGTTCTCAAAAATGATGGTTCTGTGAGATTATGTGGAGACTACAAAATTACTCTCAATCCTTATCTGGAGATTGACCATTTCCCACTTCCAACTATCAATCAAATACTATCAAATTTTGAAGGTAATGCTTTCTATTGTGAGCTAGATTTGAAAGAGGCATACCTACAGGCACCTCTGGATGAAGCATCACAGAAATTGACAACAATTATAACAGAGAAAGGAATATTTAAATATTTATACTTGCCATATGGGGTGAGTACGGGGCCGGGTTCTTTCCAGCGATTAATTGTACAGCTCCTATCTGGGTTGGAAGGAGTTGTGGTTTTTATTGACAATATTTACATAGCAGGAAAAACCATAGAAGAAACCAATTTACGGTTAAGGTTGGTGTTAGCGCGTTTTGCAGAAGCTGAATTAAAATTAAAACTTAATAAATGTAAATTTTTTCAGCAACATCTGACTGTTTTTGGATACCATGTGTCAAAAGAAGGTATCAGAGTAATTAAAGAAAATATAGAGCCTCTTTTGAAGTCACCACAACCTGAAAATATTAAAATGCTACGTTCGTTTTTAGGCAAAGTTAATTATTATAACAGGTTTTTGAAAAATTGTGCCACTATATTACAACCTTTATATAATTGTTTAAAGAATAAGCATTTCATTTGGACACCAGAGTGTGATATTGCATTTAAAAAGATTAAAACAGCATTAATGAATACAACAATGCTGGCTCATTATAATAATGACTTGCCTGTAATTCTAACCTGTGATGCATCTGATGGTGGTGTCGCTGCTGTGTTATCAATCAAAACAGAGGATGGTGTGGTTAAACCTGTGGCTTATGCCAGTAAAAAATTAACAGATACTCAATTAAAGTACCCCACCATAGAAAAGGAGGCCTATGCAATTATATTTGGAATCACAAAATTCTATGAGTATCTTTTTGCTCGTTCATTTGAACTTGAAACAGATAATTCAGCACTGGTGAGGATTTTTGGTTCCAAAAAGGGGATCCCTAAAATGGCCTGTAAAAGATTACAGCATTGGGCTATTTTCTTATCTGCATTTAACTACACAATCCGCCATATAAATTCAGATAAAAATCCTGCTGATTATTTATCTCGGAACCCAATTGATGATAAAAGTACATTTAGGCATTCATTGTTAGATAGCAGTGAAGTTTGTATTCTAAATTATTTGTCATTATCAAATTTTGAAAATATTAATTGGAAAGATATTACAAAAGAAACACAAAAAAGTTTGTTGTTATCCACAGTAATGAGATACTGTGTAGATGGTTGGCCAGACAAAAATAATTTAAAGGAAAATTTTAAACCCTACTCTGATAGAAGAAATGAATTAAGTATAGATCAAGGATGTTTGTTATGGGGATTTCGTGTCATAGTTCCTGAAAATTTACAAAACATAGTCATGAATGAGCTACATGCCAGTCACTTAGGTACAAATAGGATGAAACAGATAGCGCGCTCTTATTTTTGGTGGCCAACAATCGATATGGACATTACTGATATAACAAGCTCATGTATAGTATGCTTACAAAAACGAAATGACCCTGAAAAAGTACCTCTGTCTACTTGGCCACCTGCACATTCTGTTTGGGAAAGATTACATGCTGACTTTTTGGGGCCAGTTGGTGGGAAAATGTTTTTTGTCATAGTGGACAGTTATTCCAAGTGGTCAGAGGCCTTTATAATGCCAAATATTACTGCTAATAAAACAATAACAGTTTTTAAAAATTTGTTCTCTAGATTTGGTTTTCCTCTCCATCTGGTGGTGGATAATGGGACGACATGGACCAGCAAAGAGTTCCGGGACTTTTGTAATTTAACCGGGGTTAGAATAAGTTACTCACCCTCCTATTATCCGGCTACCAATGGAGCGGCTGAACGATTTGTCCAGACTTTTAAGAGTCACATTAAGAGAATTGTAGAAAGTGGACATACTTTAGAGTATGCTATAAACTTATTCTTATTTGATTATAGAACAAGTGTTCATCGTGCTACTGGTGTAAGTCCTGCAAAATTAATTTTTGGAAGGGAGTTAAGAACTAGGTTTTCGCTTTTGAGACCACAACCTGTAAGTTCGAGATTAGAGATTAATGCCGAAAATTTAAAAATATTTAGTAAAGGGGATAGAGTTGTAAATTTTTGTATTTCGGAAAAGGTAATGGCAAGGGATTATAGGAACAATAAAAATAAATGGATTTTGGGGGAGGTGAAAGAGTGTCTAACACCAGGCGTGACATATACAGTTGAAATTGAGGGACGATGCATAAAGCGTCATGCCAACCAATTGATAAAATGTACACTGCCAGATTAAAGAATATTTATCCACTGTTTAGATATATTATGTTGTAGTTTAAGTTCTTACTATTTTGTCTTTTAGTTTAGTTCTTTTTGTAGTGGAGGAGAGTGTGGTAACGGAACGCAACCGCTGCCCTGCCTCCCTCTCTTCCGCCATATGTGTGTATCACGGTATTTGTGGGTGGCTAATAAAGCCTGTGAATTAATTATTAATTCATTAATTCATTAATGTAGTTTTAGGTAAAGTCGAGTGAACGGCTTTTATATTACTAGCCCACATAAGAGGCCATTGATCTCCTTATTTCGGGTTCTAATCATGATCTCTGATCTTCTCATGTCAATATCTGGGGGCACTGCCGCCAAGCCGAGCCAAAGGAAGCGGGGCACTACGTACCTTTTCTCGAAGCATTTTGTCGTATTTTCGAACCCTCATAGCTTCGGTCTGGATAATACTAGAGATACATTGACCTCTCATAAAACAAAAAGACACACAGTCTCTAAGAAAAGTTCGTCAGAAAGTGTCAGAACGTGCGACGTGCATAGTAGCAAAAATCTCCAACCAAATTAAGACGTTATTTCGTTAACATAAGATGCAATGTCAGTTATACGAAATCGTCATTCGATTTTGTCACCCCATAGAGGTAACAAAATTCAACGCGGACACTTTTTGAGCGAAATTGTGAGTCTAGTTGTTTATGAGAGGTCAATGTAGAGATAACAAATTCTCAAGATAAGACGTAGTAAGCAGTCTTATTAAACATGAGAAGTTTTATTTATCTAGCCTTTATACTTTGAATTTTATTAATACCTAAAAGCAAAGACCGCACAGAACACCCAGCGCCTGTGCAAAACGGCCATCGCCATTCATTGCAGTCCCAATCTTTGCTTATTTTAAACTCAAAGGCGGTTTATACATAACTAGCGGCTTTGCTCGCGTAGACCCCGGTTCTCCCGATCCAGTGGAAATTTAGAAAAATCCGGCCATATTCCTTGTTTAAATTATAAAGTGAATCTCTGTGCAACACAGCTTTCTAGATCTAAGGGTTTGGGCTAGACGTCGATGAGTCAGTCAGTGAGTGCGTGAATTAGGATTTCTCTAAATTTGTATATGATAATATTGATAATGTACTATTTGCAAATTTAATGAACCACTGTTTAAAAGCTTAGACATAGTTGATAAGTTATTTTATAGCACACCGTGCGTAAAATGACCGCTTTACGCACGCTGCGCTTGCGTAAAGTCGGCATTTTCCGCACTTGTGCTATAAAATATTATACGAAACTCGTGCGAGAAACTTTTTCTCGACTCGTGTGATTGCAGCAAACGTTTCGTCGCTCTCGTATCGTAATGTACTATTAAGTTGTGTGACTGACTTTAAAAACTTTTGGTGTCGAAATAATTTATTTTAATTTAATTATTGCATGCATTTATAGCGTGCCTGGAACAAATGAAAATCGTTTGGAATAATTGTTTTTAGTCGCTTTGAAAACATTCAATTCAATTCAATTCAATTTATTTATATTTACAATTGTTACACAGTTAATATATAGGTACCATAAAGTAACAAAGGCGGGTTTCACTCAACAAATTTAAAACATATTAGGCGAGAAAAAAAAAATTTCATACTTAAATTAAACATTTTCATTCATACGTCTTTCTAATATTCTCTGAAATTCTCTCATCAAGCACCCTATCCCGGTCGTAAATAAGTCACAGTGTGGTGCCTCAGAGAGCAGAGAGTTGATTAGAGTCCGTGCGCGCGGGATTGCTGACTCGGCGTGTGATCTCGTGCGACAAGCTGTTGTCGAGAGCAGCCGGTGTCGGCGTGACTCCACATGTTACAACATGTTACAATCACTAACAAAAGGTAAACAAATTTCTTTCTGTGGTAAATTTTCGACCTTTTTAGTATTTTTAAAAAACACAATCTAAACATTTATATTCATAAATAATACGGAATACATCAAAATCAAAATATTTATTTTTGCAATATAGATACGCATAAAGTATACTTTCTACAAGTCAAAGTTAATTTTAACAATATAATATATCTTTAGAACATAAAAAAATATATAATAATACGGGAAATAAAATATACAACTGCATAAAATATAGGAATCTAGGAATAAAAATATTATATATACATAATGCAATGAACAAATAAGTTCACAAATAAAAACGGGACATACAAACAAAAAATATTAAGGTTGGGCTACTAAATAGAGTTATACACCTGCATGAAATAGAGAAATATAGGAATAAAAATATTATATATACATAATGCCCAACCATCCTCGCCATTCGATTAGTATTGCTAAGAAGAAGGGCAAGAAACTTAGCAAACATTTTTTTTTTTCAAAATAAAACATATGATACAGAATCATATACATACCTACTCAACAACAACATCATGTCTCGATCAGTTCCTCAGCAACGCAGTGCTAAAGGTGAGGTCTCTTAAAATTAATAGAAAAAAAAACTTCTATTGCTGGTTTGAATTCATGAGAGATTATTATTTTAGGTGCCTGGACAATTTTTTGTTATTCTTATAAGAAATGGTGTGCTCAATACGAATCTGAACTCAAATTATCTCTACCAGCTCAATTTTTATATTAAATTCACTTCAAATATTCAAAATTTACTTACTTTTGAAAACATTTTGTATTAGTAAGCATCTGTTTTACGGCTTCGTCTTTTCAGGTCTACAACTCCGAAATCAATATATTATGTTGAAAATTACAGAATTTTTGATTGAAGCTAATTTTCAAGAAAAATATATTTTTTAACAGCTTGTTTCTCCCCATACATTTCATGACAAGTATTTTCTGTGAAAAACGGGGTGATGGTTTTCAGTCATTAAATAAAAGAGTTCGCTTTGTCTCATTAATCTTTTTATCTTGAGAGATATTGTAGTGTAATATTATTAAATATTAAGGTAGGAAAAGTATTTGTTCTAAATATGGAATCCCACTAAAAGTGATGAAAAATCGAACATTTTGAAAATTCAACCTTTAGTAGACAAATATTCTGAAGTGATAGAGAAAAACTGAATTCCAATTCGGATTCCAGCACACAAATATCTACAAGAAACAGAAAAAAATAAAATTTGGGCACAAAAAAAGTTTTTTTTTGTTCGCCTGTGCTATAATTATGATACCTAATATTTGTAAATTTTATGAATGCATCTTAGTTTTACAGAGGTAAAACACGGAAACTTTCCAGCGTTTCGGCGCAAGACTGCATCCTGCAAATTACCCTACGTGCCGCAACTGTGTAAAACTAACCCCGCGGTCCGAATTAATTGTAAGGTATCTTACAGTTCATTCAAATTCATGCCGTCCTTATCGCACTTACTAAAAAAATTGTGTGCTATTTATTTATTTATTTAGGAAATTAACAGCGTTAAAAGTAAAACTAAACATTATTTCAAGACTATGACTAAGGCCAATAACAAATTTCCCCAACTGTTTAATAAAAATATCTCTCACTCACTCACAGTTTGAGCGATGTAATTCTATTTCGGACCGTACGGTAAGACTAAGGCTGAGATTCAGAGTGCATTTTGAGTTCGAACTCAATCTTACGAACGTTACTCTAGTATGAGATCACGTCGCTTTTTAACGTTTGCAAGATTGAGTTCGGACTCAAAGTGCACTCTGAATCTCAGCCTAAGATGCATTCATAAAATTTACAAATATTACCACAATTATATATACACAGGTCAACGAAAAAAAACTTTATACCTACATTTTATTTAAAAAACCGGTCAAGTGCGTGTAAGACCCGCGCCCTGAGGGCTTCGCACAATTTAAATGAAAATTACAAACTTATCACTTATCAGTACCTCCAAACTGTATGAAACAAAACTGCGAAATTAAGTTGGTCGGGTATTCGGGTTCGTAAACCTAAACAATATAATAATTATTATAAACAATATAATGATATAATAATTTTACACAATACTTTCAGATCATTCTATCATTACCAAAGTAAAGAGTATTTCGCCATTTTACAAAATTACGCTTTTAGAATTTATGCTTTTCGCTTTTTTCCGTAAACGAGGTGTGAAAGATAGATAACTACAAAAAGAAAGTAGTACCTATTTGTAAATGTCATACATTAACTGTCACTACGAAAGATTGTCTGTTTAACATTGACCTCTCATAAACAACTCTGTTTAACAAGTACATTACAGTAAAAAAGTCTTCTAATATGGTAAATTAGGCGCTGAAAATTTTTGATTACTCACATGAAAATGTAAATCGGCTTCGGCTTAAGAGCCCGGTCCTCGGCGGCGACAACTTTGATGAAAAGCAATATGTTAAATATTTTTCTGGCCTTTATCGCGATGTTTTTGGAAAATCTAGGAACATAAACCACTTCATATTGGCCGTCTAAATAAAGGCCTAGATTTTATTTGATTGAATTGTTTCTCGTTTGCGAGTTATTTTGGTACTTACGAGCCCGCTCCGAATCGTTATTCATAATATCTAAGTACCAAAATAACACGCAAAGGAGAAACAATTGACTCAAATACATTTTAGGTCTTCATTTAGATGGCCAATATGGACTGGTGTATGTCCCTGATTTTTACAAAATCATCGCGGCAATGACAATAAAAATAATTGAAGTAATGCTTCGCATCAAACGACGGGTGAAAAATACGGAGCGGGTTCTTAACAAAATGACCAAAAAACAGTTAAATTTTAAATGGTTTTTAATTATTAAATAACAGTCTTAATATTTCTTATTCCAAGTGGCCTTAATGATATCTGCGGCTTTTTCGCCAATCATGATAGCTGGCGCGTTTGTATGCGCAGAGATGGTACGGGGGATGACACTGCTGTCCACAACACGCAAGTTTCTTATACCATACACCCGAAGCTCTGGGTCAACCACGGCTCGAGGATCACTCGTCGGACCCATGCGGCACGTGGCAATCTGATGATGTAGAGTTGCTGTCAATGTACGCACTGCACATTCCCAATATTCATCAGTGTCAAACAAGAGCTCCCGACACGCAGGGTAATTCGCTGGATGCAGTCTTGCTCCGAAACGTTGGAAAGGTTCAGTGGCTGTCAGTTCCTGAACGTGCCGGATCGCTGCTACAAATGCTGCCACATCTCCGGGCTCGGTCAAGTAGTTCCCGACCATCCGGGGAAAACTGAACGGATTACTATTCTTCAATTCCACAAATCCTTTGGACTTCGGATGTAGGAGCATGGGAAACGTGCTCCAAGAATCGGTATTGTCTATTGTACCAAAAGCTTCGTTGAATACACGCTCAGTAATCCGCATGCCTCGTCTTACAGCCTTGCTTCCACCGTAACCTCCATCTGATACCAATGAACCACCAAGGCTGATGAGTTCTATGTCTGGAACTAGTTCTGGGTCGTCGGATATAGGCGTTTTTATATACCCTATGCCTTCGACTCCACCAGGAGAACTGGCAACGTTGTCTCCTGTCTTTAACCAATCTGCTATTATTTTAAGATTTATGTGGCTCTCCTTGAAACTGACATTTGTGGTATTTAAAGTAAAAATTAGTCCAGGGAAACAGATGTGGTCGTAAAGCGTCCTTCCAACTGGAAGGTCTTTTAGGACAGGTATTCCTAGAGAGCTAAGGTGTTCTTTGGGACCTATTCCGGAGAGCATGAGCAGTTGTGGAGAAGCGATAGGTCCAGCTGATAAGATGACTTCTTTTCGAGCTCTGACGGTATACTTGAGTCTGTTTCGGACGTATTCAACACCGTACGCGGTTTTGGTTTGGGAATCGATTAGGATTTTCGTGACCCTGCTTTCGGGTAGGATGTGCAAGCTGCGTCGTTTCTTGTGCGGGTATAAGTAAGCTCTTGCAGCACTGTGACGATGTCCTCTTTGCTGGGTCACTTGTACGTAGCCGAATCCAAAGCCATCAGGAGCGTTGTAGTCTACCGTTGGATGACCAAGCTGCTTTCCTCCCTCAAGGAATGCGTGGGCTAGCTTACTTCTGAAATGGGTTGACGTAAAAAAGTTAGAATACTCATTAGTAGAACCTGCGACCTCTTGTTTCCCAGACAAGCGCGCTACCAATAGCGCCACCGAAGTACTTACCTAGACCGTTGAATTTTTCCACCATACTCGTCCACCGAATATTTTTGTAACTATTTGATCTAACTAGCTTGTAATGCACATACTGACGCTCACGAGGGCGTTATGTAATTTCACGCCTTGTTCTTAAGAAACAGATGGCGCTGTCGTCGCTACAATATGTGTTGCTTCAGACAGTTAAGAAATTCACAGTTCCATTAACTGAGATTATGTTTTTATTGCGAAATCCATCGCTTTGAAATACTCTAAATATTATTATTAGAGTGCATTACAAACCAGAAAAGATAAATTAGAAACAAATGCAAAAACAAGAATTTGAAAAAATTCCTCGGGCCAGGATTCGAACCTGCGACCTCTCGTTTCCCAGACAAGCGCGCTACCAATAGCGCCACCGAGGTACTTACCTAGACCGTTGAATTTTTCCACCATACTCGTCCACCGAATGTTTTTGTAACTATTTGATCTAACTAGCTTGTAATGCACATACTGACGCTCACGAGAGCGTTATGTAATTTCACGCCTTGTTCTTAAGAAACAGATGGCGCTGTCGTCGCTACAATATGTGTTGCTTCAGACAGTTAAGAAATTCACGGTTCCATTAACTGAGATTATGTTTTTATTGCGAAATCCATCGCTTTGGAATACTCTAAATATTATTATTAGAGTGCATTACAAACCAGAAAAGATAAATTAGAAACAAATGCAAAGACAAGAATTTGAAAAAATTCCTCGGGCCAGGATTCGAACCTGCGACCACTTGTTTCCCAGACAAGCGCGCTACCAATAGCGCCACCGAGGTACTTACCTAGACCGTTGAATTTTTCCACCATACTAGTCCACCGAATATTCTTGTAACTATTTGATCTAACTAGCTTGTAATGCCCATACTGACGCTCACGAGGGCGTTATGTAATTTCACGCCTTGTTCTTAAGAAGGGGGCGCAATTGGTAGCGCGCTTGTCTGGGAAACAAGAGGTCGCAGGTTCGAATCCTGGCCCGAGGAATTTTTTCAAATTCTTGTCTTTGCATTTGTTTCTAATTTATCTTTTCTCGTTTGTAATGCACTCTAATAATAATATTTAGAGTATTCCAAAGCGATGGATTTCGCAATAAAAACATAATCTCAGTTAATGGAACTGTGAATTTCTTAACTGTCTGAAGCAACACATATTGTAGCGACGACAGCGCCATCTGTTTCTTAAGAACAAGGCGTGAAATTACATAACGCCCTCGTGAGCGTCAGTATGTGCATTACAAGCTAGTTAGATCAAATAGTTACAAAAATATTCGGTGGACGAGTATGGTGGAAAAATTCAACGGTCTAGGTAAGTACTTCGGTGGCGCTATTGGTAGCGCGCTTGTCTGGGAAACAAGAGGTCGCAGGTTCGAATCCTGGCCCGAGGAATTTTTTCAAATTCTTGTCTTTGCATTTTCTGGTTTGTAATGCACTCTAATAATAATACTAATGAATTACAAAAAAAAGGGTACTCTGTTCTGTCCTTACCGTTTTTTGACGAATTCGACGTTTAGCTTGCCATCTCGACCTCGATACGGCTTCTTGTCGAAGTTCTTTAAGTGAGCCCGCTCCGATTTAATGTAGTACTTCAGAACCTCGTCGTATGACCTGGAAATAAATTACCAAGATGTTATTGAAGTTGTATTCTAGGTAATCAAGTCAAGTTCTACATAGTATTACTGGCCTTCACCAGGCGGCTTCGCCCGCACTAAATAATCTAAATTTAATATCTCTCATTGAAGTTCTATTCTAGGCAATCAAGTCAAGTTCTACATATTTATTTTCCAAGCGGCTTCGCCCGTTACTGAGGCCCGTGCTGAATAGAATATCTGTCCTTGACCGCTTTTCTGAAATCTTTTCGTCACAGAGCAATGTTACAATGTTTTTATGCAAAACGCTGAATTATCTGTAGTTGTCAAATGTTTGATGTTCGATGAGTGTGTAACTTAGAATAACCAAAACCGCATTAAAATCTATTACTTAGAGATTCTTTATTTATAAGCGAAAATTCATGTTTAAAAAGACAGACTAACGTTGCATTTTATTTGTATAGAGAAGTGATGTAATTAGTAACTCGTAAGCAGTTATTTTTATGTATAAGGTTAAAATAAAACTGTTTACTTTAGGCTCGCAGATGTACGAGTAGAAGTAAAATATATTATTACTGCAATCAAGTAATTGCCAATCATGCTTGCAAATGACTATGCTCTAAACGAATTAATTACAGTACTATTTCCTGGCTTGATTTTTTTGTCATGTAAATCATAGTTTAAATGTAAAGAGCATAGAACTGACATTCTTTTGACAGATAAAATTATTACTTAATGTAATGTAATGACAATGATAGGCCGGCATTGGTACAATTTTTTAAATGTATAACACCATTCCCATCGGCTTGTTTAGGAAATGGCATCCATCCATACTACATTTTTTTATTCCGCTTTGTCAAACATTTCTATAAATCTCAATACGACAAATACAGGGAGTTGCAAAGTACAATTTTTTTAATGTTTTTCTTGTTTGCTTTTCTGAGTAAGGCGATTTTTTTGTCCGGCTTCCCTTTTTAAAATATTCACCCTTCGCCACTGGTACACATCCAAGATGGTAACTTAAAATGTAATGTCTAAGCATAGACGAAATATGTTCGTCCATGGTCAAAGTAATCTACCTTAACAGGCAATGCAAATATTAATTAACTTTAATCGTATAAAATCTTAGCGTTCTATTTACTATGCCTATTTACATCGTCAAAATTAAAGAGATCAAAAATTGCAAGCTAGAAAATCATCTATAGTATAAAAACTGTGCTCTAATAGCCAATTTGTCAGTTTGTTTTAAAAGGTTTTCCTTCCAATGATAACTTCAGATCAGCTGGTACATAATACGTTTTTTCCTGTACTTAAAAGATCGACAGGGAGGCTGGTACAGCATGTCGACATATTGAGTTCTGACATATATATTTGTAATAATTTATAAATACCAGACTTAGATTTCTGCTGTTATTAAAATAAAAATCAGGTCATGCAATTTACCATATCATGACTGTGTTGATTTAAGAAGCACAGAGGAACTATTCAAACTTGCTAAAGACACCGATGCAAACAGAGCTGACAGCCACCCAAGAATTTTATCAAAAAACTAAAGTGTCAGTGTAGGTAATACAAATTCTAAGTTTACTGCCGAAACCCAGCGCTTCATACTCCAGCGAAACGCTGCTGAGTTTTCTACTCTTGTTAAATATTATGTCATGTATGTTTTGTTTAACGGGGAGGTTCTCTTTTGCTCTATGCAGTCTTAAATGTCCGTCGTCTTCAGTCATAAGGGTCTGTAGCTTCAGCCGTAATAGATAGCCAGTTGAAATTTTCACAGAATACGTGTTACTGTGGCCTCTATCAGGGCAATTAATAATATTGAAATAATAAACACTAAGGGGGTCTCCATACAAAAAACCCTGTAGCATTTTTATTTGTTTAATCTTAAAGACAGTAATTAATACATACAAATGTACATTTCAAATTTGTTGAGATTATTGTTCATACTCTAAATTAACTTAGGGTTCCTTACTCAGCGGGAACCGAATTGTTTGCATTCGCTACCATTTTAGCGCCTTGTTTTTTGTCGCCATGATGTTGCTATGACATCTATATTGTTGCATTTCATGAAATAGTCAACTGTCACTGACCAGATCATTAAATGTTCAACGTTTAACGATTTGGTCAGCGGCGTTTGACTATTTCATGAAATTTTTGACGTCACCTCGCTCCGCTCTGCTCCTGAATCTGTATTCACAAGCAACCTAACACGCTCCTCTTCGCTTCGCTCGTCGTCGCACCTACTTCTACGGTCGACCATTTCATGAAATGTTCAATTCTATGATCTGGTCACCACATGTACATTGACTATTTTAGCGAAATTTTAATTGAAATGGGTTATTATTGTTAGTATTATACTGAGGCCAAAACTAAACTTTTTTAATTTTTGTCTTTCTGTCTGTATGTATGTAGGTATGTTCCGATTTAACTCGAGAACCACTAAACGGATTTGGATGCAGTTTTCTTTATTGTCATTGTAGTGACCCTGGTCAACATATAGGCTATAACGGGTGTTCATAAAATAACCGCCAAGCCGAAACCGGGGCAGAGATTGAATAAAACGCGGGCGGGGCCGCGGGCAAAGGATAGTAGAATATTCGAGTATATTATGTTTACCATCCATAGTTGCCATCGGCAGCGATGCGGTCCCAGTCCTGAGGTCTACCTCGGGTGTAGATCATGTAGTTTGTGACACTCGTTCCGCCCACCGCCTTACCTCGAGGCCAGAAGCATCTCTGGTTCTCCATGCCTGGATACAAAAGGAAACCGCCATTTTCATTCATCACATCATCAAAAAGAAGTTTTATCTCTCGAAGAAAATGTTCGACCAATGAAAACGCAGGTAAGCTTTATCACGTGATCATCGCCTCGTTAAAACGACTCGTCCTGCGTGTCCCCATTGGTCAAACGTTTCTTTGAGAGACAAAATTTCTCTATTCGTGTCATCTATGGCCGAGTTCTAAAAGAAAAGCACCAGCTGTGTTTTATATTACACGAACCATTTCGAGCTACTTTCTACCCCCCATCTTATTGGACCTACTTGACTTGCCAAGTTAGCAAGGACCCTAACAAACTTCATTTTAAAACAAATGAAGAACGATGTTCATTATTGTAGTAATGGCTGAAGGAACTTCCGTAAGCCTCGGCAATTCTTATTTTGGCGAAGCTGACAATCCTGCACTGCCTTTGTACTGAACTCGGTCCATTCTTAATCGTCTCGTGCTAATATCATCCATATTCTGCCACTTGTTTTGGGGTTACTCTTTATGATACGAGTGAATCCAAAAATTCTAAGCCCGACCGTGAAAATGAAAGAAAGGTGGGTTCAAAATTATTTTTATTTTTCGACATAGTCTCCATCTAGATCAACACACTTCTTCCACCTGACAGGCAACTTGTTTATATCCTCGAAAAAAAATGATTCCGGAAGGTCGTCAAAATAGTCCTTAAATTGCGACTATCACTTCTTCTCTAGTCGAATATCTAGATCCCCCCAAGTGTTTTTTTAAATTTGGAAAGAGATGATTGTCAGAGGGGGCTAAATCCGGCGAATAAGGTGGGTGGGGCAGCAACTCGTAACCACATTCATGGATCACAGCCATCGTTTCAACCGAAGTGTGAACTCGTGCATTGTCTTGATGAAACAAAACTCTCTTACTCAACATCCCCGGCCGTTTTTCTTTTATTTCTTCGCGAAGTTTTCGTAATAGGTTACAATAATAGCGTGAATTTATAGTTTCACCTTTAGGTAAATAATCCAATAAAATAACTCCCTTCGAATCCCAGAAAACAGATGCCATGACTTTGCTGGCTGACAAAACGCACTTGGCCTTTTTCGGCGTGGGTGAGCCAGATCTTTTCCACTGTTTGAATTGCTGTTTTGTTTCAGGAGTATGGTGATGAACCCAGCTTTCATCCATGGTAACAAAGGGAGACATAAAATCTTCAGCATCTGCCTCAAAAAGTTCCAAACAGTCACGCGAAATTGTGAATCGAACTCGTTTTTGGTCAGCTGAAAGCAATCTTGGGACCCAGCGAGCAGAAACCTTACGGAACCCCAATTCTACAGTTATAATGTTTTGCACTCGGCCATAACTGATGCCTGTGATCTCAGCTATCCTACTAATGGTCAATCGTCGGTCTCCTAGAATGAGATCAAAAATTTTGTCAGTGTTTTCTTTAGTGGTAGACATTGAAGGCCTTCCGCTCCTTGGGTCATCTTCAATGGTCTCCCGACCGCGTTTAAATTCAGCTACCCACTTCTTGACAGTGGAATACGATGGAGCAGATTCCCCTAATGTTGTTTCCATATCTTCATGAATCTCTTTAGGTGAAAGACCTTTTTTATTGAGGTACTTAATCACAACACGGTGTTAAATTTTCTCCATTGTGAAAAATCCCGTCAGACTGCGTTAAACAAAATATCACAAAAAAATAATAGCTTGCAGTATCGAACTTAAACTTCACACAATCAATCACGAAAAAACATACTAAAAATGACGGTAGATTTACAAAGATTTGATACCTCTTTGTAGGTCGGGCTTAGAACTTTTGGATACTCGTAGTAACATTCATTGATGTATTCGTTTAAATACAATAGTCCACAGCACAAATACAATCGGCTTGCATAATCGTGGGAATTCCAATAAAATCATGCAACTAGCTATTACCAACTCAGAATTATGTACTTGTCAAAGAACACGTTCTCTAGCTGACCACAAAACCTTGGTAAATAGGTTGTTTTAGAGTAAAAACGTTGACCTAACCCCATCACGTAATATTTCTCATTGGATTAGGTTGATACACGTCAGATCAGAGGTGCAATTGTGTAAGCCAATCGTATTAAGGCTGCATATAATTTTACAAAAAGCTTCCGTGCGACTCAACTGTAAGCGCGAGCCATAACTTCACGTACTCAGATGCCGCGCACGCAAAACACCAGTTATTTTGAAATCGCGGCTACTACTGGTTTTTTCATTTTTATGTTATTGTCTGCATCTGCTTTATACTAATATCAGTTATATCATGCAAAGTTTTATATCTAATTTCATTGAATGCTATCGGTTTATTGTACCGTTTGAAGGTATCTTTGTGATGTTTTTCTATCGAGAAAATTTAATGGAATCAAGTTTTCACCATTGTGGTGATATAGCATTAGTCCTCAACGTTACCATATTTCAGAGTGGTTGTTGCAGTATTTGTTGGTATAAAGCAGGATCATGCGAAGCAAGTGAGGGATTATACACTCTTAAATATTCATGATGCCAACTCACTCTAATTTTAATAGATCAGAATTAGTTATTTTATCAGCAAGCCGCCTGCTTACCCAAACAAACGCCAGGCTGGTGCTCCATATAGTAGTGCCACACGTAGTCAGTCGCTTGGAAGTAGGGAGCGATGGCAGGCACGTCAGTGAGCAGCATCTCAGGCTTGCCAGCCTCCAGCACCAGCACGGAGGCCCACTTGGCCTCAGAGAGGCGCGAGGCCACGGCGCTCCCGCCAGACCCTGCACCCACCACGATGAAGTCGTACTCCGAGAACGGGGATTTAAGACCTGGAGTTGAGAAAAGTTGGAGAATTTAATTTATGAACCAAATTTAACTTTTATTATAAAACTAGCTCTACATTATATTTGTGGTGACTTTCGTTGATACTCGTATAGCCAAATTTATACTGGAGACTACATAAGTGGTCAGGAGCAAGATTCAATAATCCTGTTTGCGAAATACGTGAAATACTCAACCTCGACTAAATTTGTCAGGAAGCCTAAATTTTATTTTGTGTATTTTACAGACAGAGTCATCGAACCTTAGACCTGATCACTTACCGAGTCTCCAGCATTAATGTGGCTGTATTAACCAAAGCCAGCTTGTATTATGTTCCGGGCTGTAATTTTAGTCACCGAAAAGCCAAAATGTTATAGTGATACTATTCTATTATACGAACAAATTTTAATCAGCTGTCTAATATAGGTCTAATATATATATTTTGGTCAAGTAGGTATGATGTACCTTTTCTATGGAACAACTGACATTTTTTCGCGATTTCAGGATTGGCGCGGTAGTTAAAGTTGTTCGTATAGACCAGGCATGGGCAACCTTTGGGAAGTCGCGGGCCAAACAATCATATGCTCATGAATTCGCGGGCCATAAATTGATGTGTATACGAAAATAAAAACGCAATCGATGAACCGCAAATTCAACTAGAAAAGTAATAGGCTATAAGGGATGTAACGCCCAAGCCGAAAACGGGACAGAGATTGAATAATAATAAATAATAAAAATAAAATAAAATATCTTTATTTCAAGTAACTCAGAGACTCATATAGGCAGAAAACATGAAAAGATAAATTATATACATACATAACACAAAAACATATTTACAAGAATTATCCGCCACGGCTGGCCACATGCCTGTCGCAACAATGGCGGATAAACGGACAATCAAGCCTGCTTGCAATCATTGCTAGGACAGCGTTGGGGCTACTCCGCACCCTGTGTATCAGAGACGCGCATCGCCTACGCATGGTCGCGTGGAAGCAGTCGATGTGAGCCCAGGCGAACATGCCCGAGGCACTGCAGTAATAAACTCGGGCAGAGCCGCGGCAAATGCCAGCCCAATTTTGTGCCCAATCGATGGATTTCGTTACGAATCATCTTTAAATCTCAAAGTGCGGAATGTGCAATAAGTTTTTAAATACTTTAGACCTGCCAGTACTAATTGGTTTTCGAAAAAGATAATTATAGGTATATTGTATGGAGTTACACTAAAAATGACCTACTATTAAGGGCCCATAATACCTCAATTCGCAGTCCTGTTCTAACGCTTCTGCTTTTTAACTGTCTACCCTACTCTAATCAGATGCCGCGCACGCAAAAACAACAGTTATTTTGAAATCGCGGCTACTCTGATGGTTTTTTCATTTTTATGGTACAGTCTGCAGCTGCTTTATACTAATATCAGTTATATTATGCAAAGTTTCAGATCTAATTTCAAGTATTCATTGAATGCTATCAGTTTATGGTTCGGTTTGGATGTAACTTTGTATTTTTTTCTATAGAGAAAATTTAATGGAATCACATTTTCACAACAGCATGGACATAGCATTAGTCCTCAACTTTATCATAATATGTTAATTTCAGAGTGATCGTTGCAGTATTTGTTGGTATAAAATAGGATCATGCGAAGCGAAGTGAGGTTTTATACACCCTTAAGAACCCGCTGCGTATTGTTCGTCTGTTTGATGCGAAGCATTATAATTATAATATTTCTTGTCATTAACGCGATGTTTTTGTAAAAGTCAGGGACATACACCAGTACATATTGGCCATCCAAATGAAGACCTAAAATTTATTTGATTCAATTGTTGTTCCTCCTTTGCGCGTTATTTTGATACTTATTTTGATTCGGAGCGGGCTCGTAAGTAATAAAATAACTCGCAAAAGAGAAACAATTCAATCAAATAAAATCTAGGCCTTTATTAAGACGGCCAATATGAAGTGGCGTATGTCCCTAGTTTTTCCAAAAACATCGCGATACAGGCCAGAAATATATTGAACGTATTGTTTTACATCAAAGTTGTCGTCGCGGACCGGGCTCTTAATACTTAGTAATAACGTTCCGTCCGATCGAAGGCGTGCAAAAAATGGACTTTCCGGTACACGTAGCAGTAAAACCAATAAGATAAAACAAACCGTCCTGTTAGCAGTGAAAAGTAACGGATTGAAACGATTTACATATATATTCGATTAATTAATTATATTCGCATAAACTACGGTTGTTGGGCTATTGACCCAAATCTGCTGAATATGCGATAGCATGCTATTGCAGAAGTACAATTATAATAACTAGATAAAAATTTGAGTGAGAAAAATTGTTCCGGTTTGAAGTAACTGACTGAATACTCGCGCACAAAGGATTCCGTTCAACTACACAATACGGGTACAGAACCCTAAAACATGGTTAATAGCAACAATGTAGACGTCATAGCAACAAAAGGACGCTGCTAAAATGGTAGCGCATGATAAACAAATTGGTTTCCGTTGATTACGGAACTCAAATTTTTATTATTTGTTGTTTTGCTAGAGACAACAACAATTTAACCAATTTGGAACTTGTATGTATTAACATCTTTTAGATAGAGCCACAGACGTATAATATAGTAGCAGACCTAACATTAATAATAAACGCATAGAGTCGACGCGTAGAAATTTTAGCTCAGTGAACTTAGGGCTCTTTTAAATATAAATATTGCTTGTTTCCAAACAAAATATATACTAGAGATTCGTTTAGGAATTAACAAATATGTTCCAAGCATAAGCCAGCCAAAACAACCCATTTTTATACGTTTCTTCGTACCATTTAGCCTAAATGTAGCCATTAAATCCTCATGTTTGGTCTGCTACTTTGTAATAATTATATGTCTGTGGATAGAGCTGAACGAAATAAGGCAAAAAAAGCTATTTTTCAAAGTTTCTTGTATGTGGACAAACCAAATAATAGTTACTATGGCATCAACCACGAAATATTATTTGGTTTATCCCCATACAAGAAACTTCGAAAAATAGCTTCCAGAACTTCGTAGAGCAATAAGTTTTTTCGGTTCCGTACCCGAGGAGTGCCAAACGGGACCTCATTACTAAGCCTCCTCTGTCTGTGCGTCTGTCACAGGGCACAGGGGTCTGCAGGTACAACCGTAATAGATAGCTAGCTGTTAATATTAATTTTAATTTAATATTGCTTCTACGAAGTTCTGGTAAGATTCATGACGAAAAATGATGACAGAAATATATGGGGCGCAGTAAAAGGTAGAACTTGTCCGAGTTAAATTGAAGACATAATAAAGAGTCAAGGCAAAAGCACACGTTCACGAAGTTAATAGAAGACCGTTTAAGTTCGATGAGACATGCACCGGATACGGGTTTAATTAACACACATCGGCATTAAACAAGTATTTTGTAGTTATAATCGGATTAAACTTCATATATTTAGGCTTTTCATTCGAGTTAAGGTTATCCAGAGAAATCTGTCAAGCTCCAACGCTTTCATTTTACACTTTTCTATCCTGCTCAGCGGAAGCGCGCCGCTCAGAAAACTCGCGGTTCCGAGGTGTTATTGTTTATTATTTTGAAATTAAAAGGATGGATTTTTTATATGACAGCCGTTTTATGTCCCATTTCTTTCGACGTTTATTTTAGTATAAGTTTTATTGTCTAAAACCTAATAAAACTCCAATGAAATGGTATTAATATTGTAGTTTATGCCTATCTTTTAAATTTGATTGGATGCAGTATAACGCAAGTAATCTTATATCGAATAGTCGAAATATTAAGTTCAAAGGGTGAATTATAAGATATATTTTATTTCAACTGTAAATTTACAATTGACGGTTTAAAATGAATTCGCAAAGAAACAATATCGAGATATTCTTTTAAATTTAAATTGGAAATTTTGGCGACATGGGTCTCCATTTTTCTCAGCAACAAAAAAACATATGTAATTACCAATTTATATACTAAATTAAGTATTTCATTGACATCATTTTGCCCGAAGATTTAGTTTATTGATTAATTTTCATAGCAGAGAAAAAAATATTTAGAAAATCTCTTTTAAAAAAGAGATTTCTATTTTGCTTAAAAAATGGGAGCGAATGAAGCCACTAAGTTTTTAATTTAAATTAGTTTACAAATACACTTCAATATGGCCGATTGGATTCATTAAATTACTTATAGTTGTCATTTTAAATGAAAAATACTGTTTTGCCGCATACGACCTCACGGCATATAAGCTAGTTCGTGAGCGCATATTAAGTAAGTCCCCCACACTCCACTCCCCTAAGGCGCCGATTTGAAATTAAAAGTTTATTAATTACTCGCCTTAAATGCATGTACTTACCTCCAGGTAAAGGATATGCATCCCGTAAAAAATCAAATGGATCCCCAGGATTCGTTGGAGCGTAGTTTGTAGCTGCTGTCTGCATAACCATGTCTATTATCGGACTTTGTGGATACGACCATAAGATTCTGCCATTTCTGTCTCGGGCCGTTTTATATGATGCTTCTTCTCTTGGATACCCATCATCATATTCCGTTTCCACAAAGGCCTCTTCTTCTTCGCTATTTAAGCTGATAGATTCAACTGATAACGCTACAAGTATAACTAAGAGAATAACATTCTTGGCACACATTTTGGTGATCCTGTTTATTTCACCATCACTTCACAAATGAACCAGATTTCGGAGAACGGTGTTTTTTTCGAATGGCTTCTTGATTGAAGGAAAGTATGTCCTTGAATGAAGAGAGTTGTGGATGTGAAGACTTGCGGGATTATGCGGCTCGCGTGCGTGCGCGTCGCTCGCAAGACCATCGTTACATCTAACGGGATGGTCGGGCACTGTCTCGGATTCTGATTGGCTGGGATAAGACTGATAATAAAAAGTGTTGTTTTTTTTGTGGTCTTGGAATTTTTATATAATTATTGTTATATGTTACTCGTGTTACTCCATTTTTAAACAAAGCCAACATTCTCAAAATGGAGTCTCGGCAAAAGCTACATTTCGCATGTTTGTTGTTTGGGGTCGTCAAAACTGGTTGTCCTTAATATCTTAATAATAAGTTACATTGGTCTTCTTCATACAACAAATATAGCTGTAGGTTCAACCGAATTCTGTGTCCTTAACACAAGACCGTATCATTTAGGGGTAGCTTCAGATACTTAGCTTCCAAGTGCTGGAATAATCTTCCCCCTCCCATACGTGAACTTAACCGAACCGGTCTAGCATAGGTTTCAAGTCCAAGCGTAAAGCATATCTTCTCTCGTTACAAAAGTCCCAACATTAGCTAAGCATTGTATATCTAGGTTGAGTCTCATTTATAATATTTGCCGTATTTATTATATTATTTATTATACAACAATTATATTCATTATCTAAGTAAACATATATCCTGGAATTTAAATTATTAATTATTTTCTAATCATAAATATTATGTATGTAGAACTCTTGCACCGTTATTTGTGTTCGTGCCTCACCACTATTAAGCTCTGGCAGAATAACAACGCTGCAGTTTGTATCTACTGTGTACATTGCAGCACATGCTGAGTTTAGAGCCCTTTTTGCCACAACACATGATACATTATGTTACATGGCTGTGTGTGTGTGTCATTAATTAAGTTTTAATGTACTGCGTCTCAATGTTAGAGTTAAGTCCTTTTTATTTTGTCATGTCATGTATTTTGTGTTGTGGTGATAAATAAATGCTTATCTTACCTTATAAACCTTATGTGCCGTTTGTAATGAACATTTTTTTTAATAGTCTGGTGGTAGATATAAGGTGCAAATATATATAAAAAACCGACCAAGTGCGCGTCGGGCCACGCGCAGTGTTGGGTTCCGTAATTGTTCAGTACATTTTATAAGTTGGTCTACTAATACAGGCCGCGCCAAACTTCCCGAAGAACGGCCCATACATTGTCGTGTTTAAGGGGGACTAAAAGTTTGGCGCGACCTGTACTTGTAAACCTCTAAAGCCTACTTAGCTGTGATAGTTTTCTTTTTAACTTCATTATATATATCTAATACTTCTGTGAATTTTTCCACATTTTCATAAACAACCGTTTAGCCGGCAGGGGGAGAAAGGGCACTTGACTTTAAAAAAAAATCCATTTTAAAGCTTAATATTTCTTAAATGGATCACTAAATAGAAAAATGGTTTTCAGAAACGCATAATGTTTTTGAACGACTTATCCAGCAATTCCCCACACTATGGGATAGAAGAGAAAAAAAAATCATCCCCAGTTTAGGTGTATGAGAGATACCGTAAAAAAAAATTGACATTTTTTTACCATTTTGTAGGAGTGATTAATATAACTACCAAATACACATACCAAATTACATTATAGTACTAATAGTCTCTAAGCTAAGCCGCGCAAAGCCGAACGGACATACGGACATGGCGAAACTATAAGGGTTCCTTGTCGCTTGTCGGACTACGGAAACTTAAAAAGTGTTGTTTTATTGGAGGTCTTGGAATCTTAATATAATTATTGTTACAATTAATTAAAGGTTTTTGTGCCGTTTGCTATGATTTTTATTTTAAATACGCTTTGGTGTTAGATGGACGGTGTAAATATAGAAAAAATTGTGTCGTTGCTCTTTACAATAAATCATCTTTCGACGGGACAACATGACAAACCTGCTAGTCTAGCATAGCAAACCATATTGAGCTCGATAGCGCTTGATACAGTGCTCTGTCTCACTCTGTTGATTACCTAAAGAGGGACAGACAGTGTATATCGAGTTGTTAAAGCTTGATATGGTCTACTATGCTAGGTACCCTGGTCTTTGGTGATGATTCTTGCTCGCTCTAAAAATTCAATTTTTCGTTGTCTAATTTGACATTTCAGAATAATACCCTGAATCGTATGTCTGATAATGACAATAAAAAATTATTGCTCTTTCTACTTTAAGTCAATTATATAGATTTAATAATCAGAATTTTAAGAATAAGAATACCTAATTTAGCTTTTTTTCATTTATTGACTCATGCAATATTTAAAGCTTTATTATTTATATGTGCGGGAGTTATTATTCATATAATAATAGATGTTCAAGATATTCATTAGCTCCAATTTCAATATTAGGGGATAAGGGCTTTAAATGGCTACCCGACTGAAACGACAGATATTTTGTGATATGTCTCCTGTTATATTTGTGATTATATTGTAACGTACGATTACGGGTCTAGGTTTACAAAAAAAAACTTTAGTACCGTCGAGGCATACAAAATGTTGAAAGATACAACCTCTATTTCTTGGCAGAGTCATTTTAAACTTTAAAAAAATTCATGTCGTACCGTGGTCCTAGAGTAGTTTTAACTCACGTGAGCGGGTCGGGCTCGGTTGTAGTAGTGCGTGCACGTAAACGTTGCTGAAGTGTGCGTGACCGCTCACACACGTACGCACGCACAAATCACGCACACTTCAGCAATTCGCTGAACGTATACGTGTACGGACTACGACATGACCAAGCGTGACATAAAACATCTTACTGTACCATCCATCCATCAGCCTGTTTCGTCCACTGCTGGACATAGGCCTTTCCAGGATTTCGCTACTCTTGGCGGTCCTCCTGGAAGAAATAAGTAAGAGCTGTTCTCTTACTCTCCCCCGAACAACTTCGGGAGGATTTCCGAGTAAGATGGTGGTACCTCCGCACTCGAGCCCGGCATCAGCTCTACCACCTAAAAACACTACCATAATGTACAAAGGAAAATTGTTTCGTAATAAATCGGACGCAAAATATATATATTTTTTTTGATACCCAAATAATAAATATTTATAATTTACATATCAATCGGCAGCGTCAGCTCAGTCGATAGGGTGACGGACTCTCAATCTCGGGACCCGGGTTTGAATCTTAATTTAAATTTATTCGGAATTTATATGCATTGTATTTGTATAATTTGGCCAAGTGGGAGTCAGACTCGCGTACATAGGTTTTCGTACTACCTCACAATACGGGTACGGAACCAAAAAACATAGTAAATAGCAACAATATACCTATAGATGTCGTAGCAACAGCAAGGTGACGTAAGCTGCTGAAATGTTAGCGCATGACAAACAGTTAGGTTCCCACTGAGTATGGAACCTTAATTTTTGTTTATTGTTGTTTTAGTTTCGAGTCTGTACAACATTTTGACCAAATTTAAATCTTGTCCGTATTGCCATCTTTAAGATAGAGCTGAAACAAATAACGCACAGACGTATAATATAGTAGCAGACTAACATAAATAATAAACGCATAGAGTCGACGCGTGGCAATTTTAGCTCAGTGAAATTCGGGCTCTTTTAAATATAAATATTGTTTGTTTACAAACAAAATATATACCAGAGATTAGTTTAGGAATTAACAAAATGTTTTAAGCATAAGCCAGCCAAAACAACCCATTTTTATACGTTTCTTCGTACCATGAAGCCTATATGTAGCTTATTTTTGTATAGAAACTTGCCACGCTATTTAATCCTTATGTTTTGGTCTGCTACTTAGTAACAATTAAACGTTGAAAAATGCAATTTTTTCGAGGTTTCTTGTATGTATGTAATTTTTTTAACTTCCGTGTTTGAGGCAATAGTAACACGTATTCTGTGAAAATTTCAACTGTCTACCTATTACTGTTGAAGCTGTAGACCCCTGTGACAGATGGACAGACATACAGATTACCGAGGCTTCGTAATGGGGTCCCGTTTGGCACACTTCAGGTACGAAACCCTTACTTACATAAGGTTTAAAAACATTTAAAGGAAAAAATAATCATTCTTACATTTTGTAAAACTTTAATCAAATACGGGGCAGAAGATTTAGTCTGATATTTTCAATTTTATTATATTTGAATTGTTTACAGATCGCTGCTACTTCAATATGAAATTCGAAAAAAGTGTAATTTCGAGCCTCCCTAATATTTACTAGTATGTCATATCATAATGATACGTGACTTATATTATAATCAGTAATTATATTAATAAATTAATTTTTATTTAATACTAGCTTTTGCCCGCGGCTCCGCCCGCGTGTTATTCGGTTTAACGACATGCTTTTTTCCGGGATAAAAAGTAGCCCATGTGTTAAGTTAGGGTATAAGCTATATCCATTCTAAATTTCATCCAAATCCGTTCAGCCGTTTCATCGTGAAAGAGTAACAAACATACACACACACACACACACACACGCACAAACTTTCGCATTTATAATATTAGTAGGATAGGATAATATTATTGTTCAGTATGGGGTACTGCGGCTAAAAATATTGGTATAATGATCTCTTTAGAACGAGACTAATGCTTAGAACCTTTTTGTTATACCAGGGATGAATTGCACTAAGACTGAACATTTTTATCTGTCCAAAAACTGTATATCTGAAAGTCACATAAAGCTTTTTCATATTTTTCTTCTCAAAGTTACGAAACCCTACACTCATGCGTGTAACGGGTAAGACAGGCACTAGGCCTATTGTTCTGGAACAGACTAAGTCATCAAAATATTTTTAGAGACTTCGTTCCAAATATACTTTATTTTTCGTATTTTCACCATCACAAATATTGGTGCGTTTTTTTTGTGAGTGACTTGCTATGCTGTTTGCCTTCTGGCCTTAACAACTTTACCGGATAGGATGGGGGAACGCCGAAAACGTTCACCTCAATTCGCACGATGTTTTCACAAAGATCGCTGGGCGAGAGTGGGAGGGGATGTGTCTGAGCATGGGTAACAGGCGCGCGAGAGAGACCGCCTGAACATCGCAGCGTTCTTTTTCCTGATGCAAGGTCTTAATAAAACTGCCAATCTTCAGTTTATAATTTTAATTTCTTATGGTTTGGAGTAACTAGAGGTAATTATTCATTGGGGCCCATGCTGCTTTGATCATATCAGCCGCTTTCTCACCGATCATCATCGCTGGCGCATTTGTATGTGCGGAGATAGTCCGCGGGATGACACTGCTGTCCACGACACGTAGTCTAGCAACGCCATACACTCGAAGCTCTGGGTCCACGACAGCGAAAGGGTCAGTGGGTGGTCCCAAAGGACACGTAGCGATCTGATGATGCAGTGTTGCCGTTAACGTGCGCACAGCACACTCCCAGTACTCGTCCGAGTCAAAGCGAAACTTCCGACACGTGGGGTATTCTGCGCGGTGCAATTTAGCACCTAATCGCTGGAATGGATCTGTTGCTGCTAGTGCCTGCATAAACCGAATTGCAGCTATAAACTTAGATACATCTATTGGATCCGTCAGATAATTACCGACCATCCGAGGATAACTAAATGGATTATTATCTTTCAACTCAAGATACCCAACGGATTTTGGATGCAGTAACATGGGGAATGCTGTCCAGCTCTCTGTGCCATCAACAGAGCCATAGGCGTTGTCGAAAACTCTGTCCGATATCCTCATACCTCGTCTGACAGCTCGACTACCTCCAGGTCCACCATCAGATACTAAAGATCCGCCAATGCTGATCAGCTCTATGTCTGGGATGTCCGCGGGCTCGTCAGAATTGGGTGTTTTTATATAACCTATACCTTCGGCAGCTCCTACAGTTACCGCAGCACCGTCCCCAAACTGAATCCACTGGATGATGTTACCTAACGTTGTGAGATTGTTTTCTATTAAACTTGCGCCCGTTGTATTAAGTTTGAATACAACACCAGGAAACGTGATGTGGTCATAAAGCTTACGTCCTACAGGCAGATCTTGTATAATCGGTATATTCATATCAGCTAAATGTTCTTTTGGACCCACTCCTGATAACATCAACAACTGAGGAGAAGCTATTGGTCCCGCAGACAGGATCACTTCCCTCCGAGCTCTCACTTCAAACCTCTTATTATTACGAAAATACTCTACTCCATAAGCTGTCTTACTTTCAGGATCAATTAGCACTTTGGTGGCTCTAGTAAGAGGTATAATGTGGAGATTAGTTCTATTTTTGTAAGGATGTAAAAAGGCTTTGGCGGAACTGACTCTTCTTCCATATGTTGTAGTTGTTTGTACGTATCCGAAACCGTTTGGTCCGGGAGCATTGTAGTCAACGGTCGGGGTTCCCAGTATTCTTCCAGCTTCCAAAAATGCCTCAATGAGTGGAGTTCTGGAACAAAAACCATTAGGGGAGGTTACAATGAATTTCGACTTGACTTAAATCAGATTAGAAGAACGTGCCAGCTTATATACTTACTTGTAGGTAATAAAATCGACATTAAGATTTCCTTCTCTGCCGTGATATGGAGAGTTTTCAAGACCTCTTAAGGTAGATCTTTCAGACTTAATATAATATTTAAGAACATCTTCGTATGACCTGAAACGGAAGTTTCGCTTAGTCAGTGCACGGTGGCAATAAAACCAAAAGTTAAATTGTTCTGACTGCTATTAGAAGTCCTATGTCCGTCAAAGAGTACAGTTTATAATTCGTCACGGTATACCGTGGCAGTTATTATAAGGTTTGGCCTTGTACAATTCAAGAGTAGCGGACGCCCCGCAGCGTTCCTCTTTTAGATCCTGGTTTCCCCGTTGGAAGGGAATTCCCTAAAATCTCTTAGCGAATGTAAACGCCTGCTGTGTAGGTGTGTAATGCTGTGTGCGTAGAGAGAACGGCTGTGTGTGTGTGTACATAGCGCATTCCTTAGCTCTGCATTCAACTTGCGCGTTATCTGTAAATAGTTTATTGCATTTACCATCCATAGTTGCCTGCTTCTGCAATTCTGTTCCAGTCTCCAGGTTTACCGCGTGTGTAGATCATATAGTTGATGACGCTGGTCCCCCCCACAGCCCTACCTCGAGGCCAGTAACATCTTTTTTTTACCATTCCTGTACGAAATAAAAGTATTATTAGTAACCATTATGAAATGAATGTAGAAAATGCAAAGAGGCATGTCAGCAGGCTTTCAGAACCTGTGATCTATGTGGGAGTCAGCTAACAATGAAATTTAAATGCTCACCCAAGCATACACCAGGCTGGGGCTCCATGTAGTACGGCCAGACGTAATCTGTCATCTGGAACCAGGGCGCGATGGCTGGTGCGTCAGTGAGGATTAGCTCCGGTCTTCCAGCCTCCATGAGAAGCACGGAAACTAGAGGGTCTTCGGTGAGCCTCGACGCCAGCACGCAGCCGGCTGATCCAGCCCCAACTATCACGTAGTCGTACTCGGGAAGTGGTGCCGTAAGACCTGGAATTGTTTATCTTTAAATCAGTACAGCAGTATTGTTGAATTAATGTCTGTTTGTGATTTTGATTGATTCAGTTTTCGGGTGTTAACATATCTAAACAATACTTAAAAAAGTTCTCTGCCTGTTTCATTGAAGTGCGTAAATTCCATCAGCGTGGTGGACAACACTACGCCAAATTGTATTAAAGGAAAGCCAGGGTTTCAATGATGTAGTTTGTAATATTAACAAGAGGAGGGAGAAAAGTGGTCACCGCTTTGTATACGGAGGAGATATGGGAGAAGCGAGAGAAAGACCTCTCAGTCGGACTGGTGGATAAAGAATGAAAATGGTGGATGATAGGTGATAGTCGATAGAGTACTGGTTGTATCGAATGTGGGAGAAGGGTCGCAGGCAAAAGGTTTGCAATGAGATAGCGAAGCGTGAACAAGATTGTCTTGAAAGAAAGTATCAAAATAACGAGAGGGGGAAAGGTTTTGCTTATCGGAAGATGTCGCTACTGAGAACAGACCGAGATGATCTAATAAAAAAATTCCATGGGTATAAAGTCGCCGTTGGTTGCTATTTGAATCCATAAAATGGGTTTATTTTTTGACCTTGGCTGGATAGGAAAAAAATATGCAAACCAGCCCTGTTATCGTCATTTGTAGCCAAGCACGGTGCGTTTGAAGGGAATTGCGATGGATGTCGAAGTTATACAATAAGGCCATTCTCTTTGAATAATTGTCGGGTATCGTATTCACAGCTTAAATTAACTCGTATTATCATCTAATTTAATAATAAAGTATAGTAAAAGTGTCATAGGTATCTGTGCTTTGAATATTTTTGAGAAATGTTAAATGAAATGGGTTATTTTATTAGGATTGTACTGAAGACAAAACTATTTTTTTTTAATGTAGTCTGTGGTTTTATATTTATAAGGTGACTTTCTTTTATTCAGCCAAATTCATACTGGAGACTCAGAAAGTGGTCAGGACCAAGGTTCACTTACCCTATTTGTGAAATACGCAAAATAAAATTTAGACTTCTTATAGTAATAATAGAGTCGAGGTTCTACTTGAACAAGTATAGAGACACAAAAACATATTTTTCGTATTTCGCAAACACGGTCATTGAAGCTTGGTCCTTCCACTTATGGAGTCTCTAGTATGAATTTGGCTATATAAACGAAAGTCACCTTATAATGTATGTTCCGTTGTTTTGACCCGAGACCACTCAACGGATTTGGATGTGGTTTTATATTATCATTGTATTGACTCTGATCAACATATAGGCACAGTATATCAAAGTATTATAGTTTTTTTTATTATGTAAAATTGTAAGATTATTTCTTTGATAATTTTGAAACCTAATCATGTGCGTCCCATATGGAAGAGGTTAGTGCCTGCACTAAAGGTATTTTATACTTATCAAAGGTACTAAAGTGAAATTATTATGTTACTTAGGTTTTTAATATGCAAATAAACGAATTTTATTATTATTTATTACTATATTATACTGTGATATTAACTTATACTTATATAGTAATAACTTATATTGGCTGTAAGGGATGTATATTGGCATAAGCCGAAAATGGGGCAGAGATTAAATATATTTAATACTAGATTTTGCGCCCGCGTTTTATTCGGTTTAACGACATGCTTTTTTCCGGGATAAAAAGTAACCTATGTGTTATATTGGGGTATAAGCTATATCCATTCTAAATTTCATTCAAATCCGTTCAGCCGTTTCAGCGTGAAAGAGTAACAAACTTACACACACACAAACTTTTGCATTTATAATATTAGTGTGAAGTGTGATGAGATAACATAGCCTTTTCTTATTTCACCACAAACGATAAAAGACCGCGCTAATTAGACACCTGATTTATGAAATGACAAAGCCTTGTCTTATTTTACCACAAACAATTTTTACCGCGCTAATTAGACACCTGATTTTTCAATGATATTGATCTATCCTACAGGAACCATGCATTTTTCCGAGATAAAAAGTAGCATATGTGTTAAGTTAGTTTATAAGGTATATCCCTTCTAAATTTCATCCAAATCCGTTCAGCCGTTTCAGCGTGAAAGAGTAACAAACTTACACACACACAAACTTTTGCATTTATAATATTAGTGTGAAGTGTGATGAGATAACATAGCCTTTTCTTATTTCACCACAAACGATAAAAGACCGCGCTAATTAGACACCTGATTTATGAAATGACAAAGCCTTGTCTTATTTTACCACAAACGATTTTGACCGCGCTAATTAGACACCTGATTTTTCAATGATATTGATCTATCCTACAGGAACCATGCATTTTTCCGAGATAAAAAGTAGCATATGTGTTAAGTTAGTTTATAAGGTATATCCCTTCTAAATTTCATCCAAATCCGTTCAGCCGTTTCAGCGTGAAAGAGTAACAAACTTACACACACACAAACTTTTGCATTTATAATATTAGTGTGAAGTGTGATGAGATAACATAGCCTTTTCTTATTTCACCACAAACGATAAAAGACCGCGCTAATTAGACACCTGATTTATGAAATGACAAAGCCTTGTCTTATTTTACCACAAACGATTTTGACCGCGCTAATTAGACACCTGATTTTTCAATGATATTGATCTATCCTACAGGAACCATGCATTTTTCCGAGATAAAAAGTAGCATATGTGTTAAGTTAGTTTATAAGGTATATCCCTTCTAAATTTCATCCAAATCCGTTCAGCCGTTTCAGCGTGAAAGAGTAACAAACATACACACACACACACACGCACAAACTTTCGCATTTATAATATTAGTAGGATAGGATAGTAGGATAATCCGCGGGCGGAGCCGCGTGCGAAAGGCGTTAATTAAGCTACCATTTTGTTCGTTTTATGCTTTTTTTCAATAACTGTAACTTTTAATTTTAATTTGACCTTCTACTGTCAAATTTCTTGTAAGAAACTAATAGCTTGCGACTTGCTGCTGGCCTATGTGCGAGTATACTGAGTAATCAAAAACTTAGTTACTCAATCACGTACAGTTGGAATGCCATTGTTGTGCCCAATAAGCAATTTCTTTGAATATAATTATAATCATGCAAAGTGCTCCACACTCCACTATGTACCTATTAGTTTATGACAGCTTACAGTCCCTGTAAAAGAATTGCTTATACCTATTAATTGCTAACCTATTGCAAATATTGTATTACTTTTAATATTTTTCTTAAATTTTCTTTTTACTAGAATTTAATTGTTGAGATTATCGATCGGCACTTGGTGCTTGGTGGATCATTGTTGTGATGAAAACACTCATACTTTTCCACAAATTATATTTATAATTATTTTGCTCAACCGGTTTCGCAAATAACAAGTGTTTATATTCCAAAAATTTAAATTTAAGTTGTCTAGGGACTCTACAAAAACAAAATATACACGGGTTCAATTCAAACATAATGAAAAGACTTGCGGTGTTGGTTCATTTATTGCATATCGATGTGTCCTCGATATGAACATGCGGTCTGTTATACAAGCTGAAATCTACGTGGTTTTATAGTACTCGTCCATATGAACAACTTTTACTATGGAGCTAACCCTAAAATCGCGAACAAAAATATCAGCTGTTCCATAAAAAACCACTCGACCAAAATGTATGAAACAGCTGATTTTTTTCTCGATTTCAGGTTTGGTTCTATAGTAAAAGTTGTTCATATGTAGCGTTCCCATCCCTAAAAATCAGAAAGCCGGACTTTTGGATCCCAAGGCC
The DNA here is from genome assembly GCA_910592155.1 of Ypsolopha scabrella. Classification (NCBI taxonomy): domain Eukaryota; kingdom Metazoa; phylum Arthropoda; class Insecta; order Lepidoptera; family Ypsolophidae; genus Ypsolopha; species Ypsolopha scabrella. Next base: position 7,485,142 of record OU342980.1, on the reverse strand, counting down.
GGACGCTTAAAAATCGAATGAAACATAAGTTTCAAATTTTTAATAATTACTGTTGATATATTTTATTTGCCAAAAACCTGCTTTAAAAGTTCAGTTTCTTTAATAATTTCGTGTAAAAGTTATTACGCGTTAAATGTCTTAAATTGCACAAATAACGTTTTTGCGATAGTTTCAGGGTTTAACCTGTTTCTTTGTTTTATCCATTGTTGTCCTATTAAAGAGAATACTCTTTCTACATTGGCATTGTGGCCCGGTATTGTAAAATAATACTCGCAAAAAGAAAGGAACTCTGAGTAACAATATAAGTTACTCAGCGATTTAAAATATGTGACCCATTTTTGTGGAGGCAATACGATTCACGGCCTTGTTGCGTGAAAAGTAAGAAAATGATAAAGCTTAACAAAAGCCGGACAGGCCGGACGCAGTCAAATTTGGCCGGACAAGAGGTCAAAATGGCTAACGCTGTCCGGCTTTATCCGGATTGATGGCAACGCTATTCATATGGACGAGTACTCGTTTCCAAAACCACTTAAATTTCAGCTTGTATACAAGTACTATAACATTATTGACTAGCTTTTGCCCGTGGCTTCGACCCCGTTGATTTAGTTTTTAGATAGTCCTATCAAATTTGTAAATATTTTTCGGACCAATAATTTTATACTTGCACTTTTGGTTCTAATGAACGTACCTTAAAAAAAAGGAAAACAGTACAAATCTTCGGAGGAGATTTTTTTTTACTCCGGCTTTGTTCGAACCAGGCAGATGCTTTCCCAACTGAGCTACAAACGCACTTATCAACTGACGCAAAATTTGTTGTATGAAGCAGGACAGGATATTTGCTCGTGAAAACTAGTAGAAGACGACTTTTCAAAGAAATGAGACCTGCTATCGATTTTTCGTCCCCGAAAACTACAAAACAATTATCTTTCTTACTACAAAAATGTTTTCAATGCAGATGCTCTTGAAGACTCATTTTATATGCATCAAAACTGTTGGCAATGTTATTTTTATCGCACTAGTGCTTTATTTTTTTATTTATATAACGACAGTTGCCTTTCCTTGTGTATCATAGATAGACATGACGGAAATAAACTGAGTTCAGTTTGATCGTCGGATGACACTGCCTACCACAGACAGCAGGACAGTATCAAGACATGTGAGGGTGAGGTGAATGAAAGCAGCCTACGAACGCGTCAAACTGAACGCAGTCTATTTCCGTCAAGTTGGCAAATTAAGTGCAGAGAAAAAGAATGCCCGCCTAAAGTTCATTTAGAGTACTTATTATTTGTTTGTTTCTTTATTCATGTTTCTTTTATTTACTCCCACTATGCATTGAAAAACGTAGAAAGGGCAATAACTTACTCTTAACGTTTATAACAGTCGCTTATCGCTCGTGTTTTAAATCGTCCTCGTAAGCTATTAAAGTTGATTCTGGAGCATTCCAAAGTAATATAGCTTCTGTTGTTAACACTAAAGAACTATTTTTGAATGAAGAAAATATAGTTTTGACAGCACTAAAATTAAAATTTAAGCCTTCAGAATCGACTTAATAGCCTCCTTACCGCACTCGTAGCATAAACTACTATAATAAATTATACACAAATTCTTGTACTTTTATTCCACATAAATATATTTATTTTTATTCTAACTTAGGCTACCGGTTTCGTATTACACATCATCGGGCCAACAAATTATTAATTATTTACATTACAGAAAGAAAACAAAAGAAAACATTTTTAACAAGCAAATATAAAATAAACAGAGGTGAATCACCACAGCTTGCGTTTCAAAATGGGTCTACGCCAAGGTTAAATCAATAAATAACGGCAATAAATATGTTGTGTTTCAATATCATTTTTCTATTATATTTATTTTATTTATTTTATTTATAACACTTTTTGCACATTTACAAAAATTATATGGGAGACAGATTAACGAAACAAACAAATATTGTGTACAAAGGCGGCACTTATTGCTAATAGCAATATCTTCCAGGCAACCTTTGGAAGCATACAGAGAGATAGACAAAGAAATTACATGGAAGGTGTAAATGCTAATTATAAAAAAGGAGACTAAGAAGAAAATACATTATCTAGGGCATAAACTTACATATACTTACAAATTCATGAACCTACTTAAATTAATACTTAAATTAAAATATACACATATATACTCATAACTATAAAAAATAAATAAACATTAAATAAATATACATAATACTGGATATTCGAATTCTACTATGATGGGTACTCTGTTGAGAAAAATTGTTTTAATTTTATTTTAAATGAATTCGTATTTTTCAGTGACTGAATAGACACAGGTAATCGATTCCAAAGTCTTGCAGCGTGTACAGAAAAAGAATCGCTATAAAATCCGGTTCTGTTTTCGGGAATAGCCAACCTTTCACTGTTGCCCGAGCGCATTGCACGCCCGCGCTCTGTAATAAATGTAAAACGTTCACGGAGGTAACTAGGAGCAGATTTATTGTTTAAGACACTATGGAGAAGATTAAGGATGTGAGCATTTCTGCGAAGACGAATGGGGAGCCAATTTAACTGCGAACGGAACTGTGAAACATGATCGTATTTACGAAGAGAAAAGATAAAGCGAATACATAAATTTTGAAGTCGTTCGAGTTTATTGAGAAGCTCCTCAGTGAGATCTAAATAACAGGAGTCCGCGTAATCTAGAATGGGGAGAAGAAAAGACTGTGCTAGCATAATTTTGGTTTTGATTGGCAGAAAGCTCTGCATGCGTTTTAATGCGTGAAAGGTACCGTACATCTTTCTGCTTAACTCTAATATATTATTATTACTATAATGGGTATGACACAAAAATAGTAAACAATATACTAAGACGCAGAAAAAGTAAATTAGCAAGACAATTATTATATTCACACACTGAATCAAAAGACACAGAAAGCTTTAAATGGGTAAAATTAAGATATATCGGAAAATTCTCAGAAAATATTAGTAAATTACTTCGTAAAAATAACAAGAAAGCAGCATTCTATTGTAGAAACAATATGAGGGACCTAGTATGTAATAACAAAGACCGTGTCCCAAAACTGGATGAAAGTGGTGTTTATCAATTAGAGTGTGATACATGCAAAAAAGTGTACATTGGTCAAACAGGTAGAAAATTTAGAACTAGGCTTCATGAACATGTCAGATCGTGGAAAAATAAGAAAAATGACTCAACATTTGCGGAACATCTCAACTCTTCAAATCATTCCTTTGACCCGACAACTAACATGAAAATAGTACACAAAGCTAATAAAAGTGCAAAATTGAATTATTTGGAAGCCCTAACAATAAATAAAATTATTAATAACGATCCAGACAGAATTTTAAATGACCAATTAGAATTAAATTCCTCACCACTTCTGACATATTTTAAATGATGTTATTAATTAATCAATCAAAATTTTATGTTTAATTGTAGTTTATATTTTATATTTTATATTTTTTAACTTATTTGACTTAATTTTTAGAAGTGTATCCTGACATATAATAGAAAAATGATATTGAAACACAACATATTTATTGCCGTTATTTATTGATTTAACCTTGGCGTAGACCCATTTTGAAACGCAAGCTGTGGTGATTCACCTCTGTTTATTTTATATTTGCTTGTTAAAAATGTTTTCTTTTGTTTTCTTTCTGTAATGTAAATAATTAATAATTTGTTGGCCCGATGATGTGTAATACGAAACCGGTAGCCTAAGTTAGAATAAAAATAAATATATTTATGTGGAATAAAAGTACAAGAATTTGTGTATAATTTATTCAAGATGATATTCCACCAAGAACCATCAATCGAATCCATCCAATAAACTACTATAATTAAAATCTTCTTTAGTGACGTTTTATAGAACCGCATTAAAACATTAATAAATGTTTATATTATACATACATATCGTCTCGACATGAATCCCTGAGGGGATGTCAGAGGTGTTACTAAGTGTCAAGTGTGAGAAAGCAAGCCACAGTCCACACTCGGTACGCCCGCATTTCACCCAAGATTATTATGTATCTACATATTATATACAAATATTTCCCATTTAGTACTACTGGATATAGCGTCAGGCAATATCGAGTGAACCAGGGGCCTTATCGTCTAACTTAGACATTGAAAAGCGCCGTGATGGGCTAGAAATTACGCCACATATTATTTTTGGGCAATCAAGACGCTTTTGAAGGCTACATGGATATAGAATATAAGGAATGCTCACTACAAGTTATCAATAAAAAAAAACATATTCGTACAAAATCCTTGTTAAAATCTCCCTTAATCTGCCTTCGCAATTTTTGCGCACGTTCCAGAATCGAGTGAACCAGTATGTGATCATAACCTTGCCCTGAATTAAAAACTTGATCTCGGTCAAAACTCTCACGTGGGGTAGCACTTTTTGACCATTAAGAGCCATTTCGCGTTTCCATGCGATAATCTAAAATTTTCGGCGCTTAATTTACGGCAAACAGTTAATTGCAAGAGGAACTTGATTTTCTCCTTCCCATGTCCGGAATAACAAGTCATCAACTCGAAAAAAATGCTTCATATCTGCCTTTAACTTTGATAAGTACTAAGTTATGGATATATGAATATAATTTGCAATATTCCGCTAAACAATTCTTGTCGTTCTATTAAAAATACTTTTACTCGCAAATCCTCCCGAAGTTATTCGGGGGAGAGTAAGAGAACAGCTCTCAGGCAAAACCAGGCAGCCCACCATTGCCTGGGACCGATGGATGGCGGTATATCCATCCCCAATTGCCGGGCCTTATATAAAACAGACTGGTTTCGGCACCGCGCTCACTAACCCGCCTGCCCAGCGTGCGTGAGTATGGGCATTTCTTCCAGGAGGACCGCCAAGAGTGGCGAAATCCTGGAAAGGCTTATGTCCAGTAGTGGACGAAACAGGCTGATGGATGGATGGATGTTCAAAATGCAGACTCGTGCACCGCCCGCCCGCCCGCAGAAAACATGCACTTGCAAGCAATACGAGCATAAAAGCAAAGCAATCTTAAATAACAAACAAGAAAACTTAAAGACACGGTTATTATTATTGTTATTTAAGATTGCTTTGCTTGTATTGCTTGCTTGTTGCATGTTTTTATGCGGGCGGGCGGGCGGTGCACGAGTCTGCATTTTGAATAGCACGACAAGAATTGTTTAGCGGAATATTGCAAATTATATTCATATATCCTTTACTTAGTGATGGACTTCCGCAAGGTAACGCCTATTTCAATTAATTTGATAAGTACTTTAGAAGAGCACTTAAATTGCTTTAATTGCTGTTCTAGTGATGGGGCCGCACCATCGATAATTTTTTTTTTGTGAAGTTTAACAGTGTGATCAGCTAACTTACCATTTGGTAACGGATACGTGTCTCTCATGAAGTCGAAGAGATCATTCGGCAAGTTCGGCTGATAGTTGGGGGGCACTGTCGTGTCCGGGATCGAACTTGGCTGGTTTGTTTTCAGCGCACGTTTGCTCTTTTCAGTTCTATTGAACGAGTTTTTGCCACTGATTGACTCACTTTGGAGGCACAGGATAGTCCATGATATGACTAAGCTGAATTTGTAATGCATCTTTATCTGAAATCCTGAAAAAAAAAACATTTTGTTACACAATAATTAACAATATATAAAGTATACAGCCAAATTCATACTGGAGACTTGGTAAGAGGTCAGGACCGAGGTTCAATTACCGAAATATATCTTGAGAACATTTTATTGTTTATATATTTCATATCATACATGTCAAGTAATCGCTATGCAATAATTTATATGCAAATATAGAGAATATATTAGTTCAAATTATACTGAAACCTGTCTTTTAGTCGGGTAGACAGAGACTAAATATTCTATCTGCAACAATCTTGACACATTACATTCATAAATCTAGTCTCTTCTATTCCGGGTACCAAGAGTTTGCAAATGGCTATAAATAGCAAGACCGGTACTCTTTTGGTTGCCTTAAACCGGACTAGTCCGTCCAAACGAATTCAGCAACTTTAAAGTCTGTTTTATTCAGTAATCAGTACCTACGGCAGCAGTTTCCAGTATGCACTACCAATTTCGGACGACGAGCCATCTGAAAAACGACGGCTGTGGAATAAAAGGGACGGTTTTTCAATGTTGCGTGAAATAAAAGTTAAACTTGAATAACGGTTTAGAAATTATTTTTCATTTAGTTTAATGTTTTAGGGCGTATTTATTTATTTATTTGATATCATTAGATTTATTTTAGATTTAATTTCTTAGATAGGTTTTATGTTTATATAAATGTTATAAATTATACTACTTAATAAATAATAAAAAGCATAATAAATTGTTGATGGTTGTGATTGTCGGCACTTGGTGGAACTTATTATACATCTTGTTAAATAAGACACTTGTACTTGTCCACAGGATTATAATTTAACTTAATACACCCGACCGGTTTCGCTTATAAGCATTATCTAGGGCTTTATAACATAAAAATAACTTAAATAATATTTACATGTTTAATACCAAACCAAAATGTTATTAAACATGTGAATATTATTTAAGTTATTTTATTGTTATAAAGCCCTAGATAATGCTTATAAGCGAAACCGGTCGGGTGTATTAAGTTAAATTATAATCCTGTGGACAAGTACAAGTGTCTTATTTAACAAGATGCATAATAAATTAGCTAATTTATTGACTTTGATGATCATTTAAAAAAAATACAGTAAAAAGTTATTTATAACAAATCAACAACGAAATTAGTATGTTTTCAGGTTGAATACATGGATTCGGGGTAGTCCAAAGAGGGACGTGGATGAAAAAGGAATTCCATTTTTGGAAGAAAAAGGACGCCTTTTCAACGTTGCGTGTAGTAAAAGTTAAACTTAAATAAATTAGCTCATTTAACAAAACAACGACGAAATTAGTATGTTTTCAGGTTTAAGAGACCCTGTAATTTTTTTTTTCATTCTCACTCCAAGCGAAAAAACGCGCAATGCGAGAGGGGCAGATTCAGCGCAAAAGAGAAAAAAGTGTGTTTTTTATTTCATTAAAAGAACTAAAGTGGCTAGCAAAATTTCCAAAATCAATAAAATAGATTTTTTTAAAACCTATGTAATAAAATATGTTTGAGTTATTTACATGATCCATATTCGTCAAACGTTCTCCAAGTGCGTTTGAAGACCTCATTTCAATAATTATTTCTATCGAATATTATATTCTTTTTATTTCATTCATTTCAATAATTATTTCTATCGAGTAAAATTTATCCAAAACCCTAGATTATATAGTCAAAATGCATAGGTATTCCAAAAGTTTATTACATTTTTCCGTGTAAGTACTTCATGAATTACACAGAAACAAAGCGTCCATATATTTTTTACATAGTCTGGCCAGTCCGAAGAGGGACGTGGATGATTAGGGAAAAAAGGACGGTTTATCGCCAAAAGGGACGATCTGGCAACGTTACACGGCAGTTTGCGAGGTCCAACTTGTCATAGGACTAACTTTGTGTTCAGCAGTCTGCCGTCCTGGCGGTAATTTAGTTTACCTAAAGGGCAGATAGTAGTGTATCGAGCTGTCAGAGCTTAATATGGTCTACCGTGCTAGAGGTGCTGGACGTTAATTCTGACGCGTGCGAAAAAATTGCAAAAGCCGATTTCGGGTGATTTTCTACCTAGAAAACCTAGAACCGCTAATATAAGTATATTCTATAGTATTTATTTGATGGGATTTAGTCACGCCACTTTACATCCCATGTCATTTATCATTATGTAAAATAATGCCAAAATAGCAAAGTAAGACGGCTATAGGACTACATGTCATTGGATGGAAAGGCAACACAACATCCAAAAATCACTGCCGCATCTTAGATCGAGCCCAATGTAGAAGCGATTCGTGTCAGGACGCAAACACTAGTACAGATATAATTTGAATAGGTGTCAAGGCCGGGGTCTTAAATGAATTATGACACTCGGCTATTTGAAACCTCAAACTTCATTTTCTGATCAACCTCGCAAAAATTTCAGGCTAGGCCCGCGGGCGATATTGCTTTCCTCAGGTTGCAATTTTATTGTACTAATACATAAACGTGAATTTGTTATAAACAAGTCAGTAGCATTCAAAACATAACAAGTCATCAGAGTCCTACGACTACAAGTGCTTGTAAAGACCTATTTTATATGCTTAAAAACTGTTGTCATAGTCAACTTTACCACACTAGCGCTTTATTTTTATTATTTTCAGTTTTAGAAAAAAAAGTTGCCAGCCATTTTTTTGAGTACCATAGATAGAGTTGACAGAAATGAGCTACAAACGCATCAAACTGAAAGCAGCTTATTTCCTTCAAGTTGTCAATTTGCGTGCAAAGAAAAAGAATGCCCGCCTAAAGTTCATTTCGAGTATTTATTGTTTGTTTAATTACGTTTCATTTATTTACTCGCACTATGCATTGACAAACGTAATATGTATGATATACGTGGGTAAGGGCAATAAAACTTATCGCTTAATCGCTTATCGCTCGTGTCTCAAATCGTCCTCCTATTGCCTCCTTAGCATAAAGTACTGTATCATTTAATTTATTAGATTGAATTAAGTATATTTTTTATTTAGTATTATTTTTGTTATTAAAGTTTCTTCATTATTTAATTAGTGACAAAAAAAACAGTTATCAGTTATATTATATATTAGCATATAGTATAATATATAGTTTACTGAGTAATAGGTAATGTTATATATTCGATTAATATTTAACAATTTCCTCATTACCAAAGGTAAGCTGGTAGAAAATACTAAATAGCATTAAGCTCACCTGTGTACAGAAATTTTATCTTGTGCATTTTTATTATTGTTATTTATTATCATTTATCAAAGGAGCCATTATGAGGAGGGGTTACAGCGAGATGTCTCAATTCATTGATTGACTTCTTTATTCGCAATGATTACAGCAATTAAATCTTGCGAAAGACTTCTATAAAAGGATTGCGTTTACATACTTTATAGTAAAAAAAAACAAATCTTCGATAGAACAACACAATTACTCACCTTAACTTATTAGATTACACTATAAATTAAATGACCCATTAAATAACAACTAATTTAACACTTCATTAAATATTTTTTCCCGCGCATATGACGCGGCAATCGTCCAAACACTTGTAAGTTTCAGAAAGTGATGCGGTGCATTTCGAAAGTGATTTTTGAATGTGCAATTTTTTGAAAGTAACATAAATGCAACACAACTTGCACCTGCGCATGTCTCGTTCACTACTATTACTATAGCAAGCAAGATTGTAACGATCAGTGTAGGTCGTCTCGCCGCCCGCCGCCTTCGTAGATCGACAGGTTTTCAAATGGCCATAACGAAAATTGGATTGACTTTATAAACACTCTAGCGGTCTTAGCTGCTGTATTGTATAGCAGGCAGTCAGTATTTGAATGCAGTCACATACAATCCTGAATTTAAGATAAGAATGCAGTGTCGCCGCGTTGCGTTTATGTCATTTAAGGTTCGCTGTCGTAGAAAAAGCCTTAGTTGTTTGTGAAGTTTAAATAAGTTTGATCTCAGTGATACTTTGCACGCATCTTTTAATACGACACATGTAATCGTAATGATAGCTAAATAGTGCATTGATAGCTCGCTCGTTCACCAACCCGCCAAGAGTGGCGAAATCCTGGAAAGGCCCATGCCCAGCAGTGAACGAAACAGGCTGATGGATGGATGGATGTAGTCGTAAATATGTCGTTATGAATCTGAATTTTGGAATAACACAACACACTCAAAATTAGAACTATGATTCCCATACAAGACTAAAAATCCACGGTTTTTCGAACATTTAAGTTTGTGTAGCAGTCCTTTTCGAAAGAGTATTATTTTTCAACGAACGCGTCAAAAATAAATTTATGTCACGAGTTCGCAGTTTAAAAATAGTTTTACCCAGCACTTGAAGGGTAATTAATGTTAATTGACTTTTATACTAAGGGTAATGTTAGATTGAAATGTTTTTTTTTACAAAAATAGGTGCGACGACGAGCGAAGCGAAGCGAGGAAAATCGTGTTATGTTCCTATGATAAATAAATTCAGGAGCCGAGCAAAGCGGAGTGGAGCGAGGCGACCCCTAACACCTAACATTACCCAACCAGCGTTGTGTAGACCTCGGTGTATCCGGATAAACGCTGAATTTTTGGACTTTGTCCAAGGAGCTTAAGTGATTCTGAGTATATCCGGGTAAATCTAGTTTTAATCGTTCTTCTAGACATCATTTAAAGATGGCATGAAGTTAATGTTAATTATATAACCACAGTTTAATAGGTGTACGAGTATCGCTAATTCCGGATAATGACTCAAATCGTTACTAATCTAAATCAGTTTTTATGTCAAGATTACCCAGGGAGAGCCTTAATGTTAATTATATAACCACAGTTTAATAGGTGTACGAGTATCGCTAATTCCGGGTAATGACTCAAATCGTTACTAATATAAACCAGTTTTTATGTCAAGTTTACCCAGGGAGAGCCTTAATGTTAATTATATAATCACACTTTAATAGGTGTACGAGTATGGCTAATTTCGGATAATGACTCAAATCGTTACTAATCTAAACCAGTTTTTATGTCAAGTTTACCCAGGGAGAGCCTTAATGTTAATTATATAACCACAGTTTAATAGGTGTACGAGTATCGCTAATTCCGGGTAATGACTCAAATCGTTACTAATCTAAATCAGTTTTTATGTCAAGATTACCCAGGGAGAGCCTTAATGTTAATTATATAACCACAGTTTAATAGGTGTACGAGTATCGCTAATTTCGGATAATGACTCAAATCGTTACTAATCTAAACCAGTTTTTATGTCAAGATTACCCAGGGAGAGCCTTAATGTTAATTATATAACCACAGTTTAATAGGTGTACGAGTATGGCTAATTTCGGATAATGACTCAAATCGTTACTAATCTAAACCAGTTTTTATGTCAAGTTTACCCAGGGAGAGCCTTAATGTTAATTATATAACCACAGTTTAATAGGTGTACGAGTATCGCTAATTCCGGGTAATGACTCAAATCGTTACTAATCTAAATCAGTTTTTATGTCAAGATTACCCAGGGAGAGCCTTAATGTTAATTATATAACCACAGTTTAATAGGTGTACGAGTATGGCTAATTTCGGATAATGACTCAAATCGTTACTAATCTAAACCAGTTTTTATGTCAAGATTACCCAGGGAGAGCCTTAATGTTAATTATATAACCACAGTTTAATAGGTGTACGAGTATGGCTAATTTCGGATAATGACTCAAATCGTTACTAATCTAAACCAGTTTTTATGTCAAGTTTACCCAGGGAGAGCCTTAATGTTAATTATATAACCACAGTTTAATAGGTGTACGAGTATCGCTAATTCCGGGTAATGACTCAAATCGTTACTAATCTAAATCAGTTTTTATGTCAAGATTACCCAGGGAGAGCCTTAATGTTAATTATATAACCACAGTTTAATAGGTGTACGAGTATGGCTAATTTCGGATAATGACTCAAATCGTTACTAATCTAAACCAGTTTTTATGTCAAGTTTACCCAGGGAGAGCCTTAATGTTAATTATATAACCACAGTTTAATAGGTGTACGAGTATCGCTAATTCCGGGTAATGACTCAAATCGTTACTAATCTAAACCAGTTTTTATGTCAAGTTTACCCAGGGAGAGCCTTAATGTTAATTATATAACCACAGTTTAATAGGTGTACGAGTATCGCTAATTCCGGGTAATGACTCAAATCGTTACTAATCTAAACCAGTTTTTATGTCAAGATTACCCAGGGAGAGCCTTAATGTTAATTATATAACCACAGTTTAATAGGTGTACGAGTATTGCTAATTTCGGATAATGACTCAAATCGTTACTAATCTAAACCAGTTTTTATGTCAAGTTTACCCAGGGAGAGCCTTAATGTTAATTATATAACCACAGTTTAATAGGTGTACGAGTATCGCTAATTTCGGATAATGACTCAAATCGTTACTAATCTAAACCAGTTTTTATGTCAAGTTTACCCAGGGAGAGCCTTAATGTTAATTATATAACCACAGTTTAATAGGTGTACGAGTATTGCTAATTTCGGATAATGACTCAAATCGTTACTAATCTAAACCAGTTTTTATGTCAAGTTTACCCAGGGAGAGCCTTAATGTTAATTATATAACCACAGTTTAATAGGTGTACGAGTATTGCTAATTTCGGATAATGACTCAAATCGTTACTAATCTAAACCAGTTTTTATGTCAAGTTTACCCAGGGAGAGCCTTAATGTTAATTATATAACCACAGTTTAATAGGTGTACGAGTATCGCTAATTTCGGATAATGACTCAAATCGTTACTAATCTAAACCAGTTTTTATGTCAAGTTTACCCAGGGAGAGCCTTAATGTTAATTATATAACCACAGTTTAATAGGTGTACGAGTATTGCTAATTTCGGATAACGACTCAAATCGTTACTAATCTAAACCAGTTTTTATGTCAAGTTTACCCAGGGAGAGCCTTAATGTTAATTATATAACCACAGTTTAATAGGTGTACGAGTATTGCTAATTTCGGATAATGACTCAAATCGTTACTAATCTAAACCAGTTTTTATGTCAAGTTTACCCAGGGAGAGCCTTAATGTTAATTATATAACCACAGTTTAATAGGTGTACGAGTATTGCTAATTTCGGATAATGACTCAAATCGATACTTATCTAAACCAGTTTTTGTGCCAAGGCATTGGCTTCTTAGTTTTGCATCTAGAAGATTAATGTCACTATGCTATCTGTCCAACTGTCCGAATTTCGATCCATCCGTTCGTGTGTCACGGGTCTCTAGCTCGTGGATGGAATGAGTTACAGCTCTGAAATTTGAATATTTGTTGCGTAGAATGTTGACTCAATGAGCGTTTTTCCATTTAACGGCACGGCACCGGCAACGGCGACGACTCTCGGCACGTCTAAGCAAAAGTTTATGAATTTATATGCACGCGTTGCTTCGCCGTCGCCGTTGTCGGTACAGGAAACTTCCCAAAGCTAGCCGGCCGGTAAAACTGCACATGCATTGCCACAGATCACATTACTTTCAGATCACATAATTACTAACCTAAAGTAGTGTGCGTGAGCGCGTGGTGTTGTGGGTTGTGGAGGGACGCGGTGTGTGTGACTCATTGTACCATTGATCTGCTTGCTGTGTGTGAATAACTAGTATACCTATTCCCTAAAAAGCTGAAAAATCACTACCTCTCGCTTTCTGAATAATTTGTATTATAGAATTTGTATTTATGTATTTTATTATATAATATGTATGTTTATGGTATTTTATACGCGTAATAGTGATAGTAAGTACTGACATTTTACCATTGAATGTTTAGGTTTATTTTTGGTTACCATTGTTTATTTTCTTATGCACGTGTATGATTATCTATTATACTGTTGCCTTAATGGTTTGCTGTGAGAAATCTCCCATTAGTGATAAGTTTACCTATATGTACAAACCTTTTACTGTGACTGTGTTCGTGTTTCTGTGTACAATAAAGTATAAATTGGGCAATTCCACGGTAACTCATGTTACCTTTTACCCCAGTTTACGATAATCTTTTAATAATAAGTCAATAATTTGATTATATAACTTATCCTCCTAAATGTAAATATTAACTCTTGGTAAACAAGAAATGTATTAGAGCAACTTTCTTTAAACTTCACACATTTTCTTGGGTTCTATATTGATAAAACTTTTTGTAGCTCGCGCTACATTCGATTCCTTTTCGTGTTTTTTACCTACATCATAAAAACGGATCTGAAATTCATCAAGGAGAAAACAAGAATACGAATCGAATACGAGTCAGTGCACAAACGCCCGAAGTTTTTATTATTTTTAGCATAAGTAAGAGGTAACTTTGATTGATAGCAAAGTTCGTGCCAAAAAAAAAACTTAGAATCTAATTACAGTCAAGGCCTACTGGGTAAATTTGCGAAATATGCAAAATGTAATTTTGGCTTCTTACAGTTTTGTGCCTCGGGTGAAAAACGATTTCCAACTTTACAGGAGAGCCGAAAAGCTAATTCTTTTGCACATTTTTTTTTTCATGGGCGTTTCCTCTTTTTTTACTTAAAATCAAAGTGTCATGCAGTTAACATACTATGTATCCGCTAGAAAACACCGTCTTAGAGGTATATCTTTCAAAAGCCGAATTAAACCATTAGGCACCAAAAAATGCATGGCAAAATGCACTATGATTTAAGTTGAGTTTGTGCCTTTTGTTTACCACAGTACCTATACATGTAGTAAACGTGTAAAAAAACAAATAAAGATGCAGTTGATGCTCGTGATTGTTGGCACTTGGTGGAACTTTTGAAACATTTTTTGTTGTTATCAAACAAAAAACAAAAAATAAAGATGCGATCTAATTAAGTTACATCTAATTTTACAAGATTTGATGTTTCAGTATGCGACTGACTATTTTATCATTATTTTTATATTATTAATCTTCATTCAACCAATTCCAGTTCTGTCATTAAGTTTATCTCCGGTATTATAAAAGACATCGTAATTCCAGTTAGACCATCATTCAAGAAAAACCTCCGAAAATTTTATTTTACGTATTTCCCAGAAAGGGTCATTGAACCTTCGTTTTGACGACTCACCGAGTCTCCAGTATGAATTTGGCTATATGAGGTCAAATTAAATCGACCGCCCAAATTCATACTGGAGACTCGGTTAGTCATCAGGAACAAGGTTTAATTAAAAAATTTTTTTTTGCCCTGTAGTGCCTGCACTATGAATTGTACTTAAACTAGTCCAAACAGTTAGGGAGCAAGAAAATTTATTTTTCTAAAATGGCCAAAAGGATTACTGAACCTAGTACTTGATCACTAACCGAGTCTCCAGTATGAATTTGGTTGGTTGATTTAATTTCAAAATCAAAATCAAAATATTTATTTTTTGCAAAATAGATACAAAAAGTATACTTTCTACAACTCAAAGTTAATTTTAACAATATAATATATGTATCTTTAGAATATAAAAAAATATATAATAATAAGGGAAATAAAATATGCACTTGCATAAAATAGAGGAATCTAGAAATAAAAATATTATATATACATAATGCAATGAATAAATAAGTTCATAAATATAAACGGGAAATACATACAAAAAATATTAAGGTTGGGCTACTAAAATGTAATAAAGTTCAACCTATATTCACCCTATCCATCCATCCATCAGCCTGTTTCGTCCACTTCGTCCACTGATAAGCCTTTCAAGGATTTCGCCACTCTTGGCGGTCCTCCCGGAAGAAATGCCCATACTCACACACGCTGGGCAGGCGGGTTGGTGAGCGCGGTGCCGAAACCCTTGCACCAGTGACCCTTGCACCCTATAAATAAATAATATAGAAAAAAGTTCACCCTATTTATACTGAATATAAATTGGCTGAATAAAGCAAAGTCACTTAAAGTCCCTTTCAATAGAATCCGGCAGTAATGTAAACAAACCGATTTAAACACGATTACTCCGTAATTACTTACATTTGAATATCAATCCTGATCATATTCACATTTCAAGGAACCATACATTGTTCTTACAATCATTTCGACAACAAATAACTTCTTTATGATAGTAATTTTAATAAAAAATACTCGGACGACGAAAATTGCAATAGTCAAATTTCGTATTAGTTTTTTAATCATTAAAGTCTTATTGGTCTTTGGAAAGTTATTGTTTTTCATTGTTTTGAATTGATTTTAAAAGATTTAAACATTGGAATCAATGATAGGTACAACAGTATGATCATAGACAACTGTCAAATAATTGGTTTGTTTACATTATTGCCGGATTCTATTGAAAGGGACTTTACAGTTAAAGGTGTAGGTACTAGGGAATCATGTCGATACAACCGGCAAATGACTGGTTGAGAACAATCTGGAGTATTTTGTTTTTTCGTCGATGACGGACACTTTACATACATTTTAGTAACCGAACATTCAGAACAAGGCCTGATTTTGTAACGAAATTATTTTATTAGCTAATAGATATGCATGACTGTCAGCGTTAAATGCACCGAACTGAAATCATACCGCTCTAAATATTTAAATGCATGTTTACGTCTATGTACTCGTACCAGAGGCGTACGCTGAGACAACAGATTTCTATCTACTACGATCCTGACACATCATTTCATTTCATTTGTTTATTTCATATAGGATTTAGTAACTGACTTAACTACAGCTTAGATATAAGGTTATCGTTTTATTTCTAAAGAACTAGGCGTAAATTCTCGATAATTACAATTTCTATTCAATTCAATACTTATGCGGAAAGTATGTCAAATCTACAATTTAAAAAACATGTCAGAGGTGTAATTGTGTAAAACAATTGTATTAAAATTGACTGTCATACTAAGCAAATCAGTCCGTTTGACAATTGAAATCCTACATTTTTGGCTGTCAAATGAATACGATTGTCTTGCTTTGTTGTTGACAACCAAAAACGTACGATTTTAATTGTCAAACGGGCTTATTTGCTAAGCAGAATAGCCATATGACAATCGAATTTGAATACGATTGGCTTACACAATTGCACCTCCGATGTACAAAAGTTGTAGATCAATGTCATACAAACACATTTTCAGTTGAAATTGCTTTAATTTACGTCTAAATAGGTTATGTATTAAGAGGCTTAAATTCTATAGGCAATTTGTTGAATAAAACAACCGATTGGTAACGTGTGCTAAGATATCTCTTTAGACGCTTCCACATCGATACATCTAGCTATACAAGCTCTTCTATCCCGGGTGCTTCTGACTTTGCCCTTCTCCAGTATGTCGCCAAATTCGTCGGCGTCCTATGTAGCTTTACCTTCCACTTGTGCGCCATACATTTATTTTCGTAATTTTAAATTAAACTTATTTCTAATTTCTTTTATTGATATTTTTCTATTTTATTATCATTTAATATCAGACCAAATATACTCCGTAAGGAACATCTGTCTATATCTATACTAATAATAAAGTAGTAAAAATTTGTGTTTGTATTTTTGCGGCATTTTAAATGAAATGGGTTAATACAACAATTAAATTAAAACCACAATTTTCAAATATTTTGTCTGTCTGTCTGTTTGTCACCATGTATGTTCCGTTTTAACCACTTAACAGATTTGGAGGAGGTTTTTTTATTATCATCACCGTAGTGTATTATTTATTACTATCTGATCTGTAAAATAAGGCTCATCCCAGATCACATCGGGACGAGTGAAAAGATAATGTTACAAGTGCTGGCTGTTCTCGCGAAAGTTCACACTCGAAAGCACCTCTGACACCCCTCGGGGATAAATGTGTCGTGACGATATGCATGTATGTTTGTGTGAGAATGGATGGAAGAGGAGTGACGAAAGAGCTAGATTTTTACTTTCTTTAATTTTTTTATGGGGCCCAAGGTGAAGTTGAACCTCGACCGGGTCGTCGTAGAAGGACGTACGCTTTCCAAATTGGTGACATATCGTAGAAGGGCCAAGTCAGAAGCATCCGGCGTAAAGCAGCTTGGATAAATACATTAAGGAATAAGAAGCGAAAAGGGTTCGTCAAGATCGTAGCAAATAAAGATCTGTTGCCTTCACCCATCCTTCTGAGAGACGAGGAGGTTTATACATATATACCATACTAATAATAAGGCAGTAAAAAGGTCGTGTTTGCGAATAAAATATTAAAAAAATGAACTCGGTTACTGAATTCAAAAGTGCCATGATTAGAATTTTTGTTTGTCTTTTGATGTGTGTATGTTCCGTTTTAACTTGAGAACCACTTAACGGATTTTGATACAGTTTATTACGTATCATCATAGTGACCCGGACGTGCAATTGTGTGAGCCAATCGTATTCGGCTAAGCAAATTAGACAGTTGAAATCTAACATTTTTGGCTGTCAAATGAATACTTTTGTCTTGTTTTGTTGTTGACAACCATTATCGCACGATTTCAATTGTCAAACGGGCTTATTTGCTTAGCCGAATAGCCATATGACAATCGAATTTGAAAACGATTGGCTTACACCTCTGGTCTACATATAGGCTATATGGGGCAGAGACTGAATAAACGCGAGCGAACCGTGTGCAAAGGCTAATTTTATATAAAGAATATCCGGACTGACTGACTGATCTACCACCGCTTAGACCAAGCGCTGGACCAAGGAACATGGAATTTGTACTCTACGTTCTTTCTTTGACTTACACATCCGCTAAAAAGGGACTTTAGGGAATTCCCACGGGATCCAGAGAAACGGGAGCACACGAGCAACGCCACGGGGCGTCACTAGTGTTTATTATTAGATATTCTGTGGATTTTTTGTCGTTTTGTTAACGAAACATAGTGAAAGTACAGTCTGTACAAACAACTTTAACAGAATTTATGCAATTCGGTCATTGTTCTGAGAATTTGATCAATTGTAAAATCGCGATTTCAATGTTTTACAATGCTTTACATTACATTTAAATTACATGCACTAAACTATACTTTAATTAGTATGTATAACAAGTGAGCTAGTAAAGCTTTATTTGAAACATTACTTTACTAAAATAAAGCTGTCAAAAAGCATCCAACTTCGGTCGTGGGCGTGAATGTGTTAAATTAAAATGCAGACATCATGCTCTACATTAAGTCCACTTTCATATTGCGAAAATGCAAGGCTCGTTTCTTAAATGTAACAAATCCGACGGAATGTAGTACTACTACATACTTATGTGTAAGCCAGTGAACAAGGCTTCATTCGTATTAAGGCGCTACCTCACTAAAATCGGCACTTTTTGAAGTTATTTACCTGCTTTTCAGAAGAAGCTACTAATTTGATAAATTAGTATATAAATATGGGTACCTTTTTCTAGTTTTCCTGAATACAGAAACGCGATTGCAGAACTTTCGCTCGATAGAAATAATTATTGAAATGAGGTCTTCTTCTACACTTTTTTTGATAGTATGACAAATAGGAATGACATACAGACCTGAACTATATTTTATTAGATAGATTTTAACAATATCTAAATTTTGTGAATGTGAAATTTTGATAACTATTTTAGTTAATTTTATATTAATTTAAAACCGACATTTTGCATTTTTTTCCGGAATCCGTCCCTCTCGCACTGCGGGTCGTACCGCATGGAGTAACAGTGACCGTTAAACAATTCACATATCACCTTAAGGGGATAGTTACTGCTGGTGACCCCGGGTGCGTGCGTCTCACTCACTCGCACGACCCTTCCCGTATTGATCTCTTCGTCACTCGACGGGAAATCAAGCTGCGAACGCACTTAAATATCTATACTAATAATAAAATAGTAAAAAAGTCGTGTCTGTACAATGAATTTTATTTATTATTATTAGTATTATTGAATATTTTCGCAAAAATTTTAATGAAATGGGTTATTGGTACCGTACTGAGGCTGAAACAACAATTTTTAGAATTTTTGTCTGTCTGTATGTATGTTCCGTTTTAACTTGAGAACCACTCAACGGATTTGGATGCGTTTTTTTTATTTGGTTTCATCGTAATGACCCGGTCAGTACATAGGATATAAAGGATGTTCATAAAATAACGCCCAAGCCGAAAACGGGGCAAGAGTGAATAAACGCCTTAACTCTGGAACCACTCAACGGGTTTGAATGTGATTTTTTGTTTTATTGTCATGGTAGGAACACATAAGCTATAGGGAGTGTTCATAAAATAACGCCCAAGCCGAAAACGGGGCAAAGATTCACTGAACGCGGGTAAACTTCTTATTTTGTTGATGTAATCGTAGGGTTTTGTTTTCAAGAGGGATTATGAGAAACTTTTTTAGGGAAAGTTTTGTGGAAAAATTTGCTTAACTTAACTTTAAGTAATTTTTCTCAAATTTGGCTTGCTGTCGATGAGCCCCTTTTTTCCTGCGCTCTTCATATAATATCACTGGGATTTCATATTGCTACGGCAATCAAAACTCCTAGTAATTTTTTCTTAGCAAATTCCAGCAGAGCAAACTATTGTTGACTTTGACGCTTGAGAAGTTACAGGCACTTAAGTGACGTAAGAACGCTCGTAAAAGATTAAGCACCTGAATTTAACTTTAAAAAATCGCCATCTCGATTTATTTATGTCTCTTTAATATCAAGTTTATGTATCCTTTCTTCTATTTCCGGAAAATACCTTGTGGCTAAAACTAAAAGTTCTTCATGAGACATTAAATAAAGTTTGGGTGTGGGTTGGCGGGACATTTCATAGCACCAGAAATAACGTACGTGTGTGTAAAGATTAATTAAAAATGTATGAATTTATACCATAGGTATCATAATAATATTCTATCCATCCATCAGTCTGTTTCGTCTACCGCTTGACATAGGCCTTTCCAAGATTTCGCCATCTTGGCGGTGCTCCCAGAAGAAAAGCCCATACTCACGCACGCCGCACGCTGGTCAGGTGGGTTGGTGAACGCGGTGCCGAAACCCTCGTATGTCCAGATTGGAAAATTAAAATTACAGTGTGGGCAACTTGAAATTACAGTAAAAATATATATAGTAAGAATTTACAAATATTAAAATCAGTCTGTCGCTTTGATTTAGTCCAGAGCCGGCTCAGTTTTATAAAAAATGTAATGTATTATTAGGCTTGAATTAAATTTATATCAGAAAAGTTAATCTTGACGTGAGGAGCTCTGAACCGGAATTCGAACCCGGGACCTCTCGCTTACCGGGCGGTTGCTCTACCAATTTAAGATAAAAATGCCATACATCAGTTCCCGATGTCCTCCATGGAGTTTATTATTATTTAAAAATATTGTTTTTGAGTTGGTTCCGTTTCCCTTTACGACAACTGAGTACAGTCAAGTAATTAAATTGTAATAGATCAAACAATAAAATTGGTATTAATTTTATATGACACCAAAAAAAATCTTTCGCGCTAAACTGTCGACAAATTGGAATGACATGAAAACATCATCATCATCATCATAAATACTTTATTGCACAAAAAAATAAGTACAAAAAGGCGGACTTAACGCATAAAGCATTTTCTACCAGTCAACCCACAGATGGTACAAGATAAATAGGTAGGTGGGCGTGCAAGAAGAGTAAAAACTTATAAATTACAAATTAAATGAAGATACTACTCTAAATTAATAACTATAGGTAACAATACCTAAAAAGAATATATGTTAATACATAAATAAATACAAGTTTTAATAAGTATATTGTAAATATAATAAATATAATTTCATTCAAATGAATACATACATTGTCTTGTGTTGTTGTTGACAACCAAAAATTTACGATTTCAGTTGTCAAACGGACTTATTTGCTTAACCGAATAGCCATATGACAATCAATTTGAAAACGATTGGCTTACACAATTGCACCTCAGAACTCCAGGTATTTGGAATCATGGGAATCGTTTTTATTCACACAAAACCAACAAGCTAACTAAACTTGACTAATAAATCCTTCATTTGGCGAGTGTCAAAAAGGCATATTGAACGCATTTGTTTATTGTTTCAGCCGGTTTCTCTGATAACATACTTTACCCTGATTGGTCGGTAATTAGAGTTAAAGTAAAGTAAATTCTAGACACACTCTGCCTGTCACCAGTCTGTTTTATATAAGGCCGCCATCCATCGGTTCCAGGCAATGGTGGGCCGCCTGGTTTTGCCTGAGAGCTGTTCTCTTACTCTCCCCCGAATAACTTCTGGAGGATTTGCAAGTAAGATGGTGGTACCTCCACAGTCGAGCCCGGTATCAGCTCTACCACCTAGATAACGGAAAACATACTTAGGAAATAAGTACGTTATACACATGCCAGTTTATGTAAAAGTCAATGCATACCAGTGAAGTCACAACAAACAAAAATATAGGTAGTTACGCCTGGCGACTCTAGCGATAAAGCTCACGGCCACTCTATCTTCTAGGAGTTTCGATGCTGAGTCGGCAAGCGGAAACTGATAAGGCCAGCTCCTGCCTGGTCATCCCAATGTTTCGTAGTAATAAGCATAGAATAATAAGTTAGTCTTAGATTTTCTGTCAGAGCAAATACACGCTCTTAAACCAAAATTTATTCTTTTTAAAAACGTTTTCCCCGCTCCAGGAAAGTTGACTGGCGCAGCCGGTAGGATTTCCGCGTCGCGTTTACTTAAATTCAGTGAAATTCGACGAACGTTTTCTTACGTTTTTATCGGAAATCCACGAACCAAATAAATTTGTCAAAAACTCTGAGTGAAGTGTTGTGAAAACCTTTTTAAGTGTATCATACACGGATTACGGCTGAGAAGACGATCTAAGACTCAACGGAGGGATATGGGCAGTCTGTGAGTAGACCCAAATAGCTATTCCATTCTATTTCCATTCCTTTTCCATTAGTAATTAGTGTCTTGAAACAATCACGTTATTTCCAAAAATTGAAGTGCGTAGTTTGATTTCATTTAGACGATAGTATAAGTGCATAGAGTATTAAAAAATATAGTGGTAACAAATAAATTATAGAAATATGGAAAATATCAAACAGATACCCAAGGAAATTGCTAGCGTCATCCCCAAATTCGACGGTGACGAAAAGCTTTTAAATTTATTTATTAGAAAATGTGAATATGTAATAAAATGTTGTCGAGTAGAAGGAAATATCGACCAAGATTTGTATGTTTTTCACGTAATAACCTCAAAATTGACTGGAAAAGCCGCTTCTCTCATTAGTGAGCGACAAGACTTAAATACATGGACTGATTTAAAAAAAGCTTTAGAGCAACATTTTGGTGATCCACGTTCGGAAGAATGTATCGCAATAGAACTTGAAACTTTAAAAATTGGCAATGGTGAATCTTATCTTGATTTTTGCAATAGAATTCAACACACAAGGAGCACATTAATTGCTAAAGTCAATTTGATCCAAGACCCGAACCTTAGGGTTAGTAAAATTGTGATTTATGACAACATGTCGATGAATGTGTTTCTTTACAACCTACCGGAGGACTTACTACGTATAGTAAGATTAAAAGGATGTACTTCTTTGGAAAGTGCATTGAGCATTGTCCTAGAGGAAGTCAATTTCCTATATCAGTATAACACACGTAATAAGATGTTAAAAATGCCCAATACCTTACAACCAAAACCTCAGACTATAACACAGACCCCTTTTATTGAAAAACTTGGAATGAAGCCTTTCTTTAACCAAAATCCACAACCGAATATGAGACCTAATCTCTACCAACCCCCCGCTCAACAAGGTCAATTTAAATTTGGCATACCACAGAGCAAACAGATAAAACTACCCCCACAGCAACCCCAGCAATTTGGTTTTAGACCCCAACTTCCACAGCAACCCACAGGTTTCAGACCACAATTCGGTGCCACACCTCAGTTTGGTTATCGACCACCCTTTAATCAAGGACAGCAACAGTTTGGCTACAAACCACCCTTCAATCAAGGTCAACCACAATTCGGTAACAAACCACAAAATGCACAGCCGAAAATGCAGTCTACTGACGTAAGTATGCGTACAGCCCAGCCTGCAAAACCTCAAGGATTTCGTATGAACGAACTCTACAATTTGAACGACTTTGAAACTGACGAAAATAATGGTACTTATGACACTGACAAAATGTACTATGACTATGATGCTTTTGCGTATAGAGATAATACTGACGAGACTCCTGAATTTCAGAATATGACTGAATCTGATGACCAAGACACATCTGTTGAAAATTTTCACATAGTAACTTTCAACCAACCCCCGAAATAATAAATCTTAATTGCAGCCTTAAATTAAAGCTGCCATATATAGAAATTCCAGAGATAGACTCGAAATTTATGATAGATACCGGAAGTTCACGGTCATTTATCAGTCCAACTAAGGCAGAACAGTATTTCGAAAATTATAAACAGTACGAACCCTTTGAAGTGATAAGCACGCACGCTTCTAGTAAGCATAGCGAAGTTATAAAAGTACCCCTATTTCCCACATTCAATAGCCCTGAATCACATAAATTTTATGTTTATGACGTTGATGGACGTTACGATGGACTCATCGGAAGTGACCTCCTGAAACAACTAGATGCAAAAATCGACATGAAAAATAATATTTTATATACAAAATCTACAAAAATACCCATGATTTATAATCCGACAAACGAAATTAGACTTGCCCCACGATGTGAACAAAGAGTTAAACTACCGACCAACTTACTAAACGGACATGCTATTTTGAACTATGTACAATTTTGTGAAGGCGTAAGAATGCCAAGTGCAATAGTAAAATGTGAAAACGGTTATGCGACTACAATAATACAAAACACATTAGAAGATGAAATGACTTTGACAATTACTAGACCTTTTATAGTGACTAAATATAATAATGAAAAATGTAAACTTAACCATATGAGTATTGACAATAACTTGCGAAGTGACCATATGAGTGTTGACAATGACTTTGAAATTGATGAAATATTGACCGAAAATTTGACTAAGCTACGTTTAGAACATATGAACAATGAGGAACGAGAAAAAATTCGGAAACTTTGTGAAGAGTACAAAGACATTTTTTATTCGGAAAAATTACCTTTGACTTTTACAAATGACGTTAAACACCATATTAGAACCCGCAATGAAGACCCTATTTATATCCGACCATACAGACAACCACAAGTAGTAAATGACGAAATTAATAAGCAAGTAGATAAAATGTTACAGAACAATATTGTGAAGGAATCCTTTTCTCCTTGGAGTGCCCCGGTGCATTTAGTGCCCAAAAAGCCTGACGCATCTGGTGAAAAGAAATTTAGGCTCGTAATTGACTATAGAAAACTGAACGACCTAACAATTGACGATAAATACCCTCTGCCGAACATAACTGACTTATTTGACAAATTAGGACGAAGTACTTACTTCTCTACCCTTGACCTTGCAAGTGGCTACCACCAAATAGAGGTAGCTAACGAAGACAGACATAAAACAGCATTTACAACCCAATCAGGACATTACGAGTTTACTCGTATGCCTTTTGGCCTCAAAACAGCACCAGCCACCTTCCAACGGACAATTGACAACGTACTACGTGGACTACAGGGTATACATTGCCTGGTATACCTGGATGACATAATCGTGTATTCTTCAAGCCTTCAGGAACATATTGACAAATTACGGACAGTGTTTGACAGACTTCGCAAGACCAACCTAAAAGTACAGCTAGATAAATCTGAGTTTCTGAGAAAAGAGGTCTTATACCTCGGACATATGATCACTAACAACGGACTTAAACCTAATAATGACAAAATTAAAGCAGTACTTGACTACCCCTTGCCCCGAACGACAACTGAAATAAAAAGTTTTCTTGGACTCATTGGATACTACAGACGATTTATAAAAGACTTCGCAAAGATTACACAACCCATGACAGCACGATTGAAAAAGAAAAAAGCTATGCCTATTAGCGATGAAAAATATTTGGAATCTTTTCAAAAATGTAAGGAACTACTGGTGAATGCCCCCATTCTTCAGTACCCAGACCCTGACAAGCAGTACATACTGACAACGGACGCTTCGCAGTTCGCTTTGGGCGCCGTACTCTCACAAGGGACACCTGGAAATGACAAACCAGTTGCCTACGCAAGCAGAACCCTTAACGATGCTGAAACTCGCTATAGTGTTACTGAAAAAGAATTACTTGCAATTGTATGGGCCGTGAAACATTTTCGCCCGTACCTTTACGGTAAAAAGTTCATAATTATTACAGACCACAAGCCCCTTGAATGGCTCAAATCCCTGACAGACACAAACAGTAGACTTACACGCTGGCGCTTACGATTAGCTGAATACGACTTTAACCCGATATACAAAAAAGGAAAATTAAATTTAAATGCAGACGCTTTATCACGTATCCGTATAAATGCTTTAGGTAAAGATGACAATATTTCCACTCAAGCAAATGTTGACAAAGACGAAGACAGAAATGAGACTATAAGACAACTGACAAAAGAAATTAAAGAACTAGGTAAACTACAAAAGAAATCCTTTCCAAAACCACCAGATAAGGAAATGACTATTTCAGACTCTGACTCAGAACACCCCATAAGCATCCCAGATTCTGATTCGGAGAGAACATTATCAATAGGCCGAAAATCTCCATATTCGATACCAAGCCCTTCTAGTGCAACTTTAACAGCATCTGAAAAATCTACAGTTACTGAAACAGCTCATTCAGCACAAGATACTGAATCTCGAGGCATTCCAATTTTACAGGAAGCCATCGACACAAAACCCAACCAGATATTAGTTTTCACTTGGTTAATTGACAAACTTTCTGTTAAAAACATATCTAGAGAAAAACAAAGGATTTTAGAAGTCCATCTTCCCATTAATCGACCTGATCTAGTAAAGCAGTTTTTAAAAGAATATATCAAAAACAAAAGCAAATACTTCATCTATTTTGAAGATGACGAACACCGACGACAATTTACAGAAACAGTTATATTCCTATTTAAAAAGGAACTAGTTCAATTCTTTGAGTGTACCAAAAGAGTAGTATTCGTAGAAGACGAGACAGAACAGCAAAGTATTGTTCAGAAATACCACACTGGCAAAACCTGCCATCGCGGTATTAAGGAAACCTTATCCCACATCAAACGCACATATTTCTGGCATAATATGGACCAAATTGTATCTAGTGTAATAAATTCCTGTGAAACCTGCCGAAAAATGAAATATGACAGAAAACCCCTGAAACCCAAACTGCAATTGACACAGACACAGACTAAACCCTTAGAGGAGATTTTTATTGACCTGTTTTCTATAGAAGGACGTTATTACTTGACTATTGTCGACGCTTTCAGTAAAATCGGTCAAGCGTTTGAAATTGCAAACCGATCTACCCCCGAAGTGGTTAGGGCCCTTATCAAATACTTCTCCTTTTACGGCGTACCCTTAAAAATCAGTTCAGATCCTGGTTCAGAATTTAACAACGCTTTGATGAAAGAACTTCTTACTCTCTATAAAGTAGACTTACATATAGGCACCCCGAATAATCCCAATTCCATGGGCCTTATTGAACGATTCCACTCCACTATAATCGAAATTTACAGATTGGCAAAATATGAGCAAAAATATACAGACGCCGCTTCTATAATGACATACGCTATAATGGCGTACAATCACAGTATACATTCCGCCACTGGCATGACTCCATTTGAAGTGTTACTAGGACATACAGACTCAAGACATGCTTTTGACGTAGACTTTGAAAAACAGTATTTACAACAATTGGTAAAAGAACATACAAAACGAACTAAGTACCTTTATAAACATTTGGCCGAACAAGCTATTAAAAATAAAGAGAAAATTATTAATAAAAGAGGTGGCGAGACAGACTTTAAAATAGAACCAGGCGACACAATCTTTGCTAAAGACACAAATAAAAGAAGTAGTAAAGACAAACCACGATATTCAGAGGCCGTTGTAACAGGCGATATCTCTAGAAATATTGTCCCTATTCGTGTTAGAAACCGTGAGACTAAGGTTCCACTCAAAAATGTAAAACGCCCTCCACAGACACCTGCTCGTCCTGGCAGTGGCCATGATGACGCGACTCCATGCGCTTCAGCTCCAGGAACTAAATAAAAACCCAGGAATCCTGCCCGTCAAAAATGGCGTTGCTGTTATAAGCAATGACAAATGGATCATCGCGAAAACACTAGACTTCAAGCCTGTCGCAGACGACTTGGAAATAAATATTATGAGAACATCCGAATTAGATAAGTTAGTTCGTAATTTTGATAAAGATTTTACGTATAATTTTATAGATATTAAGATACAAACAGAATATGTTAAGAATTTAACTATAGATAAATTTCGACAAGTAGCACCATCAATTCGTATTAAGCGTGGTATAATTAATCCCCTTGGTTCATTAATTAAAATTATAACAGGAAATCTTGATAATGAAGATGCCATTAGATATGACAAAATTATTAACGAAGTAAAGGTAAATCAAAACGGTAATAACAAGAAACTGACATTGATCACTGAAATGGTGCAAACCTTAGCAAACTCTACATTTAAATTAAATGACAACCTCATTCAAATTAATACGGTCATCAGACAATTAACTAATAATATTAGCGAGATTTTAAAGAAAGAATATCTTAATCACATTGAAACACAAGTTATAAGCACATACAATTTACTAAATCATAACTTTCAATATATACTTATTAAATTGAATGAGATAGAGACTAGTTTAGCATTAAGTAGGTTAGGAATACTACATCAATCTGTAATAGAATCAAATAAGCTATTACAACTTCTTGTAAAGATAAATAAGTTAGAAAAGTTAGTTTATCCTCCTGTATTAGAAAACCTAGTTAAGATAGAGCGAACCATAATGTTAAAAGCTTACTTTAAAGGAAATCAAATTACATATATTTTGGAAATACCACTTATCATAAAAGACACATATATCTATTATAAACTCTTTCCCCTACCTGTGTTATCCCAAGACCACACTGTCGTTATTATACCCAAATATCCATACCTCCTGGTGAAAGGGTTGAAGATCAGACTGCTTACTCACCCCTGTGAAGAAATAGACGAAGCCAGCTTCCTCTGTCTTGAAGATGACACTTCTGATTTTATTCAAGACCCTTGCGTCATAGAATTAATGACGTATGCTGAAAACGTGACGTCATGCAGCCAAATCCCGATATCCATCGAAGCAGTAAAAGTTCAGTTCATCGAAGCCAACAGATGGATTCTCTATTGTAAGGAAGATATGTTACTATCCAGAATTTGCAGCAACGAAATATTTCGCCAGAAAGTTCACGGAACTTACGTACTCACCCTGGACGATCCATGCGAAGTAAAAATTGGAAACATTACCCTAAAAAGACATTCTATCGAAGAAGAAACAGAAGCGAATTTAAAGATGCCCATAGTCAACTTACCCAAGATAAACCAGCCAACAGAAACGACGCCCCCGAAAATTGTAAATCTAGAAGGAATTGACTTAACAGATTTAAAGTTTCTATCATACAGCCTTAAGAAAAGTGTGAGTGAAAATAATAGTGAAAGTGAAAAGGCAATCACAGTGAATAGTATAAGTATTTGGACCATTGGACTGTATGTAACGTTATTTGTATTCCTTTGTTTCCTAGCATATAAATATTACATTAAATTGTGTAAAATTAACCATCGAAGTTCTGCTCATAAAGAAGAGAACTTCGATCTTAAGGAGGGAGGAGTTACGCCTGGCGACTCTAGCGATAAAGCTCACGGCCACTCTATCTTCTAGGAGTTTCGATGCTGAGTCGGCAAGCGGAAACTGATAAGGCCAGCTCCTGCCTGGTCATCCCAATGTTTCGTAGTAATAAGCATAGAATAATAAGTTAGTCTTAGATTTTCTGTCAGAGCAAATACACGCTCTTAAACCAAAATTTATTCTTTTTAAAAACGTTTTCCCCGCTCCAGGAAAGTTGACTAGGTAGCAAATAAGTCTACATATATAAGGTCCTACAATGATAAGTGAAAATAATTCTAGGGTAAATCGTATATCGTTAACTGATCAACGTACAGAAGAAAAAAAATGTTTTGGTCAAGTTTTTTTTCACTTCTCAGTACAAAGTGGTTCAATCAGCTGACTAAATTTCTATGGAAAGGTGAAAAAAAAAGTTCGCGAAAAAAATATTTTTTCTTTGGAAAATGGTCTATTATGGATACTCTACCATCTCATGATTTTTTTTCACTTTGAATTGTTGGACCTTGTATATTTATATAGTTTGGTTTGATTTGGCTATTGAAGTCTGTGAAAGTAGATTTTCTTTTCACTTTTCGTTACTGTTCGTATTAAATACTTTTTATTTGTAGGTTTCAAATATGCACAGTGAAGACCACATACTTGCAGTACGACATTAGCCCCTACAGAGAAGAATATAAGATAGGTACAAAGTCAGAAGTGTCTAACTTGATGCGGTCTCCACTGTACAAAATCATTGTCTTAGATTATTATTTTACTTTATTGTAGGTAAATTAATACACTTGATTTGTTTAGACCTTCTTAACAGTTCTACTCGTACCTAATGATGATAGGTACATCTACGTTTTATGTAGTGGGTTTGACTGTGACGTACGTAACCTATTTTAAATGTATAGGCTTAAACACTTAAATCATTTAAATGATGTTATTTCATTAAAAGGCTAATTAGTGTAAAACAACCACAAAATCACATCATGCACTATTCTAGCTTTAATTTTTGGGACCCGAAAAAATACCATAAACACCTCAAATTATAAATACTTACGAGTATGCGTATTTTTAACTTATTTGTGTTTATATTTTTATGATTTTCAAATTACCATAGCAACCAAAGCTCCTAGTAATTTATTCCGAGCAAATCACAGTAGAGTACCCTGTTGACTATTTTGCTCGAGAAGTTTTAGCGGCGTCAGAACGCTCTGTGCTGTTGTAAGACTTTTAGCATCTGAAATTTGTTTTGAAAATCGCCATTTCGAATACGATTGTCTGTATAATACCAATATAATCCTTTCTTCTAGTTCCTGATATATCTAAATCTCTTGTAGGTAAAACTAAAAGTTCTTCAGGAGACATTTATTAAAGTTTGGGTAAGGGTTGCCGGGACGCGTATATATTTCCGTATTCTATACCTCCCCTACGGAGAGGCCAGTTATGTACCTTTCATTAAACTACTGAAATATCGTACACAGTATATCCCCTCGAGGCGACGAATTTGAAATTTATTTTCCACTTTTGTTTCAAACTCTGTCCTTTTAGGTGTCGCTGCTAATTACAATCGCGGTGCGTGTCAACTGTCAGCTACAGCCTCTGTTTCGCCGTCGTCAGATATATTCTGAAGAATGTTGGAGAATTTAAAACAACAATAGTTAATCTCTTTGTTAGGAAGACGTGAATCCCAGGAAACTCCAGTTTTATTTTTAATAATAGCTTATTAGGCAACGAAATATAGTATAATAGTGTAATCGGCGCACAGTCCGTGACGTACGGAGCGGCTCCGTCGGAGCCCTAGTGACGTGAGTAGCGTGAGCTTCTAAATATCGCCACCAAAGATATACCGGGTGTAAAAGCTAAGCCAAGAATCTTTTAAGGGTGTGTTAGTATGATCGGTAAAGATATTATTTTAAATATTGGGATCTCTAAATAAAGTACCAGTACCTCATAATAAGACGATTTTCTTTACTCAAAGTACACTAATCGCGTGGACACCCTCATGGTCGCCGGCCACTCGGATGAGGGGTGCGGGTTGCGGGGTGCAATTAGGTGTGTGGGCAGGCCAGTGAGCTGCGTAGCCATAACTTAGAAAAATGATGGAATTTTTGGTGAAAGTTCAAGGTTTATTTTTTTTCTCGTAATGTCATCAGAATACTTTAATACCCTAAAGGGATTTCTTAAATTTGCATTTACACCCTGTATAATGGTACCATTACCTATATCTTTGATCGCCACCGTCAGTGGGAAGAGCGCTTGTAACGTCACACATTTTGTAACTTTCAATTGCTTTAAAGTACCTAGTTGTTCTTTTTCACTGTTGTTGCCAGTGTTAGAAATTTGTTCCAACGAAATTCCACAATATGGCGACCTCATATATTCCTGGTCAGGCTTTACCCACGTTAATAATACAAAGAAGTTTATTTTTATAATTAGAAGTTTAATTGACTGTACCCTAAACTTAACTTTAACTGTTATGGTGTTTCTCAGATTAATTTAATTGTGTTCGTGTTTCTGATATATTTTATTTGGAAAATTACTGAGATTTTTATAAAAGTCATGGTGAAAAGAGTGCGTCGTAAAATAAATCGTATTATAATTGTCTTAAAATTCAAAATACAGGTAAATCCATCCATCCATCAGCCTGTTTCGTCCATGCTGGACATAAGCCTTTCCAGGATTTCGCCACTCTTTGCAGCTCCTGAAAGAAATTCCCATACTCACACACGCTGGGCAGGTTGGTGAGCGCGGTGCCGAAACCCTTGCACCAGTGACGCCGCTGCCCGTCACTAGTCTGTTTTATATAAGGCCCGGCAATTGGGGATGAATATACCGCCATCCATCGGTCCCAGGCGAAGGTAGGCCGCCTGGTTTTGCCTGAGAGCTGTTCTCATACTCTCCCCCAAATAACTTCGGAAGGATTTGCGAGATCCTCCGTTACCACCTTAATATTTCGGCTGTTCGATACATGATTACTCACATTTTGCTCGATCCAATTAAAAACCATGATATGTGTAAATATAATTTCATTTGGGCTGTATTAAGTCTTGGACAATTCAAAGTTGTACCCAAATAAACGTCGTGAAAAATGTGATATAAAACGGCCGTCATATTAAAAACTCATCCCTCTAATTCCAAAATAATAAATAAAAACACCTCGAAACCGCGAGTTTTCTGAGCAGCCCGCTCTGACTGAGCAGGATAGAAAAGTGTAAAATGAAAGCGTTGGAGCAGGACAGATTTCTCTGGATAACCTT
This sequence comes from Ypsolopha scabrella, assembly GCA_910592155.1. Classification (NCBI taxonomy): domain Eukaryota; kingdom Metazoa; phylum Arthropoda; class Insecta; order Lepidoptera; family Ypsolophidae; genus Ypsolopha; species Ypsolopha scabrella. The sequence continues at coordinate 7,452,635 of OU342980.1, read as the reverse complement.
GCCTTAAATAATTGAAAGTTACAAAGTGTGTGACATCAAAAGCACCCTCCCCCCCACCGACGACGACGGTGGCGATATTTAGAAGCTCACGTTACGAGGGCTCCGTACGTCACAGACTGTGCGCCGATTCCACTCTGCAGATTATGCTATTATACAGGTTGTACTAAAAGCCAAGGCAAGAATCCTTTAAGGGTGTTTTAGTTTGATATTTAAAGATTTATTTTTAATTACTGGGATGTCTAAATTAAGTACCTGTACCTCACAATAAGACGATTTTCTTTATGATTAATTGAAATAGGCGTTACCTTACTTCTTTACTTAAAATACACTAATCTCGTGGACACCCTGGACATCGCTTTGGTCGCTGGCCATTGATAACGTGATCGAGCGAAAGAATGAAAGAGAATTTGCAACGGTGCGACCGCGGCTGAGGCGCTGCACGATTTGGCAACAGGTGGCCATTGCATACCCAGCGGCGGCGGCGGTCACAGATGAGGAGAGTGCGGGGTGCAACTAGATGTGTGGGAAGACCGATTAGAATGCGTAGCCATAGCTTAGAAAAATGATGGAGTTTTTGGTGAAAATTCAAGGTATTTTTTTTCTCGAAATCACATCAGAATCGTGTACACTTTCATACCCTAAAGGGATTCTTGAGTTTGCATTTACATCCTGTATATTTATCTATGCTAATAATAGTAGTAAAAAACTCGTGTCTGTATATTTTTTGAAGTTTTTGCAGAAATGGGTTATTAGTAATGTACTGAAGCCAAAACTACAATTTTTTGAATCTTTGTCTCTCTGTCTGTCTGTATGTGTTTCGTTTTAACTGGAGAACCACTGAACACAAATCAACCTAGTCTTCATACCGCGGACTTATCTACTTGCCGTTGTTTCACAAGAATTGCATTTACCAACAATTACTGGAAATTTACTAAATTGTTACGGGATTTTTCAGAAATACAATTTGCTAGATCTGAGGTGCAATTGTGTAAGACAGACGTCATCAAATTCGATTGTCATATGGCTATTAGGCTAATCAAATTTTTCCGTTTGACAATTGTAATCGTACGTTTTTGGTTGTCAACAACAAGACAATCGTATTAATTTGACAGCCGATATCGTACAGAACGGCCGCGGCCGTTATATTAAGGCACCTTAGGAAACTAGAGCTTTGTATGATGTACATCCTTACATAAATCCCTTATCAAACTTTTCCCTTCCATGTCTTTTTACACTGTTGCAATGCTGTATTTAGAACTAAACAGATCAATAAATCAATAATTGAACATTATTATCATTATTAAATCATTTATTAATTTAAATCACACCACACAATCAATTTTAAATATTAAGTAAATTTAAAAAATTTCCAAGTTAATTTGAACATAATACGTGACTTTGATTGATACATCCAAATTTATACAGGATGCTTGTCAAGTGGGAACAAGGATCAAAGATCCTCTTTACGAAACTTGTAACGTAAAATATTGGCTCATGTACTAATTTACTTGGGGTTGGGTTTGAATTATAATATAATATACTCGTATTAACTATAATTCCTTTGTCAGCAACACTTGAGTCTTCATCGTACCTCTTGAATAAACCTCTTCGTGATAATCAAGTTGTTAATCAATTTAAACATTGGTTGGTGAGTGGCTACGGCATGTTATCAAGCAATAACTGCTGCTAGGTCCTCTTTCAGTGTCCATTCTCATTTTATAATTAATAAAAATAAAATAATTTAATTGTAACGCAAAAATTTTAAATTTGGTTTTTTATTTACAAGTTTGTTCCGAAGACAACAGCGATTAGATCTCATCACGTGTAATTCAAGTACTACGAAATGTGTATTTTTAAATTGAGGGAGTAGCATATTTATGACCAAAAAATGTTTTCATGTTGCATTTATAATCTTGTAATATTATCAAACATGTTATCCTTCAGTCTATTATTTTTCATCTTAAAACTAACGTTGAGATTTGATTTCAACTTAACGGCTTATTGCCTGTCTTAATTAACATCACAGAATAATAAATTACATAAAAATTACTATTTAACTACCTATGTTTTTTCTGTGATAGTTTGCCCCAATCTTCCTTTATCATATCAGCTCCCTTTTCTGCGATCATGTAGACGGGAGCGTTTGTATGACTAGATGGCACTTCAGGCATTACACTGGCGTCTATTACCCTCAAGTTCTGGATACCGTGTACCTTCAGTCTAGGGTCTACAACGGCAGTAGGGTCCCCTGCAGGGCCCATTTTACAGGTACCACTCTGATGGTAAATGGTAAATGTGAACATTCTAGCATGACAAGCGAAATAGGCATCGCTTCCAAACGACCCATACTTGAGACATTCTTCAATTGGTACGTCGTAGAGTTTAGTCCCAATTTTCTTCATTGATGGCTGTCTTGCGATTTGTATGGCCATTTTCATGCCTTCTACAACTTTTTGTAAGTCTTCTTTGTATTCAAAATAGTTTGGTATCAAAGTGGGATGAACATAAGGATTTCTGCTCTGTAAAATGATGCGTCCTTTCGATTTAGGTCTCATCAACATCGGAAATACCATGAAGGTTTCAGATTTTCCTAAGGGTCCGTATGTATCCGTAAATATTTGCTCGTCAAAGCCAAAATTTCTAGGAATTGCTGGGTCAGAGTTCAAGGCTGCCGCGATGAATAAAAGCTCCATATCAGGCCAAGCTGTCGTGTTGAACTTGTCTTCTAAATCCATGAAGACCAGAGCTTCACAGCCACCAGCTATTGACAGAGGACCTTTGTGTGACTTCATCCATTGGAAAACAAACTCCAAATGATTCATTAGGTACTCGGTGTTTAGACTTGGTTCTTTTTTGAGTGGATTTGTCACAAATTGCAGACCTCCAGCAGCTATGTGATCCATCAAGTTATAGCCAACTTTTAAATCCTTAACTACGGGTATGTTTAATGAATTCAAATGTTCTTTGGGCCCGATACCTGACAGCATAAGTAGCTGGGGTGAATTGATCGCTCCAGCTGCTACAATCACCTCTTTCTTACCTAATATTTTGTACTTTATGTTGCGTCTCTCCATTTCTACACCAATGACTTTAGTTTTTGTTTCGTCTAAAATGAGTTTGGTCACCATACTACCTTTTGCTAAATGCAAGTTTTTTCTTCTATTTATAGGATGCAAATATGCTCGGCTAGAACTGTGCCGCGTGCCATTTCTCATTGACAGCTGAACAAAAGAAACTCCTGAAGGACTGGGCCCATTGTGGTCTCCATATTGAAATCCAAGCTCTTGAGCGCCTTTAACCCAAGCTTTTCCCTTAGATGTTCGGTACGGAGAGTGCTCTACACTGAGATATCCTTCGTGGCCGTGGTACATGGAATCATCGAAGGCCGGGATATTGAATTTTTCGACTTTCTTGAAGTATGGCAAGACATCTTTGAACGACCAGCCCTCATTTCCAATCGCTTTCCAGTTATCGTAATCCTGCGGTGCTCCTCTGGTGTAGATCATGTAGTTCAGGACACTGGATCCCCCGACAACTTTTCCTCGCGGCCAGTTGCACTGCTTGTTCTCGAACCCGGCGCAGTATTTGCTGGAGGATTTCGTTTTATACTTCCAGTTGGCGGACGTAAACTGTAGGTAGTTAGCTAGCAGAGGAATGTCCATGATGAAATTTTCGTTCTGTCCAGCTTCGATGAGGAGAACTTTCCAGTCAGTGATCTCTGAGAGTCGATTAGCGAGGACACAGCCTGCGGTGCCGGCGCCGACAATGATGAAGTCGTACTCTTTGAGAAGGTTCGGCTGGTCGGCGGGCTCAGATTCGAGTTGGTTGACGCCGTCGTTGAGAAAGTGCATGAACGATTGGATGGGCTGCACCACGCCCTGAGAGTCGGTCTGGATGAGATAGCTGGATACTACCCAAAGAATCACTGCAACACTGGACACCCGGGTGTGGCTACTCATCTGAAACGTGGAAAAAATACCTTTGTTATTTATGGCTAGCTGGATGAACTTAGCAGTTTTTGTGTCGCCTAGTAAAATATCCTACAAAACTTATATAGAAATATACAAAACTAAAGAATATTAGTGAAAAAGAACAAAACATGTATGTATGTATTTATTCAATCTGCAGTTTTGGATCTTACGGACAAACAAACCATAGTATTTACAGAGGTCGTTACTATTCAATGCACAATTAATATTCAGCTACTGGTCCGCGGAGGTAGTTCAAGAATACATCGTTTTGCTCTTGGCGTGACAGCGCATGGTAATGTGCGCCGGCGCACCCGGCCTCGCTTCGCATTAATCGCCATCATCCTTTTTGTTTTCCTCCTGCAGCATCGCGATAGAACCAAGGATGTGATTGGCATTATGTTTATCAACTTTGTGGTCGTCCCGCGTAACTATCAATGTAGTATATCAAATCAATTTATATTAACTCAATAACTTAAGAAGGTTTGTTAAAATATTAATGATCTATCTACTCCTAGGTATATGAAAATTATTGAGAGCCAAAACTTATTTTTATAAACTTTGAGTTGACTTTTTCTTTGGAATTTGGCATAATAAAACACTTGTACAGTTTTATAAAAATAATAATTTCGTGATACTGTACACGTGCCGTTCAGTAATGATGATGTTTCATCAACCGCTGACGATGAACCCTTTACGTAAGTTAATGGATCCACAGTCATATATTTATGGGGTTCCCAAGTCGATTTTTGTCTAATTATGGCAATTAGATTTCGGACATTGTGACGCACGGGTTTTAGACGGAGCCCTTATTTAAGGATGGCCCTGAACCTTGTACGTACTTAAAAATCCGTTAAGTGCTAATCGGACTAACAAAATGTTCCTTACCACCGTACAAAATGGGAAGCCACCGTTGGTTTTGACGGTTGGCACCCTTCGGGTAAGGATCCCTAATAACATTATGGTAAATAACAACAAAATAGAATAGATGCCATTGTAACTATAAGGCGACAAAAAATCACGCCCTAAAATGGTACCGCCTGACAAACATTTTTGCACCGTTTGAGTACAGAATCCTAATATTTATTATTTATTGTTTCGCTGTTGATTGATTGATTCTGTACTACAATCTGACGAAATTTGAAACTTGTCTATGTCTTTTATATTACCGTTTTTAGAATAGAGCTGTAACAAAAAAAATGCAATCGAGGTTTTCTTATATAGGGCAATAGTAACACGTATTGTGTGGCTGGCCTGGCTATCTATTACGGCTGAAACCCTGTGAGAGACAGACACACAGACAGTGGAGGCTCCCGTTTTTTATTTTTTCTTTTATGCGTTTATTGTTTAGGAATAATATAATTTTACAATTTCTAAGTTGACACAGCTGACGGAAACCAAAAGAGGTTTATGTGTCGCTGCAAGTGCTCACCAACTAAACTATACATATTTAACTATATCTACGTTATCTTCTAAATTCGTAAAAAATTACGTAACATTTAGGTAATAATACTTAAGAATAGTTTTTATTTTATGCGGATTACGACTCAATTTACTTATTTCATGCTGTGGTAGATTATTAAATATATTTGGGAGCATATACTCCCACGTGCGAGTTCCATAGTTATTGTTATATGAGGGTAGTTTGTATGTCGGTAAGTATGTCAATTTACGAAGTTGATTTGGTCTTGTGTTTATTTCTAATAAATTACGTAACATTTAGGTAATAATACTTAAGAATAGTTTTTATTTTATGCGGATTACGACTCAATTGACTTATTTCATGCTGTGGTAGATTATTCAATATATTTGGGAGCATATACTCCCACGTGCGAGTTCCATAGTTATTGTTATATGAGGGTAGTTTGTATGTCGGTAAGTATGTCAATTTACGAAGTTGATTTGGTCTTGCGTTTATTTCTAATACGTGGGACGCACTATAAGTTTCCGGAATGAATATGAAAAAATACTATTAAAGGTACAAAATTAATTTATTGTTTTTCAAAATAATCTCCCTTGGCGTCTATGCACTTTTTCATTCGATCAAACCAGTTTTGAAAACTTTTGTGCCACTCCCCTGTGGTGACCTCTGAAACGTGTTTTTCATACTCCTCGACAGCCTCTTCTGGTGATGAAAATCGTTGACCGCGTAATTGCTTCTTAATTTTTGGGAACAGAAAAAAGTCACAAGGTGCCAGGTCGGGACTGTATGCAGGATGACTCATGAGTTCTACATTTTTCGTCTTCAAAAAGTCGTTTGTCTGTCTGGCCGTGTGAGAACTAGCATTGTCGTGGTGCAGGATGATACGGCGTTTACGGTTATTTTTACGGAGTTCGTCAATAACTTCCGGCAAACAAATGGTCGTGTACCAGTCACTATTCACGGTACGACGATTCTCTAAAGCAACAGTAGCCACGTGTCCAGTTTTATTAAAAAAGGAAGCAATCATCCGCTTAGATGCACTTTTCACGCGCGCCACTTTGGTTGGTTTCGGCTCATCTTGAAAGACCCATACGCTCGATTGCTGCTTTGTTTTGGGATCGTAGCAATAAATCCATGTTTCGTCACCTGTTACTATGTCCCACGCCAAATTTGACGCACCTTCGTTGAATCTGGTAAGCATGGCACTGCACCAAGTGACGCGGTCCGTTTTTTGAGCCTCGGTCAAGTTGTGTGGGATCCACCGCGAGCACAGCTTTCTCACACCCAAATGTTTGTGTAGGATTGATTGTATTTGACTCATGCCTATTTCTAAGGATGCGCAAATTTCATGGTAGGTCACATGCCTGTCTGTTTCAATCATACGGCGCACAGCATCGATGTTTTTGTTGGTCACAGCGGTGGACGGCCGACCATCGCGAGATTCGTCACTGAGATTGATACGACCACGCTTGAATTCTGCAAACCAGCTATAAACAGTCGTTTTGCATGGTGCTTCATTGCCAAAAGCTGTTTCAAGCCGAGCGATGCTCTGTTGAGCTGTCAAATTACACTTAAAATCGTAGAAAATCATACTACGAAAATTTTCCCGAGTTAAATCCATGTTGATGCAGACACACAATTTTTTAAATGGCACCACAAGGTAAAAACAAAAGACGGTCAGATGAAACAAACTGCATTCTACAGCCAAAGAGTTCTATTTTCAAATGTTGGAATAAATTTTTAAATATTGTTTATGTAAGTGGCCAGTTCCGGAAACTTTTAGTGTTACCTATGTAAATTAAATTTGTCGTATTCCTCACAAACAGTTTCCATTTTTACTTTATTGAAAAAATTTATAACTTTACAGTATTTAAATAATTCGTCTTCTCTATACTTGTGTCTAATAGACAAAGGCACAATAATTTTCAGTAAACGAAGTTGTAGTGTATAAATGTTCTCAATATAGGTTTTGTAGGTTCTACCGTAACTACTAAGACTATGTATAACAAATTACAGAGGCAGCAAGTGACATGTATAACATTCGGAGTGTACTGTACGGTAATTTATATTTTAGAATTGACAATTTAGACATAATAGACCTAAGTTTATTGCATACACGTTCAATGTGCGATCCCCAATTGAAGTTATGGTCAATAGTCAGACCCAGGTAGGTATGTTGAGTTACTAACTCTAAGGGTTCACAGTTACACACATTGAGGTTGGTTTGATGCATACAAAAGTGGTTATGCGCGGTGATAGACGGTTTGGCCTGTACCTTTATGTATGGGGAATGTAAATGCATAACTTTTGTTTTGGTGTAATTAATGACCAGTCCAACATCATGCGACCACTTACAAATTTGATCAAATTTCAGAATTTCAGAAAAATTCACTTTTATTCCAATGTAGTGCGTTATTAGCGACGCGCTCGTTGATTTTACCAAAAACATAAATACCCGTGCATTGTAATTTGTAGATCATTTAGTTTTAGAATATTGTTGAATAATATATGTGGGTAGTTTTAAGCTAGCTTTCACGCGGAGCGGCGCCTCTTCCGTCAGTCATCCAGTCTTTGGTCATCCGCGCGCACGCGATATCGTGTTTTTGTACCTTTGTGTGTGCCTAAATTTTACAATAAATTCCTTTTCGTGTCAAAGTACATGTGGCCCTTTTATTTTGATCATTATCAGTGCTTTAATAAATGCACTGTCAGCACATAATTGTTTTTCCCAGAAAGAAGAATATTTAATTTAAACATAAAGAATATTTAAAAAACCAGTGGGACTCGCGCACGAAGGGTTCCGTACCATTATCTATAAAAACGGCAAAAAAATCACGGTTGTTGTATGGGAGACCCCCTTATAAATATTTGTTTTATTTTAATTCAATTATTTATTTTGCGGGTAGTTGGCACAACCAGTCTAGTTTTGAGTAGCTCCGTCGTATTTAATCCAAAATAATAACAAAAAGGAAAACAATGTCATCGTGCATGAATAAAAAATAAGTAAATCCGAAGCGAATAAACTATATTGGGCAAAATAGACATCAGTCTGTATTTGTGATTTAAAACGTATCAACATCTTCCAAAATGACTTATTTTCTCTAGTGTAAACAACATTCCTGGAGTGCAGTGCTCATGCAGTGCTAAAACCAGAACAGTGCTAAAACTAATAAATATTAAAACGATAAGCTTTCGAAAAGAATTAACAGTTTTAGTGCCCGAATCTTAGTGTGTATATGTGCAAAAGAAACAATAATAAAACGAAATATTTCATCAATATTGCTCAATCATTAAATTTGTAAACAAAAGCACGCTATCTATGATCAAATAGCGAAATCTCATCTTATCACGCCATCTATGATCAAATAGCGAAATCTCGATCGATGCAAAGCTGCTCTTCATCCCACATAACTAGGAAGTTCGGCTACACACCACCAGAGAGCGCTCATAAATATAGAGTCCCTTGGATGACAAAATGTAGAGATAACCAAACCAGATAGAGCTTTACCCGTCCTCGCTAACTTGTAGAGTCAATTTGAAAAAAGAGAACAAGTTAAAAGTGCTTATAAAATTAAAAAATAAAAATGGAACAAAATATTTTGGAAGCTATAAACAATTTGAATACAAATTTTGAATTAAAATTGAATAATATCGAAGAAAAAGTCAACAATTTAGAAAATAGTATTACAAACAACATAAATAAAAATATAGACGAAAAGTTTATTAAATTGAACGCCGAAGTAGAGGCGCTAAGGAACGAAAACCAAGAACAAGAGAAAAGAATCGACAACATAGAAAGACAGATTAGAATAAGAAACCTAATTTTATTTGGAATCGCAGAAGAAGAAAGGTCATACTCAGATTTGGAAAATTTACTTATCGGTGTTCTTAAAAGAAATTTAGACGTAGAGTTAAACAAAGAACAAATTGAATTCGTGAGGCGGTTGGGAAAGAAATCACAGAAAGTCAGACCTATTCTCTTTGCTGTCACTACCCTTGGAAAGAAGATTGAAATTTTACAACAAAAGAAAAAGCTTAATGGTACCAATTCATATATTAAAGAGGATTTTCCTATGAAAGTTCAAGAAATAAGGAAAACGCTGCAACCTCTATTACAGAATCAGATCGAACAGGGCAATCGTGCCTTAATAAAATATGATAAACTCGTGGTCATTGGAAAAAGTACACACAAAAGACAGCTATCTCAAAGCCCACCTCAAACACCAAGTGAAAACTCATCAACTAAATCTAAGGCAACAGAACAAGAAACATCCAAACAACCAAATCCTAAAAAGACTAAACACTCAGAACTTTCTCAAACCAGCATAAAATGTTATGGTACATCTAGCTCTAAAATAGCAACCGACAAAAAAGAAGCTAATATAAATAAAATATTCATTCCTGAAAGGACGGGAACAAAAGAAAATTCTGTGTAGCAATTAACGTCACAAGCAACAAAAAATGTAGAGGCCAAAAATTTTAATAATTTGGATTCCAAAGACATACATATAGGCACCATTAACGTAAGAACACTAATGGAAGACGCTAAATTAACTGAATTATGCTTAGCCCTTGACAAAATACAGTGGGATATTTTCGGCATTGCAGAAGTTAGAAGAAAAACTGAAAAAGTAACAAAAATGAAAAATGGATGTATCTTGTATCATACAGGTTGCACAAAAGGCGTTGGTGGCGTGGGATTTATCATAAACCATGCAATGACAGAATATGTGGAAAATTTCGTAACCATATCTGATAGAGTCGCAGCAATAGATGTCAAGATAGAAAAAAGAAACATCAGACTTATACAAGTCTACGCACCTACAGCCACTAACAGTACAGAGGAAGAGATTGAAAAATTCTACTTTCAAATCAGCGAAGCCTACCCACAAAAACAGTCACATGAAGTCTACATAATGGGCGATTTTAATAGTCACATCGGTAAGCGCCAAAAATACGAAGAACACATAATGGGACCCTACCACTATGGAGAGCGAAACGAGAGGGGAGATAGAATGATCATGTTCTGTCAAGAATACGGTCTAAAAGTAACAAACAGCCTTTTCAAATCACGAAAAGGGAAAATGTGGACCTGGCTCTCACCTGATAGTTTCACGAAACATCAGATCGATTTCATATTGGCTAACAAAACCAATTCAATAAGAAATGTTAAAGTGCTTAGCCACTTTATGATAAACACTGATCACAGACCCGTAATTGCTTGTATTAATTCTAAAAATATAAAACGAAAGAGACCAAAACCAAATAAAACAGCACAATATATACCCCAAGACGATCATAGATCCATAATAAATGCGGATTTAGATTTTCATGGAAATAACTTTTCCATCCAAGAAATGTACGACAGGTTAGAAAAAACTTTACAAGCTATACAAGACAAACATAAAACAGCGGACATTATTAAACCCAGAATTATAACTTTAGAAACGAAGAAATTAATTGCAAAAAGAGACAAAATCAAATGGAAACCAAACAAAACCAAAGAAGAAAAAGAGTTCTTCAAAAATATACAAAAAGAAGCAAAGAAAAGTATACAAGAAGACATGAACAACTTTAGCATGAGAATGATAGAAGAAATAATGGGCACTACTGGATCAATAAAAGAAATAGCGAAACGTCAATCTCAAGGCAAAAATATAATTCCAACTCTACTTGACAAGACAGGACAAAACACAACAACACGAAAGGATTTACTGAAAGTAGCTACCGAATTTTACAAAAGTTTATATGACTCTACAGAAGCTATGAGTTTGAAATTCATATCAGACAAACAAGAAAACGTGCCTTTGTTTCTTAAGTCCGAAATAAGATTTGCCTTAGAAAACTTAAAAAATAAAAAAGCTACGGGAAACGACCATGTCACTAATGAGATCCTAAAGTGCTATTTAGATGAACTACTGGAACCTATCCAAACAATTTTCAACTCAATTTTAACAACAGGCCTCCTCCCAACGCAATGGCACACCTCTATCATTACTTTATTACATAAGAAAGGATGCCAAAAAGATATAAGCAACTATAGACCCATTACATTGTCCTGTAGTCTTTACAAACTATTTATGACGGTGCTTAAGAATAGACTTAATAAAAAAATTGACGAAAATCAGCACGTAGATCAGGCAGGATTTCGACAAGGGTTTTCTACAACGGACCACCTACATGCACTGAATATGCTTATCGAGAAATACACGGAGTGGAACAAGTCTTTATATATTTGCTTTATCGATTTCACAAAAGCATTCGACACCATAAGCCAAAACTACTTACTTAAAGCTCTTAAACAACAAGGCATTGAACCGAAATACGTTGAAACGCTCGGAAAAATATACCAAAATAGCAGTGCAAAAATAAGACTGGAATCAGAGGGTCCTTCTTTTCAAATTAAGAGAGGAGTGAAACAAGGCGATCCCTTTTCTCCTGTTTTGTTCAACGCTCTGCTAGAAGAAGTATTTAAATCAATGGACTGGAGCAAAAAGGGCATCTTAATAAATGGATATCGGATGACCGCACTGAGGTTTGCGGATGACATTATTTTACTAGCAGAGTCATCAGAAGAATTACAACAAACTATTGTTGAATTTCAAGCCGCTCTTGGAGATACAGGTCTCATAATGAATGACAAAAAGACCAAGATGATGACAAACAGTACGAAATCACCAGTTCAAGTAAATGGTAAGTCGCTAGAATATGTCGAAGACTATATATACCTGGGCCAACTTATCTCTTTTGACAAAAGGCTAGACAAAGAGATAGAAAGAAGAATAAATGTTGGATGGAAAAAGTACTGGGCTCTAAAACACATATTTAAGTCAGATCTCCACATAGATATCAAAAGTAAAGTATTCAACATGTGCATTTTACCAACAATGACGTATGGCGCACAAACTTGGGCAACAACCGAAAAACAGAGAACGAAGCTATTAGTAAACCAAAGAGCAATGGAACGTAGTATGCTGAACCTACGAAGACAGGACCGAATACGAAATGAAACTATTAGAAAGCGTACACAACTCAAAGACATCATCACTACAATAAAAAAACTGAAGTGGAATTGGGCAGGACATGTTATGAGGATACAAGACAATAGATGGACGCGTCTTACAACAGAGTGGATACCTAGAGACGGTTGGCGGAGAGTTGGGAGGCCACTGACGCGATGGATTGATGAACTTAAACCCTTTAACCTATTATGGTGGAGGTATGCCCCAGACAGAGCTGAGTGGAGCGACATGTCAAATGATTTCATTGCTCATGGTAATGCTAAAAAGAGCTCTATAAAAAGCACAATATCAGTCACCCAGTCAAGCCTGGTCAGCTAGGGTGACCTAGACCAAACCTCACTGAAGAAGTGAGAGGCCTACCATGTTCTGAAAGGACTTAAAATGAATTTGACATTTTTGCAAATTTCATTTTGTCATTAACTTGAAAATGACATTTAATCTAATTTGTTTTGAATTTTATAATGATTTTTTATTTTATGAATTTATAATTTTGTTAATTTGACATAATGAATTATTAGCATTTCCGCATGAATTTTCGAATGTAATTTATTTTGTTTTTATTTAATTTTCAATGTCAGTGCATGTCAAAAATTGTATTATGTTATGTAAAATAAAGGCTTTTATTATTATTATTTTATTATTATTTATTTTCAAAGTGTATATATTATAACAAAATATTTTGTAAATATTTCAAGCACCTACCTGTTGCCGTTATCAATATCGAGCAAAAACGAGCAATACAAAAAACGTTTGTTGTATGGGAGCCCCCTTTAATATTTATTTTATTCTATTTTTAGTATTTGTTATTATAGCGGCAACAGAAATACATCATCTGTAAAATTTTCAACTGTCTAACTAACACGGTTCATGAGATACAGACAGACAGCGGAGTCTTAGTAATAGGGTCCCGTTGGTTACCCTTTGGGTACGGAACCCTAAAAACAGTGACCCATTTGTATTAAACCTGTGCCTAGTGCCCAACAAAAGTGCCTACTTCAAACTGAAGTTTAGAAGGCATTCTAAAAATGATCTGCGATTAATCAATTAATTATACTTATACCTATAGATCTATAGAGACAAAGGGGACTAACTGCGTGTTCCGAATGGCGCTAACAGCACTAAAAGTACCATCAAGTACATTTGTTTCTAATAGATCTTTTCTAGTTTGTAATGCACTCTAATAATAATATTTAATGTTTCAGTTTGTTTCTTTGCATACTTAATTAATTAAATAGGTTCTTAGACTTGAATTTTAACATTTTTTTGGTATTTCTTTAGTTCAATTTCTTGATAAATATTCAGTTTTTTTTTCATTCTAATAACATATAAATTAAGCCGATCCTTAATTGTGGCTTCCAAGGTCAGCAGCAGTTAGGGGCCATCCATAAATGACGTCCCCCGCCGTCCGTCCTGGTCACAGGTCATATTTGATGTAACCCCCCCCTCGCCTGGTGTTACGTTACATACTTTGCTATTTTATATTTGAAAATTATTTAATTAAAACAGCACTTCTAAAATTATTTATATTTAAAATAAATAAACAATAAACACAACAATAAACAATAAATATTTGAAAGTTTTTATAATACTTTAGATTTTCATATGTGACATCACAAAGCTTATGACTTTGTCTCCCCCTTGTCACATGACGTCATACACATTCACAATATCTTATGGCCCCTTATTTATAGCCCTCTTAATCATTATAAACTATATATTATAATATTATTATGACTTATAATAAAATTTAAATAAATAAATAAAATAATCGTTTTGCACCGGTTATCGTAGTAACTCTTACATTGTTGTTTTTGTGGGAGTTTCTGAATCATTATAGTTTTTTTGCTTATTTACACAGTAAACGGTCACCCATCCGATATAATGTTCTGACCGGGACAAAGGTTGCTTATTTAGCCGTCTCAAAGAACAATAAAAGTTAAATGGGCACAAGTGATGTTACAAACTGGATTCAAGTACATTTCTTTTATCTTTGTTATTTCAAGGAAATTCAACATTATTGTTTAGCATGAACAAATATATAAGGAGACTTACGTTTATATTGTCAAATTTATACTGGAGACTCGGTGATTGGTTAACGCCAAGATTCAATGAACCTATTTGCGAAATACGAAAAAAAAAATCTTTCTCTATGTTCAAGAACTACTTCGATCGACTTAATTAGAACAGGAAGTCTAAATTTTATTTTGCGTATTTCACGGAAAGGGTCATTAAACCTTGGTCCTCACTACTCACTGAGTCTCCAGTATATAAACGAAAGTTTAAATAGAATTTGCAGACAGCATAATCAGCTTTGTGTAAAAGATTCTCGGGCCTTCGATTTGTTTTCTTGTTTAATTCCGAATTAATATTATACATCTTTATAACATACTTATTAAGTTTATTAAAAGTTTATTTACATATCCAATGCTTATGTTTAGTTTCATAATTATATATTATACTCTTTTATCTATTTTCTTACCGGAATATAACTCATTGTTTGTTTTACGGATTGGGAAAAAAAATCAGAATATTGTTTGAAATAAAAAAAGGGTTCGTGTTAATGGAAGTTTGCAGTGACATCTTATCAGTGTATGAATGATCCCTTTTTTTTAAATAATAATCTAAACAGTTTAAACAAAGTAATGTTAAACGTAGAGTGAAACGAGACATACCGAAGAAGGGCAAAGTAAAAAGTACCCAGAATAAAAGAGCTTGTATGACTAGATTGATGGATGTAGAAGCAAAAGAGGTGTGTCAGGATCGTAGCAGATGGAAATCTGTAGTCTCTGCCTACCTCTCTGGGAGACAGGCGTGAGTATATAAGGTGACTTTAATTTATGCAGCCAAATTCTTACTGAAGACTCAGTAAGTGCTCAGTAACAAGGTTCGATGACCCTCATTGTGAAATTCGTTAAATTATTCCTTTCGTGTTCCTTTCGCAAGCCCAGCCCCGAGCCAATTACTATGGGACGTCAAGATTTAATTTTGCGAAATTAGCAAAAAGTGTTATTGATCCGTGTTACTGATCACTTACCAAGCCTCCAGTATAAGTTTGGCTGCATAAATAAAAGTCACCTTTGAAAATTAAGTCAATAGCTTTATTGAACTTGGTTCAGAATATTAGAACAAAAAACCGTAAAAAAGTTTTTTTTTCCAAATTTCGAAAAAATGGCATTCCTACGCGCTGCAACGTGTGACTGACAATAGACCGTACATATTCCCGGCGGTAAATAATGCACACAGGCTATGTACAAACACATAGGTTTTGTCTCTGTTACCGGAGTATTAGTGCTTCTTTGGCGGTCGATATCTTTTATTTAATCCTGACAAAAGTAACAAAACATGTATTTTTTATTTCGAACATAGAACAGTTTCCCTTGTTATAGCTAGAGGTTTCCTTTTCAACCGGTATATATATTATGTACGTTAAACTTACTAATATCATCGCATCTATATTTTAGAAGCAATGTTAACATTGTACCTACAGCGGCGGTAGCTCAGGGGTAGGACGCTGGCCTCTCAATCTTTGAGATCCAGGTTCAATCCGGCCGGGCATGTACCAATGAGTTTTTCGGAATTTTTGTGTATAGTGTTTAATACTTATCACTTGCTGAACGGTGAAGGAAAACATCGTGAGGGTGCATACCCTAAAAAGCGTGTAATTGTGCCCGAAGAACGCAGATAGGGCTCACCACCCATCACGTCGGGACGTAATAACCTCTGACACCCCCTCGGGGATTCAGGTCGTGATGGTATATTTATCTATTTTTATATGTTGACATTGTGTTCATACTCAGAGTACTTATGGAATGCACCCGTAGTGGCGTTACAACAGCGTTGCCAGATCGTCCTTTTGTCCCCATTCATCCACAGCCAGAATTTTCATGTATTAAACATGAAAACATACAAATAAACAAACAAACAAATACTTTTTATTGTGCACCTCCTTAAAAATAATATTATATTACAAATGTTAAAGAAGGTTACATTTGGCGGCCTTATCGCTTAAAGCGATTTCTTCCAGGCAACCTTTGGATGAAATTATTGTATGGAAAAACGCGAAGGCGGTGATCACAAAAACCAACTATACAAAAAACTATCACACACAAATACTTACATAAATATAATAGTTATATAAACTAATATACAGGTGTCCCAAAAGTCAACGTTATCCCGTGGAGGGCTGATAGGCCAGCTCATGACTGTCCAGAATATCAAAATATGACCTCAGTAAAAAGTCGATAGTTTTTGAGTTATCGATACTTTTATGAATTTCGTAAAATTCTACATCTTAGATGAGTCTTTTCAGTGCCACAGCTTCACAATTCCATATTCCAAGATTATAATTTTTGTTTCGAATTCCTGAATAGCCCTGCTATTGATCCTAATACAAAATAAAACTAATATGACACGCCTTTGTAATAAAAAAAAACTTTTTTTTCGAATTATAAGTTTTTTATTTATTATTTTCTAACTTTGACTCTTCATACTGTGAAAAAAATGTACTACGCTTATTTCGTAAAATTCGACATCTTAGAGGAGTCTTTTCAGTGTCACAGCTGCACAATTCCATATTCCAAGATTATAATTTTTGTTTCGCAATATTGAATAGCCTAATTTTTTTCACAGTATGAAGAGTCAAAGTTAGAAAATAATAAATAAAAAACTTATAATTCGAAAAAAAAGTTTTT
Source organism: Ypsolopha scabrella (assembly GCA_910592155.1). NCBI lineage: Eukaryota > Metazoa > Arthropoda > Insecta > Lepidoptera > Ypsolophidae > Ypsolopha > Ypsolopha scabrella. The sequence continues at coordinate 7,435,531 of OU342980.1, read as the reverse complement.
TTTTATTACAAAGGCGTGTCATATTAGTTTTATTTTGTATTAGGATCAATAGCAGGGCTATTCAGGAATTCGAAACAAAAATTATAATCTTGGAATATGGAATTGTGAAGCTGTGGCACTGAAAAGACTCATCTAAGATGTAGAATTTTACGAAATTCATAAAAGTATCGATAACTCAAAAACTATCGACTTTTTACTGAGGTCATATTTTGATATTCTGGTCAGTCATGAGCTGGCCTGTCAGCCCTCCAAGGGATAACGTTGACTTTTGGGACATCCTGTGTATTCATATCACATACATAAATAATACGTTATCTATATGCACGGATACATAGAAAAAAATACACATACTTATTTTTTGTGCATAAATTACATTTTAATCTTCAAAGCTATAATTTTTTTTTGGAGTTTCGTTAAATTGATTATAATGAGGTAATGATGTAACTTTTATCTCACGTTACATTGAAAACCGTCCCTTTTCTTCCAAAATCATCCCTTTTCAGGTGGCCTGTTGTCCGAAATTGGTAGTGCATGCTGGCTACACTGGTTACAATCCAATGTAAGGCCTTATAATTCTTTGGTGCGTGATTCCGATTATTTTGAGGTCTTATTAAAAAGTTAATGAAAAAATATCTGAATTAGCATATAATTTACTGCTGTCGGGATTATTGTAATTAGTACAATGTGCCCCAAAACAATCGGTAGCCAAAATTAAAAGCAACTGAGCGAACTATAATTGGCAGGTATAACTAGCCATTACTGCAATAATTTTGTAAACAAACAAAATTGGGAACATTTAAAATATTTAACAATGTAAATTATTGACACATTGGTTTATTAAATATTAATTCCTTCTTAGAATCTGTGTCTATGTGAAATATCTTGGCCAAGTGCGAGTCGGACTCATGCACAAAGGGTTTCCTACCACCACACAAAACGGGTACGTAACCCTAAAAACATTATGGTATATAACAACAATATATAATATGTCATATCAACATCAAGGCTACAAAAAACAAGCCGCTAAAATGGTAGCGCCTGATAAAAAAATTGACACCGTCTGCGTACGGAACCCTACTTTTTATCTAATAGTATGTTTAAGTATATGTACGTTTATTAATATTTTAATAGTTGATACTTGCATATAAATTTATACAATGTTTAGAGCTCTGGTCTGCCAACAAACATTGTATAGTTTGGCGGACATAACTAAATATTCTTTATTATGTAATTAAATTACGAAATAAACATAAAAAAATATAACTTTAGAATATGTCCTACAGTATGACTAAATTTACAACTTGTATGTTTTACCGTCTTTAAGTTAGAGTTAAAAGATATAACGTTAAAATGATGCTACTTTTTCGAGGTATCTTGTATGATTTATTCCCCTTAAATTCAAGTTTTTTATTTTATTTTATTGTTTGCCGTCGTAGAGGCCATAGTAACACGTATTCTGTGAAAATTTCAACTTTCTACCTATAGCGGTTGAAGCTGTAGACCAAAATTAACCTTAGAGCCTGTATATATTTACTAATATTCAACCACGCTTCCGGTTTCATAGATTTATATCGATATCTTCAGGCGAACACAAAGATAATTATGTTTATTTGCTGCTTGCGACAGTCATTCCCAAACACGCTTTAAAGTTGTTGTGCAGAATCATTTACAAAGTAATGCATAAAATAATACAAATCAGAAACTTTATTGAAATAGGCGTTACCTTGCGGAAGTCCCTCACTAACTTATGGATATATTGTAGAACATAGAATTTTTCTAAGAATGTTTATTTTATAAATTGTACAGTTTAACCAAATAAAAAAAAACTAAGTAATCCTAATACCTACTTAAATATAAAAGAAATCAAAATATATACCTATACAAATAAATAATTTGCAATATTACGCTAAACACTTATAACATGCTATTCAAAATGCAGACTCGTGCACCGCCCGCCCTCCCGCATAGAACATGCTCAAGCAAGCAATACGAGCACAAATACAAAGCAATCTTAAATAACAAGCAAGAAACTTATCGACACGTGTTTTGCCTCTGAATGAGGCATCCTCGGGATGAATTGCTAGCGCGACTTCTCAGCAGCAACTGTTATGTCGTGCAAATTATTAATGTATCGATATGTTTTTCAAATCAGAAAAGCATGAGGTGCAATTGTGTAAGCCAATCGTTTTCAAATTCGATTGTCATATGGCTATTCGGCTAAGCAAATTAGCCCGTTTGACAATTGAAATCGTACGTTTTTGGTTGTCAACAACAAAACAAAACAATCGTATTCATTTGACAGCCGAAAATGTACGATTTCATTCGTCAAACGGGCTAAATTGCTGAGCCGAATAACCATATTACAATCAATTTGACTACCATTGTCTTACACAATTGCACCTCTGATTGACATTAAACTATTGTCTTGTAGTGCCATAATAAATCACATTTATTAAAAACTTTTTGTTCATTATTAAGAAAAACAATCAAAATTTGTGCATTTTGGAACGAGACTCGATGCAACCAGCTTAAATACCTACCGTGCCGTGGGTAGAATGATTTGACAGACAGTTCATTATTGCAAAGAAATTGGTAAAATTTCAACTTAATGAAGTACCAAGAATTCATTATTTCACATTTAACATGGCTAAAAACGTTTAAACAAGATGTGACGACATACAGCATCCACTTTTTAAATGGTTCTTCGAAGCTACAAAATTTCTTGTCCTTCTTCTTAGCAAGATTAATCGGAGTGGCAGGGTTAAGCATGTATTTATGTATATAATATATAAATATTTGATATATTTTATTAGTAATTGTCATCTGTATCGTAGGTATATACCATTATTGTACCTATATACGAGTACATTAAAATTTAAAATAAAAGAACGCCACACATTGTCCTGTTTAGAGACCTGTACTCGTAAACCTGTAAAGCCTGTGATAGTTTTCCTTTTAACTTCATTATATATACTACTTCTGTGATTTTTTAGTTAATAATAATAATTCATAAACAACCGTTTAGCCGGCAGGGGGTTGACTCTAACAAAAATTAGCACTTTAAAGCTTAATATTTCGCCAACGGATCCCTAAATTGGAAAAATGGTTTTCACACACCCGTAATGTTTTTGAACGACCTATCCAACGATACCCCACACTATGGGAGAGACACTTAAAAAAATATTTTCCTTGTTTTTTTCCGTTTTGTCAACTTGATTAATATGTACCAAATTAAAGCTTGTTGATTGTAATTGTTTTAGTTAGGTACTTTTTGTTGTTGACTTTATTCTCTTATTAACTATTATGGATAAATATTCGAATTTGTTTTTGTGTGATTTGAAGACAATTTATATCTTTTTTGTTACTTTGTTTGATTTTTTATAAATTTGTCATTTTGTGATTTATTATTGAACTTAAATTTTTGACGTTCAATGTAATTGTTTTAGTTTAATACTTTTTATTAATGTCTTAATTCTCTTATTAGTTTAATTATCATGGATATTCGAATTTGTTTTGTGTATTATGTTATTTATGTATATTGTTACTGAATAAATAAGATAAATAAATTGATTGATTGATTGATTGCTTTCTATTTCTAGCACTAATAGACACACAGACAGACGGACATGACGAAACTATAAGGGTTCTTTGTTGGACTACGGAATTCTAAAAATTAGATTTTAAAACAGTAGTACTCCCATACTACAATAGATAGGGTTTAAAAAAAAAATGTTATAAAGGAGGCCATTTACAAGACGATCATAGCTCAAAACGTGATAAAGAAAAATTCGCCCCATCGATTAAAATATCAAAGTGAAGGTCTTTTTTTCAGTAGTCCGTCCATCCAATACAATAGTAAAAATAACAATAAATTACTGCTGTAATTGTAAACGCTCTCGTGTGAATTCATATCAAATTTTACTAATTAAGAAACGGCATTACCTATCCAACTTTTTCTCGATTCACCGCACTATTTGTAGCCACACTTTTTAGGGTTCTGTATTTGAAAGTTGCCAAACGGGACCCTATTACTAAGCCTCCGCTGTTTTTAAACCCAAAGTGGGTCCCCATACAATGAACCTCGATCAAAAAGCATTTTTTTAACGTTGTTTGTTTTAACTCTATCTTAAAAACGGTAATTCATACATGTTCCTAATTTAATCACATTGTTGTAAATATTCTAAATTAAAACAAGTAATAAATACAGGGTTCCGATTGTTCGACAGGCGCTACCATTTTAGCGCCTTGATTTTTGGTCGCCTAAATGTTGCTATAGCATATGAGAGGTCAATGTATACCATCGACATTGTTGATATGTATGTTTTTGAGGTTCTATACCTTTATTGCGTGATGGTACGGAACCTTTTGCTCCTTAAGGCTGTCGAACCAAATCTCGGTGCAAAATGCACATCATAATATTGTGTTCCTTACTTTTGAATAAAAAGTATGCAAAAGTTGCGTTTTAAAGCAAGTGGCGGAAATTTATTAGTAATAATTAAGTTTTCACATTTAAATTCTATCATTTTATGATTTACATTTTGATTGCATTCGGTTAATGAACTTAAAAGCATATTTATCTTTGTAATCGAATGTAATCGAAATGTAAGGCATAAAATAACATAATTTTAATGCGAAAACCCTATTTATTAGTATTCAATTTCCGCCAATTGCTTTAAAACGCAAATTTTGCATACTTTTTATTCAAAAGTAAGGAAAACAATGTTATGATGTGCATTTTGCACCGAGATTTGGTTCGACCACCAAGACGACGTAGGTAGTAAAAACGGAGTTTTTGAACAAGTAGTACTCCCAAACTACAATAGATATGGTTCTGAAATAAATACATGTTCTAAACAAAGCCTTTTCCAAGGTGATGTAACAGCCCGAAACGCGATGGAAAAAAATTGGCTCGATCGAAAAAAAATGCAAAGTGAAGGCTAATTTTTCATTTCAAACAAGCAGTCTATCGAAACTAATAAAGTAAACATAACAATGATTACTGTTTTAAACATGTAAACCTATTATCTAAGCGATAGCACAGCGATTTTTTTTTAAACGCACTTGTATTAATTTATATTAAATTTTATTCCTTGAAAACCAGCATTATACACTCTGTTCTTGATTTACCGCTCTGCTCAGACGCACGCTTTGTCGGATATGCTTATCTCTTTCGTTGTGCGATCGACCTACTACGCCTTAAAGATAACTGTGAGTGTCATCGATATATCGTAAAATTCGGCATGGCATAATTTGCCTACATATAGCAGATTGTATTTCTGCTAATATTTGACTCCGCTCCGCTTCGCTCAGCTCCACAAATTTATTTACATGTAAACCTAACACGCTCCGCTTGTCGTCGCACCCATCTTTAACTTTCGGTGAAAGATTTTCGATCTCATACTTTACGATTTGCCGATTGTATCAAGCTACGTACGTTAACGTCCGCTCTAGTAAGAACAGTTACGAGAGAGGTGCGCGCGCGCCGACGCGAAGTGTGGGTCATCGCGAGAGCGCACGACCCTGACCTTGCCGTCGCCGTGACCCCCACGCGACTCTAAACATACGTACTATCGGGGAAAGTTCCGATGAAACACTTTTCACTTCTAAACAGCGGTACAGCCCGTGGCACGAAACTCTAGCGGGGAACGAAAATAGCTGCGCATGGGTACAATTGGGGAGCCAATCAGCGCTTACGCATGAGTACGTACGCCCGCCCCGCGTCCCGCTCCCTCCGCCACAACACCTTATTTTTGACTTCTGCGCATTGAGGCTGTACCTGAGCCTAGAACATGAACAAAGCCAGATTTTCATGAGTTCTTTTGAAGAAAATAGGACAATCTTAACATTGAAAAAAAAATTGAGTTTTGATCTTTTATCTAGGTGGTCTACTTATAAACATTGTACTAAGATTTATACTTATGTTAAAAAGAATATGTTTCCCACCCTCTTTTTTTTGTTTTCAAACGTTCTTTTCAAGAACAACGATCAACTTGATTTTTTTTTTTCATAAATAGGTTATACAAATTTAAAGGTTTTCTACTCAACTCCAATAGACAAATAGGTCGATTAGCTAACCAATAATCGCCTCTATCAGAAGCTAATAAAGTATTTGACATTGGCCTTTTTGTGTTGGACGGATAATGAAATTTTTTCCTAGGCTATGCCATACTCTTTAACGGTTAACGCTAGACTTTCATGCCGCAGGCTGTAGCTCTGTCGGTAGATGGACTCTCAGTCTTGAGATCCGGGTTCGATTCTTGCCGGTTGAGCATGCACTGAGTTTTTCATGGTATTTTGGTATAAATAACACCTGCTACAGGAGAAAAAAAACTGGTGTGAGGTACTGTTGTGTTCGAATTACGGCGATAAGGCTATCATGTTGGGACGTTGAAATAGTCGACGAAAAGAGGCTGTAACGAGTGTAAGAATTCAAATTCAAATTGTTCAAATTCAAATTCAAATTGTTTATTTGTAAAATACATAAAGTATACGTTTTACATGTCAAATCTAATCTGTATACAAAAAAATTATCTATGATGAAACAAATGATACGGGAAATATATAAAAAAGACTATATTTAAGTTGGGCTACAAAAGTTAAATGCATAACCTCTAGGAAAAACCTCTGGCACCCCCTCAGATATGTATGTCGTGACGATATGTTATATCATGATGTTTTTATGTAGGTCCTACAATAATAAGTGAAAATAATTCTAAAGTAGATCATGTATCGTTAACTGATCACATTCCAGAAGAACAAAAAATGTTTTGTTAAAAAAAATCCACTTCCCAGTACAAAATGGTTTAATCAGCTGACTTTTCTATGGAAAGGTGAAAAGAAAAGTTCGCGCAAAATAAATATATTCGGGTGGAATGTGGTCTATTAGGGATACTCTGACATCTCTTAAATTTTTTTCACTTTGAATGGCGGTCCTGGTCTGGTATAAAAATACGGGCTAAACTTATAGGTCTCTGACATTCTCACGATAGTAACTGCCTACAAAAGTATACTATGCAATTAATGTTTGTACTGCGCATTCTCAACACCTTCATTACGTTAAATTTGTTTAATTTTGATTAATTATCTGTTTATGGCCTTACGTAAGTAATCCACGAAAAATAAAGTCATTAAATTCCGAAAAAAGTTCGATTTGTGGAGATCGTACGAAAGAAAAAACCTGGTAAAAATGGCTCAAATGAGAAATTCTTTGAATTAACAGTTTTTATTTCATTTTACAATGGTTTATTTAAAAAAAAAACAAAGAAATACTCAATGAAATGCGCTATATTTCGACCCCTCGTTGGGGTCGTCATCAGGCGAATGGAAAATCATTTATGATTTACATTTACTAAGGCCTTCACAAAAAAAAAATAACAAAAAAATTTGGTACGTTTTCTTCTTCTTCCTTATCTTTTGTAAAACTTTAAATCAAATACGAGGGCAGAAAGAAGATTTTACAACAATTTTATTGCAAAGTAACGGGAATATGAAAATCGAAAAATAATAACCGAAACGAGTAGTAAATGACTTTTTGTCGCCACAACAATGAAGTATTACGTTGTTTAATTGACACGTACCATACAATACACTTACTCATACATAATTACGAAACTTTGTAAGCTTTTAAACGTCATCCTAAGCGCATTCTCTTGTAAATTTCTACGCACAATTGTTATGGTTCAGACGAAAAACATCTGCAAAATTTTTAAACTTAAATTATTATAACATACTTCAAGCACTTTTTGGTAAGAATCAGAGTCAGACAATAACTTAGCATATCACTTGCTTTTTTATTTTAGATTAAAATCTTATATTGTAAGTAATTTGGTCTTTGAAGCAGGCCCGGACTAAGAGATCCAAGGCCTGTAGGCACTTAACAGTTGTGACCCCTATAAAGTCATGAACAATTGGAAGTAATTGAAATAAATAATAAAACTATATACTCAAGTGTACAGTCTCTTGAAGCTGTGAAAAAATCAAACTTCTAAGGTAAGGTAAAAAAAATATATAGCCGTTTATGCCGCAAAAAACGTATATTTCGACACACTCAAGGGAATCAAAATTTATAGGGTATTTTCCGTTTACCTAGACCTATGAAATTTGGCAAGTAATACCGTCTAATACTACAAGTATATAAAAATCTTAAAACTACATTTGTAATGAAATCATTAAAAAAATCATCGAGGTTAAGCAACGGTATGCGCGGTCACAATTGTACGGGTGACCAAATCTTTTTGTAGATTTTTTAAACTTTTACTAATTTGTACGGAACTTGGGCGAGTCCGACTCGCGCTTGTCCGGTTTTTTTGAAAGAAAAAACGCAATTTTTGAGAGCGCGCTGTTTCGGTTTTCGTAACGGACACTGGTCAGCTCAGCACGCGCTATTGTAAACAATAATGAAACGTCATAGAGTTAAGTTCTACCTCGCGAAATAAGGGATAACGGGCCCATAATAACTTTTTTATTCTTAGACAACAGAAACAATACAAATAAATTGTATTTACTCGTATGCAGTATGTTTGCTGACCTGCCAATCAAAACATCACTGTCAAGTTGAATTCGTTTGGTTGCCATTGACAGAATTTAATGCAAATTATTTTTTAAATGAGATGCATTTTACTGTCAAAAAAAACCATACTCAACTATTTCATTGTATTGTTCTATTGAGATGATTGACAGTAATTTGCATCTGTTATGCAATAAACCATATTTAATCTTTATACCTACCACCATATTTTAACTGCGGCTAAGTACTGGAAGCAGAAGGGCGCATACTTAAACGAATGGGTTATATCGAGATATTTAGTTATTATAATATATATATATATAGGTTATTCTCTTTAAAAACAAAGGTTTTCAGAAACGAGGACCCATAATACATTAATAATATTTTGCTAACACGTGATTTATTCGTTTTATACTTTATCTAATTCAAGATTATTTTTAATGACATGTCTCGTTTATTGCCCTTGACTTTGAATGGTATCTTGGAGAATAGAAGTTAGGATTTGTAGTATACTATATAAATAGTAATTTAAAGTACGCGTTTGACATGATAAGTTGTCAGACATGTATAACAGGTTGCAATCTAAGCAATGCACCAAGACCTTGAAGTTACGTGAAATTTCCCTAACGATTTTCTTGACCATATCACTACAATCTGTCAATGCAACAATTGAATAGTTACTTATCAAACAACGATTACGTATTTATTCTATTAGCAATTAGTTGGTAATACCATCCTATCGTGTCTTATTTAAGAAAATTGCTGTGTATTATTTTTGTATCTTATTTCGTTGACATTGATTTTGTATTTTTTGTAATTATATTCAGTGATGATGATAGTTGTAAGTGTATTTTAATAACGATGTTCTTATCAATTTTAGACGCATTAAAGTAAATCCCGAATATTAGTTGGATTATATATTTTATGTGATTTTATTCGAAATTTCCGTTGGAGTTTAACACTTGTCTTGACCACAATTTTTTTTATATTTGTTGATTTGTTTAATTTCAACAAAAATAAGTCCAACCAAGTACTACCAACCATAACATCAACATGATTTTATTTAAGTTGGAATTCTGGTAGATTTTTTTCGCAACAGCCTCGTTGCTTTTGTTGCGTGCTTCTACTCGCAAGTTTTCGTTGTTTTAGAATTGATTTCTTATAGTTTTTGTGGTCGTTGTGATTGATGATTTTTATAAAGATAGTTTGTTCTTTTTGTTTACATTACTAGGTACTAAATTCTTTATTATGTAACGATTAGTGCTGGATTTTAGGCCAATAGGTACGTAAATTCGGTGAAGAATACCCCGATAGTATGTTAAGAATACCCCTAGATAATCGCTAAGGGAAGGAATACAATTCACATTTTAAAATTTTACAGGATTGTCGTTAAAAACTAACTCGAACTCTCTAGACTCACTTTTGCAAATAATTCTGGTGACTTAGTGTTTATTGTTGCTTGTTTTTATTATTGTTGTATGAATATTGCGTTTGTCCATTCACGCATCCAGAACTTATTTCACGAAAAGTTGGACGTAGCTTTCTTACCCTTTCTTTAGCCCTTCGTTTGTTTACTTTATACCATGCTAGATGATTTGGGTCGTTTGATATTTAAAAAAAATGTACTACTAATAAAAAGTAAGGAACCTAAAAAAATATGAACAATTAAACTTACATTGCTTTGTGAATATAGTCCAAATAGAAAATCAGAAACCACTTAGATAACACTATTGTTCGAGTTTCAATATATCACTGCGTTCCATCGCTCGTTAATTTGTGTTTCAAAATATTACACTTGTTTTATCAGTTTTCCAAACTTAGTAATTTAGGTGCAATCAAATGTAATTTCTATCCCCAAGGCTGAAGGCGACATTTGCAGTGGTGGTGTTGTGGAGCGGCGCGCGCAGGTCCTTGCTCGATACTGTTGCGCGGCTGGATGCGGACACTAGTTTTATTTGTCGAGGAAATTCCGCCTTCAGGCTGCGCCCGCGCATCTCGGTGTAAGCGCGAGGATCTGGGTTCCCATGGTTGTTTGTTTTGAAAATAATAAGTAAACATGTAAAAGTGGTCTTGTTTTTGTAGTAAAATTTGGGTGTAGTGTGAATATGTAATTACATTCGGGAAAATATTGACCTTCAATGACGTCATACTGATATTTTGAAAAATTCAAGTCCTTTATTTTTTGCTACAATTAATAATCTCATCTTTTCGAGATAGTAAACAAATACATACCGGCGTCTGACCTGGGTTTCTTGGATCAAGGGCAAATTGGGAAAGAATAGTAAATAGGAAAGCACATGCGTAAATAGGCGAGTTGTGTTGAGACCTGGGTAGCTAGTTGGTAGAGCAAGCGAGTAAGCGAGAGGTCCCGAGATCGAATCCCAGTTCAGAGCTCCCCACATCCAGCAGATTTTCTTCTGCGTTTCTGTACCGCAATGAGGCAAAAAAAAGGAAAATTCGTTTAAACTGCAACACTTAACAGAAGGCGTGTGGTAGGCCAGAAATATTTTATTGTGTTGTTTTTTATGCAAAAGATGTCAATGACCTCTTTATATACGTCAAGAAGTCGCACAATTTAGAAGTACTTTATACGTTAATGAAGATTAGTTTAGTTTTTTCTTCAAATCAGTGGTAAAATAAATGACAAAAATTTGTGCAACTGTGAACAGCGAACGAGACTGATTTTAGCGCTGAAAAATTACCTCAAGATAAACTGTGCCCAACACAGTTTAGTATGGCGACGACGACGGTTCCATAGCGTTTGTGTGTTTATTATTCCTTGTGTCGGCGTGATATACTGGGTGAATTCAATCAACCGACCAAATTTATACTGGAGATTCGGTTAGTGATCAGAAATAGGGTTTAATTACCCTTTTGGTGAAATTCGATAAATATATATATTGTCTTCCTTATCTACTGACTGGGCTAGGAATTGTACTTAAACTAGTCCAACCAGTACGGGAACAAAAAAATATATTTTTTTAATTTGGCCAAAAGGATTACTGAACCTATGTAGCTCCTGATCACTAACCGAGTCTCCAGTATGAATTTGGTCGGTTGATTGAATTTCATCCTATATTTCGGCGCTTATTGGGCCGTCATTAGTCGAGTAATGTTAGAAATGCTTCTTCTATGTTTTTTCATTCGTCACCTGTAAAAATTCCAATGCTGGACATGGGCCCTTCAAATATTACGCCACTCTTGGCGATCCTCCGTCCTCCTCATCCAGTCGCCACCCGCAACGTCCTTCAGATCGTCGGTCCAGCGGGCACGAGGTCGGCCTACGCTACGCTTTGCTGTACGCGGTTTCCATCCTAACGCCTTTCGGCCCCAACGGCCATCACGTCGGTGACAGATTTGGCCCGCCACTGCCACTTCAACTTACTGATTCGGCAGGCTATGTCGGTCACTTTCGATCGCCGACGGATCTCCTCGTTTCGGATTTTATCCATCAGAGAATAAGACATTTGAATACAAATAAAAAGTAAAAAAGATATTTGAAAATTATCTTGAGTATCTACCCAGGACGCAAATTAAATCACTTTAAGCGAGAAGGCTCACTTTTTGTTGGAGATGAAGTAAGAAGGCTCACTTTTTATGGGAGATGAAGTGAGAAGGTTTACTTTTTATGGGAGATGAAGCGAGAAGGCTCACTTTTTATGGGAGATAAAGTGAGAAGGCTCACTTTTTATGGGAGATGAAGTGAGAAGGTTTACTTTTTATGGGAGATGAAGCGAGAAGGCTCACTTTTTATGGGAGATAAAGTGAGAAGGCTCACTTTTTATGGGAGATGAAGTGAGAAGGTTTACTTTTTATGGGAGATGAAGCGAGAAGGCTCACTTCTTATGGGAGAGGAAGCGAGAAGGCTCACTTTTTATGGGAGATAAAGTATGAAGGCTCACTTTTTGTGGGAGATGAAGTAAGAAGGCTCACTTTTTATAGGAGATGAAGCGAGAAGGCTCACTTTTTGTGGGAGATGAAGTAAGAAGGCTCACTTATTGTGGGAGATGAAGTAAGTAGACTCACTTTTTATAGAAGATGAAGTGAGAAGGCTCATTTTTTATAGAATGGAGACCACCTCCAGCAAAGCGTGGCCCTCGTGCCCGTTGGATTGACGACTTGAAGCTAGAAGACGCTGCGGGTGGCGGCTGGATGAGAAACCTTGAAAAGGCCTATGTCCGGCAGTGGACGATGGCGGTCTGATGTGTGGATGGATTAAGCTGTGACTAATTGACAGATCTTCATTCTAAAGCTTATAAAAAAGTATTATTTCATTATATTACACAAAAAAAACGTACAGTACACGATTAAAAATGTTGTACAAAGGGGGTTCTTATTGCTAATAGCAATTTGTTGCGTACGAGTTCAATTATATTAAATTTTGAATTTTATTAGCAGACGTTTAAAAATAAAGTAGGAAAACATAAACTTCTTTTAAACACTAGTCCTTTTCTGGCTTCTTCCAAAAAATTATGGGCCAAGCGTACTGTCCGAAATGAAAAATTTTGGACCATGAAAATAGGATTAAGTGCAAAAGCGGTCATATATACGGTATAGACGACTATATTTGCTTGCCGTTAAACGGATGACCGCTTCGGATAGATCAAGAGCACTAACGCAAAGTCCTGTTGTCAATTGTTTAAGGTGGTCAAACAGAATCTCGGTGCAAAATGCACATCATAATATTGTTTTCCTTACTTTTTAATAAAAAGTATGCAAACATTGCATTTTAAAGCAATTAGCGGAAATTGATTACTAACAATAGGGTTCTCGCATTAAAATTATGTTATTTTATGCCTTACATTTTGATGACATTCGATTACCACGATAAATACGCTTCTAAGTTTGTTAATCGAATGCAATCATAATGTAAATTATAAAATGATATAATTTGAATGTGAAACCCTAATTATTACTGATCAATTTCCGCTAATTGCTTTAAAACGCAATGTTTGCATACTTTTTATTCAAAAGTAAGGAAAACAATATTATGATGTGCATTTTACACCGAGATTCTGTTTGAGAACCTTAAGAGAATAGTTCACGCTCGCATTATCTTTAACTCCTTGCTGAAAGAACCGCAGTGCGAGAGTAAGGGATTCCGGAAAAAACTAAATGTGAATTTTCGTTACTAATTTTATTGTTAAAAAAGGAAATAAAGGTTGTATAAAATATCTATTTCTTCCAGAGTTTAAAGACTATACAGGTTATAATCCATAAATATGTTTTTCGTTAAATAACCTTGACCTCGACATGAAAACTTCTTTTAGAACCATCTTTGTTATTTTTTTCTCAATTTTAGAATGACTTCAGAAGATTATATTTACGATAAGAGTGGCAGAAGTACTCTTTTTTTACTTATTGTTAATAGGTTTTTTAAACTAGGTAGAATAAATTACGGATTTGCCGTAAGCCACACAATAAACACGTACATAAGCGCTAACTCGTTGAAATTGCACTTATTTCTTAAATATTTTAAAATCAATATATTCAATAATAAATAACTCTACAATATATGAGGTATATATGAAAAAACATAGTTTTTGAATTTTTTTGGAACCAAAAATGTATATTTGCCTTTGAACAATTCAGAAAATCTGTAAATTGCACCTGATTTCAGTGCAGTGTCGCTACCCTCCGAGTTTGGTTTTCCCCTAACTCTTGTGAAAATCCCCTAAATTTGACACTTTTCTAACTTTTGTCCCCTAGGCATACTTAAATTTTAAAGTAAGATACAATTTAAAGTTAACTATTATTTATAAGTATTTATAACACTACGAACTGTGTCTAAAGAATAATCTTGATAAGCTTCCCTTGTTTGAGATCCAAAGTTGAAAAAAAAATGTGTTAAAACTATTTGTTTCTAGCGATAGAGAACTGCACGCATGCCTTCGATACCAGAAACTCTAAACAACTTTCCCCTTAAAAATGCCCTGAATATATACCTTAAATATCCCCTAAACATGAAATAATACCCTAACTTTAGAGGAAAATACCCATCATACTAATTGAGTAAATATAGCAAAACCATCAACATGGTCTTGAAAACCACAGAATAAATATTACCCGTTTGAGAAAATACATATCTTTATAACCTCTTAAAAAATCCTAATCATTCATATTACTGGGACAACCTGAGACATTAAATATATAAAGAGCTCTAAAAATATCTGCCACGGCTACAATGGGAGATAGTATTGTGTATGTAGATTACAATAGTGAAGAAATTTTGTACCCCGGAATAGTTAAATAAGGTTAAGAAAATAAGTAAATAAATAAATATTTACTTTATTCCGCATAAAGTGATTCACAAACTACGAGCGATGTGTCGTTTCATCAATGAAAATAATTTCTATCTCTTTCCAACTGTTTTGTGTTACTACGGGACGGTTTCATGCAAGTAAATCAATTCTAACTTATACGCACATTTTTTTGTATGAAAAATATGTATCGACGTTTGATCAATAAAATATCGTTACTATTGTAATCTATATACACAATACACTTTCCCGTTGCAGCCGTGGCAGATATTTTTAGAGCACCTCATATGTGGACCACGTGTGTTAGGCTAGGTAGACTGATTAGAATGTTAGCCTTTTTTTCTGGCCCGTTTACGGTTTAGGCGTTAATTTAAGAACATCCCTTATAGCATATGTTGATCAGGGATCTCGGCTTAATGGTTCTCGAGTTAAAACGAAACATACATACATATACAGGCAGACAGACTAAAATTCTAAAAAAAATAGATTTGGCCTCAGTACAATACTAATTACCCATTTCATTTGAAATGTTAAAAAATATTTGGTGTACAGACAGACACGACTTTTTACTACTTTAATAAAGCAGATTCTAATTTAAGTTTTGGTGCTGTCAAAAAGAATTCTTTATTGTTAACAACAGTAGCTATATTACTTTGGAAAAAAATAAGTTTTATTAAAGCCTTCAGAATCGAAATTTATTATTAGCATAATTAAATTGTTTGGTAATAAGTTATTATTAATTATTATTACTAATAACTAATAACACGTACTGCCTTAGTCCGAAATAAAAATATACATTTTAATTTGACTTATAATTCATATACCTATACGAGTATAACATAAAAATTGCCTTTTTACCGTCTGGATAAAAATACTAACTGAGTGACTCTTCCAGTTTTTAGAAAGTATGTATTCTGGTAATCCCGAAGGCTAACTCCGGATATTGCTCTGCGCATCGACGTCAATGCATGCTCGGATGACGTATACTGGTTTCGAGAAAAAGGGCCCAGAAGATATTGTTAATATTGGTGTCTTTTCGAAGACTTAATTTATTTGATAGGACTTATCTTATTCGAGGCGTCCTGGGTTCCTAGCATGGTAGACTATGGTGTCGATTCGGCCTAACACCACTTAAATTATTTGACAGGACTAAACTTAATTTAAGCATTCTCTCTTTTTCTTTCTGTATCGAAAAGACAAGGATAGGACGCCAAAAATAAGGTAAGTCCTGTCAAATAAGTTAAGTCGTGCTACCTGAATCATACCACTGTCTGCCCTCCTTTAGATAGATCACCAGGGTAAGATAGCACTGTATCAAGCGCTATCGAGCTCGATATGGGCCTTCATGTTGGAGGTGCTGTCCTTGTCTTTTCCATACAGAAAGAAAAGGACAGAATGCTTTAATTAAGTTAAGTCGTGCTGCACCGAATCGACACCATTATACTATTATACTCGTATCTAAGGCGTTAAATATTATCAGGGACGGAGAGAAAAAATCCACTTGGAAATGTTGTTCTATTTTCTCTTTAGAAACAGTGACAAGATATATTGCTTAAATAATTGGCCAAGTTCGTGTCTCACACACGAGTTAAGTTTCATAGCATTGTCCAGAGAGAGGCAGATACCACGGATCTTTTGCGTCTTCCACATAAATTAATCGAGTCTTCAAGCTGTTCTATTTCGGGTTCTTTTATTTTGGCCCTCATATTATTTGTAAGAGTGACATACAAACATGATGAAATACTACAGCTACGCTTGGGTTCGCTCAGTTTCCAGTTCTCAATAGTGTTAAAAGAAGGCATAATTTAATGTAATATCTCGTTTATGTAGCAAAGGAGGAAGAGGCCGAAATATATTGAAAAAACTGTTTCTCTTATATTATCAATATCACGAGGAAATAAAAAGCTAAAATATAGCAGTTATATCTTTATTAATAATATATATCAAAATATATTTTTTTGTGCTTACGCCCGTTTGGATTATGATTTCGGTTTTGTCAAACCCCGGAGTGATAAGTTTTAATCTTTTCAGTTTTATCGTAATGACCGAACATTTTGAAAAAACTTTTTGCTATTTACGCGAGCAAGATCCTGTTAGCAGTAATGATTGAAAAGACTGCCTCGGCGGCCGACTGAAAGAGCATTCGCCTGCGAACCTAGAGGTCGTAGATTCAATCCCCACGCTGGACATAAATTTGCTGGGGCTCCCATTTATGCCCGAAGTACGGCGATAGGGCTCACTACCCATCACGTTTGTGACGTAATAATCGTCGGTGAAAAGCGGGGGTACCCATTATGGACTGTGACTTTTATTTAGAAAGCAAAAATAACCACTTTATTTCAGATACCACCAAAACATACAAAACCACAAACAATTAAAATTTAAATTAATAAACATTAAGAATTATGTATGAAATATAGTATGATTGACATTAAAAAAAAAAGGTGTTATATTAAAAGGACTCAGCTCAGCTTAATGCTGCCGTGAGTGCCACAGCGCGGGTATTCTCTTGAACCCTGATTTAAAATTTATTCAAGTAATCATGTATTTCACCTCTACCCCCCTCGGGGATTTATGTCGTGACGTTACGTTTATATGAAAATTTGAATATGGCGTATATTTAAAAAACTTTAAAATTTAAAAACAGCCACTTGAATCATCTGTTTCCCTTCATATAAAAAATTTAAGAAATTGCAACGACAAAGATGTTATCAACATCCTCTGGGCCCCCGTACAGTTTATACCTTTCAAGTGTGATATCATTATAGCTATTCATCGAAGAAAAAAAGGTGTGTTGATGCCAAGCGTACCTCTAACCGAAAGTATAGGGTCCGTATGTGTACCATCAAAGAAATTTCCACTGACCTACTTATCGCACGCACTTATTACTATTGAAATACTGGTGATTTGTGGGCCCGCGAATTTTGCTAGTATAGTACAAATTTGTATTGAATCGCTTCATTTTACCCTCCCTCGAAATCCCGTTTTTTTTAGCTTTCTATTAAGAGAATAGGTTCCGATTGCATTGATCGCTGTTACTCCATGCGGAAAGACCCGCAGTGCGAGAGGGACGAAAACTGGAAAAAAATCAAAATGACGACTTTAATCACGAATTTTATTATTAAAAAAAAACATGTATACAGAACTTTAATTCATAAATTAATATAATATGATTTTGCTCAAATAATGTTCAAACTCGACATGAAGACTTTTTTGGAGTCATCTTTGATTTTATATGATTCAATGTTGGAATGACGTCTGAAGATTCTGTTTCGATAAGGGTGTGCATTATATTCTTGACAGAAGTCCAATTCTTTTTCAAATATTGCTAGGTTCTCCAAACAAGGAAGAATAAATTATGGTTTTTCGGAACCTATCCTCTTCATCTATCCATCTATCTAGTCACTTTTCTTTGCCAGAACGCGTATATAGTTTAAGTTTCGCCGTCTCAACAAATCCAGAGGTAGCTGGTTCAAATCCCATAAGGCAGTGCATTTGTATTCGGTCTGCATGCTCATAGGAAGGCATTTTAAAAGGGGAGTGTGTACTCAAACTGCAATTTAGATCCATCTTTGAACGCTTATTCCTCCTACGCGGGTAGTCCAAACAATAAAAAAAACAAACTTAATAAGCATACCATAAACAAAAATAAATTCCATGTTTAATAAAAAAAAAAACTTCTTATGAAAGAACCAAAATCGAAAGTTTCGTATGATTTACGCAAGAATTTTCTTACTTCTTCCGAAAGCTTCAAGCGATTTTAATGATTCTTTCACCATACTGAAGACAATTTATAGATCTACAAAAGTATTGTTCAAAATCTTTTTACGGTCGCCGCGTCCATGTGAAAAGTTTTATTTTCTTCTATTTTGCGCTATCCGGAGACGCAGCGATCGTCGTAACAGCCACTTTGCAATACGCGCTGTTATGAACTTTATTTCAATGTCGTTTCCGTCGATTTTTTGTACTGACACCATTTACCTCTTATAAACAACAAGACACACAGTCTCTAAGAAAAGTTCGTCAGAAAGTGTCCGAACCTGTAACGTGCACAATAGCAAAAATGCTTCAACCAAATTAAGACGTTATGTCGTTAACATAAGTTGCAATGTATAGCGGTGACAAAATGCATCGCGGACACTTTTTGAGCGAGATTGTGAGTCTAGTTGTTTATGAGAGATCAATGACTGACACGCATCAATTTGCTAATTTAGGGGAGCCATGGACTCTACAATGCTGAACTTCAGTTCTGCTATAACCCTGTAGTTTTTGAATTGTCTTATCCTGCTCTTTTAAATTTAGTTATCTTTAAATTGCGGCTACTTTAGGGAATTGGCAACAATTTTTTATGCAATAAAGATAGTATTTCCAAGTTTTTTACAGTTCGAGACACCTTTGACACCGCCTCAATGATTCAGAGATGCCAAATTTCATTTTAATCAGTCCAGTATTCTTTTTAAACGGAACCCCAAAATGATGTTCATGCGTTTGTCGCGATGAAGTAAAAACTTACGAGTATACACGTACCTACGTATATGTCACTAGGTTTTAGCAAATGTCGCAACTTGCTAATATTCCGGGAATTTTGCTAAGGTCCGGCAGTTAGCGTTTTGTAGGATTTGTTCGATATAATAATAGATTTGGTTAGGATTATATCGGTATCTCAAATTTCATTGTAATCGATCGAAATATATTATGAGTATAAATATATAAAAAGTATACTTTGTATCTATTTTACAAAATAAATATTTTGATTTTGATTTGATTTGATTGTCTCAACTTAATAAAGTACCTTTCAGTCCTTAGTACAAATTTGACGGCAGATATCAAAGTCACCTTGCAAAATTTATACTGTGTCTACCACAATTCTCTACCCCCAGAAATTGGACACCATACCACAGTACAGGACCGATTGGGTAAGTGGTCTGTGCCTACGGTAGTTCTACGAATGCTACGAGAAACTTCGTCGTAGTAGATTGTTTGATATGCTACGGCGCGGCGTCTCTTGTCGTTGTACCAGTATGTAAACGTTGTTGTATTTTAGCAAAAGAATATAAAAAGAGGTCGATTGTACTGTACAGGTCAAAATTTCCTTTAGAAGGGTGGATTTTTTGGGTCTTTAAATTGGAATAGGGAGCCAACAGTGAAACCCACCAAAAATATGGAGTCACAAATTTATGATGGAAAGCCTTGGTAAGACTCCTAGGTCAATGGACTTTTCACACAAGTTACAGGAAAGCTTACTATATTTATACTATGGCGCGTATAACAAATCGAGCACTGATAAAAGTAGGTCTTTAAATTAGCTTAAGTATGTCATTTATGATGAATCTGGAAAACGGCCTTGGCTAACGGTCGAATACCCTACTTCCTTTTGGTGTCGTTATGGTTAAAATATATTGCCTAGCGGTATAACTGGACTTGAAATAAAATGTTACAAACATCTGAGTCATATCAAACTGATACGGTACTACGCCTTCGTATTATATTGACAAAGAAAAGATAATTTTTAGGGTTCCGTACCCATGCCTTTGCCGTTTCGTATTTATAGGTGGTATAGCCGATGCCGGGCTCGACTGTGGAGGTACCACCATCTTACTCGCAAATCCTCCCGAAGTTATTCGGGGGAGAGTAAGAGAACAGCTCTCAGGCAAAACCAGGCGGCCCACCATTGCCTGGGACCGATGGATGGCGGTATATCCATCCCCAATTGCCGGGCCCTATATAAAACAGACTGGCGACGGGCAGCGGCGTCACTGGTGCAAGGGTTTCGGCACCGCGCTCACCAACCCGCCTGCCCAGCGTGTGTTAGCATGGGCATTTCTTCCAGGAGGATCGCCAAGAGGGGAGAAATCCTGGAAAGGCCTATGTCCAGCACTGGACGAGGCAGGCTGATGGATGGATGGATGGATGGTACCCAAAGGGTAACCAACGGGACCCTATTACTAAGACTCCGCTGTCCGTCTGTCACCAGGCTGTGTCTAAAGAACCGTGATAGTAAAACAGTTGAAATTTTCACAGATGATGTATTTGGTATTGCTGTAACAACAAATACTAAAAAACAGAATAAAATAAATACTAAGGGGGGCTCCCATACAGCAAACGTGACTTTTTGCTCGTTTTTGCCCGATATTAATAACGGCAACAGGTGGACGCTTGAAACATTCACAGAATAAATAATTAAAAAATAAAATAAATATTTAAGGGGCTCCCATACAACGTTTCCGTTTTTACAGATAATGGTATGGAACCCTTCGTGCGCGAGTCCGACTAGTACTTGGCCGTATTTTTTATTAATAAATGTACTATGATAGAAATGTTCTATATTTCAAACACAGAAATCGAAATAGCCATCGAAAGGATTCACAAATTAACATTATATCATTGCCGTATAGAAAAGCAGAAGAAAAGTAAATCTGGACGTGAGGAGCTCTTACCGCCTGTGTGGCTGAATAGTAGAGCGCTCGCCTGCTAAACCAGAAGTCGTGGCTTCAATACGCGCGGTGCACATTGATTTGTGTTCGGTCTCCATGTGTGTCCGAAGTTAGAGCTGTCTCATGGACTAAATAAAAGTCCGAAATGAAACCGCAAATTTATAAAAGTCCTTTTATCATTAAATAGGACTAATTCATCCGTGAACACGTCCGCGGATAACATATAATATTTGCGGTTTTCTGATTAGTCCATGCAGTTAATTTCGTCGGTAGAGTTTAACTAACTAAAGTAAACTCTTAAAGAAATTAAACGGACTTTTGCAAACTTTTTGGGATCGGAGCGGCTTTCTACCGATAGAAAATTAATTCGCTCAAGCCACTCGAGTTTAGGATTCGCCCATAAAGTCCGTCGGACCGAGTCCAATTCCTATTTAAAGGGCTCAACTTCGGACTTTTATTTAGTCCACCTGACAGCTCTGCCCGAAGTACGGCAATAAGGCTCATCCACCACCCGTCACGTTTCGTACGTCATAATCATCGGTGAAAAGCGGGTGTACACTGTGTCTTGCATTTCATAGTTGACACCTCTGACTCTGCAACGCCCTCGGAGATTATGTCTTGACAATGTTTTTTTGTACAATACAAATTTTGGATGTGTACCTTAGGATTTTAAGTATTTATTGGTATTCATATGAATGTATACTTACCACTTGCTGAACGGTGAAGGAAATGACTCTGAGGCAAACCTGCAGGCCCTCAACAGCTTGTATTTTGCCCGATGTACGGCGCGGCGATAGGGTTCCATCACGTAGGCACGTAAAAATGTTCGGTCAAAAGTGGATGTACTAGTATCGACTGTTTTTAATGACAGACACTTGTAAACGCTTTTGACACCCCCTTTGCAATGTATCTCGCGACAGTATGTTTATATATAAAATACATAAGTTTCCCATTAATTAATTAATCCCCCATGGTTTAGGGTATAAGGGTGGCACTTCATACTGGCTCTTTGTTCTTTTACGTGCTTGTCTGAATAAATTGATGTTGCACAACAACGACATTTTCTTTCTTCCAAAATAGCTAGCATAGATGAAACTAATAGAGAAGTTCTGTCTCACGACGAAGCATTCTATCAAAATAAGTCGTTTGTCGAGGCGATGGTCTCGTGATTTCACTTTCCTGCGTTTCTATTGGTCAAACGCTTCTTCGAGAGACAAAACTATTCTATCATGTTCATCTATACTAGCTGTGCAGGGTTTCTCTTTCTTTACAGCTTTCTGATCATCGACATAATTGGCGTATACTTGACCGGCAGATAAGAATAAGAATCAGACCTTTGATTTTGACTATGTCCAAATCTAGACTGTCATCTCATTTGATAAAACATGCTTGGCCACGGTACCATCATTAATTAGGACAGGATATCGATACATAAATATTAATGTCGCATTAATTTATTATGATCTATTTAAATATAACAAATACTAGACATTTTAACAATTCCTTAGAAGATTTATTAAAGTTTATCTTTCAACGAATTGAATATATTTACACTCACACATTATTCAAACTTGAAATGATAAAATCAGACGACTGGGATTCTTTGCAGAAGACTCGAAAGCTACTTATGGACAGGTACGCCCCAATCTTCCTTGATCATATCAGCTGCTTTTTCCGCAATCATCAAAGTCGGCGCGTTGGTGTGGGCTGCCGGCACGTGAGGCATCACACTGGCATCCACCACCCTCAGACCAGCTATTCCATACACCCTTAGTCGAGGATCCACTACCGCCTCTGTGTCGTTGCTTGGCCCCATCTTATTTGTGCAGCAATGGTGGTAGATGGTGTTAGTTATGGTTTTCATCGCACAGTACCAGTACTTATCGGTATTGAAGACGTGATGAGCACAATTTGGTATCGGTATGTCATGTAACTTGCTTCCGTATCGTTGAAAGGCTTTGGTTTTTGACAATTCTATGACTTTTCTGATTCCGTGCAAGATTACATTTTGGTCGTGACCACCGTCCATGAAGTAATTCGGATATATCAAGGGCTTGATATAAGGGTTTTTGTTTTTCAGCATGATGCGTCCTCTCGATTTAGGAAGTAGAAGCATGGGGAACACCATCCAAGTGTCCTTATCATGTATTGGTCCATAAACTTTGTCATAAATACTGTCGTCTATTGAAAAAGCAGTTCTGTATACTGTCTGTGAGACTAGTGATCCTCCAACAAAAAGGAGTTCCAAATCTGGATATCCATCCTCATTGGTTGGATCTGTTGTATCAATGAAAGCCAGTGCTTCAGTCCCGCTTGGTGCTGAAAGTGGGCCAGTATGATGACTGAGATATTCCAAAATATTGTCTATGGTAGCTACTCGTTCAGACCTTATAGAGTCTGTTGTGTTAATAACAAAAGTGAGTCCTCCCAAAGCCCAGTGGTCTTGAAGGTTGTATCCTACTGGAAGATCAGCTATTGTCTTGATGTTTAGTTCATCCAAATGATCTTTAGGTCCTATGCCGCTCACCATCAGCAGCTGTGGTGAGTTGATGGCTCCACCTGATAGAATAACCTCTCTCCTTGCCATTATTTTGTACTTTTTACCGTTTTTGGTAAATTGCACACCGTATGCTCTTTTGGATTCTGGATCAGTCAGAATTCTTGTGACCATGGCGTGTTTTGCGATGTGAAAGTTTCTCCGTTTCTTGATCGGATGTAAGAAGGCTCGACTCGCGCTCATCCTACTGCCATTGTTCATAGTAAATTGAATAAGAGAGTATCCAATTTGCTTCTCTGCGTTGTAGTCTACGATTTTTCCTCCGGTTTCGACGCCTGCTTCCAGAAAGGCATCAGAGAGTGGTGTTCGCCAGTTCGGGTATTGCAGATTCATTTCCCCGGATGTAGAGTGGTATGTTTCATCTGACCCTAGTCCCGGAATTTGGATGTTTTCCGATTTCTTGAAGTATTGTAGTATTGACGCGTAGTCCCAACCTGAAATTTAAAACATGTTTGTTACTTTGCAAGATCATTACTATACAAATATGCCAGGATTTATGAATCATAATAATCGAGTAGCATTAAGTTGGGTATGACAAAAACTTGTTTACGATGATGGCATTAAATATCTCTAGACGTGTTCTTGTAGTGTTTTTTACGAGTGAAATTTAATAAGATTGCGTTTGTGTCATTTAGACATTATTTTCCGGCTGCAAAAGTTTCATTGCCATCCTTTTATTGATACTTTTCGGGTACTTTTGACTTTGCCCTTCTTTAATATGTTGCCACTTATTCTAGGGCGGCCCGGTCCAGCTATACCTTCCACTTGCGCATCATAATTTCTTTCGTCACTCTACTTTCATTTAACCTCTCTATACCTATATGCCTAAACCACCGAAGTATTCCTTTTTCTATTCTAGTCACTACATCTTCTTTCAGGCCACAACGATCCCTTATGTCAATATTTTTCACTCTATCATTCAATGTCAAACCACACATACTCCGCAAGGAACGCATTTCCTTTACTTCGACATTCCGTTATGAACTGCCAATCGGTGATTAATCGTCCCCAAAATATCGTAAGTTAAAAAATGGTGTTAAGCCCCTGTATTGTCCAGGGCAATACTTGAGTCCGCTTGTATATAAATAAATATAGGTATAATACATTAAGTTCTATATTGTATCCAATTGTGGGTTTTCCACTGCTTTTATGCAAACGGAAATGCTTGAAATTCTCGTTTACTTGATCGCTCTGCGGTCTGTTCTGGATTAAAACGATTGTACATATGTATACTTGGGTTAATGTGTTTACATTTTCTAATGTTACTTTTACTGAGCATTAGGCGAAGAGGAGTTAGATTTTGATGCCATACAATAAGTTTTGTCTTCCCATTTTTACGCTAATGCATAAAATCGAAAAAAAAATAACTTTATCTATACTATCTAACTATCCGTCTGGAAATTTCGGTTAAACAAGATGTTTGAAAAATACAACAAAGTGCTGAAAAATTTTGTCTGTAAGCTCCAAAACGTCCCATTTTCGCATAGGTTTTCCTCAAGAACTTTTCTTGAATATGAAAACAATAACCCCGTGGTAGATCATAAGTATTTGAAAAATGTAAGTACTCATAAATCTAGTATTTTAAGCCCCAAAACGTCCCATATTCACATAGATTTTGTCAAAGAATATTTTTTGTTTGTATCGACTAAAGATGTTTACAAGAATTATTCGATTATTTTATTTCGATTTTTCATACTGAAAAACAAAATGGCGGACAGTATACTCCGTACTCAGAGTGACTCCGTACCAAAATTTTCAATCCGAATGCATGATTTGTGACTTTTGTATTATTTCTAATGTAATGAAATTTATCTTTGATTTTTTGCAAATAAATACTAACATTGTATTATAATAATAATAATTTACACCTTTAACGAAAGTATATTTTTTGCACGAAGGAGGAAACTGACAGTTCATGGTAGTGGGAAATGCGCTTTTAATTCCTATGGTGCATGAGCCATTTCACTTTGACTTTTCAACTTTTGAATGTTGCAATGTGAAATAGCTCATGCATCATAGGAGTTAAAACCGCATTTTCCACTAGCGTGAACTGTCAGATTCATCCTCCGTGCAATAAAATACACTTTAGTCTCTATAGGCAACGAACACAAGACGCTCAATATTCAACCCTGAAAGTGAAGTTACCTGGGTTCCCATTGGCAGCCCATCTGTCGTAGTCTCTCCTGTTGCCCCTGGTGTGCATCATGGAGTGTAGCACCGAGGATCCGCCCACCACCCGCCCTCGCGGCCAAGCGCACCGCCCGCCCTTCATACCCATGCAGCCTGCTCGCTGCAACAACAAATATCTGGTTAAGTGCGCGTAGGACTCCTTCTCTACAAGTTCTGAACCGTCATGTGTAATGATTTAGTAGACTTGAATAATTTGGATAGAAAGTACATAAGTTTGTAAAATCATTAAATACAAAAAAGAAACTGCAAAAGTTAGTGAATGAGAATGAATGATTTATTTTTACAGTTTAGGTGCATCAGATATAATTAAACAAATGAAATAGAAAACTGGAAAATACAACACATAATTACATATTACATTTTGGGTTTACCTATATATATTTTTTAAATTTATTTATTACACTTAATGTACATTTACACTGAAACATAAAATAGGATATTAAGAAACAATTTCATATTGTACAAAGGCGGCACTTATTGCTAATAGCAATATCTTCCAGGCAACCTTTGGGTGGAAGAGATGTGAAAGAAAAATATAGATTGAACATGTAAAGTGTAAAATAAACTAGAGGAAACTACATAGAGTTAATATTAAGTAATGCCTAATCCTAAAATAAACGAGTACATAAACTTACACGAGAAATATATGAAGAATAAATTTACATATATACAATAAAAAATCATGGATAATTTTGTATTGAATGAACAAAAATAAATAGAGAAAAATTCCCGGGAAATCGAGAAATTTACATTTACTACTTTTTTTAATTTAATCA
The DNA here is from genome assembly GCA_910592155.1 of Ypsolopha scabrella. Lineage (NCBI taxonomy): Eukaryota > Metazoa > Arthropoda > Insecta > Lepidoptera > Ypsolophidae > Ypsolopha > Ypsolopha scabrella. The sequence goes on along the minus strand of OU342980.1, from coordinate 7,408,808 downwards.
TGAAAAATATATAAATATATATATAACAATGATACACATTTTTATTGAAACGAACAAAAATAAATTATGTCCCTCAAATAACTTGAACTTAAATTAATAAAAACTAATATTTTTACATAGAAATAATCAAAAGGGACTACTTAAAAAAGCTTATTATAAAATCAATGATTATCTGGACGATAATGAAGCATGGTGTAATAAATAATAATAATCTTTATCAAAATTGTGAGTCATAATTAGCAAATTTTGATACGAAATGTTTGATTCCTCTAAAGGCTAATCTTAAGCCCTTTATAGTTAACTAATATGTAAACTGACTTTGCTGTAAAAGGTAAAGACGGATTGACTAAGATCAATTTTTTTTTCTCTTGGACATAATTCCTATGGTTTTATATCTGCCTTTACTTAAGTAGGTATAAGAAAATTGTATAGATTAAGGTTATGTTACAAATGAAAAAAATTCATGTTTGCTAAGTTTCTTGCCCTTCTTCTTAGCAATACTAATCGAATGGTGCGGATGGTTAGGCATTATGTATATATAATATTTTTATTCCTATATTTCTTTACTTTATGCAGGTTTATAACTTTATTACATTTTAGTAGCCCAACCTTGATATTTTTTGGATATATCTCCCTTATTTATTTATCAACTTGTTTGTTCGTTGCATCATTTATATATCATATTTTTATTCCTAGATTTCTCTACTTTATGTATGTGTATAAATTAATTTTTGTAGCCCAACCTAAATATTTTTTGTATGTATTTCCCTTATTAGTATATTCATATTATTTTTTTATTCTAAAGATATTTATTGTAAAGATTAACTTTGACTTGTAGAAAGTATACTTTATGTATCTATTTTACAAAATAAATATTTTGATTTGATTTGATTTTGATTTAATAATATAAATTAATAAAAACAGATATTTTTTTAGCAGAAATGGTCAAACAACATCTTCTTTGGTTAGAAATAAAAAAAAGTACACTGTCTCGAACAATAATAATCACAAAATCTCTAAAAAACAGTTTACTTAACGTATATATGAACTAAAAGAAATGGTAAGATAGGTAGGAACTTTTCTCAAACAAAAAGAAAAATAATCGAATATCTTTTACTTTAAACTTATGATAAACTATTTACGTATGAATTCACTCTGATAGTAAAACCGTCTTTCGCGGCAAGTTTGGATGAAATTTCACCCAAAGATTTTCTAGGTTCAACTTCCAATTTTGAATTTCAAGAGCCACCTGACAGGACGTCAAAGAAAGACAATGACTCAAAGGGTAAAATAGCCGATATCTGGGTACTTTTTATAGCTTTATTGTAAGATCATAATATCTCGCTGTCTCGACTTTTCTCGAGTTGAACACCTCAAGAGGAAAAAACTAAGCCCTTATAGGATCACTTTGTTGTCCGTCTGTCTGTCCGTCTGTCTGTCTGTCCGTCCGTCTGTCTGTCGAGACCTTTAACTCGAGAACACATGGCGGTATCGAGTTGAAATTATAACCATATACTCAGGTCTACAGTTCCTTGAAGCTGTGAAAAAATCAAACAAAAAAAATACGCCCGTTTATGCCGCAAAAAACTCATATTTAGACACTCTCAAGGGAATCAAAATTTATAGGGTATTTACCGTAGACCTAGAACTATGAAATTGGGCAAGTAATACCGTCTTATACTACAAGTATAGCGAAAAATCTTAAAACTATACTGGTACATTTGTAATTAAATAATAAAGAATATAGTCTTTTCACGGAACCCTCGGTGGGCGAGTCCGACTCGCATTTGTCCTGTTTTTTTACATCAGTATGAGGCTATAGGCCTTAGTATTTGATATTCAAGTTGATACCACAAGCCTTGCCTGAGTAAAAAGGCCTTGACACACGGACATACATAACGGACAACAAAATGATTCTAATAGGGTTTCCTCTTTCCATGAGGTGTGGAACTCTAAAAAAGTTCGTCAAGCGTACCTGGTATACAATGTAAGGCATTATAAAGTGTAGATAAAATCTGATTGAGAGGACGGTTCATTCGACGCATCACACCAGGATGTTCTTTTTTAGGGTTCCTTAGACCTTTATATTTCCAACATGTGTGTCTATCCGCGGCTTAGCTCAAAGACTCTTAGTACTAGAAAGCTGTATTTTGGCATGGTTATAATCATATAATACATATTAATCACGCCGACAAAACGGTAAAATAAAATCGTTTTTTTTTTTTTAATTGACATTGTCACGTAATTGGGGGATGATTTTAACTTAGATTAGAACTTTAAATATTAAAGTTTTGTGCTATCGTTAGATAGGTCGTTCAAAAACATTGTGGGTGTATAAAAACCATTTTTTGATTCAGGGATCCGTTGGCGAAATATTAAGCTTTAAAGTGCAAATTTTTGTTAGAGTGGAGTGTCCCCCCCCCCCCCTGCCGGCTAAACGGTTGTTAATGGATATGTGAAAAAATTCACAGAAGTAGTAAATTATAATAAATTTAAAAGGAAAACTATCGCAGCTAAGTAGGCTTTACAGGTTTACGAGTACAGGTCGCGCCAAACTGTTTATTTACACTATGTATGATTGTTATCTATCATATGTGAGAAGAATATCTCTTCCTGAATGTCCTTAAGACAACCCGGTAGTAACACGAACGCGCTGCCGCCCGCAGACATTTATATTTTAAAACTACTCTTGTCCTACTAAAAACTTATTTAAATTGTACAAATTAGTTCATAAAATGGATCCGTGACCTGGGCCTGGACCTATTAATCGTTTCACCATTACTTTGCTTACAGCTCGTTTTTTAAATGGACACTCGTGTTTTAATAGCTTCTTTATTTAACAGTGTCATAATAGTAGGTTATCTACACTCATAGTCATATCGTAAAATCCTGATATTTAATATTTAATTTAAATATTCTAAAACTTAAATAACAATTTACATCTAAACTAAACTAATTAAAAATTAAAATTATGTAGCAATTTAAATATTATACAAATAAATAAAAGAAAGGGAAATTTTGG